>CM036239.1:43282262-43882262 GCA_020698575.1 Bostrychus sinensis | reverse complement strand
TAACTTCCAACTGAACTGTTTGCCTTGTGCACGGGGCATCTCACAAAAAGCCCTGCACAGAAGCCAGCGGGTTTTTGACACAGTTGCTTCCTTTTTTTTAAACCACATTGTGCAATCACAAAGGTAGCGCCTCGCAATTGACTCTCGTAATAAAAAAAAAAGAAATGCCACTGCCATTCAAATGAGGGAAGAAGGATAAAACGAAGAATGGCGAAGGGGAAGATGAGCGCATTGTGTGCCGGCGAAGTGGGCACACAATGTAACCGCTTTGGTTGTTTAAGTGCCATCTCCTCCTGCTCCTCTTGAGAATGGGCCAACGTCCAGGGGCTTATTTTCTTTATTTAACACACCATTACCATCACAACCTTGATTCCTCATCGAGTGCTGCTCTTTTGCTGCGTTCTGTGGCAGGGGAGAGAGCAGAGCATATAGCCTCACAACATTTTGAATAACAAAAGAGAGGCGGATACGACAGTGGAAACACAGGCAGACGCCAGCACGGGGAAGTTTAATAAGAAAGTGCACTATTTATGAACATGTGCACGGCGGTGTTGGTAGTTCGTATGTAAATGCATGCAGGCAGACGTATACATATATGTGCATTAAAGGCAGGGAATAGAGCTGGAGCACACAGTCAATGTGCTTTTATGGAGAGTGTGTAGACTGCGGCGCTGGATAAATGTTAAATTATTCATTGGATTCAACACTGGAGCATCATCAGGCCACCACTGTTATTGCCACTAGATGGTCAGTCATGTCAGCGCAGTGGGAATATGAGGGCTTAAACTATAAATGGGTGGAGATGGTTCAAGTGAAGTGGTCAGTAAGCTCACAAGCTTTTTGGAGGCAGAGGGGGGCTATGATTTGGAGACAAACACATTTCACATCAGTCCTTTTCTCTTCGTGACTTCCAGTTTGAAATTGGGCACTTCTTTTAGCTATGTAAAAAAAAAAAAAAAAACCTTAGGGCTTGGGGCCACACACATCCTCAAGCACAATGAACAACAACAAAACAGATTATGCGTTTTTCAAGCTAATCAATCTTTTTCTTTGACTCAAATCTTTGTCTTTGGATTTTCCCTTCCAAAGTCACCACTGGAAATCATCTGCCTCCTAGCATTGCGGTCATTCGCATGTGGATTTGGCATAGGTGATACACCAGATACCCTTCCTGACATAAACCCCCCCCCCTCATTTGTCCAGGCTTGGGACTAGCATAAAGAGTCCACTGGCTTGTGGCCCCTTTTGGCTAGATGTTCTTTAGACTCAATTGGTAAATGATAATTCTCTGACTGAAATTTCAGTTCATTAGAGGGTACGTATCCTGAAAAGAACTTGTTACTCACTGGAATTGCACAGATACTGACTTATACTGACTGTCCACTTTTTAAAGTTAACATCAGATTTAGATTACATTAGAGTAGATTGAACTTTATTAATCTCACAGTGAAGTAATGCACTTTTTTCTAGGCAGCTCTTAGTACAGAATAAACTGCAGAAAGCAAGTATCACAAACAAAAAGGCGTTATACAAATTATTTACAAGAAAAAGTCTAATAAAAGCAAAAATCTGTACTATTATAAATATAAACTATAGTGCAAAACAACCACACTAACCTAAATGCCTAAATTTCCCACCCTCTCTCCATATTCAGCCCTCTCTCCTAACCAAAGACAGCACTCCTTTCTTGCCCCGTTCCTCAGTCTCCCCTTTTGCTCTCACTTTATACGGTCAGCTGTCCTTGCATTCATCCTTCTTTCTTTATGTCCCCTCTATGGCTGTCCCTCTATGTGCCCCACCAGTCGCTCTCTCCTGCTCCCACAACCCCTATTTTTGTCTGTATCTCTGGTGGAAGAGGTGCCAGCCCAGTGTAATTGGTATTCAGGCGGTGTCAGAGCCAATGCAGACCCTGTTAGCAGAAGAAGAGACGAAGCATCCTTATCTGGACTTGCACAGTAACCGGAGTGTGGGCTTATGAGTGAGGGTCCTCGGGCACTTTTAATCTTATGTCTTATTTTCTATTTTATTTTTACTCTTGTTTATTGCTTCTGTTGTGTGTGTAGTAATTACTGACAAGCTAAGATGGGGGCTTTGTACTGTAAGCTGTAAAGCCTATAGCACATATGAAACCCACATAAACTCACTATAAGCTTCACTTCGTCTGGAGGGCTACAGTATATTTCAGGTCAGTACGGGTCGTTTTTCATTATCAAAAGCAGTGTAAAGCATGCCTTATAAATAATGGTAATAAGTATTACCAGTAATAATGGTTTATGTAAAATGCGACTAAATGTATGCAATGCTTTGTTTCTCTGATGTATGCTGGTATTGCTAACTGTCAGTGTTGTCAGTGACCAAAGTAGATCTTAAAAAGGAAGATCAATCTTTTTTTCTTTAGATTTCTATGTTATAACATTGTTCCTTCATCAAAAACATACCTGGAGTTGTGTTTTGTTTTATTGACGCTTGTTTCTGGGCCTCAGAACTCCAGGAAGCACTGACCAATCAACAAGCCCTCTACATCCAGTCTGCTCTCATTCATTTACCCCCAAAAAAGAACAATGTACAGCTCTGTGTCCACTGATTTCTCAGAGTTATTTTTTATTGTGCTGTAAAATAGCATAATCCAAAAGGTCATGGAGGTAAACAGCTCTATATGTTTCTATTCAAAAGAGTGTAACAAAGCTGCACTCTGCGGGTCTGTTCACCTGTTTCTTTATGGCAACAGCAGAGTACTTATTAAAAATGTTCTCTTTTAGGCAGATAATGTTTTAAAGGTTATAAAATGTGCAATGCTCTTCTAGAGGGACCACGATTGCTTTAAAAGGATAAATAAAAGCCTAATGTAGCCCTTTTACAGAACAGAATAAAGGCCTTGGATGGATGGCTTATGCTAGCTCAATGTTGTTAAATGTTGCCTTAATACTTCCAAAGCTGCAAAACCTGACATAACAATAGCTACTGTGAATAGAGCAGTAGTTGAGATTTTACATTTTTAAAGAGTTAAGCAATATAAGCCATAGTGCAAACAAGTTAAACAAAAGCAGATGAAAATAAATCAATCAATAGGTAATTAAATAATTATAAATGTAATTAACACAAAAAACAAACAAACAAAAAAAAACTTTTATGTAAAAAAGATAACTTTATATAAGATAACATTGCATCATTATATATATATAGTGGTCTTTGACAGGTGAAATTGACAAATATAATTAATTCATGATGCACTCCAGCACAGGGCCATGAAGTATTTATTTAATTTGTTACATAATTATAATATATATTTTTTTACATATATTCTTTTTACATATTTATTTATTTAATTAATTAATTAATTAATTAATTAATTAATTAATTAATTAATTAATTAATGAGGCATTTAAATCATTTATGTATTAATTTGTATTAATTTGTATGTATTAATTTAATTTTTTTATTAATTGGTGACACATCAGTTCATGAAAATTGAAATTATTATTTAATGGTCTATTCATTTATTTCATTTTGGTACTTTTTGTCCTTCATGCCACAAGTGTTGACTTATTATATCCTATAGTAATGTAGCTGGAGTAACACTCCAATATGATAAACAGCCATTTCTTTAGCATTAAGAAAATCATAGAGCATGCACACTTACTGAATATTACACATTACATGATAAAACAACAACACAGGAAATGCACACATATTCACATCCAAACATAGATATCCACACCTGCCTGGATGCACACACTTGTTTAAACATCATCCCATGGTCTGCAGCCCCCTGTGGAGACCTCCAGTGTAACACAGGTCCCACATAGCTGCACATACATATCCCACAGCTCCTTATACATACAGCATCCTCTCCACTTCTCCCTGTGTCCTCTCCTCTGTCTTTTCCCGTTTCCAGAGGGCACCACTCCGAGACACATCCACCAGCGCTGCTGCGTTGGGGGGTCTATTTTTAAGGACAGTGAGTAAAATGCTTGCTGCTCTTGAGTGCAAACTGCTGCACCAGCAAGCTGTGGAAAATAAAGCTCTATATTGAATAAGACTTAATTAAGAAGACTATTTATGTAAATGAACTTCAGCAAAGAATTAAAACAGCTAATTCTTGTGACTGGTTTAAAAGCTGGGACCAAAAGCAAAGGAAAAAATAGGTATTATTATTATTATTATTATTATTATTATTATTATTATTATTATTATTATTATTATTTATTTATTGCCTACTATTTAACCAAGACACAATGTGACATATAGGATTTTTTGTCATAAACTTCCTCAAAGCTTTAGAGACATGCCTGTATATATTACTGTAACATACTGTCTATTAAATGCCATAAATAGAGAAAAAATGTATCTGACTGAATGTGCTAATCTTAAAAAAAAAAAAAAAAAAAAAAAAAAAAAAATCAAGTGCATTCAAATTAATGATGTAGACCATATATATTCAATGCACATCTCTTAATCTCCACTTTTCCATGCTTCTTAGTGGGACTTTTTAAATAATGAGGCAGCCATCAGGAGGGAGCCATCATTAGCATAGTTGACCTTTGACACCAGCTGAATAGGATTTGTATAGAAACAGTGAAAGCCATTAAATCAAAAGCAAGAAAAAATAATTAAAATTCAAGTATGGCTGTGCATGCAAGAGATTTATTTAAATCCTGTTTTAAAGAGATAATAAAACTGAAGCACAACTGATTATGATCACTTAGTCTTGATTTAAACTTAACTGTGACATAGTTACATTTAATTGTTTTCTGTAATATATCGTATTATTTGAATGAATGGTGAATAACTCAGCCACGTGTGTACTCTTTGGGCTGGTCAAAAGCCTGGATAAATGGAAAAGACTGCGCCAGGAAGGGCATCCATGTTTAAACCCATGCCAAGACAATATGCAAGTCACAGCACACTAGGAGGCAGCGGATTTGCTGTTGTGACCCTGGAAGGAAAAATCCAAAAGGAAAGAAGACTATAAGGGTTATGTTTAGAAGAAAGCTTGAGATTTTCAGGTAGTATTAGCAAGGGTATAACCATCTATGGTCCTATACCCAACCCAATAATACAACTCTGACAATTTGATTGAATTTGGATTGGTGCTGCATGGAAATGTGTGGACTGGGATATACCATTACAGAAAAACTCAAGATGATTTTATTTTATTTTATTTATATATATAATTAACAAGATCCTAAATTAACATTGTTAATAATTTTGCACTGATTTACATGAGCTTATCACTAAATAATTAAGATAGGATAAGACAAACTTCATTGTTCCTTGAAGGGAAATTTGCTTTAGGCACATAGTGCAATATTGCTGCATTGCAAGACACATACAGACAAAGAGTATTAAACATAACAACATCGGCATTGACCCGAGTCTTGTAAAACTAGTTACTAATCCTTATCTAATGCTCTATTACTACTTAATATTGTGAGTTATTCTTATGAACTGGATATGTTTTTAAGAAAGAAGAAAATATCTTGAAAACCCCTTATAAAGCAGTAATAAAACAATAATAGGCATCTAATTAACACTAGTTTAATAGATAGTTTAGACTTTTTTAACACTGATGTTTACAATTTGGCACTGTTTTACATGAACTTATTACTCAAGAATTACACTGTTTATAACTTATGGTGTTTTTTATTAATGTCGAGTGAAGAGTGCAAGTTCATCTTTTATATCCCATGTCTTTCACTCACAATTACAACATATTCTGTTTTTACCAGGACAAGTTTAAAAAAGGCTGTTAAGTTGAAGACCCGAAGCGCAGATATTCTGGAGCACTTTGTTCGACTCTCGCACTCCGCAGTTATATTAAGTCTGTAACATCAAATCCCTGTGACCTTTGCCGTGTCATTCTCAAAATAATGAACAGATAGAGGATCTTAAGCCCTTATTAACTCACACATATTAAGTTCCTGTCAGCTGGGAAATGTGTCAGTGATGGCGTTGCTTCTGTTCCTCAAAAAAAAAAAAAAAAAAACACATTGAAAAATAGAAGTGCAGTTAACTTACATTAGGGCTGCACAACAAATCTCAAATATATTTTAGAATAACTGGCACTATAAAACATTAGTTACATATTAGTTAAGGCTTATTCATTCATCTTCTTCCACTTATTCCTTTTAGGGGTCGAAGATACTGGAACCTATCCCTATAACTTTGGGCTTTAAGTGGGGAACATCCTACACAATGGCCAGGAAGACACAGAGCTAAGTTAATGGTACTGTAACTCTCAGGGTTTGAAAATAGTACTGCAGTCTAAATCAAAATAATGGTCTGCTCATAGCACCTTTAAGGATTAGTAACAAGTTCATTTACAAAGTATTACCTACACATTTATAAACACCATTGAGTTATAAACATTACTCATGTTTAATTTCTTAATAATAAGCTCGTGAAAATCTGTGCAAAGTTATAAACATCTGCAGTAATACAGGATCTATAAACTATTTATTTATTAAATTACTGTCACATTTATTAATGCTTTATTAGTGCTTCATAGTTGTGTGCTATTCTAAAATGTTACCATGTCTGTGTAATTCTCTGGTTATAAGCTCATGGAAATATTGTTAATTACATATGTATTAATGCTTTATTATTACTGCCTAATCATTGAGTTTTTCTAAAGTATTACCAATGTATCAATATTGTGCTATGCAATTGCAGTATTCATGTTTGCCCATCTCACAGAAACCACAATTTTATAGCCAAGTACAAAAACTAAATTACATGTTTCATGGCACTACAGGGGTCCTAGGCAAGAGGGACAACTGAGGCCCTATATAAGGGTCCAGTGTTTTTTGTAAATCCCACCTCAAGCCAAAAAAAAAAACATGACAACAAGGGGCATTTGACATAATTTACTGAGCATTAACATAAACTCTCCTTTTGCCTCGTATCCTGAATTGTGGCATAACAGACAGGTGAATATGTGGGACAGTATAAGGCAGGGGGGTCCGGGACACCACCCCCCAGGGAACTCTGAACAAAACATATATGATCTTCTGTTTTCTGGTGCATTTTTGATGATAAATAATATTTTACACTGGCTGCAATTTATAGTTTGACCTCTTCCAGATGGGACCCTTTTAGGAGAGCCTTTTCCCAGCCTTTTGTGGGTCTGTCCTAACTTTTGGACATGTTGCTGCAATCAAATTGAACATGAGCTATAACGAGTAATCAGTGCCAGTCCTGAACATTTGGAGGCCCTAAGAATAAGAAAAGAATAAGAAAACCTTTATTAGTCCCTCAGTGGGGAAATTGCATAAGCAGGATAGGCTTGGGGGCCAACCCGCTCAGTCATTTCTGAGACCATTTAAAGTTTACAATATAACATTTTCATTTCTTTAAAACACTGATTCACTATTTTTCTGAGGGAATGAATACTTTTAGACACTTTTGATGCAGCAAGGGGGGCCCAGGTAAACAGGGAGTACTAATATACAGGCTGCATTACCTCCTGCTTTCAGATAGACCCTCTCAAAATGATTGGCAATAACCAGCAGAATAATAACAACCCTTGAGGCCCTTTAATGTCTGTGGGGCCCTATGCAGCTGCTTAGTTCGCCTATAGGAAGGGCCGGCCTTGTGTGTAATAAAATGGTAAAACATCTCAACATCTTTGGATTTAGTTTTTATTTACATTTTACAGTGTCACAACTTTGTTTTTGTTTTTTTGTTTTTTTCAAATATGGGATTGTAATGCCAATCATATTTTTATCACATTGTCTTTGCATATGGCATGTTTTTTTCTAATACAATGCTACCCGAATAAGCATAGACGCAGAAATTGGTTGAAATATCTCGTCTCTTGTTTTTGCAGAGCGTGTGAGGCCTGCAAGCAACAACCAATCCCAGTTCGCCGTTACCTGAGTTGCCATGGTAACCCACCCCCAAAAAGAATTTATTTCAGGAAGCAACCCATCGGCAACAACCTGTGACTGCCTCTCTCTCTCTCTCTCTCTCTCTTTCTCTGTCTGTCTCATTGCCTCCTCTTCTTTCACTCTTTTCTTCTCGACTCCTACACAGTTTTTTTTTTTTTTTTTTTATTCTCCAGCTCTGCGTTTTACCCGTCTGTCCCAGTGCATGCCTCATTTGCTGTCACACCCGGTCCTGTATTGAGCCACTATAAGGTAGTTCGCTCGTAGATACAACCGGAGGAAATGGTGCGGCAGGCGTCTTCACTGTGGGCTGTGGTTTTGAAAGAATGAGAAGGCCTCTATTCTTGGTCAATTGCTAAAGTTAAAGTTAGCTAAAGTTCACGTTTTTTTTTTTTTACGTCAAAATGTACTCAAGTATTCATCCAGTACATTTACTTGAGTACCTTAGGGAAAGTATCAAGTTACCTTTCCAATACTGAACTTCTTTATTGATGGAAACTTTCTTTTACAGCTGTGAAGTTGCCTTGGCCCCAAAAGGCTGAAGACTGTGGCCTAATGGATTACTCATACATAACACTATTACACACATAACCATTAACCTTACATCAGGTGTGGTTCTTGACCTGCATTTACACTATAATAGACTGAGCTCTGGCGGATTAATTCCTGCTACCAGCCGTTGTGTCCTTGGGCAAGACGCTGCACCCACGTTACCTGTATGAATGTGTTTGTGTGTGATTGTGTGTTTGGTCTTGGTCAGACAGGATGCAGCGCAGTATGGCTGAGGAGTGACTGATGCTGTAAAGTGACTTTGAGTGTCCAGAAAAGTGCTAGAGTAGAGTTTGGGAACCTACTGTATGTGACAAAGCGACTGTTGAGTGATGGGTCCAACATGTTTGGGTTCACAAACAGCGAAATATAATAGAGCATTAGTCACAGCAGAATAAAAACAGTAAACAAAATGAGCCTTGAACAATTCTTTAAACTGCTTTGTCACTCTTGGTGAATATTTATCACAAACTAAAGAATCAGAAAATGTTTGTATGAACACTAACTCAAGTAGTTTACATCCTAAATTGCTCCATTGTTTTACTATTGGAGTGGTCCTGTGTGACCACCGATGTGACGACATGTTCCCGATGTCTGTATAAGACAGATGCATTATTAAAATTAATTCTAATCAGTGAATCAAAGCTTCTTAGGTAGGCCCTATGCATACCATTGTTGTCAATTATTTGTTTAGCTTGAATATGATAAAATAATGGGAATACCACATTTACAGTTAACTCAGCAGCATAGCATTCTTAAACAGCAACACCTTTAACAATGTATTTAAAAGAATGTGCTGTTGGCCAAAGCAAAATGTGACCATTTAACACATCTGAATCTTACTGGTTTCAGTGGAAAACGTTGCCATGTCGACATTCTCCTCCTCTCTCTCTCTATGTGACACCAAGACTAGGTAAACGGACCCCATGCTAGTGTCTAATTGTACACTACTACAAATTGCATGTACAGAAACCCTTGTTTAATTGTCTGCATTGGAAAGCCTACATGTCGTACGGCCAATTATTTCATTAGCGGCTGGCAGGTTCCTCTCCTTTCTTTGCTCTGTGACCCACAGGCTGCAGCGATTCAAACCCCAGTAGTCACGTGCACTCTCCCCATCTCTCGTGCACGCCATCCAGTGCAAGTCCATCAATTAGAGAGGCAATTTGCTCAAGTGGTTCCACATGGATAAAGGCAGGTGGGTGGCTACGGTCTGTTTACTTATCAGACACCATTAGGCCCGAGATGTCACTGGTGGTTACACTGTCTGCCCTGCTTTTTGTCTCCTGGTATATAGCCGCATTTGGTCACTGGAGCATCTTGTCCTCTACTGATACTGATGGAGTTTTATGGGGATCCTTTGTTGATCTGGGTGGACTAAATGGCACCATGGCATCCTCACTGCACTGCTGGACATGGGCAAGTTGCAGTTGTAATGGAATCAAGCTAAAACCCTCCACAGTGTGATGGAAATTGTTGACACTATTCTAAAGAAGATAATATATTATCAAGACAAAGGAAAAAAAAAAAAAAGAAAAAAAAGTCTTATTATGTTAGTAACGCAGTGCTACCAAATATGTATATACTGACATATATGGAGATATCTTGCCTCTATTATTTGCAGAAATGCTTACTGAAATTAATGGTGGGGTGTGGAAAGTTTGACATCTTAGGTAACATTACAAAATGCAGAGTGCTAATCCACACCTTGCACCTTTTTTGAGAGAATATTAAAAAAATATATGGTAAGACATGCTGTTGAATTAGAACAATCTTGAGGTCTGATGAAGATTTTTAGTGATAGAAAAGCCATTCTTTCTTTTCTTTTTCTTTTTTTTTCTTTTTTTTTGTGAAGGAAAAAAAAAAGAAATGTTAGTGAGACACCATGTACCATGTCAACAGAAGTGGTGTTTATTACTGTTTACTTACTATTTCACTGTCATGGTTAGTTTTACATTTAGGAGAAGCATTTGGTGAGCCCATACTGGATTCATGTGTGACACTGTTCATCTGAGTCATGGTTGAACCATGGCTGATGTGGACAGAGTCCAACCATGACTCAGAGGAACAGTGTCACACATGACTCAACATCAACTGGTCAGATATTCTGCTCTAAATAATGTAAAACTATAATCAAAACTCTTAAGTGAAAGTAAATTTAAGAAATCCTGAAAACCAGAACTAGAATTCCTCATCATTCCACATTTGCAAAGGCTCAAGAATCTGAAGTGTTCAAAACAATCTAAACTTAAATGTTCTCAGTACTAAAAGTATAGACTAGACTCATATTTCTGCTGTGTTGACATGACTCATGGCACAGTATTTCAATGTGTACATTTGTTGTTTATACAGTATTGCATTGACAAAAAAACAAAAACAAAAAAAAAAACTGTAAAAGATTCACAGTGTCACTTTATGGCAATATAATTTATAATTTATAATATAATTTATGGCAACCACAGATGCCTTTTTTGTTTTTGTTTTGTATTTTTTGTTGGGGTTTTTTTGTTTTTTTTTACTGTAAATATGCCAATATTTTACAGCAAACTTTGCAGACATTTTGTGAGTGTAATTGAGCATGCAGTGTGTTGTCAGTACAGCACTTTAAAGCCCACAGCACCACTACAAGGCCACAATCAAATGTTAATACTGTGCCTTGGGAATGTGAATGGGTTGCCGTCAAAAGAAGGGTGGATATCATGAGCGTGTGAAGATTGTGTCAAGTCGTCATAACAGCAGTGTATCGTGTCTGTCACAACATGGCGGGCGGATGACAGATGAGGCCAGTGCTGTGTGCATGAGCGTTTGCATGTTAAATGTCAGGTCGTGACGCGCTGACATGTTGAAGATGCCTTTCCTGCTCACACTAGACTTCATGTCAAAGAAAGACTGATCTCCTTATCTGAGTTATTTATGTTGAGTGAATGCTACATGACCTGCGCACTGTGAATGGTTCTGCCATTCCAGAATTTTGAACCGCCAACCTTTGGATAAGGGGGTGAAAGTCTACTGACTGAGCTACTGACGACAAGTTTTAAACAGTGCACTTGACATTAAAATCACTTAAAAGTTATGCAAATCAACTTGTGAGCTGACAAAATGAGTAAAATAGATTTTTTTCCCCCAATCAAAATAGTCTTACATAAGAAAAGAGATTTTTAACATTGCTTTGAAAAATTATGACAAAATCCTCACAACATGTGCCTACCTATTGGTCTTCTTCCGTTCGACTTTTCCCATTCGAGTACACCACAGCAAATCATCTGCCTTTTTGTGTACAGTAATTTGCATATTAATTCAGCATTCGTTATTATGCCAGGTGCCCTTTCTGACACAACCGTCTTCATTTATCCAGGCCTCGGACTGCCGCAAAGTTAGCCTGGCCAGCCAGACTAATTCTTTGCCTATTTTAGACTAATAAGTTAGTCTGGTCTCCCTTCGCTTGAGTTTAATTTCTATGGGCAAAACAATCATAGGCAAAGTAACATATCAGAGATAGGAAGAATTGCAGCCGGTTGTGCCATAAAACACCAGAATAGAGCTGTATTATTAACAACTGTGTACATATTTCTGAACAGGACTCGGACTCTAGTGCTTTTGAAAAGAGAGGTGTACACTGCTGTAACATGTTGTGGCAGGATGGTCTATGCAGCCTGAATGACAACTCGCTATAGAAGAATCTTTTAGGACAGGGATACAATGGAAAATACCTGTACTTTCACCCGAAAGTAACTGAGAATTTGCTTCTCTGCACTTTGACCACACTACACAGTAATGTAACTCATAGTGGCTGTTGTAGCTATGTGTGTTCATCTTGCAGCACCCAGGGAATTTATTTTTCCTGCATAACACCGTCTTTGCAAGGTATGATACACCACACACCATACATTCCCAGTCTGTTTGATGAATTAGACTTGAAGCTACAGAAATATGTTTTGCCGAATAGTAAACGAGATATAACGACATGTAAGGTGCCCCATCTCTGCGCACTGTTCTCTGTTCCTGCATTTGTATTTGTCACAGACACTCGCGTTGCATGCACGGGATGCAAGAAGTTTATCTGCAATCCGCCAACACGCCTCTTCAGAATGTGTTTACATGCCAACCCTGTCGAACCTCCGCACATATGGAAGGTAAATGGCACCAACAGGACCTACCTAGTCGTCAACGTTTCTACTCCTTCCTTTGATTTAAACAAGGACACTCTCTTCCCTTCCATCCCTCAAACTGCATTTCCTTTCAACTTCCATCGAATGTGGTATTATCCCGGGCTTATGTGCCTGTGCATAAGGTATAATTTATTGTCTGTTCAGCAAGGCAAATGTGCAAGCCTGGCACATTTCATTTGCTGAATACATATCATTACTAAAATATGATTTTCTTTTTTTTTTTTCCTTCACCTTTTTTTGTTCAGTGCTGTGTGGCGAAATGCTATCTAGGGTACATCAGAGTCACAGCCTCGCTGTGAATTTCCAGACGATAATAACCATCTAATCTAAGAGAGCGGGCTTTTGCTCTATTTGGGGATGAAGGGCCGGGCTAAGTCAATGTTGAAAATCTGAAAATATGTGTAGAATAGTCCGGCCGCATCAATGCATACCAAATAGAGGAATGTGCATTACTTCTCAGATGATGAATCTTGCTTTGAGGAACGCACTGAACCAGCTGCCCCCTTATACATACTTCTGTTTGAGTTTGAGCAGACAGATAGCACAGCCAGCCTGCCTTAGCACCCATACCTGTGAATATAGAGCATAACTTGTAAATTATCACCGTGCGTATATCCCACATGTATTACTTTTAAGTGAGGAATGTGCCTCTAAAAATTCCCAAGCAGCAGCGCCGTAAAGAAACACCGCACCACGGAGAGACGAAGCATTCTGTATTCATGAGTTTGTTTTTAACAATCCCTGCCGGTACAATAATGAAGTCGCTCCCTTCCATGCACAATGGACTGTAATGATTATGATGAAGCAGAAACACCTTTTTTCTGTTTTTTTTTTTTTTTTTTTTTTCCTTCTGTCCCTGCTGTTGTATTGACAGAGCTGTAAACATGGGCATAAAGTTATATGTAGAATGATGTAACCATAAAAAAGGCCATTAACACAAAGCAAAAGAGTCTGCAATGCAGCGGCAAGGGAGCTACTCTGTCAGCTTTATCAGTGCTGCTACATACACACAACCTAAGCCTAGGCCATTGATAAAAATAATGACATTTTAAAGGTTACTCCACTTGTTAAGTAGATATTTGGAATGACTACTCTAAATTATGCTAAGAATACTTGAAATTATTCCTTGGATATTCAGTCTTTGTTCAATTTAGCCCCACAAAAAGCTAAATCAAAGTGAAGGTCTTGACATTCACCAAGGCTTCACATCAGGGAATCAAACTCACAAACTCCTGGACTAAAGGCAGGAAACTACCAGGAAAGCACCGTTACTATAGATACTACTAGAGAGATGACGATGATATATGCAGACTGATAAAGTTTATTTATCAGAAAATGTCTTCTCCAGGTCAGGGAATCAACCCCACAACCTTCTGGACCAAAGGCAGAAATCTAAAAACTTCACTACCGGGATGCCACAGTTACTACAGACCCTACTAGAGTCATGACAATAAGATATGCAGTCTGCTAAAGTTTATTGAGTACAAAGAAACTCAGTAACTTGGTTCATTTCTTTGCTGTTCCTTGTTTTGCTTTACAAAGCTGCCCCTACATTTCAGAGTGAACCACTATTGTGAATATATAACTGTCCAGTTGACTCCTATATGGCCCCACACTCAGCATCACTTTCACTTTTGCCTCCATGTATCCATACAAAGTTTTTTTTTCAGCCATTTGGCCACTCTTCCATGACAAAATATCAAAAAGTAGAGCCATTGCTAGCTTGTTTTTTGGAACTTTCTACAGAGACTTGAGACTCCAGTGACACCAGGTCAGCGGTGAAATAGTCAGTGTGAGTAAGCCAAATCTGTCTGAAACTATAAAAGACCTTGCAGCTCTGTAGATGCATTTGGAAGAAAAAAAAAGAACTATTGGCAGGTAAAACTGTTGAATAGATAATAGCAGTTTCTCATTTTCATTCTGTTTCCCTGCTGCAAACCACAGAGCAGCCACCTGTTACATTACACCTTTCTCCATTTTGTTTCTATCTTAGAGAAATCTAGTGAGGATAATAATACATTGCAGTTGGAGGTGCATCCTTAATTTTATATTATTTAGACGCCAGCTTAAGACTGTTGAAATCTATACAGTAAACAGATGTAATAGCAGGTTTTCATTATACCCAGTAATTAAAACACTTTTTAAAGAGATGGCGCATGCAGCCGTTTAGGTGTTGCTATTCCAGCAAAGTGTTGGAATATGATTTGGCGCTGTATCCCTTGCCAGCTAAATCAATTATGCCAATGATGATGATCATAAGTGTTGAGTTATCTCACTTGCTCCATGACTAACAGCCACATCAGGACCTTTAGCCCCGCATGGGATGATAGCATTAGGGGATAAATGAGTGACACTGTTTGTTATAACCCATAATGTTGTGGTGTGTCCTTTACAGTGAGCTAAGCCCGTTTTCTTCTCAAGTGTTGGATGGCGAAGAGGAATTGGAGGCCCACAAGCAATCTATTCAGAGGTGCAACCAACTAAACGGATGTGACGTGCCAATGTTTTCGAGTGATTTTCATTACGTGACGTTCTATTCTAATTCATTTTCAATTGGGCCATAAGAGCCTGCCGCCGCCGTGAGCAGCACAAAAGGCAAGAATGAGCAAAGGAGGATCTTGTTTAGCTGCAAGACATTCCAAGAAAGAAAATAATGATCTTTATGAAATTGCTTTGGACACAATCTGACAAGCGAGACAAAGCAAGTGGCTGGCCTTGTTGGAATCGATAAAGCCTCCATTAGTTTTCTAAAGAGTAACACGCAATTTGTTTCAGCCGAGCAGCATGGCATTGGTAAAATTGTGCCACTTTGACACGAGAAGCTAATGCTCTATAGCCAACGTAATGTCAGATTAAACCTACATTTCTGTCGCATGGAAATGTGGAAAAAAGCAGCTCCTAAACGCAGTCGATCCATAAAGCATGACCAAGCCTGTTATCACACACACAGCACACTGGTGTCACAACAGCCTCCGGGGCTATAGGCTTTGGTGCAGACATAAAAACCTAATTTCTACTGCTATTCAAATGACTGTGATCTAATGCACAAAGCAGATCTTAAGTAGGTATCGATCGGCAAGATGAAAACAGACGCTGCGGCTGATCGAATGGGGGGGCAGACCTCATCTCTACCTTTGACACAGCTGGGAAGAACACAAATTGAATCAATGGAAGGGTAAGCACACTTCTTACCCATCATTTCCTGAAAAATGTGAGGCGGTCTGAGGCACCAGCACCCTGGTGGTCACCCAATCGATAACTTACCCAGTTCTCCTATGAAGGGGGCCAAGACCGATCTCTTAAACCTCAATCTTGTATAACTTGATAAATACACTGTGGGCTTGGGTCGGATCATCTCCATTATTTACAGCGAAGGGGCGGTCCATCTCAGCTTGAAGACATGACAGACATGTTGCCAATGCTGCAAGAATGGCCCCAGTGGAGTCCGCCCTTCACTGGACTAAAATGCTGATGTGCAGGCATCTTTCTCCAGCACCTGACAACCTGATGGACAAATCACTGCTTGTCTCTAACGTCTCAGACTACCAGCCCTCCTTCTCCTTGTTCTATTCCCCGCTCTGTGTTTATTGCCAAACACTAGCCGCTTTTATGCTTTGCATTTTTGCACCACATCACCTTCTGATAGATGTTTCAGCTTGAAAAATGAAGAGAGGTGTTGCATGATGACCTGGCTTTAAAAGGGTCAACTTGTAAAAAAAAATAAGTATAGGGATGAAAATACTTCTCTTGTGTGTTAAAAGCTGCACTTGTCTTTTTACAGACGTCCTGGTGATGAAAGCCCATGAGTCTCACCTATTACCTACAGTTTGTGCACTTACCCAATTTACTATCATAGATATCTTCCCTTTTTGTTCCTGAATGCTTCCTTAAGAATGCACTGCTGATAAGATTATTTTGGTTGTATAGTGGCATTATATACTTGGTGGCAGTCTCTCCTCACAGCAGGAAAGGCCCAGGTTTGATTCCCAAACCGTGTTGGGCGTTTCAGTGTGATGTTTGCATGTTCTCCCCATGTCTGGGTAGGTTCACCTGATCAAAATCCTGACTCAGTGCTCCCTGGGCACTGCACCGCCCACTGCTCCTGACAGGCTGCCCCAGCAGCACTGATTAAAGAATGGGTCAAATGTAGAGAACATATTTCCATACTGGGACAAAAGCATTCCTTAACCTTACCTTACACTAACACTTTTGCTGCAGTTATGTTCATAGGCTAGACAACACTTTCTGGCAGAAAAATACCCCTATCTATTTATTTATTTCAAATGGGGCACTTGGTACAATGAGGTAGGATGTTGCTGGGAGGAGCTACAAGTTGAGGGTGCCTTGGTGGCTCACCTTGTAGAGGATGTTTAGGGCCAGTCTGGTTTCGCTTCCCAGCTCGGGACAGTCTGCTCCATGTCACTTCTCTATCCAATAAAAGACAAGACACCACAACCATAAGCAATACAAAAGGCAGGAACGAACAAACAAATAGAGGGATCTTTGAGAGATGAAAGACATTCCAAGAAACTAAATAATCTCTAAATGAAAAAAGACCTTTTAGACCACAGCCTTCCTTTGCACAACAACAACATGGGGAAAAAATAGCCACTTGTCTCTAACATCTTTTATGGTCTACTCATGGATGTACAGTATTATAAAACCTGTACATAATACATTCCCATCGCCCTGTTACCCACGCCATCATTCAAAAGTGCACCAGTCACCAGCGAAAAGTCTCATATGGCACGTACATACTTAAATATACAGTTGACAGACATATAATTTCCAAAAAGGTAGTGACTAATTTCAATTTTCCTATCACAGACTGCACTAAAACCCATCAGTGGCCATGTCTAATTCAAGAACCATCTCTTTTAATACATTCATCTTCTTTTACTGCCAAACCCTGTCCCTCCTCCTCCCTCCCCCCTCTTTCCTACATGAGTCTCAGTACAGCACTCACATGACTAATTAATACAGCCAGCTCTATCAGATCTCAGTGACCAGAACACATTCCCGGGCTATTGCATGAGCTTTTAATTAAAGATACAGCTGCAGTTATTCAAATCACTCGGTGCTTTATGCCTTCTCCCACATCACACATCAATGGAGGAACCAATCCAGCAATCTGTGCTAGGTTACTGCGATCTACACCACGATTTTACTGTTGTGTTGTTTTACTGTGTTTCTCCTCTTATCAGCTGCATCTGTTTTAGTGCGCCCAAGGATAGCAACTTCATGCCTTTACTAATTTAGGGTTTGGCAGAGTAAGTCTTCAAGGTCGGTTTTGTAGGGCAGATGGGGTTAGGAACTGGAAATCAAACCAATCAAAAAGACATTATTTGTAAGTTTCCAATATTCTCACGATACACATTGGATTTTTGGAAGATTTTTAGGAAGTTTTAGAAGTCCCATGTTCGCTTTGTGATTAAATTTTCCAATTTTGTTATGGACAGAATTAAAGGAGTAATGCTATTGGTTGATTGAAAATGTTGAACCTTTCGCCTGATCCCTTTCATACTGGGGTCATCAAAGTCAATCATTTTATATGAAAAAATTGGCCCGGATGCCCTCCCTGATCCAACTAGCCACACACTGTGACTGGAAATTTTGGTGGTTGGAGACGCCGTAGAGCCAGCAGCCACATCTCCATCAGTTTGTCTCAGGTTAATTGTTGCTACAGTGGTTTATCGCCACCAAGTGTGACTGAAGAGTAAATGAATAATAGACTACAACGCAATATAAATCTAATCCATCATTATTATTATGTCTGTAACCATAATGTATATTTGCAAGATACTTTTCTGGTATAAAACAATAGATTTTACTATGACTATAAATATTACACACAGTTCCTCATTCAAACCTTTTCTCTGTAATTTAATTCACTATTTTCAGGCTCAGATTGGTGGTGCTCTGGGACCCCCATTTGTCTTTTCATGGATGGAAAGGGCTGTAATGAAGGTTACTGCGATCTGGTCCATGCCTTTTTGACATCACTATTTCCAATGGCCAATGACTCTGTCCTGTAAAACTAGGGTTTGGAGAGGGACCTTCACTACCAGCTTTTCATTAGAGTCCCACTATTGCCTTCTTTATAGTCCCAGAGCACTTGCCAAACCTCCAATCAATAGAACTTTAGGAAAAGAGGGAGCAGTAGTGCACACATTTTTACTGTCCCAGATCGAGTTCAATCAATGTGGGCCGTGAACAGTGGCAGGAGTAAATACTGGTGAACACAGATGAAAAGTGGCCCAACACGAGACTCAAGGGGGTCATTAGGAACCGGCTTAGATTACATTGAAAAAAGCTGCATAGGTTTCTACTGTGATGGATTCATTGATGTGAATTAATTAACAAAACCTTTAAGTAATGAATCAATTATCTCACTGATTAATGTGTGTTGCCCTTATGGATTACTGTTGATGCTGACCATTAACAATAAACTGTGAGCAATTGAAATTGGTTTACAGCAGATTACTATCACAGAAAGGAACTAAATGCTTTCACTAATTTACTCAAGCACAAGAATATAATGTATTCTCATGAGTAAAACAAAAACATTCTTGAATATTGAATTGAGTTTGAAGAGAGTTTGTGGGGGATTTTTTATACTTTTACTTGAGTAAATTTTTAGATTTAAAATATTCTAACGCAAAAATTTGGAAATCTCAGAATGGGTTGTAATGGCAAAGTAGGTTATAGTAGTAGTAGTAGTAGTAGTAGCATACAGCTGTTGTGTCCTTGGGCAGGACACTTCACCCACCTTGCCTGTGTGAATATATAAGTGTGACTGTGTGTTTGGTGGGAGTCAGAGAGTGGCCATTCCTGCAGAATATCAGCCATGTTTCCATCATTTTTATTATCATTACTTGTAGTAGCTGCAGTGGTAGTGATAGTAGTAAGAGTAGTACTAGTACAGTAGTGTTAGTAGCAGAAATATATATCTTTTACTTTTACTGAAGTAACGATTTAATGTTGTTTTTTACTTTTAGGGTATGTTACTTTACATTTACTTAAGTGCACATTTGGAGTACTTCTTCCAGCAGAAGTTGTGGCAGTAGTGAGTAGTGGCAGCTATAGTAAGACTTTTCTTTTTTCTTTTTTTTTTTTTTTTTTCTAGGTTACAATTTTTTTTACTGTCTTTGTTTGGCATATTTTTACTTACAGTATGTGTACTTAGGTATAGATTTGGAGTCTGACAAAACATATGCCGCCAGTGCTGTTAAGGATTTTCCATCCCTCAGGATTTGTGAAGTGGCACACCTCCATTGTGTCATTACTATGTTAAATCTGTATCACAGCAGCAATAAATACACCAAATTATTACAATGTCACTTGAGCCTAAAGCAGCGCTCCAGGGCTAAATTCTCTAAAATCCCTTCATTTATGCATGTTAATAATAGATATGCAAGAAAATGGGCAGAGAAACCAACCTGGCTACACCTCTACTGCTGTATCTTAATAAACCAGGAGCTCATTGAGACACTTCACTCAATTTCTGGCTGTAATTAAACAATCCACATTTTTACACATGCAGGTGAAGTTTGGCAAACAGCTCTGCCTTGTTTTATTTTTTAACAACCCACCCTGAAGTGCATTCTTTCAGCGTCCAATACACACCAGAAGAATTAATACAGCAACGGGAATCTGGAGCACAGCGCTCACAGATGGTGCAAAGTAATGGAAAAGTTGGACAGAAATCAAGTAAACAATAACAAATAAATTAAAAACTGTCAAGATCTAGTAAACAACAGTTGTCTACCAGTCGTTCATATCTTGCATGTGTAACTATTTACTGCAAGACACATGGTATGCAATGATATGGTCCACTGATTGAGGAAATACTATTTACTCAAACTGAATTACAAGCAAAGAAACCAATAACATGGAAGATATGATGAGGATTCTAAATAGGGGTACAATTTGTCGCAATGATAAAGAATGACAAAGCACAATTCCCACATTATAATAAAGAACCCAGTAAAACTAATAATTTGTTCATTCACTGTCCCGGGCAAAACACAAAACCAGTTGACTTGCAGTCTTCCATATCTTGCATATTAACTATTTACTACAAGATGCATGCTAATCAATCATAAGGTCCACTAATACAGGTAGTATTAATTACTCAAACTTAATTAGAAGCAAAAAAAAACAACAAAAAAAAAACACAGAAGATATAGTATGGGGATTGTAAATAGGTCTACTCGCTCTCCATTGGTCGCAATGGTAAAGACAGAGTGCACTAGGGATTTTCTAATTCCACTCTAAGGTACGTCCTCGAGCCACAAAGCACAATGGCCTAACCACGATAATGAATCCACTAAAACTAATAATTTGTTCATTTACTTCCCCCTTGTGGTTGGATTTACTCTCTCTAGCCCTATCCAGTGTATCCAGACAACAATAAATGACCATTCCTGAACTTTTCCTCAAAATCAGATCGTTACGTTTTGAGTAATGTTGCTAACAGACTAACAAACCAACAAGAAAAAAAAAAAAAAAAAAAAACCTTGGCCAAAACATAACCAAAATAACTGCAATGAATTATTGTATTGTAAAGATTACATAACAACTATCAACATTTTGCCAACCACAGTTGCCTTGCAGTATTCTCTATCTTTTGCAACAATTTACTAGGCTCCATCCAATGTGATGTAATAATAATAATAAGGGCTCTACTTAAGTGATGCAAAAATATCTACATTTATTCCACTATTTCCTGTATGTTCATGTTCCTGATTGAATGGAAATGATTTTATGGGAAACATTGTAGGTCACGTCTCTGAAGGTTGCGGCTGAGGGCGTCACACAGCAGTGATAGGGGAACTTGGCCTTTGAGTGGAGAGCTTTTCAAAGGTGACCTGATTAGACATTATTCCACAAGGAGCTCTTAAAGTAAAAGCACACCTCACAGCCCGCTCATGTTACTGGCATGTTCCTTGCATAGGCCATGTTTTGAAAGAACTACAACACGGAAAAAGCACATTAGATTTTTATGTATACACACTTTTTCACTGAGTGGTACAGTAAAGGTTGGGGGGACATTGTTTAGGATTGGAGTCTGCAACAGCTGCAGAGTGACGCCATACAAGCAGGAGCACACGCAGGAGCACGTGCAGTAGCTCAGTAGGTACAGTAAAAAAAAGCTGTTTGTGCACTAACTGGAGGGGTCGGATCGATCCCTGCTACCACCATTGCAAACTGCCTTTGTGTCTTTGGGCAAGATACTTCACACACCTTGCCTCTAGAGTCTGTGGCACTGGTGTATGAATGTGCTAGAAAACAGCTATATAAGACAGATAAATTATTTTTTTTTTATCATTATTATTATTATAAATGGAAAAAAAATCGTATTTCATGCAAACTTTCAAAAAGTAGATTGTACATTGTAGAATGTGTGCCAGTCCCAAGCCCTAATAAATGGACATCTAGGCATCTTTAGGTAAAACCCTCTATCAAACTAAAAATCTGAACTCCTAAATGATTCTGTGGCAAGGTCCAAAGGGAGAACCATTCATTGATTCATTCACCTTCTGCGCTTATTCCTGTTAGGGGTCTTGGGGGTCTGGAGCCTATCCCAGCAGCTATGGGCCTGAGCCAGGTTACACACTGGACAGGGGCCAGTTAGTTGCAGGGTTGACACTGAGACACACACAGACAGACAACAATTCACTCTCACATTTATTCACTGGGAGCAATTTAGAGTCACCTATTCACCTAACACAGGTTGGACAGTGGGAGGAAGCACATGCAGACTCCACCCAGAGAATATGTGTAACGGCCAATATATTCAGAGGTTCAGTGGTTGACAACAAAGTTTCCAATGTATGAGCTACATCAAGTACACTTTTTGGGTTGCTTTGAACCACCTTTGAAAACAGAAAAGAAAAAAAGTCTTTCACAGAGCCAACTCCTATCACACGCTCCAGCAGAAATGAGGCTTAATAGACTAAATAACAGCAGGAGATACTGGAGACCACAGACAGAAGAGTCTTTCTACCCCTAATACATGGCCTAAGATGAGACGGGGAGCTTCCCTTTCTTCTCCATGCCATGCACATGAGAAGCGTTTGTCACTGCTTGACCCAAATCTGCCTGCGGCTCACAGCAGTAGTGTCACCGAGCAGAATGCAATTGTAATCCATATCATAAAAAAAATAAGCAGGGATCCCAACACAGGGCTCCTATCTGTGGTAAATGAAAACAGATTCTGGTTGCGCATGAATACACATAGAGTATCTATGTGACACCCTGCGGTTTCACCCGGCGCTCGATACTTTGTGTGAGTCAGGCAGGTATCAAAGGTGAGAGGGGCAGCACCAAGGCTTCATCAATAATATGAATTACACAAGATGTTGCTCTGCTGTGCGACCAATGTCCAATGATATTATATCCTTTACCTTAACCAATACAGCTAATTCAGAAGGTGACAAGCCAGTGTGCTATTTGTGCCAGCTCCAAGCCTGGATAAATGAAGAGTGTTGTGCCAGGAAATGCATCCAGTTTAAAAACCTTTGCCAAATGTATGCAAGAATCACTGCACACTAAGATGGTGTGGTTGGTAATGGCTGAATTTTGATACATTTTTTGGTGAGGTCAGTAGTAAGCCAAGGGGGAAACAAAACACTGTCAGGATCTAGGACATTGCATGATAGGGCCAAATATAACAATTTTTGTTTGTTTGTTTTGTTTAGTTTTTTTCCCATTGAGATATACAGTTTGTGGCTGAATGGAGCACTTATAGCCCCAAACTAAAAGATCTACAATTCAAGCTTGGCACTATGTATAGATGGCTAAGATTGGAAAGCTAATTTATTCCCTACAGTAGATAACAGTAGGCACCCTCCCAGTTTGCAGATGCACCAATGATAGGAGCATCGTGCCCCAGAGTACACCATGTGCTACAGAAAATGGGGTATAACACTTTAACACTGTAAGGTGCTTGAGCTCAGGAGTGCACGGTGCTAAGTCACAGAAATGAGAACAAATAGTTGTCGTAATATCTTCACAGGTTTTCAAAGCCTTGCTAGCTAGGGCAGCCAGGTAGAGTCGTTTTCCCACTAACATGTTGGTGGCTTAATGTTGGCTGCCACCATTGCGTACTGCTGTTGTGTCCTTGGGCAAGACTTTTCACCAGCCTCTTTACCAGTTCAGTTTCAGAATTGACAAAACCTCTTTGATGACAGGTTAAATGTTTTCAACTTTAAAAACCAAGCAATAAGAAGAAGAGGAAAATTGGATTATATATAAAATTGATTCAGCCAACTGCTATTAAAATGCATATTACAAAACCTAGGTCATTGCTCTACTATTCAGTTATTAGTTACCTATTCCCATGTTACATCTTGACAATCCCTTTAAAAAAAAGACAGTTTTATCAAAAATCACCAGTTAATTCAACAGTGATGTAAATGATACATTTTGTTGTTGTTGAAGGCATTTACAACAATTTAAAATGTTACTTGTAATTGCTATTTTGCCCAAGATGTGTGTTCTAAACAGCAGATCAAGTAAATGAATGGTTAACTAACACCACAATTAAAATGTTTGTCTTCTAGGAAGATGGTTAAAAACAAACAATTGCATTTATTTGTATGCATATATTGATATGCTAATGCAGCCTTTAACTTCATATTTTATCACTGTATTTTTTTAGGCCAGGTTTCAGGTAAAAAGCTGCACCAACTCTGTAAAACTTCTACAGAACCTCAATTTCACACTGCTATTTATTTTTAATATTGCCCCGGATTTAGCTGTGAATTCCCATGCCATGAGCTGGTCCCTGAACCTGTCAGCCTCTCTATTGCCATGTGACAAATAACTCGCCGCACCAAGAGCAAAATGGGATTTGCTCCATTGCTTGAATTATTGAAGTGGACAGTGTGAGAAATTTATGGCACAAAATTCATCCACATTCCCCATGCATAATGTTTTAATATGTTTCCAATCCAAATCCATCCTCTCCGCGTCTTCGTTTCTCGGAAAATAAGATCCCATGTCATATTATGCAACGCTGGGGCTGACGCAATGAGGTGTACAACTCGCGCCCCAAAAATAAACTGACTGGGCTATCTAATGGCTGCAGAAGGGTGACATTTTGGGCTTTTGTCAGGCTTCCTATTACTGAAATAAGTATGTGTCACACTTGCTATAGCACATCCACCTTTTCCAGTCGATAATCATATACTGGATATACTGCATGCATATGTGCAGTGCCACCAATGTCACACACAGTATGCATGAGAAGACACATGAGGCCGATCAATGTGGTGTGACATTACACAGGCCAAGGCTCCGTTTACACTACAGGGAAAAGTGGTCCAGACCTGACTTTTTTTTTTTTTTTTTTTTTTTTTGCATGATTGAGTTAAGCATTTCTATGTTGAATTGTTTTACATTTACACCTTTTTAGGATTTAATTAATGGACAAAATAAAACAACTGATCCCCCAAAATGATGGGACTGGTACTGCATTAATTATGATGTGTAAGTCTTGTTGAATTTTAAGTAATACAGTGGCTTTTAAAAGTATTCACCCCCTTAGCTTTTTTCCTTTATAGTTGCCATACAACTTGGAATGTAAATGGATCATTGTGAGGTTTCTGTCAGTCACTTTACATGACAACAATTGTGAAGGTGCAAAATATTTTTTGTTGTCAAGCAAATTAGAAATATAACAGAAAAACAGAAAACCTGAGCAGGCAAATTTTACATATCCCCTCAAGTTAGTTAGAACCACCTTCTGAAGGACTTTCAGCTCCAGTTTATATATATATATATATATATATATATATATATATATATATATATATATATATATATATATATATATATATATATAGTACTTTTGAATAGCTCCCCATTATTAAGAGGCAGTAAAGCATTAATGAAAATGCATTAAAAGAAAAATGAAAAGTAATTTATAGCAAAGCATTTATAGATACTGTATTAACACCAATATTTTAATTTTGCATTCATTTACCTGAGCTAATTACTTAAGCAAATGGTAATAACAATATTTTTAACTCAACAGTGTTGAGTTATATTTAATATTTTAAAAAAAAAAGGTTTTGTAAATAATAGTAAACAGTCAAATATGTGTAATTGTCCTCATGTTCAAGTGTGGGCATTTACAAACTACAAATTCATAGCTATAGCAAATGCATATGCAGTAGCTGTATACTGTAAAATTATCATCAAAATAAAGTAAGGAATATGAAGAAGCTGAAATCCAAATTTAAAGGCTCAAATTCAGTGTGGTTAGAACTGTTCACATAAAATCACATTTAATTAGAATAAGTCTAGTCTAATTATGTTTTAGGCCATTTTGAAGGGCAGTGTGAATGTTGCCTCAGACAACATTGATCTTAATATAGCTTTATTCTCAGCTTTTATAGTCTGCCTATACACAAAGCTAAATGGGTCTGTTCTTTTTTAAGACCCCTTGCCTTTCATTTTCCTCATCTCCCAAAAGGCTGCCACTAATGCAGTGCTCCTTTGAATCCATTTTATCAGTACGTATTATTAGCCCTTATAGCTGCCGTTGACCTTGGCCAGTCCCGTAGCCCGAAGTGAGCATATTCTCTCAACGCTCCTTTGTGCTCCTCATTCTCTCGCCAGTAGATTTCAATGGGGACCTTATAAACCGTAATGAACTTCAACAGCGTCTTCTGGTGCCACCGCGTAGCAAAAAAATGCAGTTCACCAGCCCAATGTTAAAAGCTATTTGACTGCAGAAAATGCATGCTTAGGAGAAAAGCACCTCGGCGTAAAAGGCACAACATGATACGGACAAACAACTGCGGCGGTGAAGGTCAAAAATATTGCCTTGCCAGTCAACAAGCTCAACAATGCTGATCGCCAGAATCCGACCACTCACAGGCAGCACTTTTTTTTTTTTTTTTTTTTCATATAGTCCTTTTAGTGACCTTTGTTAAAAAAATAAAATAAAATAGCATGCCGCAGTAAATTAAAACTCCAATGAAAAGCTTGGGGATATGTAGCTCTTGAAATTCATAACCTTTTTGTATATTCAGTTCTAGTTTTTTTCTCTTTTTGTGTGTCTTGGTATTCTCGGCTCACTGTTGTCCCAGACTGACCATGCTGCATGCAGAGCAATGGTTTGCTACAGCTTGAGCTCAGTATTTGCCACAGCATATCAAGAAAAGTATCATTGTCTACTGCACTGTTCTATTATTATTATTATTATTATTATTATTATTGTGTGAGGGGCTTTTAGATCACTTTTTTTTTCTTTTTCTATTATGAAATACTAGAGCAAGTGTCTTGACACAATTTTGTTTATTTATTTATTCATCCTCTTGTGCATGTTCCTATTCATGGGTCATGGGTGACTGAAGCAACTAAGCAACTATGGACCTCAGGCAGGGCACACCCTGGCACCCATGAATCTCAGTTGTATTTTTTATTTTATTTTTTTACCTTTGTATGTAAATTACTTGAGGGGAAGAATGCATGAATCTAAACCAAATTTGTTCTGCCATTTTTGCAAAATGGAAAACATCAAAAACATAAATCCTAACTGAATTTTTTGTAACCATTTTGCCCTGCCTATATACAAGTCCCGCACTGGCTACTGCACTTGCAGAGCCACTGCTTGCCACAGTTTGACCTGAATATTTGCCAAAATGTGCCCACAGGCAGGGAGAGGGTGGTGGGCCACTGCAAGCCTGTAAAACCAGCACAAAGACAGGCACGACAATCCCTGAGTAGAGCCTGCTCGCCCCAGGCCACGGACATGTACAAAGTGCTGTTTCTTTTTGTGGCCGGGATCATGCGGTGCTACTGTGAATCCCTGGGTGACACCATTTGACTTTCATTAGGAGTTTGAGCAGTAAGTGTACTCAACCTCTGCGTGAAGACCTCCCCACAGACAGGTGTGATTAGTATTTATTAGCCAATGTTGTAGGTGGAATTAATGGCTTGGTGCATGGCCTGTAACATTGCTATTCTTTGAACACTGGGGGCTTTTAGTTTTGTAGGTTGCAGACGTACACTTGTAGGAGTAGTTACTTTAGATGCCTTGAAAAGTGCTTTATAAATTAATTAATTTCTTCTTCTGCTTCCTGCCATTAGGGGGCGTGGGTACTGGAGCCTAAAAACCATGGGCCGTAGGTGGACAGTGACCGGTTAGATGCAGGGCTGACACAGAGACGCACACAGACATGCAACAATTCAGTCTCACATTCCTTTTTATGTCTGTAACCTGTTTGTACATTGTACTTAAACTCTACGGTCAATCGTAAGTGTTACTTGTGTAATATGAGCGTGTCAACCATGCATCTGTATCATTAAACTTGATTTTGAAATCATTTAACGGACATTTAGTGCTGTGGATATTACAGCTAGAACCACACTGTTTTGAATTGACTTTTACTCACCTAAATAACAGGCTACAATAGGACAGATCACTACATAATAACCATTATTTATGAATGCAATACTCAAAAGCAGTCAGTTCACTTGCAGACATATTGTCCTTGATTGAATTGGTAATTGCTAGTAGTAATAAAAGCACGGAAATGAATTAAGGTCAGCTACACCAATTATCTTTTGTTCATTACTTTATTCCTTAGTTATACATTCTGGTGTTGTTTGGGATTATCTTAAAAATTACTCTGTGTGCCAATCATAATGCATGTTAATACTTATGAAGTGCTTAGCTACTCATTTGCAATCATTGTTTTCAGTTAAAAAATGTATGCACTGAGTATAGCCTTGACTGGCATTGACTGTTCAGTTGACCGCTCAAAGTCATGGTCATATCTGGGAGGTTACACACTGATTTTCGGTCATAGAGCATTTTTAGTCTATCCCTTAGTTAAACATGTTATTTTTAATGAGCCAATACCACTAACATTTTAGTTGGACTATAAGAGGATGTGTTTCTCAAAATCAACCATTACTTTTAAGCAAAAAAAAAAAAAAGTATGCAATTTGGACATACATACATAGAGTCGTGCCATGACTCGATATTGACTTGACCGCAGTCAGTCAAAGTCATGATGTCATGATCACATCAAGGTGGGTAAACACTGGTTTTCAGTCCTAGAGCTTTTTTTTTTTTTTGCCTATTCCTTAGTTAAATGTTTTATTTTTAATGAGCCAAGGCCACTGACATTTTAGTTACACTATAAAAGGATGTCTTCCTCAAAATCAATTATTAATTTTAGGTCCAAAATATATATGTGTGAACTGGCCATAGACAAAGTCTCGCCATGACTTGATCTTGACTTGACCGCAGCCAGTCAAAGTCATGGCACACATACATTGTTTTTTGTTTTTTTGGACATGATTTGATTACAGCATAAGCTAAAATTCACTCCAATGTCAGCAAATGAAATTATATCCACTGCAATTGGCACAATGCAGCCTTGTGTGCAGCCTGGGCCATCCTTTCCCTTTAAACTACCAACTGCATAGCGTTAATGAAAATAGACAGGCATGGTGCATAGTGCTGTATGTCAAAACAGTGAGAAGAAATGGTCAGACTTGTATACATACAAAAGCCTGAATGCACAAGAGATGGCAATGGGATGAATGCAACTGCTTGACCTCAATGTTACCCTAAAGCTAGACTCTAGTGCCATCTATTGAAAACAACAAATCAGATTTCTATACAAATCCAAACTTGCTGCAATGGAACTTGATCAGAGAAAATTACACAATGCACTTGGGAAACAGCCTTAGACAGGGGATGCATGCAAATGAATCAGCATTTTAAGACTTTGGGTAGTTGGACGGAGCACTGGGATTTTGTGAAGAAAGAAAAAAGGCGTGATTGTAACAGTAGATATAAACGTTAAACGAACAAAAAGTCCGACTGGTGGTTACCTTCTTTGAGGAGGCGTGAGTGGAGGAGAAGAATGAGGAAGCAGCAGATCGCCGCTCCGGTCAGTGCCCACGCAACTCTGAGCAGCTGCATCTTGGCGTAGAGGGAGCTTTGTATACGGCGGACTGTGGAGACAGGCGTGCGGCTGCGGCGAGAGACGCTCTCCGGCTCAGCTCACGCACACAAACTGACTCATAGTGGCACGGAAATCACTAAGCATCCTCTTTGTCAAAATCCCAACTTGATAGTCCCGATTTGAGCAAGAGCAGTATAGTGGTAGAGGGGGTAAATACGCGCGCTTCCTGTCTGTCTTCAGTGCGTCAAAGTGGTTCCCCCCAAAAAAGACCAAAAAAAAAAAAAAAAAAAAAAAAAAAAAAACAAACAGCCGGGTGATTTTAACCCACAATCACCGGCGCAACGCTTGACATCTTTTCTCTTTTTGGCCCTCTTCTGGGTCTGATCTAGTCCTCTTTTCCGGACGGCGGAGCGCGTGTCTGTGAGTGCGCACACGGAGGTCCACGATGCGGCGCGCAGCAGCTGATGATCACCGCTCTCCGCTGCATGTTACGCACGTCGCTCCCTTTCCCACTGCTAATGCTGGAGAGGCACTGGCGGAGCGCACTGCCAAGCCAGTCTCCTCTCCTCCGCTCTGCGCTCACTCTCTCCCAACTCCCTCTCTCTCTCCCTCTCCCTGTCTCTCTCTCTCTCTCTCTGTCGTGCACCATGTCGCTCGCTCACTCTCCCGCTCTCTCTGATGGCGTCTCTCTTTCTGCGCACCCCTCCTCTCCTTTTCTTTCCTTTCCTCGATTTAGTCCTTTTCAGTCCTTTTCTATTACGCACCAGCTCTGCCACTCTCAAAAGCCATGCGTCCTTACTCACGCTTGGGCTTTATCAGAGTCCTGTCAAAAGAGTCTGTCAAATAGAATGCATCTACTGCACGTAAAAGAAGCCTGGATCAGTAGATGAGGAAAAGCCCACACTTCTGAAGTAAAAAAAAAAAAAAAAATCTGAGAAAACCTTGATATCTCACGTATGAATAAGTCCTCAGGCTGATCCTATCCATACACGTTCTTCAATATTATTCAAGGTCCTATTACCATAAAGCTACCATCTAATATGACTTCATGTCATATTAGGAAAGATGTAAGAAGTACTAATTATTGATTATGCATCATGAATACTTAAGAGCTACAAAATCAGCTTCAAACAAGCAAGCAAACAAGTTTATAAATAGGCTATATTGTACTTTTTTTTTTCTTCTAACACTACAAATGTCTAGCTTATGGGTACACTGTAAACAAAATCTTTAAAATTTGCAGTAAAATATTGACAGCAGTGGTTACCAGGAAAAACAACTGGTGACAGTTTAAACCCTTTACATTAAATTAAACACATTGCCTTTTCTATATGACTCACTTTCTCTCATCTGCATAAACAAAAATGTTTTATTGTACTGTAATGAGAAAATAAAGCTAATTTATTGTTAAGTTTTATATTGTCACCAGATTTATTTATTTATTTTGTTATTGTTTTAATGGTAAAATTACCAATGAAAGTACCAATATTTTACCATAAAATTTACAAATTTTCTTTTATTTGCTGTCTTTGTGTTAATATTAATAATAATAATAATAATAATAATAATAATAATAATGGCAACCTGTAAAACACTGTAGGTATTGATTAATTGTATTGCACAACATCTGTGGTATCACTTGAGAGAATATTTTTAAAACAATCATCTGCAAATCTCCCTACAAACACATGAATGGGCTTATATCAAGGTGCCTTAGGATGTGCTCATTTAGATGTATAATTTGTAACAAAAATTTCAGAGCATAATTACTGTTGCAAAAGGGCAAGTAAACAAAGCATAATCAAACTATGTAGCCACAATTCACAAGTATTTACTGCACCGTGCCACATGGGAACAGCCACACATATGGTCTAGTGTTTTAATTGTAGTTTTTTCACAAATGTCCTAAATCCTTGGCACACCATTATTCAAATCATACAAGATGACTTCTGCAAAATATAGGGCTCTCAAGGAAGCTAACTAAAACTTTCAGGGCACCAAAAAAACAAACAAACAAACAAAAATAATAATAAAAATAAAAACATTACAGTACTCTTGAAGTCCCTCTAGGCAGTAGTGATTAAGAAATACAGAAGATGTTTATGAGTATAGAGTAAATGAGGTTAGAAACATGTTGCTTGGAGTTCTCGTCAAATATAATTTACAATGCAGACAAACCCATTTAACATCTGAATGAAACTAATACTTGTCCAGTATTTCTGTTCATATGCCAGCCCCCGCGGCGCACAAGCCTCAGAGCCTGAGCCAGTGTCTGAGCCAGTCCCAAGCCCAGATTAAGAGAGAGAGAGAGGATTGCATCAGGAATAATCTATGCCAATATGGAAATCACTGCACACAGTGGGAGATGATTTGTCGTGGTAAATATAGAAAAGGAAAGCCAAAAGTAAAAGGGGAAGACTGGGCAACACACTCATTCCCATCACGTTGTCTTTAAAGGCCCCATATTCTGCTAAATCGACTTTTTTGAGCTATTAATCATGTTATAATGTTTGCACCTCAAAAACATACCTGGAGTAGAATTTTGTTTCATTCACGTATGAGTAGTCACGCTGAGGCCATCCTCTTTTCAAGAGCTGAAAAGAGTCACTCTCATGGCTCTACACAGACACTTGAAACCAGAAAGTGCTCCTATGTGTTTCTAAAGCCAAAACACCATCACTGGATTCATTCTGATCATTTTGCCATCACTACGAAGCTGTGACCTCATTTATCTGCTAGCATCATCTTGCTAATAGGTGTGCTAATTAGTCATTTTATGCTGTGTCCATTGCCAGCAGGGGGCAACAAGCACCCTATCCAAGCGTTTTCTGCAAAGTTATAGTAACAGTTCCCAAAAGAAGACATTTTCCATACATATTCATTATTTTAAGTTATGAAACATGAAATACTAATGCAAAGGTGTGCAAACATTTTTTTTTCAAAAGCCTAAAAAACAGAATATGGGACCTTTAAGAACCAGTGTGGCCCAAGCAGCCTTTTTTTTTTTTTTTTAATAGAACTCTAAAACCACTGCAAGGGACTATAGAAAAGCATACAGTATCACTCAGCAAGTTAAACATTCTTAGACTCTACTGATTGAGACATGGCTGCCATTCTGTGTCTACAGCCTCTCAGACCACCACCAAACGAACACATCACACTGACACAGTAGAGCAAGGTGGGCAGGGATTGAACTAACAACCAAACTGCTCTACCTACTTTTAAGTTCATTTTGATCTTTTCCACTCATATCATTTTTATGTTAAATTGGGCCACTTTGTTTAGAGGAAATGCATTTCAGTATGCTAATTTATTTTGTCTTGTTGCCTCATTTACGTCACAACTTCGAAAAATAGAGCTGCTATTTAGGATTTTCCTGAGATGCATAAATCAAGTGACCAAAGTGTGTGGGTGGTCATCGTATGGTGCGAAGACAAAAACTCAAAGAACTGCATTATGAGCAATAATAACACTAATTGTGCTTTCCAAAGCCAAAAAATTACACAGCCGTTTATCAAAAGCCAAAGCGTGACAATAGTTTAGCAAAGCCATTTTATGAATATTAATAGAGCGTGTGAGGAAATGCAGTACCTCCGTATTAGCTAAGCCTCCTGGATATTGAAACAAGCATTAGGCTGTGGGTAGCCAAGCCTCGAGCTAATTTACTGTGAATATTCAACACCCCTCTGATACTATTGCATGTATATCCAAAATTTCATCATATTATCAACATAAAAAATGAATACTGTTGCAAATTCTTCAAAAGCTGCAGCTGCCCTTGTCTCAGTGTGATGCTGGGGAGGATATGAGGTTGTTGCGAGTGAAAGCAATGCCACTGGAGGAGGACCAAATATTGAGCATCTAAACAAGCTCTCATAATCCCCCCCCGTTGACAGCCAACTCTGCCATTGTTCCTGTCATACTGTATGTATATTTGCATGCAGTGGGATGGATATTCAAATACTGTTTAATGCATTTATTCAGTAGTAGGCCATGCGTGGTTGGTTAGTTTGCAGCAAAACAAACACTTCCCATGTAATCATTCATCACTGAGTTATGTGTACATTGATCAGGCATAACATTAAGACCACCTACCCATTATTGGTTGTCATATATTTGTGTTATATATTTGACCAATATACAGCCCTATATGCAATAATATGCTATGCAATGTGTGTACTCTGACACTTCTGATCATAACTTCTTCAGTAATTTGAGCTACAGTAGACAGGCCAGCCCTCTCTCCCCGCATGCATCACCTGTCACCATGGTTCCTTCCCTGGACCACCTTTGACTGACTGTGATGACTGTAAACCGAGCTGCAATTTTGGAGATGCTCTGACCCAGACTTCTAGCCATCACAGTTTGGCCTTGCTCTAATCCTTTCCCATTTTTTCTTTCTAAACTTTGAGGACACGCTTCCGACACGCTTCCATCTGGACCATCCATTTGCATTATAGATCATTAATTTCCTCACTAACAGGTCACAAAGCGTTTTGGTGCCCTATTTCCTCTTCTGTACATCTTATTCACCGACAACTGTAGGTCAGCTCAGCCAGTTATTTGATTAAATGGTCTACATTATTATGCAAAATTGACTTTTCTGAGCTTTCTGCCATGTTATAACTTGGTTCCCTGGTCAAAAACATACCTAGAGTTGCATTTTACTTCATTCACGTATGTTCAAGTAATCCTGTATTCTCTGGCAAGGCCATTCTGAGGCTCAGAATGCTTGGTTCCACCCTAACCCTAACAATTTGCCATTTTGTAGTAACATGGCATCAAACAAAAAGCTGAAGTTGAGTGTTTTTCTTTTTTAAATTATATTCAAAAGACACAAAAGACAATTATGTTCATCCTTCTGCACTCTCCTGCCCTCTGCTGGTCTCTCTGTTTCTTTATGGCACCAGTAGAGTACTTATTATGAATGCTCTCTTTTAGTCAGATTCTTTTTTTTAAAGGTTATAAAATTGCTGTTCCAGAGCCGACCAAGATTGGTTTAAATATTTGAATAAAAGCATAATATACTGTAGCTACATTAACTTTGCTAATGACTCTGCCTGCTGCCACTGCTCTCTGCTCCTTCGCTGTGCCATGGCCCTTCTCTACAGGAGTTATAAAAATGGCATGAGAACTCCTGTCTAGAACTCAACATGAACAAAACTGCAGCTGAAAGTGACTTTCTTAAGGCTGTGGAAACTGCAAAAAACACATTTTATTGACTTTCCACCATTCTATTATTGATAGCATACTCACCTTGTCATTCATCTGTATGTTTTACTCAGTTAACAGTCTGCAAAATCAGTCACAGCTAATCACAAATGTTCAGAAATGATGGGTCAGTCTGACAGATCACTTCCTGCCTTGTGTGAAGAAACAGTCCATTAGAGTAGCTTACAGGATTCTGCAGGACGCTTTGTACATTCTGCACCCTGCCGTCTGGTTATAGGACACAGAGGCAGAGGGCTACCTTTGTCCCATACTGTAGTCCAACAGCCCTTCAACTCTGACCTGTATTTTAACATACATTTCAGATTTCAGTTGTCCTACATGCAGTGCACTGTATGTATGTGTTGTAGATGTATCTTTGTTGTTTAATGCTTTTACTTTGTGCCATTTTTTCCCCTTTACCCATCATTATGGTCATTATGTTATGCTTGATGTCTTGTGTATTTCTCAGCTCGCAGTTCGAATATGGAAAAGAAATGACAAGTGACAGTGCCAGTCAAACTGTCATGGCGGTGTCAATAAGGTTGGCCCCTGCAGCTACAGCCACTAATTAGCTGATAAGTGTTGCTACGTGCCAGTCGTGCCAGTGTTGTTGTGTGCCAGATTGTGGGTTTTTGAGTGTCTTTTACATGTCCATATGTCAGTGTGCAGACGGTAGCTTTTTATGTGTGTCCTGTATTGGCACCTCTAAGTCTTGTCACTCTTGCTGCACTGTATTAACAGGGAAGAAAGCAATTCACAATAACTTCATCAGGTCGTGTTAGTCACAAGTCTCAATCATAATTATGCTGCTAATGTATGGAAATATATGGTTTCTAACATCACAATGATAACAGTTTATGTACCATAGAATGGCCCTTTTGTGCAGTCTATTTACAGAAAGAATATAGAGTGATTACAGCTCACCTTGCCATTGTGAGTTCAAATCCAGACTTCAACAATTTACAGAAATACAATAAATGGATGAATACATAAGGAGAGCTGAGCAATAACAGAATGCAGCACAGTGATTCTCAAATTTTTCGCTTCAAGCGTCAGCACAGAAAATACAATGTATGGCCATCAAAGTGCCATGTTCAACAGACAACGATGGGATTAAAAATGAACAAGATTAAACAGGGATTTCATCCAATCTTGGTTGCCTCTAGAACAGCATTGCAACCTTTAAAAACACATGATTAAAAAGAAAACGTTTTTAATAAATATTTTACTGGCGCCATAAAGAAACAGGTGACCGAGAGGCCAACAGTGTGTAGTTCTGATATACTACTTCTTCTTCTGATATACAAAATCTGAGAGGGAAAAAAAAAAAGGTTTTCACTTCCCAAAACTTTTTGTGTGAGGCCGTTTTACTATAAAAGGAAAAATAACTGTGAGGGATCAGTGGAAACAGAGAGTTTTTATTATTATTATTTTATTTATTTATTGATAAATGAATGAGAACAGATTGGATATATTTAACCCAGGACTAACTCAGGATTATACTTAAACTAAACCAGTCACATGCCACAGCCTCACATAGAGCAGCAGACTAAATGTGCAGTTGGAACATAAAGTATAAATGCATGCACTCAGGCTGTTAGAACATGATTTAAACAACCCAATTTGCCGCAGTAAGCATTTGCAACTATTTACCATGTTGTCATCTTTTTGCACCTGGCCCTGACATCGCGCCCGAGGCATTTACTCCTGTTAAAATGCTCCCCACATGCCCCAACCATATGCACACTGTTTGGACCGTCATTTTTTAACCACGGCAGAAGAAGGTGGCTGTAGCATTTTGGTGACTGTGAGAAAACACTGTGTTCAGAACAAGCTCAGGGTTTAGCCACCGACTGCCTCTACATAGTAATTAGGCTTTTTTTTTTTTGTCTGTTTAGTTATTTATGGAGTGGATTCTCACACATCAAGAACTGCTCTACTTTAGACTGCGCCATAACAACGAAACAAAAAGACTGGAGCTTTTCTGGCAGGTTACTCATAAACAGGCAGCAATGTTATGCAGTCCTACTTAAAAACATAATTTTACTGTAGAGTAAAAGTATTTATGCTCTTTGTTAAGGGATGGTAGAAACAAGTGATTTTCAACAACTAATCCAGCAACAAGGGATGCTTTTGCCCATCCCAGGCCTGGATAAATGGAGTGTTTTTTTTTTGTTTTGTTTTTTTTTGTTTTTTTTTTAGGAAGGGCACTCACTGCGTGAATGAGTACATGATAGAAGGCTGTTGATTTGCTGTGGCGACCTTGGAACAAAGCCAAAAGGAAAGTTTTGTGGCTTTCTGTGACTCTGTGAATACCAATATACTGTATATTTTACTATGGCCAGAGAAAGTTAAGGCAGTGAATAGGACTTTCCTTTTGCACAGACTTTGTCACTGGATAGTTCATGACTTGAGTCATGAATATGCACATGTATATGTATATGCAGTAACATATTTCGAGTGTAAATTACATTTCGTGGATATGTGGTTAGCTCAAATGTGGCATATGTCTATTTGATTTTAGAAACTGAACTGAGATTTAGAAACATGAAGAAGCAGGTTGCATTTTTCTCTACGGAGGAAGGCACTATTAATGCCATTGCCATTGTCAATTCTGCTTATCAGTCTGATTCTTTATCAATTCTCTTCTCTATTCCTGATAAATCTGTGAATTAAAAGTAAATAGATTTGTGGCCACACAAAGACAAATTTATAAAGCAGAAATAAAATATTGAAGCTTATTTGTATTTTTATGATTGTATAGGTTTATTATAAACTGGGCTCACTAGATGTAAGTAAAATGTAGAGATTCTACAGCTGCAGTAATTGGAAATGCATGCTTTTAAATTAACAAAACTGTAGCTTTAATGTAAACTGCTCATTTGATGTTACCATGACAATGCAAAGCTGGGAGGAGCCACATCACCGTGAGACAGGTGAGCACAGTATTTAGTGCTTTCTACAGTGGTCTCTCTCTTTCTCCTGCCCACTCCGGTGCACACTGTGTGTGGGGAATGAGTCCCTGCCTATTCACTGTGCGCAGACATTTAGCTCCTTCCTCCACTGCCCTCTGGCTTCAGCTCTGGCGTGTCCATGCTCTGGGATGCGAGTTCGTCAGGCAGTGTGTGGAACACACAGTGGCACAGGTGATACAGTGGTTATGTTTAATGTAATAAAGATATGATAAAGCATGTGAAAGTTGACTTTATATTTCATGCATGGTGGTGAGCACAAATCTGACACACAGTATTTGAAATTAAAGACAGCTACACAACTGAGAGTTAGAAAATACAAAGAAGCAACAGCATTGAAATATGCCTATCCAGAGTGTGCCAATTGATTCTTTATGTGTCAAGAGACCAAGCCAAACTTCCCAGAGACACATTTGATAACACTCTTATTAACTTGCAGCTCTCTGAAAGTGAATCCAAATGGGCATTTTCTTGTTATCTTTTTCTGTACACCTCAACAAAACTGACAATATATTTTTTGCCCTCCTCCACAACTTTTATCACAAAATAAAGAGTTTTCCTTTTACCCAACAGCCTTAGGGAGAAATCGTCTGTCTAGACACCATTATAAAACCCTGTTAGATACTTCCTCACCATTTTTATATTACACAGAGATAGCAGGTTTTTAACAAGAGTGGAATTGTTTTTACTCTATAAATTATGAATGCTCTTCCTCCCTGTGTATCCTCAGAGCAGCACCTTCAGCTTTGCCACTGGTCTCCTTCCGCTGCTGACTTTAAACTTAGTCTCCAGGATCCAGAGGAGGCTGTGTCCTCTGTGCAGGTCACTGGCTGTGTGCCAGACACCTCCCATGCCAATAAAAGCCATGAGTAATGGCCTAAAACTTCTACATTCGCTGTGGATCCCATTATTTCCCATGGACAATAAATCTGAGGAAGGCTTAATCAGAGAGAAAAGCCCCAACATACGGCTCGCGTCCACCTCACAGCGTCTAAAACAAAGATTCTTACCATTTAATCAGAGATAAGAGTTAAGGTGTCAGCCACAAATATGGTTTGCCTCCGTGACTGGATTCTCCTGTGACAAGAGCAGTCATCACTGTGTACTGCTGAACAAAGTATAACACTTATTAATAACTTAGTAATAACACTTAGTAAAAACACTTATTTTATGTCACCATGTGAGCTTTTCTAGAGAGGGCATTTTGAAGAACATGCAATGATACAACTCTTTTTTTATGATTAGCTTTGTTTTGTTTTGTTTGCTTGTTTTTGTTTGTTTGTTTGTTTTTGTTTGTTGCTTGCCTATAGGAAAAGACAATTAAAGTCCCTCAGCACATTTAAGAACCTGTATAAAACCAGGCAGAATTGTGGTGTGGTGTCCATGCCGTGGATAATGCTTAAGCAATGCTTGAGAAAAATTCATTCACTCAGAAGAGCATCACACAATGATACTTTACAGTCCACAAGGCTTACTTTTAATGTTTGCATATTGGCTCTTTTCCACTTCTGATCAAATTGTCCAAAATAACTGACACTGCCTGACCTGTTGCAACTCGTCTTTGTTCATATAACACGGCTCTATCTGTGATCTTGTCCCTGTTTCATTATAAGACATATGACCAATGTTTTTAAGCTATGAGGGGCGATTTTTCCCTTGATTAGGAATCTTCTGTCTGAGACGGCTGAAACTGTTCAGTGTATACCCGGCTTTAGCTATCATTTTTGTCTGGAAAAAACAGAAAGAGGCTTTTAGCAAGTTAGTACAAAGTGCATTGAACTCTGTCTCCATGTAAAAAAAAAAAAAAAAAAAAAAAAAAAAAAAAAGACAACTTCAATTTATTTAAGTACGCCCATTCATTATATTAACCATGTGCAGCACTTTTGCATGCTTGTACAGTATGTGTGCATCCAACACTTCCAGCTCTCACTAAACTCAATAAGTGTGCCTTGCTTGAACAGTATTCTTGCTGCTATAATAACCAACGAGTTATTAGCATCTAATAAGAGTCACAACCACTCCAATATGTTTATCCTGTTTTCAAAACATGTAAGCATCAAATCAATGTTAACACTAGAGTCCCATTATTGAGTGATATTGATATTCTCTGTTCACAACCTTTAACTGAATGTCATGGTATTTTAATTAGTGTAACATGTTATTTTCATGCTTGGCTCAAATTAAACCATGAATTATTTAAAAAATGTATAATTATAAGCCTTCTTAAATATGTAACTCTTAATAGTCACACCCAATTAAAGAAACTGTCCAGGATGTACCCTTCCTTAGGCTCATAGTTGCTGGGAAAGGCTCCAGCCGCATATGAACTGCTTTCTCTTTAATCAGTCTGACAATTCACACCGACGATGACTCAAACGCATCACACAAAAGGCTCAGGACTCTATGTGGAGTTCTATTTTTTGGGTGTCTCTGCAAGGATTTAGGTAAGATATTGACATCTGTGGATGCCACAATTTTACTGTAAAAAAAAAAAAAAATCAGGTTACCAGTATAAAACTTTTACATTAAATTAAACACTGCATACCTTTTTCATGCTCATATGACTCACTGTCTCTTACTGACAAAACAAAACAAAAAAACGTTTTATGATACTTCAATAGGAAAATTATGGTAATTTGCTACATTTCTTAATTTATTGCTTTTTACTGTGATCAGACTTTTTCCATCCATCTTCTTCCGCTTTATCCGGGACCGGGTCGCGGAGGCAGCAGTCTAAGCAAAGATGCCCAGACTTCCCTCTCCACAGACACTTCCTCCAGCTCTTCCGGGGGGACCCCAAGGTGTTCCCAGGCCAGCCGAGAGACATAGTCCCTCCAGCGTGTCCTAGGTCTTCCCCGGGGCCTCCGCCCGGTGGGACATGCCCGGAACACCTCCCCAGGAAGGCGTCCAGGAGGCATCCGAAACAGATGCCTGAGCCTCAACTGACTCCTCTCAATGTGGAGGAACAGCGGCTCTACTCTGAGCTCCTCCCGGGTGACAGAGCTCCTCACCCTATCTCTAAGGGAGCGCCCAGCCACCCTGCGGAGGAAACTCATTTCGGCCGCTTGTATCCGGGATCTTGTCCTTTCAGTCATGACCCAAAGCTCACGACCCTAGGTATATAGATAAAAAAAAAAAAAGTCTGAGACCCCCTAAGTATCTTGGGGTCTCAGACTTTTTTTACAGTAAAATTCTGGGAACCATAGCCATCAGTATTTTGTGCTATTATTATTAGCTGAACTAAATTTTCTAAATACATATAGTTGCTGTATTAATGTTCTATCTCTTCCAAATTCTCAAATCTGCAATTGATTGTTATGTTTACCTTTGTAACTTCCTAGAAACTGGAAAACCAAAGAATGTCCAAGAATTTGTCTGTGGAAATGACAAACTGAATTTATGAAGACGTGTTTACTTAGGGAGATGACATGATGCAGGGAAATGAAAGCGGAGCGAACAATACCAGGATGCAGTGTTTGTTTCTGAGATGATTTGTGCTGATAACTTGACGTCCTATAAATCATTTGTATGTGCACTGCGGCGACTAAACGCCGGCCTGTTTTTTGACATAACCAGAACATCAAATTTTAAGTAGACAAAGTACTTGAAATGGCTTTGTGTGGCTGTCTGTTTAATCATAAGTCGCTCTTTTGAAACTTCAGGGATGTCATTGTTACAGGCATTGTGTGTCATGTCTTTACTTACTGCCAATCACCTGACACCCCTCGGGCTAACAAATAGTGTCTGCCAGGAAATAGTCAATCAATGGGATGTCACCTTACTCATCTGTCACAGTAAAGATATAGGCTGTGGGACGTTTGTGCTTGGCCGGGACAGGCTGGACATCATATTGGTGCTTTAGGTGTCAGAAAAAACAAGTTATATAATAAGAAAAGATAAGAGGAAGGAAAACAGAGCCACAAATAAGCACATATTATTAGATGCATGGCTTTAATTAGATTTATAGATGAGACAATGCAGACTAAATAATTATTTTGCAAATAGATGACTTGTCACTGTATTATTTAAAGTTAAAATATATTTTTTCTTCAATGCACCATCAAGTTTTACAACCACTTGTCCTAAAGGGAAAGCTTTTTAGTAAATAATAATAGTAAGTATAACTAGCCTGGCCAGCCGCACTAAGTCTTCTATACAAAGAAGTTAGACTGGTATCCTTTCGGTTGAGTTTCATTTCTGTGGGCGGAACAATCACATGCGGAGTAACCAATCAGACCCAAAACAAACATGGCACTCATAAAGAATTGTTGATAGTTTTGCCATAACATAAGTATTCAGTATTATCTGAACAGAGACAGCAGCAAAACCCAGTTGCATGGACATCAGCAGGACTTTACTGTTGTTAAAATGGCAACAAGACGATGAAGCAAAAAAAATATACAGAGGACTGAACAACAAGGCGGACTTCAGCAGAATCAAGAGCTAATGAAGGAAAGCACTAAACGCCAGTAGTCAGGTAAGAGAAGTAATACATTTCACTCTGTATACACCGGCACCATCTTACTTTTGATAGGACATTATCGTTCACATTTGTAAGACATACAGCAGATAAAAAGCTATGATAGGCTGAGTCCAATTCCACTGAGTGGAAAAGATTTGGCAGAGGAACCAGATGCTCCTGCTTTTGACAAGAAAGTAGGAGAATCTTTTTCTTAAAGTGTCCATAGGTGTCCAGCTGCTTAAGGCCTTGGGTGGGGTACACACTGGACTATTACCTGTTAATTACTGGGCATAATAATAATGTTTAATGTTTGAATTATTTTATGGCTTATGTTTAGTATTTATTAATTGAGCTCCACTGTATTTGTTGTGTGTTTAGTGTTTGTTTTTTTTGTGTGTAATTGTCTTACCTTGCTGCTCAAATGAATTGCCCCTGGAGGGATAAATAAAGTCATCTGAATCTGAACCTGAATCTAATTTACAACATCATGTATATTCAGTTAAAATCATCTATACATGAATGAACCTATGTTGGTGTTGTCAAAGAGAAGACCTACATCACACAGAGAGCCAATTGCTGGTGTGAATGCATCATTTTTTCCTGAACAAGTGAGCTAACCAATCTGCAGTGTTGGGCATCTTACTTCAAAAAAGTTATTAGTTATAGTTACAAGTTACTAGTCCCAAAAGTAACTCAATTATTAGTTTAGTAACACAATTATTCAATTATTAATGCATTTATCAATTTTTTTTATTCAATTATTACTGACACATATGCACTACGCATTTCTTCTTTTATTTGAGGAAAACATTATTCAGTCTATACCACAGCATAATAGAAAGAAAGAAAGAAATATAAAAAAGAAATAAGACTCTGGGACGTTAGCTGTGCTTTACTTTAAAGCATCTCTGACAGAGGGGGAACAAGAGCAGGGACTGAATTTTTGAACCAATTGCTCAGAAGAGGGGTGAGTCCCATACATATCAGGGACACTTTCATCGGTTGAGTCCAAGCTCTTTCACCTCTTTACACATTGGAGTGATAGCGGCAGCAGGTCCAAGTGAATAGAACACTGTTATGTCTATTAACTGGTTTACTCTGATTTTCTTGTGCGCACACAGTCCCTAACACATGGCACTTTTTAATTAGAGGCTTTGTCGCTCATGATACGGCTCATTATAGAGTTGCCACACCAACACTGCACTAAAGTCTTATTACATGAATGCTATATATCGAGGTGACATTACATTAGCTCTGGCCTCATCCTCTGGAGCCAGTGGCTAAGCCTCTTAAGTCTGCTGTATAATCATTGCGCAAACAAGCATGCATACATACTTCTTGTTCGTTTACCGCCTCAATTACCCATAATCCCACCTAGAATTATTTCCCCAAATCATATCCGCCACACCGCCAGAGATTGTTGAAATGATAGGATATACATCTATATGTGGTAATTACTCTCCTTGTTATTGGCATTTACAAGTGTTTGTTGGATGTCATTCATCGACAAAATGGACGCCATTATAGCCTCATCTTTTTTACAGGAATACTGAGGTGCAAATGAGCAAACGGTTCCTAATGGATGGATACAGTCCCACGGGGAAGGCCAATAAAAAAGTTATGGCTTGCTGTGTAGCACTTTTGAAGGCGGTTTATCTTCTTATCTCAATAGACAAAAGACCAATGAAAGCAGTAGCATTTACAATTAAATATTTAACAAGTCTTTACAAGCGGCAAACCAAAGCCCTGGTGGCTGTTTCTGCTGTCTGCTTCCATTGTCTCCAAGAGGAAGATGTGGATAATGAAACCCCAGGGACCAACGCTATGAGAAGAAACACATGTGGCCACCAGGAATGGGACTTCAAACACCACGGTTTGGCTTTTGAATGTTGTGAATGCTGCCAAACAAGACAAGGTTAACTGCACAAAGAAGGAATACAATTTATCTTTTTATTTTGTCTTGTGGTACCTTCAATAACTCTCACCAATGAGGTCGACTCAACAATTAGTTGTTTTTTTTTAGCACGGCCTTGTTTTAATTATGTCTTTGTGTTAAGAGATATGCGCAACACTTTAGAATAACTCACAAATATTAAGCGGTAATAAAGCATTGACAAATATGTAATTAGAAATAGTTGTATGAATAAACAGTTTTTTCATTCATTCATCTTCTGCTCATTGCCGTTAGGAGTCGTAGGTATCCCAGTACGTTTGACCCTTAGACGGGTTGGTCCATTTGGTCACAGGCCTGACACAGAGACAAGCACAGACAGACCACCATTCACTCTCATATTCATTCACTAGGGGCAATTTAAAGTCACCAATTCACCTAACACATGCCAATAATCTGATATTGTTTTTCAGCGTCAAGGGGTCGCAACCTTTTGTACCTATCCCAAGTCTGGATAAATAAAGTAGGTTGGAAGGGCATTCAGCTTTAACCAAATCACTGCACAAGAGGAGGCTTGATGAAATTTGATAAAAAGCTAACATGAAGATTTCCATCTTTAATGCAGCTGACTATTTTTAGCAATATTAAAATTTTTACTTTTTGAAATAAAAGTACTTCAAGACAATTCAGGGGAAAAAAAAACAAAACAAAACAAAAAAAACTTATTCCTACTCCTCATCTCAGAAACACAAGGACAACAGGTAAGTCTGGTCATTCAACTTTGTTTTGCCAGAAGGCAGGCAGTCAGGAAACAGGGGCAAGATCAACTTGTGCAGAATCACCAGAATCATTAAACTGTTCAACCAGACCAACAAAGCAGAACATAAAACACACCACTTCACATAAAAAGTTCTGATGAAGGCAGCTTTAATGGGAGAAGTTCCGGACCCACTTCACCTCACAAAAACAAAAGGCTAACATTTTGACTTCATCTACAGCATATCTGATCCCAGTCTGTTCAGTTGAGTATCAGCAATTTATAAGGAAAGCTGACTCTATCATTTGAATATTGATCAACTTCTGTAATGAGGATGTCATATTCAATCTGTTAGCAAGTAATTAAAAATCAATATGCAATCAACGTGAGATGAGCCACACTTTCTCCTTTATGTTGCATCGACCAGTAAAGCGTTAATTGATCGCAGTCTCTAATTTTCATAGCAGACTATGAAATATATTGGCATATGTTAAATGTCCTACTGGTGCAGGAGGTGACCTAGACAGTGGCTACACAGGATACAGACGAACTTATAATCACCTATAAACCATTATAAATTCATTTCAAACCAGATATAATGATTTATTGTAAAAACACAGAGATGAAGAACTACAGAGGTTACCATGGTGATTAATAAAAAGTAACAGGAGACAGCATTAGATGATACTACCACTACTGTCTACTACTTATTTTGTCGTTGTTGTCCATGTTGTGTGTTCCCTTACAGGTTTGCCACTGCAAAACAGTTGCAGGGTGAATAGGCAACTTTTACACCAGATGCCCTTCCTGACGCAACCAGCCACATACTGTGACAAAAGCAAGCAATGTGGATTAAGTGTGTTGCCCAAGGACATAATGACAGTCTGTACTGGATCAGAGTGAGAATTAAACCACCAACCTCCAGTCAGTGGGCAATCCATGTAACCTCAATTACTATAGATTAAAAAACATTACTAACTAGTGGAAGGGATTTTGGCAATGGAGAAAATTACTTATAATATTCGGCATAAGTGCGAGGAGCACTGAAAAAAATGGATTGCATTCTCAGGTTACACATCTAAGTAAATCTGACTGTATGTATGTTGATGTATTTCCAGACACATATCACTCTCTTAGGTGTGTTTGTTGGTATTTTGTTTGACTTGTACTCTGTATTAAAAACACCAAACATTATATTATTATTGTTATTGTTATTGTTATTATTATTATTATTATTATTATTATTATTATTATTATTATTATTATTATTATTATTATTATTAACACAATCCTCTCCATTTATCCAGGCTTGTGAATGCCACAAAGTACACACTGGCTTGTGACGTCATGCTGCTGGATTGAAAAGGTTATTCCATTAATTTAACCAAAACTATTATTTTATTTTATTTTATTGTTTATTTGAAAGGGAAAGGACAGAGAAAGTATTGTTACAGGCCATCTAGCTAACAGCTAATTTGCAGACCAGGTCCCTGACAAAAACACAAACATTAAAATACACAGTACATACAATACAGACTATTTACAATAAAACACTGGTGGAAATGTGGATGTGGAAACTATTTTATCCCTTATACATTTAACAAGGAACACAAATGCATAAAGAAATAATATACGGTATGCAATTCTCAGTATAATAATCTACTCACAGAATAATGATGCAGTGATGAACACAAAGAGAAATAAGCCAGCAGATGCTCAGGTCAAAAGAAGCAGACAGTACTGTAGCGAGACAAACAAAATTAAGGCTCTTCAATAAACATAACAAAATTATACATCTATCCTTTGGTATAGTATTCATTCTTTTAGTTTCAAAGGAAGTGTTTGCCTAAACAAACAAGCACAAAATTAGTTTGTAAGCATTTTATCCTGCAGACGGGTGTCATCTGTGTTGTCCAGCTCTCACCAGCACTTCTGTCCCTCTGGATCTGTCATTACTGTTGTGGGTCACACTGCCGGTGACACAAAGTGCACCGAAAATCAAAGCGAAGTGAAATGCATTTGAAGAACTTATTTGAAAAAGTATTACCTTTAATCTAACCAAGTTTCTAACAAAAACAGTCTTTGTAATATACCATACACTGTGGCAAAAATATAGCCTTCCATATGAACAAAATCATCAACCAGACCATGGTTTCTCAAAGTGATGTCAGTGCAGGGGTGCTACAGAAGGCTTGATAGTTTAGACACTATTTTGAGTTTTCTTTGAGACAAAATAAGTGATGCAACAATTGACGAAATAATGCATTTTGATTGCGGGGGTTGGTGGCATCACCAACAAGAGTAGTGTCAGTGGAGGCTTAAAAAATTTTTGTGAAAAGAAGCCGTTCACATCCATCCCATGAGCTACCAGTGGCCAGAGACAGAGTGGGGCTCTGAGACCCACCGTGAGAGCTGTTACAGCACTGGCCCCCCTCACCACTAATAGCCCCTTTGTTCGGTGCTGGCAGGGCACTATGTTTAGAGCACAGTCCACACAGTTAGCCTAATGATTGGACAAACATTTTTAACAAAACAGATATAAACTCCTGTATTCTGGTGCATTTCAGATGATGTTATGATATTTTCCGCAGGCTACTACATTGTAATAAAAATATGGATACAGCTTATTTAGACAAAACATAATTTATTATAACAACTTATGAGCTGCCTCTGCACTGCTACATAAAACTAGGCTTTATATTTATTTAAGCTTTGTTTTTGTCTATGTGATGAAGTTTCTCTGTTAGTGGTTCCCCAGGGGTTGCCTGGAAATTCCAGACTCACCGCTGTACCAGCGGATGAGTCTGGTCGCCATTGAATCAATTCGATTTCTAACGCGGAGCAAACGGGCAGCGGAGTTAGCCAATCAGAAAATGGCGGACGTGACGTTAACAAAGCGACAAGAAAGTAAGCAACGCGAAAACATTTTTTTTTTTTTTTTATAAAGGCTTCTAGTGCTGCAATCTGCTGTGGTTTTAATGACTCGATATGTTTTTGGTAATTTAAAACAGAATTTACCGCTGAATGAAACAAACTCGGCTCCTCAGTGCGCCACCTTGATTGTTGTTGTTGCGGACGCTGCTCGCGAAGAACACGTGACTTAAATAAGCGAGTCAAAATGCACGGTACGGTTGGGATTTGAGGAAACCACTGCGGACGGCGTGGTGACCAGACTGATATTTCTCTGTATAATAATACAGAGACATATCAGTCTGGATTTTCCAGGCAACCCCAGGGGAGCCCCCAGCTGTGCTCCGCCCCTGCAGCACAGGCTCACAGAGCCTTCAGTCTCATCACTGAGCCTGGACAGGGGCTCTAGAAAGCACTACAGAATACAAAAGCTTCTGTCAGGACATCTCTACTAATGTTTTATGTTGCTTTTATAATAACACACTAAAATATTGTGAGAAAGGCGTTGCCCACTGCCACAGTAATGTGTACTTCAGATTGTGTCTTTCATTACTGCACGTATTATTTCATGAGCTGTTTAAGATTGGATCTCCAGAAGTACGAGGTCTTAAAGCTTGACAAGTGTAGAACACATCTATGGACTCAGAACTCTCCCCAGTATCCATACATTTTACATATATACTGTTATTGATCTGGTTCATTAAGCCTTATTCTGCGCTGACACACAGGGCAGTCACTCTGCGCCTGTATCGCCTATACCATGGGCCAGCTCTGGGCTTGAGTCCCATTCCAAAAGGGGGCAGCGGCTGACAGGCAGCACTTCACACACTCAGGACAGATATCATTCTGCTCCTGATGCGAAATAAATACAGTACATCGCCACTGAAAGTAGGTCTCTCTTGCGCCACAACCGGATTGCATGCACTCTAAGAGGGGGAAAGAGTGACATAAACCCCGCCGAGTTTGAGACCACAGCAGAGCAGGGTTTGTGCCTTTGAGACATGTGACTAGGAGTCCCGTGTCTGCACTGTTAAATCGGTTATAGGTACGGGCTGTAAGGCGGGTGGTGGAGGATTAGCCTGTTGTGTATGTTTTAGGCTGATGGGGAAAACCGGAGCACCCACAAGACACATGGAGATTAAGCAAACACCACACAGAAAGGCCCCACATGGTCCGGGAATCAAGGAATCAAACCTCTTCTTTCTGTGAGTCAAGAGTGTTAACCACTTTGCCACCATGCTGCCATATTTTCTGTTCAACTGCTTACAACTTAAAGTAACTATAATTAAAAAAAAGCTTGATAGAACCTATTACTGTATGTGGTCTAATACTGTACCACATACAAAAGATGAGGAGATAAAAATGTAATTTAGGGGTGCCATGGAGTGGAAATATATATTCACAGCCTGAAAGGTTTGGGAACCATTGCTGTAAATCATGAAGGTCATCTTCTTCATAACAAGTGCCACACAGGTTTTGTTTCTATATACAGTAAAGATTACTGTATATCCAAACTTTCTTTAAATAAAATTTGCCTGTGCAAAGGACTGGAGGAGTTGCCCTTTACTACTTCAATTGGCAGTATTTCGAATTTCTCATTTATTAACTGCAGCAGTGCTTATACATTTTAGGGACCCACTATTCTAAATAAGTACTATAGTCATCTATAATACAATGTTTTACAAGACTTTATATGATAAATTAAGAATCACAAGATGATTAATAACAAATAAAAAGGCTTTTATTGTCATTAAAATGTAACTTTCTAGTGTACTGAAATGGGGAAAAAATACATTAAAAAAGGCATCACTTCTCCCTAACAGAAGAAGGATGCTGGTTTGAATAATATAGCACAACTTATGGCGCATTGAGATCAATAGAAAAATGAATCAGAAACACTTGAGTCATGCGGGCCGCCTCAGAGCATCCTTGGAAACTGACACATAACCTTGATAGCTCTGACAGCGGTGCGTATACGGCTGCCTACATTAAATGCCTCACTCTTCATTTTGCTCGCATAATGGTTTATTGATTAACATGTCACTTTAGTTGCAACAATATGTATATATATATATATGCTTTACAGTGCTTGCATATAGATGAGTTGTATTGGTTTTAGTGGTCCAGGTAATGGCGATGCAGGTTGATTGTATTTAAGGGCTTTCTGAATGCACCGTTCCCTCCAGGGGTAGCCACACCAAGTCATTCTGCCTCCATCTAACCCTATCTTCTGCATCCTCTTCTCTCACACCGACTAAGTTCATGTCCTCTTTCACTACATCCATAAATCTCCTCCGTACCTCCTGCAGCTCTCACCTCAACACCCTTCTACCCATATATTCACTGTCCCTCCTACTGCACATGTCCAAACCATCTCAGTCTGACCTCTCTGACTTTACGTCCCAGACATCTAACATGAGCTGTCCTTCTGATGTACTCATTTCTAATGCTATACTGGGTTGTTGATATCAGTTGAATTGCCAGTATTTGCAGGGATAATACTGCAAATAGACATAATTAAAAACATTCACATTCATAGGAAAATTAGTTCCACAAAAAGCATATACTTCTTTGCAAAGAGCAAGAAAGAATGGCTTTGGTATAGTCAACATCTTCCCTATATTATCAAATGCCAAAGTACATGGTTAATATAGTTTTGTTTTTGTTTTTTGTTGTTTTTTGTTTTTTGGTACAGTCAGGAAATCTGTATTATGGCTTTTTAAATGGGCATTTATGTCTTTATTATGGGTATTTATAATTGGAATTAAGGTTTGTGGTAAGGCAAACTTAAATATAAAAGTTCATACTGTCTTCTTTATATTTTACTGTTTAAAAATGTTTGTTTTTTGTGTTTTTCTCATCAGATCCTGATATCCGGAAACCACCAAGGACCACGAACCAGGACGAGGGTGCCTACACCTTATCCCACACTGGGAATGTAGTCCTGAGGAAGGCGTCAGACAGTGAGGAGGGTGTAAGCGTTTCCTACTTTTTGACAAAACTACTGCACATAAGCAGCCTACAAGACACGTCACAGTAACATCATGTTATATGAAATAGTCAAAACATGTAAAGCAGGTAAACAAACACTACTGTCTGACGGAATGAAACTCCTGCCTGACAAAATAAATCTTTTAAAAAGTTAAATGTTCTTTAACTGGCAGTGCAATTAAAGTCAGCTTTTTTCCTATTATAGTGCAATATTGTGGTGTACAGATACTCTATAGTGGTATAAACTACTTGATTGTCTTAAAATACATTGAATATCCCTGGACTTCTGTTGTTCAGGTCGGATATTGTGCAGTGCATTGTGAATTGCTCTGTGATTCCCACTACTATTTAGAGGTGCTATTTCTCAATTGGGAGTAGTAAGCAGCGGGGTCGTCCTGTAGCAGCAGTTATATAAAATGAAATTCAATCAAAATATGAAGAAAAAAGGCATAAACTGAAAGGGCTCTGTTGTGGAAAACAGACGAGACGATGATAATATTTAGCAGCAAATAGACTGGCTCCATGTAAAACACTGACAGAAGAGCAGTCTGCTCTAGATTGCTGTAACCTTGAGTCACCCTGGCGGGTCTGCATTCATTTCACAAGGAGGGAAAAAAGAAAAAAAGAACAAGCAATTGAAAAGAAATGTGATTATTAGATGAGGGCATGTAGACGGGGCGGCAGAAAGACAAAATGGAGAAAGAGAGCAGCAGACAGGGAACAAGGCAAAGAGGTCAGACATAGCAGCACTCATTCTTGAATTGGGGGCCACGCGGAAGCCAGGGCCTAAGCATACAGAGGGGACGTGGAGGGCAGTATGATTCACAATGGAGAGGTAGCATGGCTCAGCAGAGAGTTGGATGAGAGCACTGTGTGTCCATCTGTCAACACAGGCTGCTAATGGATCTACGAAGATACATAAACGCCCATATCAAGGTTTCACTCCAGCCATTTATAAGAAACACTAATACTACTGATGAACATCTGCACTTATGCCTAGCCTAATTTGGTGTAAAAAAAAAAAAAAATGCAAATAATGTATTTTCACATGGATACACAGAAAATAAGAGACCAATATGGCAGCATGGACAGCTATCTTTGTGTAGAGCTACTAGAGCTGATACAGGCCAGCCTTCCCCAAGTCTGTTCCAGTCTAGTGGCTCTGTATCTGAAATCTAACATGCATATGCTCAGCAACAGATTCACTCATGGCATGGTTTTACATAGCACCATCACTCAGGCCGTTTATGAGGGTTACTTTTAAAATGTTTTAGTGCAATTCGGTTAAACGTGCACAAAACTTTAGTGCCCACTGTTTACTCACACAAAACAAGTAACTAAGATGGTACCATGGACAGTTCCCTTTGTGTTTCTACATATCTGGAATACACAAGCACGGTTCTACAGGTCTTTTAAAATGGATACTATAACTCAGATTTATACTGAATAGCTATACTTGTTCAGTCTAAGCTGGTCTAAAATATGCACAAAATCTTCACATTACTGCACAAAGTTTACACACAAAATATTTGATGCACAATGCTGATAAACTATGGGCTAGGCTACATAACCACCCAAAGCATGGTTTTACATCGCACAAATCACTCAGTGGATAATAAATTATATAATTTATATAATTATATTATTCATTGAATAATTCATTGAATAATTATTCAATGAATAATAAACTCAGATTGATATTGAATAAACATCAAACCAATTATATTAGTGCCCAAAATGTATATACAAAATACTTTCAGAGACTATAACAGTACCATGGACAGCTCCCTTTGTGTTTACCGGACTAAGGCAGCATTTTTTTTTTATTTTTTTTTTTTTTTACTCTGGTCAGGTTTAGTAGCATATAGTAGTATATATGGAATCCATCATGCTCATAAACTATACTGTTAGTTTATAAGCATGGTTTACCATTAAAAAGCTTCTTAAATGTTACACATCAAGTAGCACCTCAAAAATATTTGACTTTCCAAGTATTATCTTTAATGAACTACACAAGTACAAAGCCAGGTCTAAACCAGCCCTAAAATCAGCATCAAACCAGGTATTAAACAGGACATAATTAGGACCAAACCAGGACTAAACCTGAACTAAACCAGAACTAAACTTGAACTGCAAAAGGCTTCTGAGTGCCATCAACAGAAACCTGCGTACCACCAGTGGTACCCGTACCACAATTTGAGAACCACTGACTTGGGCCATTTAGAGTCAATGCTAACTCAGATTCATGATAAACACCTTTTTATTTATATAAAGTGTCTAAAAACTTAATTAAACACACAAAGTTTAAACAAACAAAACACTGGGTTTTCAAATACGGTGCCATGGACAGCTCCCTTGGCAACTCAAGCACACCCGCACAAGAGGGCAACTCGAGTCAAGTCAACTAGTCAAGTTTAGTCTAGGCTGGTGTAACAGTACAGCACTATGTCTGGAATGCAATTGCGTACATATCCTGCATTCTTTTTCTGACAGTATATATGTGATGGTATTTCACACAAGTCACTTCTGCATGACTTACTAAATGTTACCTAAAAATAGTATATTTTGGACATTCCATTGGGACATTCCATCTTAATTTCCCTAGACCGGGGTCACCAACAAGGTGCCCGCGAGCACCAGGTAGCCCTTCTGGAGCTTGTGAGGTGCCCGCGAGGGATATTTATAAACAGTGAATACTGCAGTGTTTTAGTCATAATTTATTTTTTTTCAACTTGTTTTTATGTTTAATTACAAGATTATTTTTATAAACATTATCATTAATACTAAGCAAACAATCATACAATCCTAGTGTCATTTGAAAGGCATGTCAGGACTTTAATATAGAGGATTATTTTGCACGAGTAGCCCTCAGTACAAATTCTCATCTTTTGGGTAGCTCTCAAAACCAAAAAGGTTGGAGACCCCTGCCCTAGACTTTTTAAAGCTTAAAAAACGTACAAGTTTGTTGTAAGATTTTATTATTATTATTATTATTATTATTATTATTATTATTATTATATTATTATTATTATTATTATTTGCATATATTTCTACAACATTTACACAGAAAACAGGTGACCAAAATGGTACCATGGACAGCTCCCATGGCAGGTCATGCATACCAGACAGCGTATTTTGGGCATTTGGTTTGGATTTTTATCACATCCTATTTTTATTTATTTTTATTTTTTTCCCCTAGCCTCTCTTTAAAGTTTAAACTCATAAATATTTATTGTAATAATTGGGTTTTGTTTACAGTTTTCTAATTTAAGCCAGCTATTTTTTACTCCTGGACCAAAGAATAATTATGCAACTGTTATTACTCTACACATAATATTGTGTAGCGGTATAGATATTTGCACTTTCTTGCCTTAAATCTGCATACACTTTGAATGCTCTGGTATTTCTTGAGCTTAAAGGTCCCCTATGATGCTAAATCAACTTTTCTAAGCTTTTTACCATATCATTTCCATCATAAAAAACATGCCTGGAGTTTTTGTGGAGTTATTGTTTTATTCACACATATTTGAGTAATCCTTAATGCTGAGGTTCTGCCCTTCTCAAGAGCTGAAAATGCTCAGATCTGTCTCTCTACATCAGATCCACACATCCTTGCTTTCTCCAATAAGTGCTCCTGCGAGTTTCTAAAGCGCATACCCTGTCACCGGACTCATTATGAACATTTCAGCACCTAAACCACGGCTTCATGTTGCTAATAGTCATGCTAATTAACCATTTTATCATGCTCCATCTATCCTCCACCATTTAGTACAAGGACTTGGATTTTCTCCTCACATCTGTACTGAACTGTATCCAGTCCTCACAACTTTATTCACATGTGAACTAAAAACAAGAGTGGAACAAGAGGCAGTAGTCTCTGTAGAGGGCTTTAGTAAGAGAAAGGCCACAGCCCTGCAGTCCTTCAGTGCAGTAGAGCTGATATAACTTACAGTGTTCACATTTATTTCTAAAAGCCTGCAAAAATGATAATTATGAGCCCTTTAAAAATCTCATTGTAATGTAAGAAATGGGCCGTTATATACAGGTTTAAGCTATGAACTCAAAAATGGCAGACACGAATTGAAACACACCACAATGCAACAATGAGGAAAAGTATGAGGAAGCAGAGACACTGACAGACAGTGAATGAAGGTGGTGACAGGGAGACTGAGAGAATATGAGAATGAAGATAAACAGGGCGGTGGTGATACGGCAGTGTCCCGCGGCCTCTCCATGCCTCAGTCTCCCTCTGACAGCACTAGAAAGACCCGGGATCAAACCAGGATCCAAGCAGGCTTTGTTTCTTCACACCGTGAAAATATGGCCTGGAATCCCATTATCTGCAGCTATAGAGGTGTGAGAGCTGCTGCTTCATCTTATTCCACAGTCGTCAGCCACCTCTGCGGCATCTGGGGCTACAGCCGTTTACTAATGTGATTTCATTTGGCGGTGCCGAGTGAAAATTATCTCAAATGGATCTTATAATGAGAATAACAGTCACATGATTTGGCATTAACTGGTCATTTAGGATACTGTAGTGTTTTCAGCTGTCATAATTGTTCAGAAGAATTGATAGACAGGGAATGCAGAGGTGTATGTCAGTGATTATTTCCTCACACATGGACACAATCAAAATATTTTCAAACTAAAATAAGGTGAAGAGTCCTTCAACATGCTTTGTAAGTTATGCAAGCTATTATGTTGGAGAAAGGTTGCATAGACTATAGCCTACATACTGGATCTCAAATGACCTCCAACAAGCATGCTAAAACATTCTTTACATGCATTTAAAGTGGTTCATTAGAAATGTAATGTTGCTTTTTGGGTTTCTAGTAATGGATGGATGAATTCATTTTGAGGAGCCTTTTGGTTTCCCATCAATTCATTATATCCTTGGATAATTCTCATTGGGACTGACTGAGGTGTACAAGTTTAATAAAGCATGTTACGCTTTATTTAACATTGGAAGTAATGAACATTTTGACATGGAATAAATAAATACTGTAAAACTGATTAAAGTTGTCCAAATCCTGCTTCAAACAATATTGCCACAATAAGTGTCATAATGAAAATTTATTGATTGTTTTTACATGCACTTGAGTATACCGGTTATGATTTTTGTTTGTTTGTTTGTTATTTGTTTACTTTTTTACGTATACCAGTTTTATCTGTGTGTATGTAAACACAGAAGTCTTAAGCATAATTTTCCCATTCTTCATAACGTCTTGCACTGCTTTTGTGACAGTGCACAGTCTTACATGTTTTGATTGATTTTTCTTGTCCCTCTGCCGCTGTAAATGTAAGTCATGTGTTAGCAATGCTCCCCTATAAATACGAGATACTAAAAGTCACAACCAGGATACTCAAGGGCATGTACAGGCACTCATTGATTTGGCAAAGTTTTAGAACAGATGACCTTCCTGATGCAACCCTCTCCATTTATCCTGGCTGGGCCCCGGTCACAGGCCAGAGTACACTGGCTTATAGCCCCCTGTGGTGTTCTATTTTTGTATAAATTTGTCACAGACTTAGTCAGACTTAGACTTAGACTTAGATTTGTTTCACTGTAGGACAATTCATGCCATGGTTCTGTACAGTTTTAATAAATATACAGTTCACTTTATGCAACATATGGGTCATTCTCTGAGAAGTACTCGTCACCTTGAGAAAAATAAATAAATTCATTTCTGTAAAGCTCAAGAGACTCTTAAGCTGAAGGGCAAATGGAGGCAAACAAACATCCATCCATCCATCCATCTTCTTCCGCTTTATCCGGGGCCGGGTCGCGGAGGCAGCAGTCTAAGCAGGGACACCCAGACATCCCTCTCCCCGGACACTTCCTCCAGCTCCTCAGGAGGAACCCCAAGGCGTTCCCAGGCCAGCCGAGAGACATAGTCCCTCCAGCGTGTCCTAGGTCTTCCCCGGGGCCTCCTCCCGGTGGGACATGCCCGGAACACCTCCCCAGGGAGGCGTCCAGGAGGCATCCGGAACAGATGCCCGAGCCACCTCAGCTGGCTCCTCTCGATGTGGAGGAGCAGCGGCTCTACTCCGAGCTCCTCCCGGGTAACCGAGCTCCTCACCCTATCTCTAAGGGAGCGCCCAGCCACCCTGCGGAGGAAACTCATTTCGGCCGCTTGTATCCGGGATCTTGTCCTTTCGGTCATGACCCAAAGCTCATGACCATAGGTGAGAGTAGGAACGTAGATCGACCGGTAAATCGAGAGCTTCGCCTTTCGACTCAGCTCTTTCTTCACCACAACAGACCGATACAACGACCGCATTACTGCAGACGCTGCACCGATCCGCCTGTCGATCTCACGCTCCATCCTTCCCTCACTCGTGAACAAGACCCCAAGATACTTAAACTCCTCCACTTGAGGCAGGAACTCTCCTCCAACCTGGAGAGGGCAAGCCACCCTTTTCCGGTCGAGAACCATGGCCTCGGACTTGGAGGTGCTGATTCTCATCCCAGCCGCTTCACACTCGGCTGCAAACCGTCCCAGTGCACACTGAAGGTCCTGGTTTGATGAAGCCAACAGGACAACATCATCCGCAAAAAGCAGAGATGAAATCCTGTGGTCCCCAAACCTGACACCCTCCGGCCCCTGGCTGCGCCTAGAAATTCTGTCCATAAAAATTATGAACAGAACCGGTGACAAAGGGCAGCCCTGCCGGAGTCCAACATGCACCGGAAACAGGTCTGACTTACAACCGGCAATGCGAACCAAACTCCTGCTCCGGTCATACAGGGACCGGACAGCCCTTAACAAAGGGCCCCGGACCCCATACTCCCAGAGCACCCCCCAAAGGACGCTACGAGGGACACGGTCGAACGCCTTCTCCAAGTCCACAAAGCACATGTGGACTGGTTGGGCAAACTCCCATGAACCCTCGAGCACCCGATAGAGGGTATAGAGCTGGTCCACTGTTCCACGGCCAGGACGAAAACCGCATTGTTCCTCCTGAATCCGAGGTTCGACTATCGGTCGAATTCTCCTCTCCAGTACTCTGGAATAGACTTTCCCGGGGAGGCTGAGAAGTGTGATCCCCCTGTAGTTGGAACACACCCTCCGGTCCCCCTTCTTGAAAAGAGGGACCACCACCCCGGTCTGCCAGTCCAGAGGCACTGTCCCCGACCGCCACGCGATGTTGCAGAGACGTGTCAGCCACGACAGCCCCACAACATCCAGAGACTTGAGGTACTCAGGGCGAATCTCATCCACACCCGGTGCCTTGCCACCGAGGAGCTTTTTAACCACCTCGATGACTTCAGCCCGGGCAATGGATGAATCCTCCTCCGAGTCCCCAACCTCTGCTTCCTCAACGGAAGACGTGTCGGCGGGATTGAGGAGATCCTCAAAGTATTCCTTCCACCGCCCGACAACATCCCCAGTCGAGGTCAACAGCTCCCCACCCTCACTGTAAACAGTGTTGGTGAAGAACTGCTTCCCCCTCCTGAGGCGGCGGACGGTTTGCCAGAATCTCTTTGAGGCCGACCGATAGTCCTCCTCCATGGCCTCCCCGAACTCCTCCCAGACCCGAGTTTTTGCCTCCACAACCGCCCGGGCCGCCGCACGCTTGGCCTGCCGGTACCCGTCGGCTGCCTCGGGAGTCCCACAAGCCAGCCAGGCTCGATAGGACTCCTTCTTCAGCCTGACGGCATCCCTTACTTCCGGTGTCCACCACCGGGTTCGGGGCTTGCCGCCACGACAGGCACCAGAGACCTTACGGCCACAGCTCCGAACGGCCGCATCGACAACAGAGGTAGAGAACATGGTCCACTCGGACTCAATGTCTCCAACCTCCCCCGAGATCTGGTTGAAGCTCTCCCGGAGGTGGGAGTTGAAGACCCCCCTGACAGGAGGCTCAGCCAGACGTTCCCAACAGACCCTCACAATACGTTTGGGCCTGCCGAGTCTGTCCAGCCTCCTCCTCCGCCAGCGGATCCAACTCACCACCAGGTGGTGATCAGTTGACAGCTCAGCCCCTCTCTTCACCCGAGTGTCCAAGACACACGGCCGAAGGTCAGATGACACGACTACAAAGTCGATCATCGACCTCCAGCCTAGGGTGCCCTGGTGCCACGTGCACTGATGGACACCCTTGTGCTTGAACATGGTGTTCGTTATGGACAATCCGTGACTAGCACAGAAGTCCAATAACAAAACACCGTTCGGGTTCAGATCAGGGAGGCCGTTCCTCCCAATCACGCCCCTCCAGGTGTCACTGTCGCTGCCCACGTGAGCGTTGAAGTCTCCCAGCAGAATGACGGAGTCCCCAGTTGGAGCACTTTCCAGCACCCCTCCCAGGGACTCCAAGAAGGCCGAGTACTCTACACTGCTGTTCGGCCCATAGGCCGAAACAACAGTGAGACACCTGTCCCCAACCCGAAGACGCAGGGACACGACCCTCTCATTCAACGGGGAGAACTCCAACACATGGCGGCTGAGCTGGGGAGCTATGAGCAAGCCCACACCAGCCCGCCGCCTCTCACCGCGGGCAACGCCAGAGTAGAAGAGAGTCCAGCCTCTCTCAAGGAGTTGGGTTCCAGAGCCCAAACTGTGCGTGGAGGTGAGCCCGACTATCTCTAGTCGGTAACGCTCAACCTCCCGCACAAGCTCAGGCTCCTTCCCCCCCAGCGAGGTGACATTCCATGTCCCCAGAGCCAGTTTCTGTGTCCAGGGATCGGGACGCCGAGGCCCCCGCCTTCGACCACTGCCCGATCCTCCTTGCACCGGCCCCTTACGGTTCCTCCTGCGGGTGGTGGGTCCACGGGAGGATGGCCCCACGTCATCCTTTCGGGCTGGGCCCGGCCAGGTCCCGTGGGGAGAGACCCGGCCACCAGGCGCTCGCGATCGAGCCCCAACCCCAGGCCTGGCTCCAGGGTGGGGCCCCGGCTGCGCCTTACCGGGCGACGTAACTGGCCTCGTTATTTTTGTCATCATAAGGGTTTGTGAACCGCTCTTGGTCTGGCCCGTCACCAAACAAACAATAGATGCTAATTTTGAGCTGCATTCAGACACTTACAATAGTTTGTCCTGATGCAAAACCCAATAAACGGACAAATACACACTTACACGCTCATGTTGGGCCCTACATAAACAACAGCTCACTTAGAGAATTGAAGGAGTGACAAGTGCTAGATTTGATTTTATGCCAGTTCAGGATCTTCATCTCTCCGTAGGGCCATCATGCAAACAATCTCCGAGCAGCAAAAGCACATATGAGATTAGTTTTGCAGGGCACGGGAAAACGTTGGTACCAGCAGCTGCCCTCAGAGTAATATGTACCTCAATAGATGCCTTATAAAACCCAACAAGTTGATTCAACTCAAAATAATGGGGGAAACTGATTGCCCTGAATCTATTCAACTCAAATTATTTAACTTATTAACTCAATGTGTGATAGGGCCATTGTGAGACTACAAATTAGTGTACTCTCTCCCATATTAAAATAAAATAAACACACACAAATGACCAACTATTTAGCAGAAGTAAGTACATATACCTATAGTTTAGTAAGACCCACTATTTGGCTTTACAGAGCACAGTACATATGTCAGGAAGGGAAGAAGACAGGAATTATCACATACTACAATTTATAGATGGCTGCTCCTGCTCCCATGTAGAAGCGGCACACACAAGGTTGCACCCTGCAGGAGTCAAAGCGACATATTTATCATCGGGCCCCTACACACAAACACACACACATAAATGTACAAATCTACACAGTATATACGGAGGCTATAGCACACCCGATCCCTGATAATCATCTCACTGTGTAGCTGCAAGGGCAACATGTCTGTTCCCGCTTTCACCCAAGGAGCTGATCCGGAAAGGAGTCAAGAAAGAGTCAGGCCAGAGTCAAATGCTTGCCTTGATATGCCTTACAAACACATACTACTATAGAGTACTGTATATAAGCCTGCCTGTGTAAAGTCCCACTGCCTCTGCAATAGGCATTAGAGAGGCAGTAGGAGTAAGATAAGTTAGTGCCAGCAGAATTTGTTGGCATTTTTTGGACAAAGGTTTGAAGATATGATCAAGAACTGATAAGATGATATGTTTGGGGGGGCTTGCTCACTTGTTTCACCATAAAAAAATAAAACTTCAAAATGCCAACTACTAGTAGAAGTAGTTCATTTATCAAAACCTAACTGCTGTTGCCATACAGACAGAAGCTGAGTAGATGTGTCTGCTGTATGCTACAATACTTCAGCATACTACAGTGTTTATGGAGTCCTTGGAAACTCTGAAAAATGTTTATTGTGAGTTGAAAAATGCACATGAACGCACGCAAAAGTCATCTGGTTTGTGTTTCATACGTGAGCTCTTTGTCTAAATGATGCTAATAATATGAGTTTACTATAAATTGTCAGCTGATTTCTAACAGATTTGAGAGATTATTAGATTATTAGATGATTTGTATTAATTTGTAATTTTATCAGTTATTGCCAAGCTCTTAAGATAAAGAAATATTTGCTAAATTTAATGATGTTTAGTTTTACAGTAGTGAGAAGGCTAGCGTCAAATCTGACCAGGTACTATGTTAAACGCCTATTAATAAATTACTGACTGATAACTCTGTTTATAAATAGTGATGTCAGTATCCCGACTTTCTCAGATGAAAGCACATGAACATAAACAAGTCAGCAAAACAATTTCTCATCTCAGAAAAACGAGCATCCATGCACTGCATTTGGCGCTAATTTTGGATGTCATGATAGACATAATCTATCTTTAGACCTGTGATTCTTCAATTTTCAAACCCGAGTACCACCTCAGAAATTGGCTTTCCAAGTGTCATTTTAATTTACTAAAATCAACCTAAATTGTGACTAAATCTGTACAAAACCAAGACTAAGCCAGGTCTAAACAAGGACTAATGAAAATCTAATCTAAGGTCGTTTACATCTGGATTATGTTGGTAGGATGTCAGTAGGATTTGCGTTCACACATGAGAGGAGCATATCCGCGTGCCATGGGGGGTGGGCGGAGCAGGGTATGCTTAATTAGTGCAGATGTTAGCAACACAAAGCTAACAGATAAATGAGCTGAGTCCTTTGCAGTGAGGGTGGTTTAAGCACTGATCATTTGTCCGCTTTCACACCACAGACGCACCGCTCCAGGGTGCAGCCAGAGCCTCTGGTGCGTTGCTCCGAGACCACCTGTTTTGTGCAATCTCAGAGCAGCCTCATAGTGTGCACCAGAGTGTGGCTGTTGTGTTCACACTGACCCAAGTGCATCGTACTCAGGTCGAACGCTCCTTTTGTGCCGACCTAAACAGTGCCAGTGTGAAAACAACAAAATCAGGACTAAGCAGCGGTCTAAACGTCAAATTTAAGCTCTACCAGAGCAGGACTAAAACAGGAAAATAACTGACTCTAAATTAAAATAAATCAGAGCTTGAGTGGCAAAAGATTCCTGAGTACCACCAGAAGAAGCCTGCGTACCACAGTTTGAGAACCACAGCTATAGACCCTCCCACAAGTGATATATTAACCCTCTCAGGGCCAAATTAAATAATTAAAATTAATAATTATTTTAATAATTATTATTATTAATAATTAAAAATCAAATATTTGGAGGAAATTATCATATGGGGTAGTAATAAACAATTCTGACTTTTTTTTGGTAATTAGGTAATGAGCATTTAGCTGTTGCAAATCTGCAACGCCTGCCCAGAGAGAAGAAGTTAAGCACTTGTTGTCAATCGTCAAAGCCATTATATATATATATATATATATATATATATATATATATATATATATATATATATATATATTTTTTTTTTTTTTTTTTTTTTTTTTTTTTTTTTTTTGCCATAGTTGGTGGCTAATGCTAAACTTCCCATAAAAAAATTTCACAAGTTTCCCAACCCGGGGTATGGGGACCCCTGGGGTACGCAAGCACATGGCAGGGGGTACATGGAGTTATATGATCATTTATAGTACATTTATAAATTTGGCTTTGAAAGACTAAAATTTACCTAAATTAAAGGAATGCAACACTAAAAAAAGACTAAAGTAGGTCTAAACCAGGACTAAGCCACGTCCAAGCCAGGACTAAAGCACATCCTGGGGGTACACAAGACCAAAAATGTTGGGAACCACTGACCTATGGCACCATTCTTTTTTAATGCATTCATTCTGTTTACATACACTAAAGGACCTATACAAAGCACAAGCTGAAATTGAGCATAACGCTTATAAGTCAGACCCATAAACAGAATTAAGTTATAATTGTATTCCAGCTCTGTGCTAAAACATGATTTGTGGTAATAACAGGCAGATTTAGGACAAAACACTGTATTGACTTTTTAGTCATAAATGCTAAATAATTACATATTCCCCAGTGTAATGACACAACATAACATCATGTGCTGTTTTGAATTATACTAACACCCATATAAATACTAAGAATTTCAAGTATTACAAAAAATCTGTCTGAAGAAAAGAGATTACTCCCAGCCTGAGTAGACTAGTCTTAAACAATTGTGATGCTTTAATAACGAGCTTTGTTAGCATGTCTTCAGAGGTAGCAGCAGGCCACCGGTTGTCAATCACAGAATAATCGCTTGTTTGTGGAAAAAGTGGCAGTTGATTGCTTGCAAGGAAAAAAAATAATGAAAGACTGTTCAAATGATAATAGTAACAATAAGTATGAAACCAGAATCATTACTGTAATATAAATTGACTTTGTATTTTGTCACATCTTTGAATAGCATTCATCCAGAGCCGATTCCTGCTTTGTGCCAATCACTGGGTTTATCATTTTCGATCATCTTCGGCACAGATGTACAAGATGTTGAACAAGAGCGGCGCGATGACAAGACGCATTGTGTGTAAGCGCCGATACCATCTAAAGAACAGGAGATCCATTAATTGAATATATAAAAGCTCTAAACATTTAGTGAAAGGGAAATAGAAGAGGGTTGATTAATTGGAAGTGAAAGGAGCAAATGATTAAGAGGAGAAGAGGAGATGGGGAGGTAAAAAAAAAAAAAGCAAGCTGATGTCATAAAAGCTTTCTCAAGATGAGCACTATCAAACCCCGGCTCTGATCACTCATGTGTTTGCATGTAAAGTAGCTCCAAAATGCTTGAAGGGCAATGGCAATGTTTCACAGAGGCACCAGCCATTTACATATTTATCCACTGACAATTTTCTGTGCATTTTCCTCGTCTATTTTACCAACGTTTGCTTTATTTATTGATTGATTCGAGCCCAGTAAGCGTAAAAAAAAAAAAAAGAATAAAAATGAGCTGAGGCCCGACTTTTCTCTTTTCAATATCATTTGCATTCCAACAAGCTCTTCCCGCTCCTTTACTGTACATTATGCCCTTCCCCACATCTGCACATTCATATAGCCACATATGCCGCCTGTCTTACCTCCCTAAGCAAATACAGTAGGTGCAAGCCTTTCAGTGGGTACTTACACAAAGTGATTAACATGCTTCAGATGGCAACATGGTATTTAATCCTAACATATGCACTAAGGGGGGTAATTATTTCTTACACAACCATGCCGTTTATACCCATTGGTTGGAAACAAGGTCTGTGTTACTCAAAGAAAACAATGAAGGGGAATGGTGTGACTTGTACTAAGGTCAGTATTATATAAGTTGGGATCTATTAGATTCATTTTAATGGCAGAATGGGAAAATTGCCAATATTTTGTGTCTTCTCCTTTTTCCTTTAGCTTAGCTCATAGACAATTTTTTAAGAAAATTTAAGAAACTGTTTGTTTTAGTAGATATTTTTCTTCTTTTCTCATGGCTTTTCCCTTATGGGGCCACATCAAATCATTTAACTTCTAGCGTGCCAGTAATTTCCATTCTGATTTCAACCAGGAGAGACTCAAAACAAGACAAATGAGTATAACAGATGATTTATTGAAGGAATAAACTTTAGTGCTTTAGACCCCTGCAGGAAGAGATGTCAGCGATGCAATGAAGGGAGCGTTTGATGGATTAGTTAGGGGACACTGGTGGAGGTGAAGAGGAGGAAATGGAGAGGCTGAGGAGGCTGATGAATGTGTTGCTGCAGTTGAGCTGGGGTGGAGGAGGGATGCGACACGTAGCAGAAGGACTGAGGGGAGAAGGTGTTAAAAAGAACCCATTTAAAAAAGCTAAAAGGACAAGCTTATTAAATTTGACACATGGTTTTACAATTTTAATGATGCACCTTTTTAATATATACATACATTTATTTTTTCATTTTTTTATTTTAGTGTTGGGTTTCCTATTAAGGCAAGATTTTTTATTTTATTTTTTTTTTATTATTCTACATTCATTTTTTTTCTTCCGCTTATTCCCTTTAGGGTTTACGGGTGACTGGAGCCCATCCCAGTAAATGACACAGACAACCATTCACTCTCACATTCATTCACTATTTATTCTACATTAGTTTTTTTTTTTTTTTTTATATATCTAGAGGACAAAAACATGATGATGTTTTGATGTTGCACCTCAGGGCCACAGTAAAAATCTCCAACATTACCTTACCTCCGCTTATACAGATAAATAACCAATAGCTTCCCCACATAAGGCAAAAAGAGCTGCAATAATCCAATCTGTTTTATTCAATAACGGTCTATGATCTGCAGAAGTCTATTATCACTGCAGTTTTACCCATTTTTTTTTTCACGTGATCAACAGCGAGGTAAAACTAGTGAGTGAGTGTCCAAGTCTGTTCACAAAATGAGTGCACTATAGTCTGCTACACAGTGCAGGACTTTATAGTGATTGAGGGGTTAGGGGCTAGGGATGATCTTCAGACATAGCCAGAGACTTTTTCTAACTTCCCCTGTCAGCTATTTTTCATTAGCCAATGAGGGCAGCCTTTATTGCAGCAGATAAAAACCTTGCAGCCTACACGACATCATAAAGCTCTCACAAATGTTTCCTATTACAATATACTATTAGATGATTACAGGGGTTTCCTGTAATCCAAGGGGGGAACATGGGTAGTTCATGTTTAAGGCACATAAATTAAATAATATATTGTGAGTCCATTCCCCTGAAGAGTGTCAAGAGCACATTCACATTCATGATACACTGTGCTCTAGTTGGCTCGTGTTGGCAAAAGGGCGGTGGGAGAGGATGAGGTGCCTCCATCTGTGCGGGGAAGTTGGATTCCTGGCAGTCTCCCCGGTCTACCAGGCCATCTACTCTCCACCAACCGACCCCCCCATCCCTCCAACCACAAGCCCAGCCGCCCTGCCACCTTTCATGTGTGAGGAGCGGAAGTGTGCCTGGCATCCACTGCTGTTGTTTGATACAGTGGCCGCGTGATGCCTGACTGCCTGCTTGGCTCCCATTCACACGCACAAACATAAATCTCTACCGGCTTCACGTGAGACCACATATTGAGCGGAAACATCCTCTTGGAGAGAACAAAACGCTGGCTGCTTTTAACAATCGCATGTCAAACACAGCAAGGTCGCTCGTGGAGAACCGGAGCTAATGTATTCACAATATCAAAAGTTCAGTGTGATGAGAGTGTCCCGGCCGGAGCGCACAGTGAGAATGCCAAACTCCCACCTGTGCCAGCATACGGCCACATTTACATGGCTTTGATTGCAAACTCCGCCTGACCTAGCATACGTTGTGCATGTGGGTACAGCCAATGGGGAGTGGAAACCAAGATGGCTGGGCATTATTTACAGTATACGATGTTATTTAAATACATACAATGTTTTCGGGGTTTTAAAAAAGTGCAATTACACTGGCAGTAAGCATAAAGGCAGGGCTTTACATTAACACTAGCCAACCTGCCAAATGCTGATAGATTTATATTTTGGCTTGTAACACCAACTTCCCTTTTTAGCCGGTTGGCTTTTATGCATGTATCGTAATCTGTCACCTTTGAACATGTATACTGATAATTTCAGCACTCAAACCACTGTCAGGACTCATTTATCTGTCTGTTAGCTTCATGGTGTAACAGCTATGCTAATTAGCTGCCATACCCAGCTTTGTCCACCTCTCACCATGCAGTACAAGTGTTCTCCTCTTATGTCTGAACTCAAATCCTGCTAACATGGAATGATCAGGTTGCAGCTCTGTCCATAGAGGACTTGAGGCTCAGCAGTGCTAAGACAACTGCACCCTTTCTACTGTAACATGCAACTAATATCCAGTGTTTGCAGCACATATTATAGACTCTCTTGGGCTGACGGAGTTAAGTGGGCAGGGCCTTAAAAGGACAAGCTCCTAATCCAAGCTCTTTTAGGAAAGAGAAAATAATAGCTCCCCAAAGACATTTTCAATTTGCAGTTATAAAACATGAAATGTTAATGCAAAAGTGCCCAAAACGAGTTCAAAAAGCCTGAAAAACAGCATAATTGTTCTCCTTTAATCAAGTGATTCACTTACGTTATGAAGAAAACCATCTATTTTTTTTTTTTTTTTTTTTTTTTTTTTTTTTGGCTTTATGCTTATTTTAATGCTCAATGTTTTAAATAGAGTTAAAACTACAATAAGTGCAATGTTAAATATTCCAGTGGCCTTGTAATGTATTTTTAAGTTTACTGAAAGATAAATAATAAGTAATAACTAGAGGCACATGTTTGTATGCTGAAACATAGTAAACATTTGACTCACCAATTAGGTTTTGGCACTGGTAGATGTAAAGTTTCTTAGTAAAAGTGAGAGTAAATGGTTGTCTATGTCTTACTCCTCTGTGTCAGTCCTATGACTAACTGGCCATAGTCCAGGTTGTACCCCACCTTAAGCCCATAGATGGTGGGATAGGCTCTAGCAGCCCATAATCCCTAATAAAAATAAATAAGAAAATTATTAAATAAATGAATGAAGGTATTATGCAAGCATAAATATATGAGCATTATTATAACTTTTAGGACTGTTTGAATGACACAATTTCTATTTGTCACTTTCTCTAAATAACCCATTCTAACATTTGTATTACATCTACCATACACATATACCATTTAACTAGTGCACAGCTATATTAATAATAATAATAATAATAATAATAATAATAATAATAATAATAATAATAATAATAATAATAATATTGTTATTATTATTGTTATTATTATTATTATTATTATTATGTGCAACATGTTTAAACAGTAGAGACAATGCAAATACATCGTGGCCCCTGGGGTGGAAGTCTCTTGGGTTAGAGATTTGAGCAAAGATGGAAAAAAACTGTTTACAATACTGAATAAAACATGGTGCTGTTTGATATCCATCAGCTTTTGATATGTATCGCCTACATGTACAGTAGGTTGCTAATGACTAGTCCTTTGGTTTGGCTTTGCTGTATACAGCACATAAACATGAATGCACTACTCGTCTCTGGAAACAGAATGTGTGGGATGTGCAACTGAATGAACTCCCCTTTGAAACATCTACTGAGTAAATGTACTAAAAATAGTTTTAATATAATATCTGCCCTGCATATTTTACCACAAGCGCAGAATGCTGTACTCATTATCGTAGAGAAAGTCTAGGCAATCATCACATATTTTACAATGCCCCCTCCGTATGTGTGTGTGTTTTAAATATCCTCATTTAACGTGTTTAATCCCACCGGCAACAATTGTTGCCAAAAAAAGATCCCTCACTTTTAAGGCTCTTTATTACATGATATAATAAGCTATTATCATGTAGTACAGTTGAAGAGTTCAGAAGAAGTCTGGTGAGTTTCACATGTCTGGCGTCAAAGGTCAAATGACAACAGGCTTTTATTTACAAGGTACACCTATAGAGGAGCTCAGCCTAAGTCTCAAATAAAAGATTATTAAAGTGTGTAAACATGAAGCTAGGAAGATGATTTTTGAAACGCACCATCTTTCAGGTCTCTAGTGTTAAGATATGTAGTAATAATTCATCTACTTTGTTTGGTTTGGACAAAGGATGACTGGAAACATGGTCAACAACAATTGTTGCCAGTGGGAACACACGCTGTCTGTAGGCCCCATATTAAAGTATATGGCTATGGCCATATATTGTTTAATATGTAGTGTTCTACTCTCTGTAGGAGTTTAACCCTGAGACAGTTGTGAACATTTAGTGTGTGTGACCTAGTGCTCCATGCTTGTATATATGCATATTTTATTTCAAGCCATTGAAATAAAAGACGTGTCGTGAAGTGTCAGACGTTCCCATTGACACTGTGAAGAACAAATACAAACTGAGCTTTCCTCAGCACTAAACTCTTCACCTGCACATGCCCTCCAGTCTACAGACTACAGCTGTGTAGAATAAACACAGTCACCACAGTTTATCATGGAAATAAAGGCCAGTGCATCCTCACTAAATCCTCACTATATCTTCAATACAGACAGGCACAGAATGAAGTCCAGGACTTATTTTGTGACATTACAAACTCAAAATAAAAGTATTATTTATAATCTGAACATATGGAACTAAAATGCTTTAATTTATGGTAGTGAATACATAATTTTATGAAAAATTGTATAGATATATGGTTCAACGGGGCTGCGCTATTGTTATAGCAGCACATTTTATAACTTTAATTGCTTAAAGTTATAATATTAGACATTTTAAAGACAACTAAAGACAGTAATATATTGTTATGTTGAATTATTTTAAGTAAAAGCTGACTAAATACCTTGAAAGTGTTAATTTTCAACATTGACCACGTTATCCCACCAGCAATAATTGTTGCCGAGCATAAAACTCAGGTTTACACCTACTTTTTCATTAAAATTGTTAAAAATAACAACTTATTGTTTTATTAGAGCACTGATAACATATGAATTTAATATTTTTATGTCTGAGAAAAAAAAAGATATTAAACAGGTTAAATTTAGTTGGATTAAGTGCAGAGTACAGTAGCTTCTATGTCCAGTATGTATAAATAATACTGTGCGATATATGTAGCAGCAGTACGCTATGCCGTAACTAGAGCAATGATTTATGCTATAATACCTCAGATATGCAACATAGATATACTGCATGTAGAAGCATAATTTTAACCACTCGGTACTGTTCGCGACTTATCAATATACAGATGAAATTTGCCAGTGCCAGGCTAAGCACATTCTGCATAGATAAGATTATTCTATATTGTATACAAAGAATTTAGTTTGGTACATCTTGGTGAGAGTTTGATTTCCATGGAGCAGAACTAACAGAGGCAGAGTAACCAATCAGAAAAACAGGAAAATGGCACAGCAAATGCCATCAGTAACTCAGTAAGTCAGTTGTTGTTGCCCATCTGTAATGTGACTTTGTTAAAAAAAAAAAAAAAGGGGGGGGGGGGGGGGGGGGTTAACACAAACAGAGATGAGAGAAGTTGTAAAATTTACTCTATATTAGCCACCGTCATCTTGGATATTTTGGATAGGAAATTCCTTCTGCTTTTGTATGACGCACTGAAGTCAAAGTCTCTTTGGGAGAGGAACCAGACCCTCCTTTCAAAAAGAAGGAGGGTGGGGCTGGCTGGCTAGGCTTGAATGGGCCATCTCTGAAAGCTATTATTCTTTGTCTTTTGAAAATACATTGTAGTCCTCATAACTTAATTGCTACAATGTGTACACAGCTTATTCTGTTGAAGGTCCCCTATTATGCTAAATTGACTTTTCTAAGCTTTTAGCCATATTTTAATGTTGTTTGCACCTCAAAAACATACCTGGGGTTTTATTTTGTCTTGTACACTGATGTTGTTCCCTTCTCAAGAGCTGAAAACTCTACTCTCATGACTCTACGTAGACACATGAAACCAGAAAGTGCCCATACACCATCACTGAACTCAGCTTATTTATCTATCTGCTAGTGTCATGTTGGTAATAAGCGTGCTAAATAGCCATTTGATGCTCTCTCCAGTACCCACTGTTGCCAACAGGGGGCAAAAGACACCTAATCCAAGCGTTCTCTGCAAAGTCAAAGTAACAGCTCCCCAAACCAAGATATTTTCCATACATATACATTATTTTAAGTTATAAAACATGAAATACTAATGTAAAGGTGTCCAAAAATAATTTCAAAAGTCCCGACAAGAGCATGAGATGGCCCCTTTAACTAAATAAAAAGAGATCAATAGAGGTATAAACCAGTCAGTTAATATGTTTGCTAGTTAAGTTGATACTCTATATGTTATATTGCCTTCCCAGTGTAGGCCTGTATCTACATTGCAATACCTTTGTCGAATTTCATCATAAAAGTTGCTTTATTCAAGCATTAAAGTGAATTTTGGCTAGATTTAATATGAGTTGATTTATTTCATGTACAGATCACTAGTTCCCTCTCTGTCAGGTTTTTGTTATAGAATAAAGCCAATGTAGCAGAACTGTCAGCTTGTTTACAACCTGTACAATCATTTAGCTGCTTGCACTCGCCGGTCCTATTTTTAGCAATGTGCCCACGTTCCAAGATGTCAGCAAATACTTATTGCTTAGGCCAATGTTATCATAGCGGAAGGAAGTATACAGTGTAATTACTCATATTAGCTGTTTGACAAAGCGAGCTCTGAACGCCCCACCGTCACCTAGGCAGATATTTTATGACTTGGCAAATCAGGCATAACATTATGACCACTGAGAGGGGGAATGAATAACACAGATTGCGGGAGGAATATAGTAGGCAGCAAGTGAACATATAGTTGTCAAAGTTAAAGGGTAGATATTATGCTTTTATTAATATTTTTAATGCAATCTTGGTCACCTCTGCAATTGCACTGCGCATTTTACCACGTTTAAAAACATTATGCGACAAAAAAAAACAAAAAAACAGTAAAAAAGTACTCTACTGGTGCCATAAAGAAACAGGTGAAGAGAGCAGGAGAGTGCAGAGTGTTGCGGTCTTTTGAATGAAAGAAAAAGAGCACTTCACTTCCTTAAACTTCTTGTATGATGCCATTGTACTACAAAATTTTAAAAAAATCTGCGAGGAATCTGTGAAAACAAAGCTGTACACAGTTTTTTGGGTAAATGAATGAGAGCAGACTGGATATAGGATGACAGAACAACATTATAACATATTAGAAAGCCCAGAAAAGTTGATTTTGTATAATGTAGCCCCTTTAATACTGATTCTGAATGTACGGTGTCAGAATACACAGTTTGTTACAGATGGGGCAGCATATGAGGCAGGTGGTCATAATGTTATGCCTGATCTGTGCATATTAGTATATTTTATGGGAGAATGACAAGTTAAACACACTCTGAAAATTTGTTGGCACACAGTAAGGAATTATTTTGTTTGTTCATGAACCAAAATTATACTCTTCAACATGAGTGGATTGCTTGTGGGGAATGCCTTTTTACTGCTTCCTGCTGCTGTTGTTGAATACACCAAGCGGCTGGCTGTGTTACTTATAATTCACGCCACAAGCTCGCCTTAAAACCTGTCAACTTGTACCCCTTTGGGAGCAACCGGGGTCCATAATCAAAGTAACTAACCTGTGATTTACCGAGCCCTGGGGTAAACATCTGCTGCCTGTCATATGGACTGCTTACAAGACACGCTGCTGAAGATGCATTTATTGGTCAAAGTCTCTAAAATGGTGGGAATAGGCGTTGCTTTCTGTGTGTGTGTGTGTGTGTTGTAAGCATTTCTTGCTAGCTGTACACTCCCTTGAGCGCCTAAGGGAGCTTGGTACAGACTATGGAGGAGTGGGTTTCACCGCCTGCAGCCTGACTCATGTATAGCTTTATTACCACCACCATCCCCTGCTGCACCGTGATTCTCAATCACCTGACATGACACCAGCTACAAAGTCCTTTGAGAAGCATGTAGCAGCTTATGAATAATTTGAGAAACTTAGATTTTTAAGATATTTTTTTACTTTAAAAAATATCTACTTTTGTTAACCCCAGAATGCCAAACTACTTCTTTCAGGTAAAGGTGGAGTCTGCATGTCCTCCCTGTGTTTCCATGGGTTCTCTCTGGGCACTCCAGCTTCTTCCCACTGTCCAAAGATATATATGTGTGAAAATTGGTGACTCTAAATTGCCCCTAGTGAATGAATGTGAGAGTGAATCCTTGTCTGTGGCTATCTTTGTGTGAACCCTGCAACTAATTGGCCCTGTGTCAGCCTTGGACTAATTGGCCACTGTCCAGGGTGTACCCCAACTAAGGCCCATGGTTACTGGGATATAGGCTCCAGTACTCACAGGCATGCAACTAATCAGATACAAAAAAAAGCACTGCATTGGATTACATTCCTAATAATAATAATAATAATAATAATAATAATAATATCTGCAGGCTCGGGGCTAAAACATAAATAAATACCCATTGTGTTGAATCATAACTTTATAATTATTTTAATATGAAGGGAAGAAATTCCAAACCCATTTTAATATCCAAAGTGAATATATATCACTTGTCAGGTGAGGTGTTTTGTGAAAAATCTGATCTGAAATGGAATACGGGTAGCCATAAAAGTGAAAGTCTCTGGATAACAGTGTCTTGCAATGCAATCTTCCTTAAAAAGACGTACAGTAAGCATCTTTGCATATTTTTTTCCAATTTCCACACATTTTACTTCTCATCCAAGTGTTTTCATCAGTTTTGATTAAATTGACTTATGCTGAGCTCAATTTGGGAGCTGAATTGAATTTGAATCTTGTCATCAGCATCACAACACATGATCTCCATACAATCTGCCCCCTTCTCTCTTTCTCTCTCGCTCACACTCCATCTCCATCCCTGCCTCCCCATTCTCACGGCTAATGGTGACAGAGAGAATGAAAGAGCGCTGCCATGAGCCGATCGATAATAGGCAACTCCTCCAGTATTACCATGGCAGCTGGCGGGCGGCTGGAGCAGTGCGCAGTCCGCGGGAGCTCTCTGAGTCTGAGCAGTCCTGATGCAGTCCCTTTTCAAAGCTTTTGATAGCTTCTCCCTCCTCATCGATCCTCTCTTGATTTCTGGCCTCTCATTCCCTGCTTCCCTTTATCTTTCATTTAAGTCTCTTTGCACTTCTTTTTGCTCTTGTTTTTCGCAGCCGGCTCTGTCTTTATTTATGTGAACGTCTCTGCATCTCTCTTAATCTTCTCCAGCGGTCCAAGTGTAATCAATCCTAGCGTCTTCTGGTGATGTGTATAACAAACATCTCTTCGTTTGTGGCCGGATGAGTGATGCAACACATTAAGGGCCACTGTGTAGAATAATACCCACCTGCAAGGCTCTAGCAGCACGACATAATCCAAACAGACACAGAGATTTTCATTTTGCATCCTATGCCAGCAACTATGGGCCATGAGCAAGGTTTACCTTGGACAAAAGACAGTTAATCACAGGGCTATTACAAGGATGTTGCGACTCAGGCATAACATTATGACCACCTGCCTAATGCGTGGCCCCATACACAAATTCACCACTGTTCCTTCTTTGGACCTCATTTGATAGGTACTGCACTGCAGACCAGGGACACCCCACGAGAGCTGCAGTTTTGGAGATGCTCTGAGCCAGTTGTCTAACCCAGTGGCTCTAAAACTGTGGTACAGGTACCACAGGAGTCCTTCACAGTTTACATGCTGATTTAGCTTAATTCTGAGCAAGTTTTACTCTGATTTTATTCTTGCTCTTGAAGTCTTGAATTTGAAGTTGTGACCACCGCTTTGTCCTGGTTTAGGCACAATTTAGTCCTGGTTTAGCCATGGGTCCTTCCTGTTTTTGTCCTTTGTTCTTGCTTGTGCCCTGCACTTAGTCTGTACTGCTGTCGGGCAGCCAGGACATCCTTGGAAAAGAGACTGTCAATCTCAATAGTTTTTTTCCTGGTTAAATAAAAAATAAATAAATCAAAATAAAGTTCAGTTTTAGATCTGGATTAGTCATGGTTAGATTCTGGTATGATTCCTTCTTTGGCCACATTCTGCAAGTAGTTTTCTATTTTAGACTTGGCCTAGTCAGGATATGTACTCAGTTTAGTCTACAATAGATGATACTTGGAAATATAATGTTTTCTAAGAAGGTACTTGTGGTGTGAAAATAATAGAATCACTGTTCTAACCATTGCAATTTGGTCACTAGAGAACTCACTCAAATCCTTATGCTTGCTCATTTTTCCATCTTCTAACTCACCAACTTTGAGGACAAAATGTTCTCATGCTGCCAGGTGTATGCCACCCACTAACAGGAGTTAGTGTTGGTGTACACTGGCATATAACTATTCACTCTCACATTCATTTACTAGGGGCATTTTAGAGTCCCCAGTTCTCACATGCATGTCTTTGAATGATGGGAGAAAGTCAGAGTACTGAGAGAGAACCTCATGTAAAATGGGGAGGATCTGCAGACTCTACTCAGAGAGATCGTGGTCAACTAGCCAGAGAATTGAACCCACAACCTCCTAGCTGATAGCCAGAAGCACTAACTGCTCTGCATCATTTTCTAATCAGTCCTAGCGTCTATAGTGGTGATGTGTATAACAAACATCTCTTTGTTTATGGCTGGATGAGCGCAGCACATTAGTAAGAGCCACTGTGTGTAGACTAATAGCCACCCAAGAATCTAGCAGCACCACATAATCCACGCCGCCACAGGCACACTCACTTCCACATTGCATGAATTAAGACTAATCAATTAAGATGCAAAATCTTCAAAATATATTTCATTTAATTCCAATAAAATGAGCCTGCATGATTATCTTTCTCCCCTCAAGGCCAAATCCCATAATTCTAATTGTCAATTTGCAAATTCAGAGGCCAGAGAGTGTTCAAATGATGCAGGAAAACACTTGGTGCAAAGACATAATTAAACAATTTCAACAAGTCATTTGCAATATTACAAATGGCATTGTGCAGTGTCTGAAGCAAGAGGGCTTTTACATCCAAGTGCACTTATAGGATTCCAATTGTTGCTGTTGGTGAAGTATTGTAATAGCTTTACTTTCCAATAAATGCACCAAAAGTAAAAGACTGAGAAAATGAACTGTTTTGATTTTTTTAAGCAGAGATAGTACTATTGAGTTTTTTTTTTTCTTTTTTTTTTTTTTTTCTTTTTTTTTTCTTCCAACTGCACTTGATGTGATTTCACTGAGATGGAAACTCAAGCTGGTCCTTTCAAAAATGAATCAAAACTATCTGCATGGCTAGATAAAGGTGGCAATTTGCAGTGCAGCAGAGTAATAACATGGCAGCAACATGGCAAGGTGCTCCAATCTGAGCTCTTTGAAATACTCTTGCATGGACACTAAAATGCAAGGTTCCTGTCATGAAAAGGTAGTATGATGTGGATGCCCATCTATGTATGCTTAGTCCTGTTAGGGGTTGCATGTGGCTATGAGTCTATCCCAACAACTATCGACATTAGGCGGGGGTACACTTCAGATAATGGCTAGTTAGCTGCGGGGTGTACAGATATTACTTGCTTTACAGTAAGGTGCAACATAATTCACAATGAATTAACGTGCAGTATGTCTCTGACACAGTAATTATACGGAGTTCAATTTACACCGAGCGTGTTATATGTGCAGCACATATCTGACCACAGGAAGCAAAGTTCAAGGGAGAATAGCAAGTTCATGCTGGAAGTCATACAGTAACAACCATGTATACAGAGAGCTACATGTAAACAAAAGCCATGTTTGCCTTTTCGACCACAATCTCCCCATTATTTACTTGACTTTTGTGCTTCTACTATGGGTACATACGCTACATATATGAATACTTTCTGTTTACTCACGTTTAATGGTATCTGATCTCGTTTAAGGTCCTGTGTCCCCAGTTAAGACGTAATGATTACATAGCAATGTGGCTGAGAGTCTGCAAATTCTTTTTATTTTGAAAGGTACAGGAATCTCTTCACTAGTCCTGTGTGTGACTTCCTGTCTGGCTCGTCTGGTCTGTTTAACTTTATTCATGACGGCTGTGGCATCCGGCAAAATTAGACTCAGACATGTACAGGTACCGGTGTAAACGCATTGACTTGAATGCTGTCTATTTGTTTTGGAGGTTGTACAGCACATGTTCCATACACACAAAACAAATTCATTATGAATTAGTCATTATTTATTCACTCCTCAGGCAAAATCATTGATGGTACGGCCTCTCCAACTATAACCAATCACACAATCACACTAACACATTCATACACGGGTGCCACAGACACTGAAGGCAAGGTCGGTGCCCAGGACACAACCACAGTATGGATTCTGGTGGGAATCTTCTGGTTAGTGGGCAAACGGCTCTATCTACTGAGCAACTTCTGCCCAACTGACACTAATAGCTAGCCATACCATTTTGTTTAATTCTTCACAAAAAAATTTGTCTCCCTATGAATTTTTATATGGATTCCCAGAGGGAGAGGAATATACCGTCAAAGCACTGCACAAACTGCATTTTAGATAAAGTTATGACTGGTCAGGTTCAGGCTCAGTTTTGGTAGACACAGCTGTAAAATTGACAAGTTATAAGTGTTTTTAATGACTCAAGATAGAAAGTTTGTGCATGCTCTAAGTGTGTTTATAGCCTCATTATAGTTATAGAGATGTGGTTGAGATAACGCCTAAGAGATTACCCCCAGTGTTACCCCTGCTTTACCTCTCTGTCATCTGTCTGTCTGGCTCAGCTCCGGCTCACACTGAGAGCCACGGCCCACTCCTTTATCAACACAGGGCCAGGTGCATTCTGGGAGCTTCCTGCTTGCCCTTTATCAGGCTCTGGCTCCTCAGATGTCAGTGAATGTTTGCTGGACACCAGGGTAGATCATATTTTTGGGTGCTTGATTGAGGCAGAGCAGATTATGCGGATGTGTGTATCCTGGCACGCATGTGTGAGCAGAGGGGTCCCGAGCTGCTCCCTGGGGGCTGCTGGGAGGGGATGGGTGGGTGCTGTCACTTCAAAGGACAGCAGGAGCCCGTTATGCCAAGCCGACCTGCCGCTGAGGGGAAAATCCTGTTTATTTGGTTGAGGCTTGGCCCGGCAGGACCACGGGCTAACACCGCACCCTGGCACTCAGTGCAGTATAACCACCCATACAGCCTCAAATCCGAAAATCCACAAGCCTTTCACCTCATCTCGGGGTAATGCACTACTCAATCCCCCAGAAGTCACAGACTCATTGAACCAGCTTAAGTTTTGATTACTTACTGTGAATTCTTTTACTAAGTTAAAATGTGTCTCTGACCATTGCTGTTATAGTGTGAGGAGGATGACTTTTTATTTTTTTTTACACTGTAGTATTTGCCCTCTAAAATAATGTTTCACAAGTCCTTTTAGTGGTAACAAGATGAACTGTCCCTCCCCTGACCCCTGAGCGCTTCTCGTTCATGTTCACTATCACTATGTAACTCAGGGTAGCAGGTAGGTAACAAAATGTTAATGATATCATCATTATTGTTCTTTTTGTCATTTCCAGCATTGTTCATTTCTGAAAACTAAAACTTCAAACTATGACATGCACTACCTGTTCTGTTGATATAGTTGTCAGATTAGGCTTCTGAAGACTTATCGATCAAAGAGGGGCCGCGAGAGAGCAAAAGTTACACTGTGCTGAACAAAAAGAGGAGTATCTGGTTATCTGCTGTATGATAGTGATGGGCAATACCACACTTTTTTAGATTTTATATGATACTGATTACTTTTTGGGGGAATTTAGTCGATGCCAATACCCGATACTCATGATGTCTTATGGGTGAAAGTTTTTCATCCAAATTGTTACCCTTAAAGACAAATTCCAAGACTAATACTGGCCATTTAACAATGTAAATGTACACAGTATAAAATAAATAATTTAACTGTGCATAGTATTGAAAACTGTTAACTTCTTGTCACATGCCGTGGATGGTACCACAATCAAGCAACTCTGGATTGTAGCAACCGATAATGTAATAATGGCTAATAATGTAATATTTTGGCAATTTTAAATGTAATAAAGGTGTAAAGACATAACACTGACAAATATCGGTTGAAAATGCAATGATTGCAGCTTATAATGTAACAATGCATCAGTAGTGCATTAGTGTTGTTTTTTTTTTTTGTTGTTTTTTTTGTTTTGTTTTGTGCAATTTTTTTGTGCAGTTTGCTCATCAAAAATAGGTTTAGTGGAGGGCATTGTTGATTATTATTTTAAGAGCCAGTTTGAGATTTTGTTTGTTTTTGTACAAAATGTTCTATTCAGATTATTATAAATTTTCTTAGGTATGTCTCATGATTCATCCAAGCTCTCTAAATTACAACAAAAATGTTTAAAAATAAATAAGCTGGAGCTGGGTATTAGAGTTTTAGATCTTTTGGCTCTTATCCAAGAAACCTTTTATGTTTTTTTCAGTGTATTTGTTTGTTGTTGCATACAATGTTATGGGCTCAAAAACATTATTACATTATTAGCAAGTTATTACATTATTAGCTTTATTACATTTAAAATTGCCAACATTATTACATTATTGGCAGGTATTACATTATTGGCCATTATTACATTATCAGTTTTTACATGGATTGTACATATAAACATCAGTTAAAATGTGTGTGAGCTAAAATCCGGCAATAATTACAGATAATGGTGTAAGAATGAAGCCTGTGGGGCAATAAAAAAAAATGGTCCGCAGCCGCAATTTGGTCCCCGGTCTATTGTCTTCTAGTTAAATCCAGGTTTCTGGTGTTTTGGGCCACACTGTGCACAATGGGATTACACTGCCGCCGCTTCTGTAAGTCGCTCTCTTTGCTTTGATTTAGCAGCTGAACCTTTTCAACAAAGAACAAATCGTATCCGCTTTCTAATGTGCAATGGCTTCAGCATCAAGTTGTATGTGTGACTGACTGATACTGTACGTCGATATGATATTGTTTTGGCCTCTCACTGTTTCACGCTGTGTGCACCAAGCTTGCTTTATCATTTCTCCGTGTAGTCAACAAAAGAGAAGATAGATGTATAAGAGAAAAAAAAAAAAAAAACGCAGTCCCTAAGCTTTCAAAGTGGCTGACTGGGGAGACGAGAGGGAAGCGGCTTTGGCTCTAAAACGTTTTGAAACACTTTTATCTCATCAAGCCCGACTGATCACAAAGAAAATTGATCTGTACGAGCCAAGAGGTACTTGAATAGACTTTGTAGTCCTTGGTGATTTGCTTGACAGTTTCCTGCAGAGGGAGTGAGCTTAAAAGGGATTGTGATAGAGCCAGAGCGAATGAATGATATTGATGTGAAGCTATTGTGTCTGATCTTGATTTTAAATAAACTATTTAATGGTTTCTGGCAAGAATTTCTACCTTCAGGCATGTAGAAGAGAGTAGTGAAAATACCAATGAAACACATTTTACTTTTGTGCTGTGTCTTCAAACCACTCTCTGTGAGATTCTGTCGATAAAAACTAGAAAACAGATTGCATTATTACTTTACTATATTTTCCAGGGGCTTTTTTAAATTTGTCTTTTGGAGGATATCTGGTGAATTAGAGCCAGTCATTACTTTGGCAAATGTGTGTGATATGTGATGTGTTGAATATTGCTATAACAATACAATTGATGATATTTTAATATACTATTTTGATATTGTCACTTCAGTTAAACTAAACTAAAATTTGTTAAAAACTGTGTCAAAATCAAAACTTAAAGACTAAATCTGGACTAAAACAAGGCTAAATAAAGACTAAAATAAGGAAATTATGACTAAGTCTGGACTTTTAAATTGATTTTTATTATAACACATTGTCATGGAGAACATACTGTACTAGGCTGCTGCACTCCAGCTCAGAAGGAATAAGCCATTTGGAGCTCAAAGAAAGGCACCGCCAGAGAATACCGGATTACTCAACCTAGCGTGAATGAAACAAAACACAAATCCAGGTATATATATATATTTTTTATTATTATTATTCGACTTTTCTTTCTTTTCCCATGCAATCAAATATAATTCCAAATGACCCTTATTGTATTGCATGACAAACAGGTATGGGCACCTTAACTAAATATGCATGTATTACTGTAATATTTAAAGCAGATGATGCATAAATGAGGAGGTGGAGCCCCCCTTGGTGTTTATTAATAGTATGACCCAGTAATGTCATGTAATTGAAGGCAGGGTCGGGGAGAAGCAACTATATTATGGAAGAGATTCAAAATACTACTTCTTCAAAATAATACTACTGTGTAATGCAGACCAGGGCAAATCTGGAGGACAAGGAAATCTCTTTGGCAGTCAGACATGAGCAGTCATTCAGCTGCCATCAAGTGAACTATTGAGAAAGAGAAACAGTGAACCCCCAAAGTTAATATACCATTGGATATCAGCTGGCTTGTGGATTATTACTATTTTACTGCCAGAAGGGTCAATTGGGAATTCGTCTAAATCCTGTCTATGATTTCTACCTGTCCCCCTCGTCGTAATAAATATGCAAAGCACACAAGGACACTCTCAAGGCAAAAACCATAAAAATGAAGCTCTTTTTTCCATTTTCCCGTCTCCTCCGTCCTAACCCATCCTCTCCGCTCCTCCACCTCCTCCACCCCTATTAACTCAGGGATGTCGTCAAGAGCCCGTCTAGCTCTTTGTTTTTGGCAGGCTTTGTTAAACTGGGCCACTTGAAGGTTATGGAGAGACTTGAGGACAAGAGCTGGGGTTCTAAAACCGGGGTGTGGGTACCACCAGTGGTACGCAGGCTTCTTCTGGTGGTTCTGAGGAGTGTTTAGTAGTTCAAGTGTTGGTTAAAGTCAATTTTATTCCTGTTCTAGTCTAGTCCTGATTAGGACCTAGTTTAGATTTGGCTTAATCCTCTGTTAGTCCTTGTTTCATACTGGTTTAATCCTGGTTTTGTTTTGGTTACGGTACTACACTATCCTTATTTAGTAGTTAAAAGGGGCTATATTCTGCAAAACAGACTTTTCTGTGCTTTCGACCATATCCTCTCATCAAAAACATACCTGGAGTTGTGTTTTGTTTCATTTGTGCCTGTTTGAGTTATACTGTATTCCCTGGCATGGTCATTCTGGGGCCTCAAAGCAGGAAGCACTGACCAATCAACAAGCCCTCTACATCCGCTCTCATTCCTGCACAGCTCTCTTTCCACTGATTCCTCACAGCTATTTTTCATTTTGTAGTAAAATGGCAACATACAAAAGGATATGAAGTGCTACTTTTATTTGATTATATGTTCAAAAGACACAAGAGACCAGGAGAGGGCAACACTCTGCTGCCCTCTCCTGGTCTCTTCGCCTGTTTCTTCATGGCATAAGTAGAGTACTTATTAAAAACCTTCTATTTTACACACATACTGTTTTTAAAGATTGCGACCAGGGTTTGTTCAAAAATATGAATAAAAGCAAAATATAGCCTCTTTAAAAAAAACAAAAAATGTCAGCATTATTCAATTGTTTGTACTGAGCAACAGTCAGAAGAAAAAAAAAAACATGAGAAATGACAATTGCAATATACTTAATTATAAATAAATATAAAGATCAATTAAGCTTTTTAGAGCATTGTTTGGAAACCCTTTTTATTTGTGAAAGATTTAAAATGCTATAATAAGTGTCTCTAATATTTGTTTTCACTAAATTGATGACACATTTCCACACTTTGGCTTCACAAGCAAGCTCTGGGTATTATTAAGCTTATCACCATAAGAGACTGGCAGAATGACTGTAAAAGTCCCTAAGGAGCCACTTGTTTGCTAAAAGGAGATGTGCATTTTAAAAAATTTACATCAAATCCCCTGTGGATTTGTAATCTAATTGAATGGGAGACAGTGGTGTGTTTTTCTGTTGTAAAAAAAAGAGAAATTATGTTGCCTTTAGAGTCTCTTTACATTTGCTTTCTAGCTACAAGTGGTCACAGGTTAGAATAATCCTTGCGCCAGTCCTAAATGCTGATAAATGGAAAGGGTTGTGTCAGGAAGGGCATCCTGTGTAATTTGGCAAATCAATATACAAATCACCAGCACTGATTTCTTGGTTAGTTTCAAGGGATGATATCCAAATCCAAATATTGTGGGGAGGCTCATGGTATTGCAGGAATGCTCATAATAACATTTCTTATTAATGTTACCGCCCTTGGTGCAATAATTATGTTTTCAGGTTATATTTTCATCTGGATCACATAAGATTTGTCTGACAACCAAAAGCTTTAACAGAAGCTCAAACAGGTGCTAAGACGCTCTTGTAAATAAATAGCACGTGTTCACTGTTTGCTTTTATCCAACAAACTCCTGCTCACAGCCCCTCTTCTGTTGTGGAGTTAGTTTGTACGGTTTTCAGCACGAGTCAAGCCCATAGTCTGCTCCTCTGTGTGCTAACGGAGCGTACAGAGCCCTGGACAGTGAGAAAATGAGTGGGGTGGATGCATAATGTGGCCATAGTTTACCAATAGTAACTTTGAATGTATTATTCAACCTATTGAATCTCTGCTACATAAAACAGCCATAGGTCTTAATATTTGCTGATTTATCTTTCTGTCACTATTAAAAACATCACGCCATTATCAAGAGTTTTTTTTTTTTTTTTTTTTGCTATTGTGGTAACGCCAGTATCCATCCCTATTATGTTTTTGCAAATGACTTTAAAAAAATAAAATAAAATATTGGTTGGGTTTTGCAGACATTTTTCTGAAAGGGTCAATGATGTGCAAAGGAAGAGATAAGCTTTTGGTGTGGATCCAGTCATTGTTTAAAATAGACTGTGTACCTTTGCGAGATAGGGCCAAAAATTCTAACTCCAATTACAGTTGAAACCAGAAGTTTGCATACATTATAAAAAGACACAATTTTTTTTTTTTTTTTTTTTCATTATCTTACATTAAATCAGCCTAACCCTCTCATGTTTTAGGTCTAGTAAAGTTATCAAAATTGTTTCTATTTGCTTAATACTAGGATAATGAGAGAAACCTTTTATTGCTTTCTTCAAATTCTGAATTTTACATAAATCTTTGCCTTTAAACATTTTGGGAAAGCCCAGATGATGATGTCATGCTCTGAAAGGTTCTGGCTAACTGACAGCCACTGAGTTAATTGGATGCACATCTGTGGATGTATTATAAAGCACGCCTCAAACGCGCTGCTTCTTTTTATGACAACACGGGAAAAGATCAAAAGAAATCAGCCAAGCTATCAGGGAGAGAACTGTGGACCTACACAACCATTTCTGGAAGCCTGAATGTGCCACGTTCATCAGTTCAAACAATTATACACAAGTATAAAAAACATGTGAATGGGAGCATACCACTCAGGAAGGAGACAAGTTCTGTGTACCAGAGATCAGGATCAACCCCAGAACAAAAGCCAAAAACTTTGTGAAAATGCTGGCTGAAGCTGGTAAGAAACTCATCCAGAATAAAACGAGTACTGTACCGACATGCACTGAAAAAACAATCAGTGAGGAAGCCGCCATTACCCCAAAAGAAACATAAAAAAGCCAGAATACAGTGTGCAAAAAGACCTGTTTGTGTCTCTGTAAACGCCTGGTTTCAACTGTACATGGAGTCAGTCAGTGATTCTTCTTAGTGGATTTTTTACCATTGTGAGACATAATGGCTTTAGGGCTTTTTTCACCCCTAAACTAAAAATCCCTGTAGTCTACATCTAGTCGCTATATCAACACTATTGCGAGATAGGGTCAGTGCCATATTGTCCATTTCATCACCATCACCACTTGTGTGCATATACCCTTTGATGTGAAAGACAACAAAAACGTTTCAGTTGAATTTACTTCACAATAAAACAATGCGTCTAACTGACCTTCATATGCATTTCCTCTGAGCTAAAAAACATATTGAAACTACAGAATTTGACAGCTACTGATGTGTTGGACAGCAGTGGTGACAGATTTTAACTGCATGACTAGGCAAAATGCTCCACAAGTTGTTGGAGCCAAAAGCGTTGGCATTTTATACTGTACCACTGTCATTCTTCAAACAGCACAAAACAAATGGACGATGGTGATGAGCGGTGATTTGAGCTGCAGTTACACCTAGCGCTTCAGGCATCCCATACAACTTTTATTTGACAGCACTGCTCTGTTTATTCCCGTGCCAAACAAACAGACAATCTCCAATTTTGCTTCCACTGTCCGTCATTTTTACTTCAACTATCCTCCCACAGAGTTGAGGGAAAGCCTAACGAAGCCTGTAGACTGTGAGCGGAGTGACTGAGGTGCATATAGGGCTCAGGAAAAATGCCCCTATAATGGGTATTCCACCTACACTCTCCCTGGGGAAGCACTTATGTGTTTGTATTTATTACTGCCGAGCAAGCTGCAAGTAAATGAGAGTGAGAAAGTGGGCTGCAGGGTCAGGCTTGTCTTCAAGAACACACTTTTTTTTTTTTTTGCACATAAGTGTTTTGGCACCTGACTGTATATGCACAACTGTTTATTCCCAAGACAAAAAATGCACTGCTTGGCATGTGCTGCGGCTTGTCTTAGATATGAAAACAATTTTATATTGTTACAATTGTATGCTAAATTCGAATATAAAGTCAGTCTGCCAACAAAGCGGATATAGGTGATGTCACATTAATTTAACAAAATTTATTAAGGACAGTTGTTTATGTGTATATAAGGTGTTCAATGAAGAATACATAGTCACATAGGACAAATAGTCAAATAATAGACAAAGAACTTTAGGGCCAAATTTACCTTTACTGTTTATACTATTTTTGGCCATTGCACAATTTAAAAAGTATCTTAACAATGTGAAATGTTACAGAAACACATCTGAACACAAAAGTCAAAAACACCACAACTGTAAGGCTTCATATCTGTCTTTGATAAATATGCTGACACATAACCCTTACCAACTCCAGCCACAAGGGTCACAAACCAGGGCAATCCTTGTGATGGTCCAAAGCCCAGATAAAAAGAGGGTTGTGGCAAAACAGATGCCACTGTTACAAGAGGCAGGACGACTGTTTACCTTTTAGCAGACACACTAGTCATGAAACTCTGCAGGTAATGGCTTCTGTAAATAAAACTCTGCAACTCTCAAGTATTCAGTCTATCAATGAATAAATAATATGCGCTACATTAAACATGTCTTAATGAATAAAAAGGAGTAAATTATTGCAGCTGTTTGCCTCAGAGATAGATTATATTTTCATCTGTTCAAGGCTACAAGCTAAGGTAAGCTAGCTGTAACACATTAGTATCACAGATGTGGGAGATATAATGAATAGTTGTTCAAAAAAAAAGTTCCCTGTGCTTTAATGTTAGTATAACATTAAAGTATAACAGATTGTGAATGGAGCACATGAACAATCAGAGCGCTCCTTTGAGGCCGACGCCAAAACTAGGCCCAACTGTCTCCTCCAATGTCAGATGGTGCTCAACACACCAAACAGACTCACGTCGCCAGCCACATCAAACTGTCTGACCGTACCAGACGGCCAATTATAAGCCTGGTGTGTCTTAGCCTATTACAAACTTTGCTGGTCTGAGATTATTCTGTGTAAACTTGTTGTATAACTAAATGCCAACATTTCACAGCAGCTATGATCAGTTAATGAAGGTCAGGATTAGCAGCACTTGACATCAACGTACTCCCAATAATCCTATGACACACGAGAGAACTTAATTGTCAGCAACATTATGCACACTTTTTACTTTTAAATATTGAGTCTAAAAAATAATAATAGCCTCAATATGATTTTGGTGGTTTCTTGGCATGAAACTAACCCTTTGTGGTTGGTGTCCCTGATGCCCCAAAGGCTTCAGTGTTGCAGCTGTTGTAAACATCACAGTTAATTTTTAGCCATTCTACTTTGATGAGTATTACCCCACATTCTGCTGCAGTCTCATTCTCAGCAGGTGCCTCAATCCCTTCATGTCATCTAGTCTTAATGTCATTTGAAACCAATTAATTCTTCAAAAAACGTACTCATTGTTAATATTTGATCATAGCAGTTTTTGTGGGCGCTAGCTTTAATCAAGCCTCTCTGTAATATATCCATTGGTACTGTAGATATTTTTGCGATTGTTTCTGAATCCGTTTTGGTTTTTAACATGGTATAAAGTGCCAAAGGTCTTGGAGCGACGGAGCACTCAGTACCTGTCCTCTGTTTGCACAAGCGCTGCGGCTAACCTCGGGTCTCTAATGGGTATTCACAGCTGGCCATCATTTTGAAATCAGACCCTCTTTTTATGATGCAACTTTTAAAAGGTTAGAGCTAGTAATTACCCCACAGATTATGGCTTTCTGAAGCGGGTACATTTTGGAATACTTTCCCTAGTGCTTTTTTGCTAAAACTCAAATCATTCAAGCTGCTTTGAATGAGTAAAAGTCGCAAAAAAGAAAAAAAAATTATCAAAAGCCCAACCGAATCTGCAGGAGGTTCATGACGCAAGTCATTCGAATGATGCAAAAGGATCAAATCAAGACGCTACACTTTTTTTCCCATTTATAGATTAGCAACTTGAGTATTATGTGTATGGATGGCAATATTTAATTCCATAGACTGAAATTATAACAGCAAAATTGTAATGAAATAACTAGTAGTACTAGGATAGGCATTTGGTTTTTCAGAAATGAAACAAAACTAACAGTGGCATTATATTATAGTGTTTATTGATGTTGCATAATAATTAAAGGTATTCAGCACAAGTCAACCATAACTTTGACTTCAATTGTATTTTAATCAAATTTGGGACTGTTTGACAAAAAATAGTAAAACATTTGGGAGGTTGTATCAATGCAGATCTCAAAGGCTTAGCAAAAGAGTAAGACATTTATATAGGCAATTATGTGGGTAAGTATTGTTCCAACTACAGTACTATCATATTTTAAACACCATGTTATAGCAACACTATACTTAAGCGTTCTAAAGACAAGAAATTATCCAGGATTATTTGATATGGAACATGTATACAATAACTCCCTATAGATGGTCTTTTTTTTTTTTTTGATCACATCAACAGTAAGTGGTAGTTTGTCAAAATTTAAAGAAAAAAAAAGACATAAAATGTACTAAATACCAGCAATTAAAACTGTTACTAATTAAATAGTTGTAGGTAAATTATACAAATTAAACTATACTTAAAATTCTGAAAAGTAGTTAACATTTACAAGCTTTACATGTGGATTTTTTAGCAAATCACTTTCATAACAGTGGTAATTTTACAATAAGAGTAATACATTTTTATTCATCTTCCTTCTTCCACTGTCGTACCTATTACATAAGCCCCTGGACCGAAAGAAAATAGGTCAAATGAAGTGGGACGGGCCTGTCAGTCATTACATTACTAAGATGAATGGAGCTATTGCTGTGTGAGAGGTGTAGTAGAAGTAGTCAATATTACTGATTTAAGGACAAGCTATCAAAATAAAATTGTATCGGCTATGTAATATAAATGTTGACTTAATTCCCATTTGGGGTTGCAGGTGACTGAAGCCCATCCCAGCAACTATGAACCTAAGGCAGGATACACACTGTTCAGGGAGAAAGCTATGAAGAACTCATGGTAATGCAGAGTGGACATGCAGACTCCACTCACTGAAACCCACAAACTCCTTGCTGAAAGGCAGGAATGCTAACCACTCTGCCACGGTGCACTCCTATATATACAATTGTACATTTCAATGAATTACAGTTTCTTTTAAATACATATTTATGGCCTTTTGTATAGTACAGCAGTTTGCACAGAAGACACAAGACTCTAAAATAAAGTAAGCAGTAGAAACCATGTACATTTATTCACTTCACATTCAAGTGTTTATACCAAGCCCTGTGGACGTGTGGGTATTTTGACTGCTTTACCTCAGAGCCGCTATTGGTTTTTGCCAGCCCGAGATGATCCCTTCCCACTTTTCTCTTTACAGCCTTCAATAAAACAGCATCGGGGAACTGAGAGGAGCCGGACAGGAAAATAAAGTGAGCATCCTCTTCTGCCTGAATTATTTCCAGGGCTTGTGTGCCTGGCCTGATAAAAAAAAAAAAAGAAAAAAAAAAGAACAGAAAAAGAAATCTACAGATTATTGAAATAAAGGGGCATCTCGCTCCAGTGCGGCTCCCAAATAGGGCCTAGTAAATTTTGCACGGCCGCCAGGTGAACGGCCACGGCCTGGTTCATTGTTACACGTGGAGCGACGTGTTGTGAGTGTGTGGTTGTGAGTTGTGAAGCCTATTCAAGACGTGACGCTTGATTGATGCGCTGTGTCCTGGAGTGAAGGTCATTGCTTTGTAATCTCACCATTCACTCCATTCATTACATCTTACATTAAGTCAATAAATGTCAGTTTAGACAAGTGTGTGAGGTAACAGGGCAGACTGGTGGAGCTGAATGTAACAGTCAAAGTGCAGGGTTATGTGGAGAAAAAATTGTGTGCACAGTGGCAGAGTGGTAAGCGCTCCTGCCTCTCAGCAAGGAGGTTGTGGATTCGATCCTCAGGCCTTCCAAATATGATTTCTCTGAGTAGAGTCTGCATGTCCTTGCAGTACTCTTTGTCACACCAAAGCCATGCATGTGTTGGTGAATTGGTGAATATGTAATTGTCTCTAGTAAATGAAGCGATAAGCAAAGTGGTTAGCACTGCTGCCTCACAGAAAGAAGGTCCCGGGTTGGAATCCCTGAATGTGTGGCACCTTTCTGTATGGAGTTTGCAGGTTCTACCTGTGTCTGTATGGGTTTTCTCTGACACTCTCGTTTTGCCCATCAACCTAAGACATGCACAATTGGCTAATCTTCCAGCTATAGGAACTCCTGACCAAAATCCTGACTATATCCGGTGAAGGGTCCATGGGGGGTCACTGCAGCCAGCCACTGCGCCTGACACTTTGCCCCAGCAGCATTTCCCTAATGTACAGTCTGTATATGTAGAGTATATATACATATACACATCTCGACCGGAAAAGGGTGGCTTGCCCTCTCCAGGTTGGGGGAGAGTTCCTGCCTTAAGTGGAGGAGTTCAAGTATCTTGGGGTCTTGTTCAGGAGTGAGGGAAGGATGGAACGTGAGATCGACAGGCGGATCGGTGCAGCATCTGCAGTAATGCGGTCGTTGTATCGGTCTGTTGTGGTGAAGACCGACGATCTACGTTCCTACTCTCACCTATGGTCATGAGCTTTGGGTCATGACCGAAAGGACAAGATCCCGGATACAAGCGGCCGAAATGAGTTTCCTCCGCAGGGTGGCTGGGCACACCCTTAGAGATAGGGTGAGGAGCTCAGTTACACGGGAGGAGCTCGGAGTAGAACTGCTGCTCCTCCGCATCGAGAGGAGCCAGTTGAGGTGGCTCGGGCATCTGTTTCGGATGCCTCCTGGACGTCTTCCTGGGGAGGTGTTCCGGGCATGTCCCACCGGGAGGAGGCCCCGGGGAAGACCTAGGACACACTGGAGGGACTATGTCTCTCGGCTGGCCTGGGAACGCCTTGGGGTCCCCCCGGTAGATCTGGAGGAAGTATCTGTGGAGAGGGAAGTCTGGGCATCTCTGCTCTGGGCATCTCTGGGACTGCTGCCCCCACGGCCTCGGATAAAGCGGAAGAAGATTGATGGATGGATATATACACTCAAGGAAAAAAGAAACGCACCACTGCTTTTTTAACACTTTTTTTTTTTGGTTACTTATTTTTGATGGAAATATCACATGTGCACATCAACCATATACCCGTCCCTGATATTCAGACCCAATTAATCAATGCTTATGACAGTTTCAATAACAATAACATAACCAAACAATAAAGCATCACAGTAAACAAAAACACAGGTATCTGATTCCATTGTCAATAATTAACATGACCACCATTCGCCGCAAGGTGTGGAAACGCTCAGCAAGGCGTACAACAGTAGAGTGATGGACTCCAAACTCCCTGGCTACAGCCCGTGTGCTCCTTCCAGCTTGAAGCATGCCAATGGCGCGATCTCTCTCTGGTTAGTAGTCAGTAGTCGTGGCATTGTGAACAAATGTGCTTTTTTTCTATTTTGATGTCTTTTTATAGGGAATGGTTGTGCACAATTGAGGACAGGTCTAATTCATCTCCGAGTTTTACTCATGACCCAGACATAGGTGATTAATACAAAAATACACTTGTTATAGCTCATCAAAATCAATCAACCGGAACCAGGAAAACAGTCATTTCATTTTGACTCAGAATAGTACTAAACTCATTGTAGTCTGTAATTTTTCACTGGCTGTAATATTTTTTGACAAATTGAGAAAATGAAAATGGTGCGTTTCTTTTTTCCTTGAGTGTGTGTGTGTATATATATATATATATATATATATATATATGTGTGTGTGTGTGTGTGTGTGTGTGTGTGTGTGTGTGTGTGTTAGTCCTCTGGATAATTGGCAATAGCCTAAAGCTGGCTACACTGTGAAATTTCTTTAGTCTTATAAGATTTATGGAAATCACACTGGAATGGAATGCTTAAATCATAAACTACGGCTTCCTTACACTGTGTGAGTGTTTACACGTTGAATCAAAGTCAGTCGGAGCATATTTTAGAGTCTGGACACAGTATGTTTACAGTCACTATAGAATCAATGATCAAGAAGCTTGCGCTGCTTGCACTAGTGGTGTTTATGTGCATGGAAAAGCAAGTAATTCAAAAGTGAAGTAGAAAAATGTGGTCACATATGTGGCTGGGAATGGCACTGTTGTTACTATGAGGATGCACTGGTGTTTTTCTGTTGGTCACATGTCTGACAGAGACAGAGACAGAGACAGCAAGAGGCAGACACACTCTGCGACAAATCTTACACAATATTGGACACTGCTTGAAATCTGTCGCAGCTTGTCTTTGGTTGTAAGACGGCTCTATCTGTGATTGTTGTCCCTGTCTCACTATAAGACATACGAAAAAAAAATTTTGAGCTACAATGGATGATTTTTCCCACAGTTAGGAATCTTTTGTCTAAGATGGCCAAAATTATGCACTGTATACCCAGCTTAAGGCCTATAGTTGGTGTGACAGGCTCCAGCTACCTGCAGCCTCTAAGGACAGTAAGTGGAAGAATATGAACCTCTCAGATACATCTTAAATAGAACATCTTCTACTGCAACTAAAAAGGACAAGTTATAAAAGCAATAAACTTACCAATAAACCATTCTGAATGTTTACATAGGTTAGACCAGTAAAAACACATATATAGTTAAACTGCTGAAACTGTGTCTAAATCCCTCAAGTAAAGTGGAAACTAAGTAGAATGTAAAATGTAAGCATTTTGCAGAACTCAAAGTAAAATATTTTATTTTCTGATAACCTATACATACCTTTATTTTGCCAGCATGTATAAAAGCCTTGTTTGTTTTGACAAAAGGTGCTTTACAGTTATTATCATTATTCCAACTTGCAGTATCATATCGACGTGGATACAAAATTGTTTGGCTTTTATAGTCAGCACTGTTGTAAAATCTGAGATGTTGCTGTAGATTGACGCGACTTTAAAACGCCAACTGAATTGAATACACTGATACCAATTACATATTAAAAGATAGGAAACCTGCCTATTATCACATTACATTTTGCTTGAGGTAATAATTGATGAAATGCTGCAACTACCAGAATGCAGAAAATAGCCTAAACTTTCTATTTTAAATGCAAAAAAGAAAGAAAGACAAATGACCACTAACAGCTGTTTGAAGTGACACTTATCGACTTTCTGTTAGACATAATGAATGGAGTCAGAGCTGACATTAAAAAGCTCTGACCTGTTCTCAAGGACGTAATGTATCAATCAAGTCTCCATCTTTAAATACAGGCGGCAGGAGTGAATATTGGAGCATAAAACGGCTTTTACAGCCTGGTGGACTGTATAATGTACAGTACTTTAGCGGAGATCTATGCAGGGACATTTGAGAAAACATGTCAAGTCAAACTCATAAAGGGGTTAATGCTTAATGAAAGCTTTTGACTTGTTTGACCTGAAGATGGAGTGTGTAGATTTTAACAGATGATGGTAACATTGAGCACTATTGGAGAAAAGGGAATGTCAAATGTAAAAATGCAGTCTGCAGTTTGTTTGTTCTGAGGAAATGTAGAAACAGGAGGTAATGTAACTCACACTGGGTTCTACACTGGCTCAAAACTTTCTACAAGTATAAATCAGACAAGTAGGGTAATTTAGAGTAAATCTGAGACACAATCTTTAAAAAGTGATCTTAAAAATCTGTCTTAGAGCCAATAATGATGATAATAATGATGGACTTGATTATTATAGTGTTTTTCAAGGCACCAAAAACACACAATCTCATGAATGCGACTGGCAAGTTTCTAGTTAGTGGGCGAACACCTCTAACAACTGAGCTACTGCCACCAACCAGGACCAGTGTCACCTTCTATAACACCCCACTCACACTGAATCCGCTGTTTGTCCATTACATGTCCCGTACAACCTCCACAAGAAATAGACACAAAGTTAATGCGTGAGTTCACACCGGCTGCGTTGCTGTACATCTCCATGTCCGGCAATCCGACAGAAATACGTATCAAGTATATTTTTTGCCGGATCCCGGAGCCCTCATGCATAAAGTTGAACAGAGCAGAGACAGGAAGACTCGGGACCAGTGAAGAGGATCCGGTACATTTCAAAATAAAAAGATGTGTAGCCTCTCGCTCACATCTCTGTAAACATTATGTATTAACTGGGGACACGGGAGTCACAGACAAGAGTGAACACCATTAAACATGAGTAAAAAGAAATTATTTATATACATAATGTCCTTACCCAGGGTGGAAGCACAAAAGTCACAAAAATAATCTCCAAATAAACAGAAGATTGTGGTCTGAGACAAACGTGACTTTTGTTTACATGTAGCTCTCTTTATACATTGTTGTTATCATGTGAACCTCATAACTTCCAGCATAAACTCGCTCCTCTGCCATGAAATTGTGGTCTCCCCAGCTGGCTCTGGTCAGAGAAATGCCACACATGCAACGTACTCAGTGTGAATTCAGTCTGGCGTAACACTGCCTATCCCAGAGGTCTGTAACCTTTTGGATCCAATGAGCCAATTGTTGCCAATACAAAAGTTGTATCTGTAAAGAGCCGCAACAAATTTTAGTGTATAAAACTTGCTTTGCCTATAGTATCACCTATGAATGGTCATTAATTAGTGCAAGCTAATGGAGAACTTAAATACTCACATCACTGGTTATCTTTTCATAAGCCACTAAACAGCAGTTTAATATAAAGGATCCATGCAAAAGAACTGGAGTTACATTCAGTAACTATTTCTTAATGCTGTTTATTAAGCTCCTGTATTTTGAACTTCTAATCAATCGTGTGCATGCAACAATGTGGCCAACCAAGACTAAAAACTGACTTTTATTATAAGTATATGTCCATTGCCAACTCTTGAAAACAGGGAGAAAGTTTTATTTTGACAGGATGATGAAATTTGTTTCAAAGACTTGTGCCCAGCTAATTATTGATCAACTGATCTTACAAAACCAGATGTCAAATGGCAGGGAGCCACAAGAGGTACCACAAGTTGCAGTTGTCTGGCCATGGACCACGTGATACGCTATATTGAGGTCACATTGATAAGCTACTCTAAATATAAAACATAACTAAAACTCAAGAAACATGCAACATATGAGATTGCAGATAGAGGATAATCAGCCACAGTTTAAGCAATTTAGCTCTTTTTTTCCCCAGAGAAAATCCAGGGAGCAGTACAATTTGAGGCATAATTTAGGCACAGTGGCTTGTGGAGATGACACAGCAGAGAGGAAGAAAAGGTTTAGGAAGGGCAGGAAGAGGAGGAGGCACGAAAAACACCACAGATCAGCTCTTTATGGTTAAAAGAAAAGCAAAACATCTCCTACCTCACCATTTACACTAAATGGCCTGTGCACACCGGTGATGTATAACGCTGGACCTTGCATTTAATTAAGCAGCTCCCCTCAGCACCCACCCCCCCCACCCCTTTTTCTTCTTTTTTTTTTTTTTTCTTCAGCCAGAGCCAGCATAATCATTTCATATACGGTGCGATATCATCTGCTTAATGTGCTATTTTACCATACAGTTAAACCGGGGCGATAAATCTGGCGGCGGGCTCCATTAATAGATGCAGGCCCGCCCTGAATAATGTGTGCATTAGATTAGAAGAACTACACAAGTGAGCCACCGCCTGAGAGAGGAACACTTCACGTTAATCTCATTGCCTCAGGTTTTCCCAGAGGAGGGGAACTCAGTGGCCCGTTCTGTGGCTGGAGAGTGCACCAAATTTATGAGTGAACAACCGGTTGTCATTCCCAAGCCGTAATATACATTGTAGTAATGGGGAAATGGTGGTTTTACATAGGCACTGGTAGAGCTGTTGTAGATGCTATTTTTGAGGTTTTGTATACCAGATATTACTTACTTACTTTTTTTTTTATGATTTATTAGCATTTTACTATATATTTTTTCTTACCACAGCACAGAGCGTGCTACTGCTTAGCGTTATGGTAACAGCGAGAGCAATGTTTCTTTACAGCAGAACATGGCTACACATTTTACATATTATTCACAAAGCACGGTAGATGAATTTATGAATAACAAATTATATGATAATGAATCATTGCATTTTGAATCCATGTACCCTGCATCTAAATGACCATTGTCCAAGGTGTTCCCCATGTTGGGCCCATTTTGGCTGGGATATATTTCAGCCACCCACAACCCCTATACACGAATAAGCAGAAGATTAATGCCAGTATCCCCCTGGCCTGATTCATACTAATCACGGTTTGCTGCATATAATCTTAAATGCTTTGTAAATCTTTAGTAGGGCTGGGCAATATGGCTAAAAAAAAATAAATTTAGATTTAGATTTTTCTCCCCATTTTTTTTTTTTTATAGATTTATGATTTTAATATTTTTTTACTCTTTTGCCTCACACAAAAAGCTTTTTTTCTTCTTCTTTTGGCTGCTCCCTTGTTTTTTTTTTTGTTTGTTTTTTTGAGGTGATTTGACAGGGTTTTTTTGTGCCAGATGCCCTTCCACATGCTATGGCTGGTGTAGACAATGTAGATGAAATAACTTGTCCAGGGACAAAAGGACAGAATGTGCTTTGAGCGAGATTTGACCCACCCATTGGTGGGTGTACGCTTAACCCACTGTGTCAGTCGGCCCTTAAAAAGCTATTTAAATGTAGGTTTATTATTTTTTTATAAAAATATTGCGTAGCTATATTTTATGCTAAATGCTTGTACAAAACAGCAGCAAAGCAACAGCAGTATGCATTACTCTCACAGTAAATTTGTTTTTTATACATAGAAACGTGCAGGAGGAGTGTTTTCAGCTCTAGAGAGGGGCAGCGCCTCAGCCTACAGTAGTACTCAGACTTGTGTGAATGAAACAAAATACTACTCCAGGTATGTTTTAAGGAAGAAATAGTCCAATATTAAAAAGAAGCTCAGAAAAGTTGATTTAGCATAATAGATAATGCACTGACTATGTATGCACTAGTATTTGGTGGTCTCAATGGATCTGATAAACAAAAGCATTATGCAGTTCAAGTACTGACCATTAGCATGATGAACAATAGATAATAAACTCTTCTGGCTTTATAAATATTAAAGACTGATATGATAGAAGCCCATTGCATTTCTATTTGGCTATTGATATACTGTAAGTGTTTCTCTGCATGTGTCACCCCAAAACTCCATGCTGGTATAGACAGTGCACAGTGACTGATGCCTCAACATTGGGTCTTTGTCAGTATCAGCATGAGACCAGATGATCCATTGACAAAACAGTGGTGAATTTTACAATTCAGGCAAAATGAGAACAGGTTGGTGGAGGTTACATGAGGGGCATGTGTGAAAGAGGCAATTAAAAGAAAAATAGCAAAAGCATGTGTTGAGTTCCTGTGATCACTTTTAAGTTCCTGATAACTCATTTCAGTCACACAATGCTTGCACATCCAGCCCAGCGGGATGCCTCAACAAAACGGCTTTCAAGCACTCTTCACAACATTCAAACAAGCTGCACCATTCATGCTCACTGTCTGTACTGCGCCACAGGTCAAAACATGTCTCTGCAAAACTAGTTGTGCTTCCATCACTTTATTTTTATGTACATTTTGAAGTATCACATCAGACACTTGTATGAGTGCTAGTAGCTCAGTAGGTAGATCCTAACAACCAATTAACCGGAGGGTTGGTGATTTGAACCCCACTACAAACACTGCATGGTGCCGTTGTGTCATTGGGCAAGAGACGCTGCCTCGCCTGTATGAATGTATTAGTGTGACTGTTGGTGGTCAGAGAGACTGTAGGCGCAGAATGGCAGCCATGTTTCGGTCAGTCTGCCCCAGGGCAGCTGTGGCTACTGAAGTAGTGTGTGACTGTGAATTGGACTCATGTAATGCGCTTTGAGAGGCTTTGAAAGCACAATATAAATGTAATATATTGTAATTATTATTGTTATTACTATTATTCTTACAATAAATATACAAAAAATATTATAACCACTACAACCTCCCAAATCCTTCTGGTGTTGTCTTAACCATTTGTACAGGGCTCAGCTTTGTACCTGCATGTACATTTCTGCACCTCTTTGATTTTTATAGCATCTAACAATCACAAGCTGCACTGCTAGGCTAACTTTATAACTTGCCTAATCAAAGCTAAATTCAGTCCTGTTTCCAAGTTTTTATCCTTCTCTTGTTACATCCTAGGTTACGAACACCACCCATCCCATTTCCACTCGATGGAAAAATGTCTAAATTGTTTTTTGTTTTCTTATTTTGCAAACTTTGAAAAGATTAGCTTCACGTTTTGATGGAAACCCACTGTTTTCCACACTCTACAACACATCTTCTGGCCCTTGGCGAGTCCATATTTCCGACTTTATGTTTCAACCTTATTCCAAGCCTTTTCTCTTGTTGTTTGACCATGGAGTGATTTGAGGTTGACCCTGTTACACTCAATGACAATGCAACAAAAGAGAAGCACTCAGAAACTGAAAATTCATATTTCCAACCTTCTGGCTATTCATCTCACTGGAATAGTAGCAAATGTGATTCCTGATTAGACTCACTCTTGGCACTTTGTTAGGAATTTGCAAAGTCTGCATATATAGACGAAATTGTAAAAGTGTGAGACCGTGGGTTTGGCTGTACTTATGAGGACTGGAGCGGGGTAAAAAGTGGGTTACATGAAAAAAAGTAATTAGTGTAATAAAGGAAGTTGGTAGTTTTGGAAGCATCCTACTAGCTATTATTATTATTATTATTATTATTATTATTATTATTATTATTATTATTATTATTATTATGTGCAAATAAATGCTGTTGCATCCTGAATTGCCTTATGGGCAATCTCAGAACTATAAAAACTGTGTACCGCCATCAGCTCCTGCTGTGCAAAGGTCCTCCCCAGTTCTTGTTATAAGGCTGAATGGACGCTCAAATCTGCATCACATTGAAAGGCCTGATTTAAAAGCCAACCATTAACCCAGAAAATCTGAGAGGGCTCTGCCACTTAGGCCAGCAGCACACAATCAAAACAATTTTCACTAGCAAAATCAGTCAATTGTCCTTCACCCACTTAAACATACAGCAAAGAATGAACAGATTTGTGTTTTATTGCCTGGCTGTCAAGGGCTTGGCTTACTTTTATCATCATTTGAAGCACTGTGTTTTTTTCAGTGTCTACTGATTATTATGAAGGTTATCTCTTGTAGACACGTGAAAGCAGGAAGTGCTCCTGTGACTTTGTAAAGGCCATACACCACCACATGTTAGCATCATGTTGCTAATAGCCATAGTAATTAGCCATTTTATGTTCTGTACATTCTCCACCGTTAGTGAAATACTAATGCAAATGAACTCAAAGTTATTACAAAAGGCCTGAAAATAGCATATGAATGGGACCTTTACTGCTGTTGCTTAGTGTCCTTTATCCCACAGGTAGTACATATATTTACTGTATTTTCACATTGTTCCATAGAGATTTGTGATCCTCACAGAATATTTTGGTCCAGTACCACATGTGGTCAGAATTGGAAGTTGTCTGTATTTAAATAAAAGTACTATTAGGGTTGCCACTCATCCCTTAAAATAAGTAATTGTCCCGTATTTGACAGTAATATTTCACATCATGTTTCCCATCAATATGGGACACTATTTGTTTCATATTTTCAAGTTGTCCAGTTGTGGGGGCTTTTAGTTTGAAAAGACTCTTCCAGCTACAAGTTCCAAAGTTAAAAACAACACTGCACCTGATTAGCTTTACAGTCTGTAAAATGTGAGCCTCTCCCAGCAGAAAAGAGATGCTAAAGACAAGAGAATAAGCACATTGTTGTAAGCTGCTGCTGGTAAGTGCCTGTGAATTGCAGTATATGACAGCAAATCCCGAACACTAAGAACAGTTTTGATTCCATAAAAACTTGCTGCAGTCCCTGAACTTCAGTTCAGTTCAATGACAATCAACCTCATATTTGGGGAGATAAAATCAAATAGCTCATTAAAATGAGACGCGCAGTTATAGATGGCACGATCCGTGTCACCGCAGAGGTGCACAACTTATGTTTTACAATATCTCAGATGTATTTTAGGCTTCTTCAAAGCAACATATAATATAACATAATAACACATAATATGCACTCAGGGACTACAGATGGAAACTAGCTTCAGCTATAATCTGGTGTAAAGCATCTTTAATGTATTTGCACATTGTCCCTGTCAAATAAACTAATAAATAGAAAATAAAAAAATAGAAATATAAGTTGAGACATCCTCACAAAAGCTTTAAAAGTAGACTTTAGTGTTTTCTGCAGCCTCTGTGCACAGCCAAGTGTGATGAGACTGACGGCTCTGTTTGTTGACGCCTGTTCTAAAGTGTTACGGACTTTGTTTTACTATTATATAGGGCTGCTCACGATTGTTTTGATAATCAATAAATCTGTCGCTTATTGTTTAGAATAATTATTGTTTATGTTTAAAATAATCGTTTAATAATCAAATAGTGAAGAATGAGTAAATTGGTTAAAAATATAAGGTGTTTTATAGTAAAAGATGTGGATAATTCTACTAAAAAAAAAAAAAAAAACACTTTTCCAAATTTGAACCAGACAAAGCTATGAGCATGCCACCTGAGGACTTTTGGATAGAGCATTTATATACACAAAGATATTTTTTATCAAAAACACAAATTGTACATTGCTTTTTAACTGTTTTTGTTGCTTTACTGCTCTTGATAATAAATCCTTCTCTCTCAGCACATGGCATGTTTCAGAATCCATGAATACCACAGTTAACGCTTAGACGATTACTAAATTAGTTGACCGATTTCACTAATTAGAAATTAATCCGATTAGTTTTTATAGCCCTACTATCTCAGTAATTCGAGGCATAAATGGTATATGTTATAGATACAGCCAGTAAATGCAGCCTGAAAAACATTATTCATTTGGAAAAAACAACACATTGAGTAATCATGTTTTGACAACAGAGTAATAAAAAGCCATTTATGCAAATCGTGAACCCAGAGAGAAGGGGTGATGCTCCTCAGAAGAGTGTAATCTGCAATTACGTTTGAATGAAAGTGCACTGAGATGACTGCAGAGAAAATAGTGATAATTATGACATATCCTTCTGATGCAAAATGGTTGAAACAAATTATTCACTTTGTGTGTGATTTATCAAAGCAGTAATGTCATGCTCCTCTCTGGCTGATGACACACACAGTCAACAGGAAGAGGGAAACCTATTTCGACTCCTCCTCGTGCCTCTCGTCTAGCACTTGTGTACACTCACGTGGCTCTCTAAAAGGCTTATGACACAGGGGGAGTCCATTTGTGACTGTCAGTTGTGATGTAACCTGCAAAAACGAATACACACAAAGACACACATACAGGCTGAAGAAGCTGACAAGATCTCCCTTTCCTCCAACAGCCTCTGAATGCAACATCGCCCAAGGATTTGTTAATTAGCTCTTCAACATCTGTCCTCTCAATGCAAGATGGGAATAGAATACAAACAAAAAAAAAACACCCATCATCTGAGCTCCACCTTTCTGCAACGGCACCCAGAACAACAGATGTCAAACACTAAGGCTCTCAGAGGGAAGTAATGGCTATTTTTATGTGATCTGTATTTAATTGATAGTAGTCTTTTGTTGAACATTACATACAGGGTGCGATTTGCTGTGGGGGATATGTCTGTGCTATTCAGTGTTCTCAGTCACCCATACCTTCAGATTCTAGTCGGGAATATTTATATGGTCTTAACCATTTAAGCTTAAAATGTTAGCTGCACTTCTGTATATCAGTGTGTTCCATTGTGTGCTATGGGTTGATAATATAAGAACCACAATGGAAGAAAAAAAATCACACTTTCCTGAGACTAAAACTTTATGATGATGAATGATGAATTACTGTCTGGACACTGACACTTCTGCCCCCTGTCAGAATAGGGTTTGGGTTAAACAGTGTTCTGTGCATGAAACGAATTAAGCCTTATTTTCAATGCAAACATGAAAGATTTCTCATTTTTGTGTCATAGACTACAGAGGGTTTTTTCCAACCTGGATGTTCTGCCCTCCTGACACGCCACTATGAAAACTATTAACTGTTTTGAGGACTACGTACACAGTAACCTAAATTAGAAATGACTGATACAAAAAGGACACTCCCATTATATGGATTGTGCCGTAGTGACAAAGTGGTTAGCACTCTCGTTTCACTGCAAGAAGGTCCCAAGTTTGATTCCTGTGTGGGGCCTTTCTGTGTGGAGTTTCCATGTTTTCCCCGAGTCTGGGTTTCCTCCAGTTTCCCTCACCAACCTAAAAAAACCAAACATGCACAACAGGCTAATCCTTCTCCCGACCAAAATCCTGGCACAAGTTCTGGAGAAGGATCCCTGGGCGGTGCACCGTGGTCACCCTGACAGGTCACCCTTGCAGCAATGGAGGATGGCTCAAATGCAGAAAATAAATTACTTTAACACTTTTTGGTAAGGTAAAGTACCAATATAAGCCCTTTACAGACACTGTCATAAGTTCATGTCAGGAGTGAATGTTGGGAAGGTGTCTGCAGGATTTGAATTGAGATGAGTGTATGAGTGGCTGGAGGTGGTCAGAGCATGGTATAATGACAAATTAACACGAACTATTAGCTACACAGAGTCAGAAGTTAAATGAGCCGAGTCCTTCACAGTGACAGTCAGTGTAGTTTGCTGATGGATAAATGAAAGACATCTAGGTCCAAAACCCAAACTGTTGGTGTCTTTTAAAAATGCATTGAGTAAAATGTTGTAGTAACCCAAGATATCCAATTTACTCCAGTCTTATTTCAATAATTTAGATCTACATAAAAATAACATGGGTCAATCTTGGAAATACTGTTTTCACAACTACTCCAAAAGAACTGCTGTAAATTAAACACTATCAGACCTCCACAAGACAAAGATAACATTATGTCCCTGCAGGCCACTGTAGCTGTTCACACACTGTAATCGACACTAGAGGCCACAACACAACCCACATCTAACCAAACAAAAGTTAAAGGGACTACTTCAACTGTTTGCTTGTTCAGTGTACATCAAAGAAGGACATGTCTCACATTGCTGTAACACATGAAGAGAATGACAAGTGGCTCCATATGCAAATACCTCCCAGAGCAAATGAGGGCAGGTGAATTAAAAGCCAGCAACTAACTACGGCCCTCCGATATGCATCTCATCTCCCACTTGTAATGTCCTCCATGGGCCAAAGGGAATTTGATGAAATGATAACTTGCACTCTTATGGAATGATTATGACTGTCATTAAGTCGTACAGCGCAGACCCTACATAAGATGAAGAGGCCGAAATGGCAGCGAGTGCTCCCTATCGGTTCTTACGTTGGAAACCTTTGGTTGCACAGAGATCGATGTGTGCTCCAGGCGTTGACAAATGAAGTAATTACATTTATGAGAGTCTGTAAGATTGATTCATGAACCAGCACGTCCTCCCCAAGCTCCGGATTTAATTGGAGAGCGAGTGACACATCTTCCCATGATAACAAATAATATTTTATCACATGGAAATCATAGCCAATATACAGACAACAACATAACCATCATTTTGGAAGGTGCATGTTTTTGGTGCACCATAGCAAAATGTGAAATGCAATACATAATTCAACAATCACTAGAAGCCAGGTTTTAGGAGATAACTAGGAGTCATAAGGTCTATCACACGGATTAGCCACAGTTTCTTTCCTGGGGAGAAGGTCAAGTGAACAACAATGTACTAGACACAAATTTGTTCTCAAATTCTCATTAGAAAATATGATATAGAGTACTTTTTCTTGCCCAAAAGAATGCAAATTAGACACATGTTACATACAAGTGAAAGGACCATGTGTGAGACTTACTGACCACCAATTCAATAAGTGATATTATATGAGAGCTAATTAGTACTGGGGTGGCAGTAGCTCAGTCAGTGAGACGTTCGCCGACTAACCCAAAGGTTGGTGGTTTGACCCCCACTAAATTGTATAATGCATCTAATTGTAAAAGCCGCTTTGAGTGTCAAGAAAAGTGATATATAAGACGAATGCATTGTTATTATTATTAGTGCTGGGAATTACAGGGTACCTCACAAAACAATATGATACAGATATTATCACTAAATAAACTACAATATATCATTGCTTTTTCATGTCTGTGTTAATTGAGTTTTATAAAGGGGCATGTGCATATTATGGCTAATTAATGCTGATGAAAAGCAGAACTATTTCAAAGTGCTATCAATACAAGAATTAAATGAGCCAGTATCAAAAGTATCAGTGCTTTGGTATCAATTCCTATATCACTCATTCATAGTGTTAAATAAACAAGAAACCAAAAGTCCTGTTTCCAAAAGTTATAAATGAACAATCAGTCAGTCTAACATTTATTTATTAAGTACTTGAATTACTTGTGTGATGGCATTTGGCAAACCAAGTGCTTGTAAGTGCAGTGCTGCCTTTTACAGTCCTGGGAGGATTTTTGACCACTTTTGACTCACATTTGACTGTGAAAGCTGCGCACAACTCTAGCACCATTATTATGCATGACGTCACAACATACTGAAAGTATCGGTATTGAAAGTAATGATAACAGTCTTGTGTCACAATATACTGCGATATATCATAAAATCTATATTTTTCCCAGCCCTAATAAATATTACAGTATATATTGCATTATTGGTATATTTGACTAAAGCCTGTCTCTCACATTTATCCAGAAGTGTGATAATGGATTTATTACATGAAATCTGTGATATCACACTGGGAATGGTTGACTAATTCTGCATTATTCAGGGCACAAATTTGTTCTATAGGATTCAAATCTGGACATTGACTTCTGGTCGGTCTAACGGTTCCAGTTCTCCATATTCCTTTTTGTGCACAGCTTTGAAGTATGCTTTAGGTCACTGTCTTTTTGGTGTATGATCCCATGGTTGATCGCACAAAGGTTTCATCTAAAGCACGTCTGGAAGTCAATAATTAAAGAGACTATCAAAAAGTACATAAAAACATAATGCCTGCAAGAAGTCAAGCTGTTACCAACCAAGTGTGTGGGTTATTATATGTAAAAAATGTTTGTTTGTTTTTTTCATTTCCCAACTAAATATTTTTAGTGTTCTCTAGTCTTCTGTTATGTGACAAGCCAATACAGTAGAGAGAGATAAAATGCAAACGCAGCATAGTGCCAATAATAATTAGAATAATATAATTATGACTGTTAAGCATTTCTTTCCTTACATCCAGTATAACAAGCATCACATTCAGACCTTGATTGTATTCTGCACAATGAAAACCCATGAGAAATTAAAATACAAGTGTGAAAATCAAAAGAAATGCAATCGTATTTTCAATATTAACAATTCACTTTGGCCTTGTGTGAAGCGAGGTCACTGCATGCACGAGATGAAGTATGCCATCGATACAATGCAGCACAAAGGGCTAATCCAACAGTATAATTTATAAGTGTAAGCATATGCATACATTTCACTGATAGTGTCATATGCACATCACAGACATTGTTGCCTATAGGGTCCCGCTGAGAGGTCGTAATGAGCTCTTCAACCCTGAGAAGGCGGGCAGAGCTTGCATGTTGTGTGACAATAGAGGGCTTTATCACTGCCAGTGGCTTTGGAGGAGAAGAAAGAACGAGAGGAGAAGAGGGGAGCCGGGCAGATCAGGGAACGGGGGAATAGACTATACAATGAGAGACACGAGGCAAGAGAAAAATGAAACGTCTCCAGCCAACTGCCATGCATGTGTAGTGCTGGTATGTTAGCATGGAGCAGCTCAGTGACTGCTCTGGGGCAACATTTCATGACTGTGTCCCTTCCAGCCGTACTAGCCCAGTGCACCACCCCTTTGCTTGCTTTTCAACACCATTTCCAGTCTTCGTATGTCTCTGCCCTAATCCTGCCTGAAGTCCCTCCTCTTCCACTAACTGTGTCACAACATGGGGAGAAATAGAGCAGACAGGAATCTTTCCCACAGTTGCAGCCCCACATGGACAAACCAACACACAACAGACAAGGAGGCCAAGCATGGCTGGGTGGGCTGGATTCTAGATAACAAAAATACACATTTTTTGGGGAAACTATTTTACTCAAGACGCTTTTTTTGTGTTTTATTATTATTATTATTTTATTTTTCATTATTAGGGATTTCACAAAGCTATGCAAGGATTTATGGAGTCTTAAAAGAAGCCTTTGATCTTCTAAAAGTCAGAGTAGTAAAAGGTTAGTTTTATGTCATATTAGAATACAGATTTAGAACAGTTGAAGTTATTCAGTCCTTGTGAATTCAGGTAAAAGAAGACAATGTTTTCAATACATAGACATTATTTTAAGTTAAAAAATAAATGTGAAATACTAATGCAAAAGTAACTTTTTTTTTTTTTAGGAACAAAGCACTTTCACTTTCATAATATACCAAAATGTGTCTTCCTTTATGCTTGCAGTATAAAACTCATATAGAACCACTCAATGTGTAGAATCTCCAAGACACCCAATTCTCCAGATTTTCACAATTCACAATCTACTTTTGCATTTTTGCAGATGAATGATTCTAAAAGCTCTAATGCCTTATGATAGCCTACTGAAGGCTAATTTTAGTCTTCCAGCCGTCTCATCAAAGCCTAATCTGGTGTCACATTAGCTACAGTATTTTGAGTCACAGAGATCTTAATACAAATGACTTCATATTTATGGACATAATGATAGAAGCCATTTGTCAAAAAGAGAATGAATTTGGTCTGGCTGAAGAAAAAAAAAAAAAAAACGCATTGTGGCTGGTGACCTTCTACAGGCTGTGTCTGTTTCATGGAATAAATAAGTTTATGCAAGACTGCACAGGCTGTATTTATCATACTATATTCAGAAGAAATGGAAACTGTGGTGTAGGCAAAAACGCATGCATCTTGAGTACTATGACCTACAAAACACTAAAGGAGAGAAGAGGAAATCTGTAAATGTATGGTCATGGGTAAATGGGAGGTAAACAGCGAGCTCTCACGGACGTGCATACATCTGAATTGTTTAATAATAAAAAGGGCTGGGGGGTTAGCCCTATGTTACCACAGCCCAGTGTTCCCACAGCACATTGTTTCCACATTTCTAAGGTTTCTAAACTTTTTTTTTTTTTTTTTTTTAACAAAATTAGGCAATTGTTTCCACAGCCCTATGTTCTCTTTAAAATCTAAGGTTAGGGATTGGGATTACCAGGGAACATTGACAGTTGTTTTTGTAAATATTGTTCACTTTTATAAATGTAAAATAAACTTTTTTTTTCCATTTGCATATATATTTACTTCACCATACCATCAGATGTGGCCAAAAAATGTAGGCCTTTTGGATGCCTACATTAAGAAACATCTGTGAGACAACTGGGCAATCAGACAGTGGTCACATCAACAGCAAGTAACTAGAACAAAACTGTTAAACCTTGAAAACACAGCATTCATTTTTCACAGCCATTTAGAGGACTTTCAGTTTGACAACAAATCTCATTGTTAAGTCAACCAAGTATTTCATTCATTTTGTTTCAGTCGTTTTCTGAAGCCAGGAGAATTGTTCACCTTGGTAGTTACAAATAGTGTTATTTTCATTACCACAAAATGAGAAACCTGACAAAATTTCATCATGAATAAGCCAACTGATAGCAGATATCTAAGTGTTGTCAAAGATGCTAAAATCAAGCCTTTATTTCCAAGTATTTTAAGCACTCATGGGAATCCTAAACCCACCTTATCCCTCGGAGCAATGCAGGGTCTCCAAATCAAATCTTTACAGTACACTCCCCTTTGCTCTTTCCAACGGCAGCCACAAATCAGTTCATCGTTTCTGCATCCCAAAAGGATTGTTGAAGCAGCAACAAGCAACAGTGCAAGATAAATGAGGGCAAGCACATTATAATTTCCATATCAATCACGGGGAGAGTGTGGACAGCTCCTCTTCTGCAGAAAGAAAGTAAGCAAAAACAGAAATAATGAGTGCGAGGAAAATATCCGCTCGATGTTTGCTTTTGAATAAACCACTCAAGGTCCATTTCAAACCGAGGGACAGGTAACACGGGTAATGGCATCAGGCATTGATAGTGACAACAAGAAAATATTTGGCTTTTAAAGTATTATCTTCATTGGATCAGGAATAAAGCAGCACAACCAGGACTAAACTGTGCCAAAACCAGGACTATGCAAGGATCTAAACTTCAAATTTTATCCCTAAACAGAGTAGGACTAGGAGTAAAGCTGCCACTACATCATCTTGAACTGCATAAGACTCCCGAGTACCACCAGAAGAAGCCTGCGACCCACAGTTTGAGAACCACTGGCACAGGGGCCAAGAACAGAAGGCAAGAGCCAGGTGAATGAGCGGCTCTCAGTCTGTTTGTCCTGGATCCCGTCAGATCTCCGTGACGCGGAGGTGCAAGCAGAGTGCAGCTGTCATTTAGACTATAAATGTCCAGAGGATTTATCTCCCTGAGACATTACCGGTGAATGGTGGGTGTCAGCGAGTATGTCACCGAGCCTTGATGTGGAGGCGCCGCAGCTGGGCAAGGACTGGAAGACTGCCAGCACAGAAGAATAAGAGAAGGGTCCCAAAAGAAGTTGGTCTAGACTTGAACTGCTGGTGGCATCTTGCTTGGGGTGAAAACATAAAAATTCAATGTGGACAGACTTAAAATGAACATGAGTGGTGAGTGAGTTTACCTCCATGCCTAAGACTTCTTCTTTCCTTCTTTTTATTTTATTTTTTTCATACACAGCCACAGCAAATCATCTGCCACCTAGCATGCAGTGATTTGACAGGCTTCATGCCATAGAGACATACTTTTTTCAAGTGTTTAATACATTTGGACACCTTTGCATTAGCATTTAAGATTTTATAACTTACTGAACAGCATGATATAATGGCTAATTAGCACAGCTATTAGCAACATGATGCTAACTGATAGATAAATAATCTGACTGGTTTGTAGTAATGGCAATTTAGGAAACTGAAATTATCATTGTGTGACTTAAGCAATACACAGGAGTGCTTCCTGGAGAAGCTGGAGTTTTGCCTGTCTACGAACTGAGCATTTCCAGCTCTTGGGAAGGGCACAGTCTCAACAAACAGGATTACTCAAACATGTGTGCATGAAACAAAATACAACTCTGGATATGTTTTTCAGGAAGAAAAAAGCATTATAAAATGGTAAAGAGCACAGAAAAGTTGATTAAGCACATGTTCCCTTTAACAGTGGAATCTGAACAGTTAGTCTCCATTAAACCTCCACATTTTGACCGTTTTTGTGGCACAAAACTAAATTTAAATGATAAAAGATAAATCAATGTCTTTACTTAACCCTTGAGGCACCTTAAAACTTTACATACACTCTTTAACATCGGGACCCATACACTCTTTAACATCAGGCGTTTTATAAAAATTGCTATAAAAGTGTCAAATATTATTTTTTTCTACTGTTTTCTACTCTTTTTTCATGGAGTTATTAGAGCACTGACTGAATCAATAATTAATAAAAACATTGGTTTTGATGCATTTTTATTTTTGGAGCAATGACAGGTTATTGTACAGCTGATAAAAACATGTCACAGCAGTCAGGTGACGCTTCTGCGAAAGACTGCCCGTGTCAGTCGAAACATGACAAGATAAAGGAAACATCTCTCCTACCGCTGTTGTCTGACTAAAAAGAAATCATTACATCTGACTGACAGACTTCAGCATGCACCAGCACCAGCATAAACCTCCTGTACCTTGATCCAATGGGACGGGAGAGGCTCTCTCTGGATCAAGAACAAAAATGTCAAAAGCCTGTTTGACCTCTAATCACTTGAATCTCCCACAAACCACACAAAATGTATTCAACCACATTCACACCACTTCTTTATAAACAAAGCCCATTTGGCCTTTGAATACATGAGTTCCACAGACTCCCTCATGACCACACAAACAAAATATATGTTCACCCACCCCTCTCTTACATAGATCCTAACACACCAAGATCAGTTTTTTTGGTGTTGAGCATTTTTATTTCCATGCATTTTGCGAGGTAGAAGAAAAGCAGACCTCCATTGAAATATGTAATAAAGCTATACTGCCCCTGGTGGTTTAGGGGGGCAATCTGACCAAAAATCTAATTTCCCTTTATTTACAAGTGTAGTAAAATGCATATCTCCCGTTCTATACACCTTACCTCTATACATCTTAAACATCTTAAAATATATAAAAATGAAAAATAAAATAATTCTGGCCAAGTTTCATACCAACAGCTTTCAAACTGACTGATTTTTTGAGGATCAAAAATGTAAAAACAGCAAAAAGTATGCATTTGGGCCCAAAGATTCCTAGAGGGTTAAAGATAAAAATAATTAAACTCGTTTCCTGGTGTTAATCTTACCATGAAATAGTTGTGTTTCACATCTCCCAAACTGCATTCCTATTTTCAATTTTCAGCTAATGTATGCTTTCTGTCAGTGTTGTGCAAGTTCACACTTTTCATGAACTAGTTCAAAGTTCAGTTCACACATATTCAAAGTGAACTGTTCACGTTCATAGTTCACAATTTTAATTTTGAACTAGTTCAAAGTTCAGTTCATTTTATTTTTAGGTGAGATATGTAAATGAAAGGCTGAACTTGTTTTTCAAACTATGACTTCTATCACTATACATCTACCTTCTAGCCTCACTGTAGATCTTAAAGGTGTACTCACACCAGGCCAATGAACCGTGCCCAAGTCTGGAACGCCCCTAAAGTACGGCACGGTTTCCTAATGTGAGTGCTCCGCAGCGCGCCCTAGCGCGGTACGCTTCAGGACTTTGGCACGGTTGGAGGAGGTGGGCCACGGCACGGCGCGGTTGCTCATGCATGCGCGCACGCACGACTATGAGATGTGTTATCTATGCAACTGTTCTTCTCTCGGTAAAAAGTGAATAAACTCCATTATTAACACTCGTACCAATGCCAGCGACTTGAGCTCACCTTTCTGAAGAAGAGAACAGACAGCAGCAGTAGTTTTGAAGCCTCTCTCATCGTCTGCAGATGCCTTCGCTGCTCCTCGTATGTGGCTTATTCCAAACGTGTGACAGAAGACCGCGTCTCACCAACGAGACTCAAAGCAGAATCACAATAGCACAGATACTTCATGCCGCTGGTCTCACGTTTTCCACTACACTGGTTTTAAAAGTGTTTGCGGCTCGCTCGACTTGTAAACAAACTGCGCATCACGATGACGTAGCAGCCTGTCGCCCTCAGAGCTGATGATGTAACCGGGCCACGGCACAGATCGTTTGTGCAGGTGAGAGTGCGGGCCGGCGGGGGACTCAGACCCCTCCCCAATCTTACCTGGGCACAGCACGGTTTGAATGGCCCTAGTGTGAGTGCGCCCTTAAATTCTATCACACAAAATGGACGTTTTTGCATATATAAGCTTGCACAGAAAGGTAAGTTTTTTTCCGTCAGAGTCTTTGCGTGACAATGTGTAAAATGTCCGTAAATGATCATAGTTAGAGGCAGCATCGTCTGTGTTCTCTGTACCTTCACTTGCACTGCCATTGTCAGACTGACTGCTGCCCGCTCAGGTGTTGCTATGAAGGCTACGCTTGTTGTTATGCTTGCTTGTGCAGTGCATCATGGGTAACGTAGTGTGAAGCCAAAGATATTAGATTCGACTATCTTTGGCTTCACACTACGTTACCCAAGATGCATTGCGCACACAAGCGCTCTCTGGTGAAGCTCTGCAGTTTTGGAGTGGGGTCCGTGGGCAGTGAGTGACAGCGCTGTTTAAAAAGTGCGATCAGACTTCGTCATTCGGCTCAGGTGAAAACAAATTCCGACGTTTAAGTGATGTGACGTACGTTGTTCATCTCACATAATCTGAACAAATTCACGTTCAAGTTCTTGATTTACAAATGTGTTGCGTTCAGTTCAAAGTTCACATAAAAATTAACGTGTTCAGTGAACGCGTTCATTTGAACTCGTTCATGCACAACACTGCTTTCTGTTTCCCTTTGTGCTGCTAAACAGACTTATTAATGTTTTAAAAGATTTATCTGACACGTGTATACAAGTGTGACTGGTATACAATCATCAACTGTGTCCTTCAGGTTTCACAGAACACATTATGAAATATAAATTCTGCTCTACATAGGGGAACAAGGTAAGTTTTAAACTTAATTAGAGTTCAGTTATAGTTTCAGAGCCCATGTAATGGCTAAACAAGTTGTTGTAGGGTGAATAAAGTCCCCTGCACCTCCCTCTGGTATATCTTGGTGCAAAAACCATCCTTGCATAAATGGGAGGTCCGACCTGGTGTCTTGCAAGAAAGCAACGCATCCTTGTTAGCCTTAACAAGGTGGCTAGCTAGATGGCTTTATTTATTTGATTTTCATTACAGCAGAGCAGCCAAAGGGCAGAGGAAACCTTTGAGGAAAATGAGAGCCAAGCCGATACGATAGTGCTTTACTTCGAAATGAAGGGGTAGAGCCGTAAAGAAAAATGTGATCAAAACAGCGATGGAATGAGCGAAGTTGTGGGTCCCCATTAAACATTGTCATGTGAAATGTACTAGAGGGTCATATTTTTTTATCATTCAACGTAAATTAAGTTTTAGAGTTATGCAATTTGTTAAAAAAAAAGTTCCAATTGTTTTGTTGATGTACAGGGAATAAATATTGTAAAGCTCAATTCTGTTAGCTGTATTTTCTATACTATATTTAGTGAAACTGTGTAAAGACCAGCAGCATAAAAGGAGTGAGAAAATGTGAGAGATGGTGGCCTTCGAGGCTCCTTAAGAAGTCCATCCAGAGCCTGAGTGGTGAAACTCTGTTCTGGTGTTATCTTGTTAAGTGCGGGAGTCATTGAAGGACACGAGGCAATTGATTGAATGGAGTTGACTTGGAGCACCATTTCCTGTTGGTGGCGACATGTATCAAGCTGGCCGCGGGTCCCTGTGTTCTTGCAGCTTAACTACCTCTCCGGCCCACTCTCTGACAAATGGCTTCTGTCTCTCCTAATGTAATATTTGTTTCTACTTCTGAGAGCCACTCTGCCTCTAGTCCTGTCTGCGACTGCTTCATTGTGTTAGCAAACTCTATTCCCCGAGCGTGTGTCGAACGGGGGACGGTCTGAGAGTTCTCATCTGTCTGTCTTTTGTCTCATTGGTGGTGCAGTCCTTTAACCCCTTGCAAAGCTCTTTCCACTGCTCCCTCATCAACCCCTGCCTGCCTGTCTGTCTACCACTCACCACTCCTTCACCTCCCCAGTGCTCTTTTCTCTCTCATTCTCAGCGGCTCTTTTTACCGTCCCACTCCTTCCTTCCTCAAACCTCCTTTCTCACTCCACTTTAGTGCTGTGTCTTTGCTCCAGATGCTAGCTGTCTCGGCTCCGTGGGCCGCATCTCAGTGATGGGCCCCTCCAGGAATTCAAAGCACCATTCTGGCATTTTCTTCCAAGCAATTGCTTTTTTTTTTTTTTTTGCAGTAATAAAGGGGGAGTAGCTTTAGCATCTCTCTCTCTGAATGGGCTTACTGGCCCCAGGCAAAACAAGCGCAAGAGCACATCCACCAATCCTCCGGAGGCTCCAGCACACCACAAGACGCTGTTCAGAGCCCGACCCAATTAAGCCGTCTAGCACAATTTAAAGGATTGTTTGTAGAACTTACAATTAATCACTTTTCTTTGTCAGTGGCTCAGAAGTGGGTTATTACATTTAAACACAATGCAGAGAAAAGCCTTAATGTACTTGTTATACATAAGGTTTGAATGTGTCCAGATTATAAGAGAAGGCAATGCTGTATCCAAGGCTATCTTTGTGCTCTGCTAAGGGAAGGGCAGTAACACAAACCAAGAAGTTAAATGTTACAGTGGTGTACAAAAAGCTTGCAACAAAGAACACATAGGCCCACTAAATATATGCATCAACATGTTGCCTTAAGTTTGCATAACGTTTTCTTTGTGACTTCTACACTTGAGTACCTTTTGGAACAAACTGTGCTTCTTAGACTAGTATTATCACAACTATTTCTTATTTCTACTTAAGAGTAATATTATATATTGAAGTAATGATACTTTTACTTGAGTACATTTTTTGGCTGTTGTACCTATGCCTATATGTTAACTGTGTATTGGTTTCAAAAGCTGAGAAAATTTGAAAATGTGTTTCTTTTGCCTTATGTGTTATTTTAAAAAAACAGATGACATTTATTTTTATCTATTCTTACTATTTTGTATGGTTTATTGTTTGCAAATACCAGAGGTACACTTTATTTTATATGTTCTGTCAGTTTGATTACATAAATATTAAAAAATTAATCAGATGTTACCCAGCTTTATCACTTTATTATTATTATTATTATTTTTTTTACTTAATTACTTTACTTACTACTTACTTTTTAGATGACTACTTTTTAATTCTACTTGAGTAATATTAACAATACTTATTACTACTTGAGTACAGTTTTGTTGACTCTACCCACCTCTGTCAATAGGGACAGGAGGCCAGAGTAGAAAATTATTAAAACAGCATGAGTATACAGTACTGCATATTTTCACTGCTTTGTCAGAGGCTTAAGTTCATTTTATGCTATGGGGAACATATAATAGCTGGCTAGTGAGACTAATGATGTTGCAATCATATTTAGATTCAAAGGAGCAAAAACTTTGAGAAGTACGAGTTTTTATTTTACTACTAAGCTCAGCAGGGAAAAGAAGAGCGACATAAAACAATTCCAATTCCACCAAGAGCTTCAAAAAACTGTCTTCTGGAGATTTCTACCATAATAACTATAACTATAATGTTGCTCATCAGAAACATACATGGAATTGTGTTTCAATTCATTCACGCCTGTTTGAATAATCCTGTAGTTTATGGCGCTGCCTTTCTGATGCCTCAGAAAGCTCAGTTCCACAAAACCCCTCCTACTCCAGGAAGCGCTGATCCCTCAACAAGCCCTCTATATTCAGTCTCCTCTAATTAATTTGTCCAAAATGTAGTGTACCGCTGTTTCAACTGATTCCTCACAGCTAGTTTTTATTTTGTAGTAAAATGGCATACAAAAAGAAAGTAAGTTTTTTTCCTGTTCAAAAGAGTACAACAGATCTGCACTCTGCTGGTCTCTTTTGTTTCTCTAAAGTATTTTTTGAAAAGGTTTTCTTTCAGTTAAATATTTTTTAAATTTGTAAAATGTGCAATGCTGTCCTAGAGGTGGGCAAGACAGGTTTAAAATTATACAAAAAGCATAAAAAAGGTTCTTTAACTAACTTTTCCTCACTGATTGAAAAATGTTTACATCTATGATTGAAAACATTGTAGTTAACGCATCACTTTTTTCTTCCGGATGAGCCCCCTATAATTGCTGCAGAAATGTGTCAATAACAACAAAAGTTGATAGCTTTGTTTTTTATGGTGCATTATCTTCCAAGTTAAATGCAGAGAAACTTTTCTAAATGTTGATTCTTTAAGATTGTTTCGGGCCATTTGGATTTGTGTATTTGACCTTCACACTCTCAGCAAATTAAGCATGCATTAGAGTTTTCTTCATCAACAGTAGTTCTCTTTGACTGTGACCTGTTGAGGCCTGCAGCCATCCACTGCCATATGTTATGTAAATATTATACATGGTGTTTTAATGGTAATTAAAGTCACGCTGACATCAGATTAATCCACGAGACATGGCGCATTTAAGCTGCAATTAGCCATGGCGGCTGCTATGATGATACTTTGCCTAACTGCAAACTCTAAACACTTCACAATTTGTTTTCACATTAGGTAAATGTCACAGCATATTACCTTGCTATTATGACGGCCATGTTGTTTTATTTGTTTTTTGTTTTTTTTACAGCTGCGGCAAATGCAAAGCTACAGGAAACTAACAACAAGAGGAAATGGGAAGGAACCAAAGTGCTCAGAGATTGTAAAAAAGCAAAGTCACTGAGACAGAGAAATGGCGTTAATGCAACTTTTACTGCGTCTGAGCATGAACAAGTGAGCCAACTGTTGTGGATGTGAACCAAGGCCACGGAAGCAGCTGTGTCTTTTTCCACTACACACCGATCTGTGATAACAAAACTGCAGTACACAGGCTCCATGCTGACTGGTGAGGTTTACTGCAGATCAAAACAAATATAGTGACTCTGCACGGTGGGTGAGAGCAAAGTTGCACCATTTTGGTCTGTTTCTATATAAAACTGAGGTTAAAGCCACACTCAAACTCCAACACTACACATGCATTATTTAAAGTTAAAGTACAAAAGTATTGGATTTTTTACCAGTGAATGTATGTAAAGCGATAGGTCAGAATAGCTGTCGGTGTTTGTATGAACATAGATTTTGTGATAAAAGCAGCAAAGGTAGTAATAGTAGAATTAAATACTTTCTACTAGAAGGCACTGTGGCAAAGTGGTTAGCACTCTTGCCTCAAGATCGCCCTGGGTTCGAATCCAGACCATGTGGATTCTTTCTGTGTGGAGTCCGCAAGTCTGAGTGGATTTTCTCTGGGTACTCCAGTTTTCTCTCATCAACCAAAAATGAGTTCAGTAATAATATATACAAGTAGCAGTACTTTTATTGGAGTACCTAAAATAGACAAGACTGGTTAACTAGACATGGATATTGTTTGGTGGAAAATGCCCATATACATACATATACACATAAATGTAACACATTATTATTATTATTATTATTATTATTATTATTATTATTATTATTATTATGTAGTTACAATGCCATTTAGTGGGTATACAAAAAGAAAAAAAAAAAACAAAGTCAATCTTTACAACAAGAACCATGTAAAAGGGGACTTGGTGGTCAATTTCTTTCCATAAAGGTTCTGTAAGCAGTATGTGTTCATACTGGTTAGAAAACAGTACTGCAGCCTAAATCAAAATAATGATCTGTGGGTTGCCAGTCTTTCTGCTTTTCTGATTGGACAATTGGCAATGCAGTTTTAAAACAAAAACAAAAAATATAAACAAAAACAACTTGTCCATTACGTAGAACATATTTTTAATTGTAAATAAGTCAACTGTAATATTGTTATCAGTAAAACTAATATTTAATTTAAACATGTTTACTTCATGTCTTGGGATAATTTTTATGAAATATAAAAAATATATATACTGCTCATAGCACCAAGTAAAAGAATAAAGGAGCTAAAATGTACTCAAGTAAAAGTAGTAAAAGCATTTTATTCACATAGACTCAACAGCTTATGAATGTGTTAAATGTGAGGGATTTTGCTGAAAAATTGTGCCGCTTACTAATGATGTTAATGGGTACTGTGTATCTACATGCAGTGAACAAAGTACTTAAAGTTACACTTGTGTAACTTTTCTCCTAAATATGTGGGGCATACTGACTTGTTTTTGTGATTTTTTGAGCGATTATAAGGCCTGAGACGCGATCTGTTGCTCCTGAGCGGGGCTTCCGTACTGAGAAACCGCCCTCGCAACTTGGCCGGGAGCGCTCCGCTGTTGAGGAAGAGTCACGTGACAGGGAACGACTTGAGGCGCAGGTATAACCAGGAAGCTACTTTTAGCGTTGTTATTTTCGCCAGTTCGTCAGGGCCGAAGGACACAAGAAGATGAAGACAATGTCGGACGAGGCAAGAAAACAAAAATGTGAAAGGGACCGCACCAGATCACAGACAAGAGTCAACATCGGACAGACTTTTGCTCGCTGGCGTCAGATGAGAGACAGAGAAGGCTGCAAATCAGATCACGTTTTTGCATCTTTATTGTTGGGCAGGTAAATTAGCTTCTTTATTTTTTCTTTAGAACGTGCTTTTTCATACAGTTATTAGTTGTTTTTACTGCGACCATTGCGCGATATTTGTTGATAAGCTAACGCTAGCGCTAACTCTATAGAAGATCCAGTCCAAACTTCCAAAGGTAGCAGCAGGTCAACTAAAGTTGAAACAATGATGGAAATAGACGCACGCTCGCACAGTTTCAGAAGGAGGAGGGGCCCTAGTGTTTACGTTTTGCGACGGTGCAGTGGCACCTGTGGCCTCTAGAGGCGCAAGACCGGGAATCTTACACAGTGTAACTTTAACTTCATTACCTGAGTCAAAGTATAGATCTTTCTAGTCAAATATTTTAACTCAATACAAGCAAAAGTCACTCAGTTCAATCATTACTTAAGTTAAAGTGCTGGAGAATGAGCTTTCAAAAGCAAAAATATGAAAAAAATAAATAAATAAATATGCATTTAAAACTTAACTGAGATTAATCCAAGTTAAAATCAGGACTCTGCCAATAAAGGCTAAAGTACAAATTCTCAAAAAACAGTTCTTAAGTACAGTATTCTACGTGTATCTGAGGGCACAGCAAAAATTATTTTAAAACAAAACTCAAAATACTTTGTACTTCACACCAATTTATAAATGCAGTGGAGTAAAAAGTGCAGATACTTGCACTAAAATGTGGTGGAAAAGTAGTAAAATAAAGGTTCCCCTTGTAAAATTCACTTTAGTAAAGTACAGCTACATACAAATTTTACTTCAGTAACAAAGTACTTCTACGTTGTTAAATGGGTGGTTGATGCACAGTTGAGACAAATTTGTTTTATTTATGGTCCACATCTCACACATGATACATGTTCAGTGACGTTCAGTGCATGGACATTAGAACATATTTTATTTATTGGTTTTCCGCAGCAGGAGTCCAATCACAATCAATAGGTTTAACAAGAAGCAAAGGGGAAAATGTTATACTCAAAAGTGAAGCTCGGAGGCAGTAATTGATTGCATACCTGCATTTAGAAGTGTTGTGCGCATTAGGCTTGTCAACTAAAAGGCCAGCGCTCATCGATCCAGCATGAGGCTACACAGAACAATACAAATTGCCAATGTAAATTCAAAATAACTCTGTTTGACCGCTGTGTTTTTGTGGTTTGTTGAATGAATGTGGCTTCTAGTGTTATTGAGAAGAGTGCTCAAGGTTAGGGAGGCAGAGAAAGCGCAGTGCATTCCATAGGTGTCAATGTTCAAAATAAAGACTGTTGTTCAGAAAGGAAGTGTCAGCCATAGTAGGTTAATAGGTCTAATAGAGCAGTATCTGTAACAGCTCAGTGCAGGGTTAGCACGAGTTTATTACTGAGTTTTCAGACACCTCCAGTCATTGCATAAAATTGCACATTAGGCCCAGTTATATTTCTTTTTCTTGCCCCTACCCCTTCCCCTTGGCCTTTAAAACAGAGGAGTAAGAGGTAGGGCTGACAATACACCCCTAAGTAATGGGACAGCCCTACACTGTACATCACTGCACACGCCATTTGAACGCTTTATACTTTAAATAAATTCTTCTTTTTTTATTAATTATATTGTTTTGCATTTTTTATTTTTTTTAAACAAGCCTACATTAGACTGAAGGGGGCACAACAGGAGAACTGTAGGTGAAACACAAATTTAATCCCAATGAAAGTGACAAACTGCTGAAAACTACAACTTTCATGGGATTAATCTTCACTGTACACCGCGTGGGGCAGGAGTAACTCACTGCGCTCAGGTAAAGATCACCTGACTCTGTGGAATGAAGCGTATATAAAGCTGCGTTTGCATCACATGACTCATGTGCACTGCTGCTTCTCTGCATCGTTATAACTGCTTTGTTTGTGTTTTTGACTGAAAGATCTGTTTGTTTGTTTTTTATTTAAAAACACTGCAGGTCCTGCTGATAAAGTGCTAAATCCTCGTCTATAGCCTGTATTTTATAGCAATGTTTTCCACAAACTTTAACGGTGACTATCTCATTCATCACAGAAGCTATTGATGTAAAACAAAAACTGGAATGAAGGTCCTGTCTGTGAGCGTGAGACTATTTAGTTGCAACATAAAAGCAAAAGTGATAGCATAAAATAAACATTAGACAAGCTAGTTTTATGCAGCCTACATTACAATAAATGAGCATAAGATGAGCAAAACACAAACTCTTAACTCTTAAATGATTATAAATGCAGAATATACATCTTTCTCATTGCCATGTTACAGATAAACACAATGTTCAATGGTAAACTCCTCATAACTCTTGGTTTTAAGTGTGCATCTGGAAAAGCTCCATTTGGAGGGGTGTACAGGCCTGAGCCCCTCGCCCTTCCCCTCGCTCCAAAAGTGAATTAAGACACCCCGATGGGATTGGACCTAATTGTCTCAACAGTCTCACATGTGAGGATGCGAGAGTCCAAAAACAACAGACTAGCACTGTGCCACCTGGGAACCTTCAGTAACAGTCTAAATAGTCTTGATTGTTCATCGCATTAAATAAAACTGGGGAGAGAATTCCACTTTGTTGAATGACACTAACATGAAAAGAGCTTGACAAAACACTGTGCCATTTAACTTGCAGCAATTAATTTGAATACCAGAAGATTAAAATTCTAACTAAGTATTTTGGCACACCTCTACTCACTGATTTCATGAAAAGCTTTTTGTAATGAACTCTATCAAATGTCTTAGTGGCATTGATAAAGCACAAAAATAAAGTGGAATTCAAACTATGGTATTTTTCGACAATTTATTTTAACACACATATACACATATATGTACCATGCTTCTTTTTAAAGCCAAACTGATTACTTGTTGATTGTACATGCAATTCTAATCCTGTGTACACTATACTCTCTAACACTTTAGAGAGGATACTGCATAGTGCAATAGGCCTGTCATTTTGTAAACTATTTGACTTTGACGGGAACCAATACAACAAAGGTCTTTGAATCAGGAAGGACACTGGGTTAAAAAAACAACAACAAAAAACAAACTGTTAAACACATAGAAAGCAGGCATAGTTTATAGCTTGAGTCTTTGAGGTGGTCAGTTGTTATATTTGCAAAGTGCAAACATCAACGGAATTTTGAAAAATGATTGCATGATGGCTGTCCATTGCCCCAACCTAACTCCAACCAGTCTTGTAAAATAACACTTCTTAAGCTTCACTGTACACTTTATATTCCGTCGCATATATTTTTTTTTCTATTAATTTTTAGTCGACACTTTGTATTTGTAGAAATATTTTAAGCTCATTAAGTGCATTTGTAGTAGGTATGACATCAAATTAAACTAATATAAAAGTCAGTAAAAGCACATTTCTATATATTTTGTACCAGCTGTTCTTAGCACCAGGTTGAACTGAATTAAATATATATCTAAAATTATACTGTGTTCTGCTCTATGCGGGAATCCCTGTGCAGCACCAGTCCAACACAAAAATGCAGTCTTCAGTAAAATCCATTGCCTGTGGCCCTTCTTCCTTTCACAGTCGATGTGTCCCAGCACACCTGCAAAAAGGGCTCCTGCTGCTGAATATTTGATATTTCCTAAAAACTATTTTTTTCTTCCCCTTTTTGCCCTTTGCGCATTCCTAGTTTGACGACTACGACGTGAACATTACACATTTTGTGACACTCATTACAGTGTTTAAATTTTGCAAAGCAGCGCTCTAAAATGCTGCTGAAATATGCATTCGGTCCCTGGCCTCATTTCCGGGGTTCCATAAAGTGGCTCTCGACGTCTTGGCTTTCTCAGTGGAAAACTCAACAAGTGCCGTCCCTTTATGAATGTACATCCCCGGGCCATCAGCAGCCTCTCTGCCTCCTGACAGTGGCTCCTCTCCCAGTCCCCTCCCTGCAGAGGAAGAGCCTCCAGGCTACTCTCAAAATAGGATAAGATATTCAAATATGTGCACGCCTTCACCTACAAGTTGTTGCATTTTTGAGGTCAGTCAACTCCCTGCTTCTCAGCTGGTAATTTAGACTAGCATCTCACACATCTGACTCAGTCTGTTTACATAACATAATAAAATACAAGCAAGCCTGTAAGTCCAGCTGAATGTACTAAAAGGTAGTATGGTTGTACTTGACATAAGCTTAAAGGTCATGACTCTGGGCACCACTTGAACACACAAAATGTAATAAGTGATGGGATGTTTTAGTGGCTGATGGTTTTTAAACTACTAACATGCAAGATGTAATGTTATTACTGGTGTGCAGCTCAAGCTCAATATTTTTTATTTTATTTTGTATTTTATTTTCACATTACCTTAAAGAACATACTATATATATATATATATATATATATATATTAGGGCTGGGACTTTAACACGTTAATCACGATTAATTAATTGCAGAGAAATTAACGCATTTAAAAAAATTAAGGCAATTAATTGCACTTGTCTGTGACAACAGGAATTTTTCTCTGTGACCTAGTTTCTGGCGCTACAGTAAACTTATTAAAGTAGGGTTAGTGGTAATCGATGGATTAAATCTGAGTGAACTCTGACAAACTATAGTGGTCTGCCAAATTTCTGTAGGGTAACTACTACAGCATAACATTAAGAACTGCATAGAATTTGGCTTATATGCTAATTATAGATGCTAATTGCTACATTAGATCTTCTAAGCAGGCTCTGATACATGTGGTCGATTGATGGTTTATTCATAATTGGCTAACGCTAATTCCTCCATTGAAAATGTATAAATGTCTGGTACCATTCTTTCATTCATGCTTGCATAGCAACAGTAACCCTGATGAGTGTGTCACAAAGGTGGAAGGTGAATTCTAGAATTCACTTTTCACCTTTTAAAGACAAACTTTACAAGACTTCATGCTCATTTTGTGAGTTGAACTCAGCTGTGTTGGTTTGTTTTTCAGTCGGTCGTTAAACTTGTGTTTTCACTGCCTTTTATTGCTGCTTTGGACTTTGTGTTTTTTCACATACTTCCAGTAGCGAGTATCATGGATGCTCTCAAAGAAACGAGAGGACTCTACCTACCGATCAGGGTACGCCACACATTTCTGTAGATACTGACTGAGCTTTTTGTGAAGGGTACATTTGTACTCAAATAACTTTAAAATAATATCATTTTTAAAATAAAATATTTTTTTTTAATAACAAATGATTTAGGAAGAAGGTTACATTTGTGGTTACCATAAGTTTTTTTTAATTTTAGTGAAAAAACTACTGAACTGCTTTGTATGTAGTAGGAAATCAAATCAAAATGTCCAGTCTAAGTTAGGCATAGTGAAATATAGTGAATAAGAAGTAACAGCAAGTACTGTACTTATCTATTAAATGAATATATATTACTTTAATACATTGTTTAATAAGTAGAAAGGTTAATGCAGCAGGTATATTTACATGTTTTAATTTTCTACTATGTTGTTTTCCTCAGGTGCTGTTTAGCACCCCAGTTTATGAGCGCGCCTTGGAGACTTGTTGGCACCTGCAGTCCTATAAGACCAACGTAAGGATACATTGTTTTATATTACTGCACTCATATTAATTATGAAAATATAAATGTCATACTGTATGTGTTTTGTTTTTCTTGTGTTCCTTAGATTGCGATCGTGCTTGAGTTCTTCAGGCTGCAGCAGGAGCACCTCCTGTCTCCGAAGGTCACTGCTGAAGTGATGACCAATCTGCTGCTGGAGCAGGGCAAGAAGTCCCTCCGAGTGCAGTAAGTTACACACTGTTTAACACTGTTTAATGTTGAAGAAACACAAGACTAATGCATATATTTGTGTGTGATTTTAGACTCTGGGAGTTTGAAATTGAGGACAGGGATGAGGATGTGGCTAAACCGCTCCTGAATTTGGTAAGAGGTTAATCACCTGAGCACTTTAAACTAGGCCCATGACCGTTACATTCTGTGAATGCACTGATCATGTTTTTCTTTTTCTTTTTTTCTTTTCTTTTTTTTTTGTCTCAGACCTGGGATGTAATTAATTCTCTCAAAATGAGAGACATTGTGTTTGAGGCCAGAAGGTTCCTCGCATCGCCAAACAACATCCCTCCGAGCTTCCAGTAAGTCACATGACAGACACAGTTTAATATCTTGTTTTTTTTTATGAACATGTAAAACTAACTTTGCTTCTGTATCACAGACATCCTAAACTCGTGAGCCTGGCTCATTCTTATGCCAGGACCCTGTCCCAGCTGAACCAGGACACTCCTCGCTTGCTTCAGCCTAGGGAGGTGGTGATAGAGGTGGTGCCCAGGGTCATCCATGGCCTGTGGCTGCCCCCACCTAACGCCTCCAGTCTGAGCATGCCATCCAAAGAGCTGAGCGCTCCAGCCATTGGTCTAACCCAGGCCGTCCTAGACCGGGTTTCCAAAACTCTTTCATCCATGCTCCAGCAGGTCCATTTCACCCGCTCTGTACGGGACGAAGTGGTCCAGAGAATTATGGGGACAATTATTCAGATGTTTCCTGGAGACAGACTGGAGAGGAGACTGAGCTCCTTCTCCCTGGACCTTCTTAGAGCCATCACCAGCGCCGCTGCAGAAGAAATCTGCAAACTGTTCCAGCCACAAACAGAGCCTGACAAAAATCAAGAGACAAGTGCAGTCCTAGAGTCTGCTTCTCCTCTGCCTCTAACCCAGGAACTGACAGAGGAGACTGATGCTGAGGAACTCGCTGAGGAACCAGCTGAGAATGTGACCACTGTGCTGCTCACAGAGACTGCCCTCCCGGAGAAGTCGACTACTGTCCTGCCTGCAGACACTGTCCTGCCTGCAGACGCTGTCCTGCCTGCAGACGCTGTCCTGCCTGCAGACGCTGTCCTGCCTGCAGACACTGTCCTGCCTGCAGACGCTGTCCTGCCTGCAGACGCTGTCCTGCCTGCAGACGCTGTCCTGCCACAGGAGTTGACCACTGTCCAGTCTGACACAGACTGTCCTGATTCTGCTACGGAGACACAGACCTCTACAGAGCTCCCTGCAGCTGCCTCTAGGTCCACCACTGATGTTGGTGTTCAGACCTCATCGCTGCCTTCCCCCAGCTCCACTGAGGGCTGCATCTTCTGCCGCTTTAGCAGATGGATCAAAAACATCTACAGCTACTTCCTGTCTGTAGAGGACACGCATGAGGAGTGAAATATTTCTCATTCTTTTTTCATTGTTCTTTAATAAATTGTACACGTTTGTACAACATTTCAAAGGGAGGAGTGATTTTGTATAATTTTGTATGAAGTATGGTGACCAAATGCAATACCTGCATTCAAATCCTCTTTTATCTGATGTATAATGGTGTTTGAAAACAGAACAAACAGGTAATGAGCAGGTGAATGAAGCAAGTACATTGGATACATAAACGCAAAGAAAGTAATGAACAAAAATGCACATTAAATAATAGCAACAATATGGTGTATAATAACAAAAAAAAGCCCAACCTTTTTGACCAAAAAATACTTATAATTCTCTTATACGACTTACAAAAATGCACAATTACTATATTATTTTAATAGACCACAGACATCCAAGATACAAGATGACCTTGACAGTTTAGTCACTGTCATGCCTTAACAAAAATCAATATGTATTTCCATAAAATAAAGTTGAAGTCATTGGTATAGACCAAGGGCATTAACAAAAACAAGTGAGAAAAGTGATTCTAGCATAAAACATAATCCAAGATTTTGAACGTCAATGTGTATTAATTATACTTTCATTTATACCTTATTGTAAAGCAACTTTGAGCTATATAAGACTGCTGCATTATTATTATAAATCATTTTAAGTATATCTTCTGAACAGTATACTGTTTGAGTTCAAAATATTTTAAAATAACAGTACTTTTATTTGAGTACAAATTTTGAGTACTTCTTCCACCTCTGCTGACAACTACTAGCAATCACACTTGATAACAGGGGTCACATCAATGCCTTAGCCCACTGATGTTAGCTGGTAAATAAATCAAACCCACCTACAGTACATGCTTCTATACTGGTACAGTAGTCCAATTAAACAACCCAGTCTGGTTAGATCCTTAACTGTGCATAAATATAGAGACAGTGTATTTGCGAGTACACATGTATGCACAGGAGATTAGACGATCCTGCTGCAGGTTACGTTAGCTGTGCGGTGAACTAGGTGAGATTGTTAGAAGGCTGCGTCACAGTTTGGTCTCTGAGGACGCCCCCCAGGCCCGCGCTGCTCACTAACAGTCAACAAGCCATCGATTCAGCCTCAGCCACTCATAAACAAACAGCACAGAGAGACACAGGAGACCACACCGGGAGAGAAGTAATCCAATACCTGCTTTTGTCCCCGTTTTCAGTCTGTGTACATGCAACTAGGTCATGCAGCTTGTGTTTGCACGTTTGGCTATATGACGCTGAATGCATGCAAGTTTTCTAACCATAGGCCAGAGGGAAGACCCATGCTGTCTTAACCATCATCCAACCAAGTGGGGTAAAATATGACCCTGGATGTATATTTTGGATCTTGCATTATTTATTGCTCCTGGCCAAAGGGGCCATACTCCCAAAGCGCCCCCAAAAGGAGCCACAAGCAGCAAAACACATGGGGCCATATTTACTAAGACAAGTGCAAAATTGCAAGTGCAGCCTAAAAAATAGCGTCTGGTATTTGTGGGCGTGTTGCGTGTGATATACGAAGTGAAACTGCGCAAGTAACTGCTGCCGCAAATCTGATATGTAAATGAGAATTTTGCGTGAGCATAAAATGCACTGACAGCGAGAGCAACGCTGTTTGCCAGCTCTGACTGCATCTTTCCTACAGAGATGCAACACAAAACACAATCTGAGAGAGCAAAACAAATAACAACAATGCGTAGTCCATCCTTGTTAAATGTCTCATGCGATTTTGGCACTGACCAGAGTCACGTGCCTTATTTCCCCTCTGTGAAAGACAGTGAAGGGAGAGGAAAGTCCTTTTCACTGTCTGTCAGAGCCAGTAACCTTTCAAACAATTATATAAAATGTATCAGTAGCATATATGGCGTGCTGATGGTGATCGAATAAAAATAACAATTAAAAAACATTTTTGATGTCCTCCGCTCGATCAAATCCATGCAGCCTTGAGCCTCTGTAGGGGCAGCTGTCAGTCAAGCGCCGCAGCGAGCATTGGGAGGCAATGAGATAAACACAGTGAGTAGACTTTGCGCAGTGTTTAAAGACTGTTCTGTCACCGTAAGGATTTCAAAGAATGTTAAACAGACTGAAAGCCCAGAGACAGCAGCTGTAAAAGGCTGAAGTTCAGGGAAATACGAGCGAGAATCAAGGAAAAAGTGCCGCAGGTAAAGTCTGTTTCTTTGTTTCCTTCATCTTCAGATCAACACATTACTGTTGTATCTTTGTAAATGAGCCCTGTTAAAGCATTAGAACTTATTTTCAACGCCTCATCTGTGCACTAAAAGCTGCACTCTTACCTCCGCAAAACTTTTGTACCTGCTTCTCCAACGTACTAAATTTTCACGCAGATTTAACTCCCGTGCTCGTGATAAATCAAACAGCGACTGCAAAGCGACTTCATTTGCATTTTCCACGCCTTGAATTTAGCACGTCTTTTTCATTTAGTGTGCACGCAAACCTTTGATAAATCTGGCCCATGGTGTTTTATTTTATTTTATTTTATTTTATTTCTTTTTTCTAAAATAAGCTAAATTTGAGTGAAGAATGATGAAGGAGCTTTGTTTGTGTTGTTGATATTTCCTGACATAAAGGTACTGTTAGCAGCATGCACTCATACTGGTTTAAAAATGGTACTGCAGTCTAAATCAAAACAATGGTTACTTTTCTGATTGGATGGTCGGCAATGAAGTTTTAGAACCACAAACACCAAAAATGTAAACAAAAACAACTTGGCCAATATATAAAACATATAATTAATTGTTAATAACTCAACTGTACCATTGTTATCAGTAAAACTAATGTTTGATGTAAACATGTTTACATCATATCTTGGCACATATTGTTTTTTATGATATATAAAAAACATATACTGTTCATAGCACTTTTAAAGTTTATTAAATAAAGACTATAATTCCATGTGTCTAAATATGTAAATAATTTGCCAATATGGTAAAAAACAAAAACTACATCACTAGAGAGAAACAAAAAATACATAAATAAATAAACAAACAAACAAACAAAAAACTCAGTATTTTGCCGTTTTCTTTGTTTTTCTGCAGATTTTTATCCTTAGGGTCAGAAGTTACCCCACACAATAATCTGAAGCGGCAACTCGCCTCAATGCCTGTATGAATGTGTGATGGTGTGTTTGGGCACAGATCTGCAGCCACACTTCCGTCAGTCTGCCCCAGGAGTGACAGAATAATGCACCAAAAACTTTGAGTGTCTAGAAAAGCGCTGTATTAGCCTAATGCATTATTATTAATTATCTATGCAAGTAAAATAGGTTAGAAGAATATGGATTAAACGTTGAGAATATAGTTGGATAAACTGACTTTCAAATAAAATCGCACCTCTGGTTTACTCAATTAAACTTTTATAATCTCTACAGTAGTGCCACAGTAAAGCTCAGTTGGTAGGGCTGTGACACATACACCCAGCAGCTACCGCCTGCCTCAGTGTCATGGGTTTGAGTCCGGACTCCGACACTTTGCCGAATGTCTCTGACTGCTCTCTCCCCCATGATTTCCTGTGACTTCTCGACTGCACTTTCCAATATAAGCAAAAAAGGCCTAAAAAGGGTACAATTGGTAAAAGTACTTTTTTTTATTGAGTAGAAGCAGTAGCAGCATGGTAGTAGTACTAGTACTGGGTGTAGCAGTTGTAGTAGCAGTAGTATTAGTATTAGAAGCAGCAGAGGGTGTACTGGTAGTGCTAGAAGCAAGAAGTATTTTCTCTTAAGTAAAGTTTACACTACAGTTCTGTTGAGTGCTTTTATTTCAACTTCAGATGTACAATACTTCTTAACTAACCTCTTCAGCTCTCTGCAAACTATAGTGCTCTTCCCCTCTGCAAAAGAAATAGAAATGAAGCAATGGCTGCATTTGTCCCTATTTTCTGTGTGTACATCTTGGTTTTACAGCCTGTGTTCTGACCCTGAGTGAGTGCTTTGAAGCTCTCCTGCGCGTGTCTACTTTGATGTAATGTTCATTAATATCCCTAATGTATGTATATGCCCTTGAGTGTTTACACGCGGCTGCTTATGTAGGTGTCTGTATGCCTTTGCACACTCATATTATGGACGTAATGAATCAACAGTCGCTATGTTTAACTCTGAAGGTCATCATGAGGAAGTGCTTTCTTCCTCTCTCATATCCTCCTGTGTAATTCCCAATCCCCTGCAAAGAGGAAGTGCTTTATTACAGTACATACCAAAATAAAGCATTGGGCAAAGTGTTCATGTGTGGCCTGCATGTGGGATATAAGAAAACTAGTCCTGAGGTTAAGATTTGCATGTTATTGAGTCCAATTGATGTAACTGCCTTTCACAAGAGCCAGGAGAAAACAATAGGAAGATGCAACTTGCACACAAAAAATAGCCTGCTTTATTCTCCTTAAAATGGAGTAAATGTGAGTCTGCAGGGGTAAAAAAGATTGGACAAATTTCGACATGTTGCTTCTCTTCCCTCGCTATGCCACACCTCTCTGTGCCCTCGGACTTTTCCAGCAACCATTTATGCACAGGGGCTTTCAGATTTCCTCTACGCTTTGCTCAAGGATTCAGTCTAGTTTCATTATGATTCCAGCATCATGTAATTGTTTGCTAAGCTAACAGAAAGTAAGCTAGCTGTTAGGCATAAGTAAACAATAATCTTGCAAGTGCGTATAATTGGATAAACATTGGACATTGGTGAAACGTAACATTATGCTACATATTTATCAAAAATTGGTAACAGTATAATTCACAGCAAAAAAAAAAAAAAAATGTGTGTTGTTATAGCCAGTTGACATGGTAATTTGCATATCAATTTTACTTTTTTGTTTTGCTTTGTTTTTTACACTGAATGCCCTTCCTGAAAACCATTTCCATATAAAACCCAAAATTCCGGAAATGTTGGAACGTTGTTTTTTTTTTGTTTGTTTGTTTTTCTTTAATAAAATGAAAACTGAAAAACTTTCAAATCACAAGCCAATATTTTTTTCACAATAGAACACAGATAACATAATTTTTTACTCTGAGAAATGTTTACATTTTTAGGCACAAAATGAGCTCTTTTCAAATTTGATGCCTGCTAGAGGTCTCAAAATAGTTTAAATACATTCTGGCATTTTCTGGCATTTTGGTGTTGGAATTTGGTCCCATTCTTGCCTGATATATGTTTCCAGCTGAACAGCAGCTGGGTTTTAGAGTATGGGTTGCTCTAAAACCTTTATATACCTTTCAGCATTCATAGCTCCTTCCAAAACATGCAAGCTGCCCATACCATATGCACTTATGCCCCCCATACCATCAGAGATACTGAGCGCTGATAACACACTGGAAGGTCTCCTACTCTTTAGCCCGGAGAACACGGTGTCTGTGATTTCCTAAAAGAATATCAAATGTGAACTGGTCTGATCATAGAACACTGTCCCACTTTGAAACAGTCCATTTTAAATAAGCCTTGATTCACAGGACACCACGGCGCTTTTGGTCCAATATGGCTTTGCATGATAGAGCCTTAGGGCGGATTGTGTTTACCAAGTATTGGAAGTATTCCTGGGCCCATTTAGTAATGTCACTGACACAATCGTGTGAAGCATGGCATCCAATAAAGGTCTTCGGCCTTGTCCCTTACACAGAGATTTCTCCAATTTCTCTGAATCTTTTGACACTGTAGATGATGAGATTTGCAAAGCCTTTGCAATTTGACATTTAGGAACATTAGTTTCAAAGTATTCCACAATCTTTTTATGCACTCTTTCATAGATTGAAGAGTCTCTGCCAATCTTTACCTCTGAGAGACTCTGCCTCTCTAAGACTTTTATAGCTAATCATGTTACAGACCTAATATCAGAATACTTAATTAGTTGCTATATCTTCTCCCAGCTGAATCTTTTTAAAACTTCTTGCTTTTTCAGCCATTTGTTGCCCCTGCCCCAGGCATTTCGAGACCTATAGCAGGCATCAAATTTGAAATGAGCTCATTTTGTGCATAAAAGTGTAAAATGTGTAAACATTTGTTATGTTATCCTTGTTCTAGTGTGAATAAAATATTGGCTCATGTGATTTGATGTGAAGTTTTTCAGTTTTCATTTTATTCAACTTTAAAGCAGGGTAGGGCCTGGTCAGTACCTGGATGGGAGACTGCTGGGGAACACCAGGAAGCCGGTGTGAATGTGAGTGATGTTTGGTGGTGGTCGGAGGGTCCGTTGGCACAGATGTGTGCAGCGCTGCTTCTGTCAGTCTACCTCTGGAGAAACTGTGGCTACAAAACATAGCTTACCACCACTAAGTATGGAGTGAATGAAATACCCCTTCCCTACTGTGTGTAAAGCGCTTTGGGTGACTTGTGTCATAGTAAAAGCGCTATATAAATACCATTCCCTTCCCTTTCCCTTAAAAAACATTCCAACATTTCTGGAATTCGGTTGTATCAAGGCTTGGGACTGGCACAAAGAGTGCAGTGGCTTGCGACCCCTTGTGGCTGGATTTGTCCTTAGAAACCACATGCTTGTTATTTGAATATTCATTTGCCATAGATTTTACGCTGGATGCCCTTCTTGACAACTCTTTTTGTATATCCAGGTTCGGGACTGGCACAAAGAGTGCAATGCCCTGTGGCTGGATTTGTCCTTAGAAACCATACTTTTTAGTTTAAATATAAGCACTTTGTATACAGTTGCAAAAAAAAAAGTTCAATCCCTGCCCCCTATCCCACATGCAAAAGCCACTGGGCAGCTACCGCCCCACCTCAAATCACACCAAAGACTTTCAATCAGATTTGAAGCTGGTGACCGAGAAAGCCACTCCAGGATGCTCAAGGATCGCCCCCCGACAAGCAGGCCTTGGTTGATTTGGAGGTGTGCTTGGGTTCTTTTGGGGGGCTGAATATTTCTGAGTGTAGCTGTATAAAGTCTCATGTTTTGCTAAGCATGAAAAAAGATCCCATGCTTAACAGCTTGAAAGTGCTTCTGTCACTTTTGCCTCTAAGGTATTAGGCCATGGATAATACTGTATGTTAAATTTGTACATCATTGTATCATCACGTACTTTTGAGTGACGTTTATTGTGGTTGATTCATGACACACCTCTGCATAGTTCACCAACATGTTGTAAATCAGCCTCGAGTTGCATTTTCATACAGTATTTGCTGAGTTGAATTTATCCCCCCTCTCCATGTGTCTGCGTTTGGGCACAGGACCACAGCGCATCCCTCAGCTAGCTCGGGCTCAGATTAGCATACTGATTAGCCTGCCTCGTGGCTCTATTATGAGCTTCCTCTGTGCTTCGGAATACATAACACCACCGTCCCACAAATAAACAAAAAAAAATGTACGGCTGAGAGCTTGCCAGTGGAGGGAGCTAGTGCACCCGCTAGTACGTTTCCCTTTTTATAGTCAATATAATTAGCAGCTATGTGAGTATTTCCTTTCCTCTACATGGGCGTCTTGCTGTCTTACTCTCATTGAGTATTCCCAGCTCGCTCCACCTCCTCAGGCCCTGTTCCGTGGCCTCAGCAGGGCTCTAGGCCTCTTCCCCCTCATCCGTCCAAATCTCCCTTTCATTAGTGCCTGTCTGTGTCTGTCTCTGCCGTTTCCCCACGTCTCCGTTTTCTCATCAAAGCATTAGTGCCCTTATAAAGCCACCACCTCCAGCCATTACCTGTTCTCGCTCCACTTTATCCATCCGCCGGCTTGAGTGTGTATCCCTTAAAGCTGGACTCAGTAACTTTTTTTTATCTTGAAATAATTTTGTAAGGCTGTGTGATGGTTAAAATTGTTGTAGGGTAAATGAAGCGTCCTGCATCTCGGCTCAAAACGACACTTGCAAGTATAAGCGCCGCTGACCTGGTGTCACGAAAGTCTGGGGTCTCACGTAACAGCGTTTTTTGGCTTTGTTTTGTCAATTTCCGTAATGGCAGAGCGGCCAAATGGCAAATAAAAACTTTCATACGAGGAGGTGAAAAAAGAGAGTAACGTCAAGCAAACTATCTTATAAGAGTCTTGTTGTTGTTGTTGTTGTTGTATTTACTTTTTTGCACAGTACTGTACAGATTATGGTAAAGCCAATTTAATTCCAAAAAAAAATAAAAAATCCAAATTATCTACCACTCCAACTACTGCTGTTTCCCTGCATGACTCTGTTTTCTCATCAAAATATTAGTGCAATTATAAAGCCACCCCCAGCCTGTTTTTCACCTGTTCTTGCTCCTCTCACCCACCCCGTCCCAACGGCCCGAGCGGAGATGGCAGATCGTGTGAAGTTGGATGTTGATTCTAGGTGACAGGCGCCATATGAGTCATACTGTAATCACAGAGCCCTCTCAATGCCCCCCCGTGATGTTGGCTGCACAAACACAGTGGCTCTGCAAAGCTATGTTATCCTATCCTATTATCCTAGCAACAGCCACATATTACAGTACATGACGCAAGCAAAGGGCTGAAATGTATTTGTTTTTCTGTCCCAGGTTCTGGGAATAGACTCTTGACTTAATACTTACAACACACAGGCTAAAATAAAATAAAATCAAATAAAATAAAAGTAGGAAGTCAGACTGTCTTTAAATTGACCAGAAAAAAAAAGAACAAAAAAGTAATGTAATGGTCTTTATTACAGATTATTAAAAGTAGGTTGATGTGTATACAGGGATTTTTTTTATTTTTTTTTTCATATTTTGCCACATTTTCTACATTTCCCAATTACCATAACAAAACCAAAATTCAGATGTTTGGTTATCCATTAATTATTGTGATTGCCAGGATTTTTACAAATAATTTTATTCTTTTAATTAGTATTTCTGCAATAATTATTCATGTTTATGCTATGGCTGCAACCAACAATTCTGATAATCAATTAACCTGTCTTTTTTTTATTTATTTATTATTAATTTATTAATAATCAGATAGTGAAGAGAGAGTAAAGTGGTTAAAAACCTGAGGTATTTTATAGTTCCTGTTAGAAACTAGTAATAATATTACCAAAAATTACTTTTTTTTTTTTTTTTTTCAAAATTAAAGCTACAAGTGTGCCACTTAAGGACATTTGGATAAACCGATATATTATTTAATCAAAAACACAAAATGTGCTTTGTTTTTTACAGTTTCTGTGGCTTTCCTGCTCTGTGTTGGTAATAAACCCTCCACCCTAAGCAAATAACACGTTTGAGAGTTTTATAAATACATCAGTTAGCGATTAATGGATTATTCAATTAGTTGAGGATTATTTCAATAAATGATTATAATCAATTAATCCGATTAGTTGTTGCAGCCCAGGTTTATCACAAAAGCTGAAAAGCTCTACTTAGAAAGACATATTTTGACATTTATGCCAAATGTTCCTTTCCTGTTTTTATGTCTTTATGGCAGAGTGCAGTAAGTGATTTTTTTTTTTTTTTTTTTTTTTTTTTTGTGGCTCTTATTCAGTCAACAGTTCAGTAACTCAAAGTTTAGCAACAACTTAAACAGAGGTTTTATATATATTATATATATATATATATATATATATATATATATATATATATATATATATATATAATATTATATTAGTATGACTTGTGCCCCTAATGCTTATTAAAATAAATAAAAAAAAAACAATAAAACATCTAAAATCTATTACATAACACCACCATGTCACTCCAGTAGAAACTGATGCCTTTTGAGCCACTGCAAAATGGTTTCAGTTTTGTCTTTTGTAGGTGGAATATGGTGAACTAAACATTTTGCCTTATTTTTTTTTTTGTAAGCAGTTGACAATATTTTTCCTAATTTCCATATTGCTGTTTGGTAACTTTATACCACTCTCTCAGCTTTGCTTGAAGGCCTGTGAGCTCAATGGTTTAGACTCAGTGAGAGGCTGATTTAAAATTAAATTGCACTGGCTCTACATAAAAAAACAACAGCTTATTGGAGTCTCCACCTGTGTTTAAATGTATAGGCTTGATGCTTGTGAGTTCATATGGTAGAAAGGAAAGCTGTAATGTAAAATGCACAAGGTATGGGGAGGAAAAGGTCAGCAGTCAAACATAAAGGACAAAAAATGACAAGAGGGGGCCAGAAAAACTGCTGACAAAGCACAGACCTCAGTCAGAACAACATACGGAGCAGAGCAGCGGTCAGCTCGGTCCAAAATCACCTCCAAAGGCATCCACAAAATACTGCGACAAGAAAAGAATAAAGTCAGAGCAGCTATATATGAAATACTAATACTTTTTAACATAATAAGAGAGACTGTAGGCTAGACAGTTTGGACACTGAAGGAGAAACACAGATGCTACGATAAATATGAATAAAGGACAAACAGAGGAGGAGACAGAAAGGTCACAGAGAACGGAAATGAATAAGAAGAAAAAGCACTGCTGCGAAAAGAGAGTCCAGAGAAATGAACTCAACTCAAAGTCCACATGATTGAAGCTGTATTCAGGGAAAGAGCACAGGCCACGGACAATAAAACTAGCTCAACATACTGACAATCTCCGAGCTTTAAACATTTTTATTAAAAGTCTGTATTTGCTATACCACATAGAAGTTTGGTATTGGTAAGGTTTTCAGTTAAACTATTTCTCTTGTCTCATTTCCTTTATGAATAATATATTAATAAAATTCAAAATCACCTTTTCCTCTGGGCTACAGATATTCTAGAGGATTTTTAAATCTTAATCAATTTTCCAACTGAGAGACCATAGACATAAAGAGAGTTGTTTTTTTTTTTTTTTTTTTATATCCTACAATCTTCTGAATGCACACAGTAGATAATCTGGAGACACCACAACACCACACACCTCCAGATTTCACATTGCAGATTCAGGCACGAGATAACATAAACCTTGAATTAAGAAGATAAACAAACATGGATGACTTCTGCAGTCATCAGTTCAGTTTTTGTTTTGTTTTTTGGCATAAGAAAATCAAAAGAAAAGGAGAATATCAAAAGGGAAAAAAAAGGAATGTGCATGAAACCTTGGCTAAAAAAACATTATGGGAGCGAGTCAGTGTCGGAGTCGGAGGTGAATTGGATGTAAACATCTCCTTGGTGATGCTTTCCGGACACTCTCATTGGCTGTTGTTGCTGTTGTTTTGTTGGGAGCAGAAATCGTAATGGTGCATTAATGTGGTCCTTGGGTGCTCGGGTCTTGTTGTTCTAGGAAAGTCGGGATGTTGACATCACCATATGTAGACCAACAGAGTTGGTATGTGTGTTTAATACAGATAACTACTCAAATTTAGCATTAGTCTTCTCACTACTGAAAAGCTGATTGTTAATGAATCTAAAAAGTAGCTCATAGCGCTAGCTAAAGAACTTGACAGTGGGGTATGACATTCATAAATTAATGGCAATAATTGGCATTTCTAAAGCAATTCTGTTACTTGTGAGTGACAGCTTTTAGCAAACCCATATTATTAGCAATGTTTAGTCAAAGAGTTTAATCAGCTATTATCTGCCTTGTCTATGAAGCAGATGATGTCCAGTGAGGAAGTTGGGCAGCAGGTTTTGACCTGAGTTCTTTTTCCAACTTGTGAGTTAGACTTTATTGTCCCCAAAGGGGAAATTCTTTTCCACAACACTGCACTTGATTGACAAAATACAACAAACAAAAAACGAACACATCAGGCTTCTTCTAAAGCGGGCCCTCCTGCACCTTAGTGGCCTGTACCTACGTCCTGAGGGCAGTGGTGGTGTTTATGCGCATCTTTTAACAAAAAAAAAAAAAAAAAGTTTCAGTTTCAGAGGACCACATAAATGCACAATGAATATCAAACAATACCATACATGTTACATGACTCTGGGAGAGGCAAACCAAGCCTTAAACCAGGCTTAATCTAGTGTCGCCAGCCTTATAATAATAAGTTGTTGTGTAATGTCACAAATGAAAGGTCACATTTATTTATATAATTATTTCTATGTTTTGCACATTTAGGATAAGCATATATTGATCATAAGGTTATGTATATACAGTATGCATCAGAAAGTTTCATACTTTTTCTTTCAGTTTGAAAAATAAAACAGACTGACCCATATTTCACCTTGGAAAACTGTATACAACTGCAAGTAAATAAGAAAAAGTCATATTTTACAGCCGAAGAAATCAAATGCAATAAGTGGTAAAGAGAGAAACACTTGGTATCAAAGGAGGGGTGCAGAGGTTGGATTATTAGGTCCGTTCGCGGCGAAGGTGTTGCTGGGTAGGAGGTCTGGGTCCTCGGGAGTAGCTCCCAGACTGCTGACTGAAACAAACATCCAGGCTACATTGATTGGACAAATGCACAGAATCAATCGACATGGCTGCGGGCACCATGAAAGAAGAGAGAGACCCCCCTCCATCCCTCGCTCTGAGCGGTCGAGCCCCGACATCGATTATTTCCCCTGACCTGTGTGACTGCTAACAGTGGGGTAAGAGAAGGACTGTGTGGACAAATGTCATTGTGGAAAAAAAGCAAGGATTTTTTATTTTTATTTATTTATTTTTTTTCCAAATACTGTAATCACCGGACCATGGACTGGAGAATAAACTGCAGTCAGGCCGCGCGGTGTATGTAGAGTGACCACCTGTCCCACTTGTGGTTGTACTGCAGTTGTGGTGTGTAGTGTTTTTCTGTTCCATCTTTTTCATTCCAATAAATAAAGTCTCAGTACAAAGTGTAAATAAAGACATTATTTGCAAAATGTGTTTTTGGGATGATAACAGCACATCATGTGTTCTATAGGCCCTAAACTGAAGCAAGTTGTATCTCAGTAAGTTGGTAATATACAGTAGATATCAAAACATTTACTTCTCAAGTCCATTCCACCTTGTCCCACCACATTTCACTACTTTTTCAAGTGTATGCACGAGTTGATTTGAAGTCCAACACACATAAGTTAAATATTCAGCACTAAGAAATACTTACTGGATGTAGCTCCAGTTCTCAGAGTGTGCATGGCTTTTGTATAACACTGCTGTTTAGTGGCCTATTAAAAGGTCATCCGTGCAATGAGTACTTAACCCAGCTCTTTGTTAGTTTGCAATAATTAATGACCATGCATAAGCTATATATCATTATAGGCTGAGCGACTTTTGCAGATTAAAATCAGCAAGCTCTTTACAGATTCATATGTCATCTTTTAGGCAACAGTTGGCTCTTTGGATCCAAAAGGTTGAAACCTGGTTGAGATATGTTGCTGACACAGCAAATGTCAAAGGCAAAATGAGATATTATTTGTTATGAAACTGTCAAATATTTGTTTCAGTGCTAGATTTGTTTGTTTATTTTTTATTTACATCTAACATAATTACAGATTTTCTTTGGAATTGGAGCTATACCACTTTTTTTTTTTCATCAGATTATTTTTCATTTTCTGAAATTGTTTTTTTCAGTGCTCCTGCCTCACAGCAAGGAGATTATATGGTTTAACCTCCAAATACATACATGCATTCATTGTTAATTACCTATAGTCTTGAGATGGAATTGTTGCCTGTCACTGTAAGTCTTTCAGTGTCAGCCCTGCAAATAAGACCAGAGACCTAATTTATTGTTACCCATGTGTTGATCTGAAGTGCTTAGGTATGGACATTTAGGGTTTAACTAAAATTACACTGCACTAAAACATACTATACTACTAAAACATATAACAGATCTTTAATACAATTATCTCAATAAAATGTGGCCTTGCGTCTTCATAATAGCACTTCACCCTATCCATTTAATATATGACTAAAGTGGCCTAACAGACTGCAACATAGATTGACCTAATGAACAAAACAGCTCAATAAACAGCAAGTGGCATACAACAACAAGGACAGACACTTGTCAATCAAAAATCCCCTCAGCATGTATAGCTGTTGTGTAAGGCCATAAGGGCAATTAATCAAGTAACGTATGGTTACTGTGAAAGCATGACTTTGCCTTAGAGAACAATGCTGCTTTTTTCTAACAGTCTGCAATGTTTACTTTAGATGCAACATCACCAAAAAACTTGCTTTTGCAGGATGTTGCTAGTCTAATAACTGCCTCTGGGCAAAAAGCAAAGTCCAGGCGTACAACGGGAATCTTTGAAAAAATAAAGAGGCTTGTGTGATACCTTGGCAAAAAAATGAAATTTATAGTGATGCACCCTTTGGACAACAGTGCATGTTAACTATGCTTAGTTTGTACCCTAGTCTGAGTACAACAAACTGCACAATGTTTCATTGCACTCTCCCGTCTTGTAACTATGCATTTTTAAATATTGATGAGGCAGATGTAAAAAAAAAAAAAAAAAAAAAAATCGTCAACACTCAGCGCAGACCTCAAGGAATTGGCCCAAAAGTAAACATATAGTGCTTGAACCAGGGTTCTTCTAGTTCAGGGATAAATGCTGTATCCACTGAGCCACAATGCCCTACAAATGTCCACACTAGATTAATAATTAGTTTCTTTACTAACTCCTTGAGGATCAAGTTAGTATCTTTGTGGCAGCTGGGAAATCTTGCAACATGTACAGGTCCTTTAATTCCTGGATCCAGATCAACACCAAAAACTAATCTTTTTTTTTCCATGGCCCATTTCAGACCTTTTCTGAAATAGTCACCAAAAGCCTACTATTACTTTGTGTTGCATGATCTTTCAGACAGACTAACAAATCAACCAATCAACCACTGATGGCGAAAACATAACTATCTTGTTGGACGTAACATGAACATATTATTCAAGCGAATAAGAAAATACTACACCTACAAGTCATGTTAAGGGGATCTGTTATGCTAAAGTGGCTTTTCTGGGTTTTTTACCATGATATAAAGGATTTTCCTTCTCAAAAACATGCCCAGAGTTGTATTTTGTTTTTTTTTCCACACATTTTCCACACTTTTGAGTAATCAAATATGCGGAAGCGCTTAAGGAGCTGAACAATGCTTGGGTTTCACTGCTCTACGTCAGACCGACATATCCATGCGTTCTCCAGGAAGTGCTCCTGCGTATTTCTAAAGCACATACTGTCACCTGGCCTTCTAATACACAAACATTTCAGCAAAAACACCACCATCACTACAAAGCAGTCAGCTCATTTAACTATCTGTCAGAGGAAGGGTAAGTCTCCACCGCAACTTTAAAACTTACTTGTAATGTTGGCTTGGGCTGACTGATTGAAGTGGGTGAGGCCAGCAGGTGGAGATGGGGCCTTAAAGGAACAGGCACCTTTAAGGCTTTCTTTTCTTTTCAGCAAAGAAAGCAAATGCTCCCCGAAAGAAGATGTTTTCAGTAAATATTGATCCTTTTATAAAATGTGAAATACTAATCTGGAGATGCTCAGAATTAAGCCAAAAAAGCAAAATTGGTCTCCATTAAAGGCAGTCTGGCATAAAACATACTCCACAGTGAAACTACAACACAGTTTTTCATACCTTGAATATGAAGTCCCAAGAATAAGTCCCAACTTGCATAGTGTGGCTTTAATGTTGCTGGCAACTGACCAATGTAAAGTAGGTTAATCAGCTTGGATCTGTACATTATCTGTATCTAGAATAATACAGCATATACAGTAATCATAGATGTGAGATTTCTACACACTGAAGACATTGAAGATTTGATTCGGGTGCTTGAGTTCAGTAAATAATTTCTGTACAACATGAGCGCGTCTAATGTAGTTTAAGACGAGACGATTATATTAATCATTAGCTCAGCGCTGAATGAAACGGCTCAGTTTTAATGGGCTTATCATGGCTATTGCATTTTCACACATAGAGCAGACCGGAGCGCCGTGTGCCAGCTGGATACCTACTTACAAGTGACTCACATGCATTTGAGAAAGAAAGGAAAGGTGTTATGAAAAAAAAAAAGAAGAGAAGAAGCCAGAGAGGCACTGCATGCATTTGCCTAATAGGCTTTTCCTCAGGCAAAAGGAAGTCATACTATTTGTCCAACTAACAGGGCTTATTCACAAATGAAGAGACAGATTTCTCAATGTTTGATTCGCGGTGTTGCTGTTTGATGCTCGGTAACAAGCCGGAGACAATATGACAGAAGCATGACCTCAGCCAGTGCAACTCAGCCCCGAGATATAGGGAACGCATGCACCACAAAGGCAAGTCGGGCAAATTAAAGGCACCCGCACGAAGACTTAATTAGGCATGTGGCACGCAGGAGTTCATTCCCCCCCGAGCCAAAGTCTTTTCCTGCATATCACACTTGATAAGACATTTACCCTAATGTGAGCTGAGCACTTTCTATATGAGATGGAAGCATAGGGGACTGCTGGGACAAGCCCACGCCAATAATTGGAGAGGGCTGCATTGTCCTCTGCAATCTTTTGCTTGAAAAAAAAAAACAGCCATCCATCACTGAGAATCCAATTAAATAAACAGGACTAACCCAATATGAGACAACAAAACAATATTCAAAATGCACACACTGAGGGACAGAATGGCGCCATTTGCAGTTTGGTCTAAATAAAAGCTACTGGATATATAAATGCAAGGGAGAGGTATAGACCATAGAGACAGATGGCAACTAATGTTTGACTTGAAAGACTTTATACTGATACCAAGCTATATAGTCTAACAAATGCACAGTCCAATACTTTAATACGGAACATTATGTCCACACAGAGTCCTTGTGGGAGTAGAAAAGCAAATACATAAAAATAAACACAGCTATTTAACTAATGTGTGGGTAATGCAAGAGAGAAAGCAAAGGGAAAAAGAGGAAGGGTAATGTAGGACGCTCACCAGCCAATCAGATGTTCAAATTACTTGGAGGTTTTGCATACCCTCAAAATGATGCTCTGTAAAGACCACCATAACATACCTAGTAACAGCAGCTGTCTGTGCCTTTTCATACTTTGAGCTGTCAGTAATTATTTTACAGTGTCACTAGTTTTGGCCAATGCATTACCAACACACAGTTCAGTATCATCGTCATTTTGGCGTTGCAATCAAGAAAAGACTAAATAAATCCAAAGACTGCTGTGATATGGCCTTAAAAAATAATATGCAGAATACAATTTTTATCGGTTTATAGTACACCTATGTAATTCACAATGGATTTTTTACTTACAGTGGGCATTACTCATTACATTCTTTCAGGTTTAGTTTGCCAGAAGACCACAGAAAAACTATACATTTATATGAAGAGCCTGGATGAGGCGGAGGCAGAAAGATGGACGTGGAGTAGATACTTTACAAGTCTAATAAGTTAGATCATCCAGGATTTATAAAGCAAAGAAAGAAGTGAAGAACCAATTGTAAGAAAAAGGTTAGGTATGCAGACCATTTTATGACCCCACCAATGTCAAATCAAGACCCTCTGGATGGAAGTAACCTATGTGCGTAATGCGTGCGCACACCTGTCCGTCACGTCCCAAGTGTTTTTCAATAACTGTTGAGCAAAAGAGGGGAAAAAAAAACTGACACGTAGACAACTAGTGGGATCAATGAGATTAAGAGAGATTGCCAGTATCACTTGCATTATTTTTATGTCAAAGCGTCCCCGGTCAGCCGCTGCGCATCATGTGTGCGTTCGTGTCATAAAAACGCTGCCACATATGGACATCCACACACACAGCGCGCGCACACACACACACACACACACACACACACACACACACACACACACACACACACACACACACACACACACACACACACACACACACACCACACACACAACGACTTACCGCAGTAGAGGAGCAGCAGCGCAGTCAGAAGCACCACAGCCCAGAAAGTTGACGACATCCTCGGCCACCGGTACGCGTCTCTGCGTCTTCCCAACCTTGGCACCGAAGCCATTTAACAAAAAAAAGACACTTCCTTGTTTTAGTTATAAAACGGCGGAGAGTGTACAATAATCTCAGAATCTCATATCTCCGCGCGTAATCCTCCCAGAGAGACGGAGAGCAACTCGTCAGAAAGCTCTCTGTGTGTGCGCAAAAACAAGGGTCACATTCTCCAAAGAAATCCCAGTTGGGAATAAAGCACTGTAATGGCTCTATAGCTGAAACACAAGTTTAGTTGGTTCAGCGTGTCCTCCTTTAAAATCCGCGTGGCTGATTCCTGCTCAGGGAGGCGCGTTCTGCTCTTCTGCTGTCGGTTGAGGTGACAGTTTAACGCTCAAAGTGTTCAATCATTTATACCGCAGCGTCGTAAACCTGCTTTTTTACCTGCGCGTACGTTCCTCGATTCTCTCTGGTCCACGACGCACACTGACTGAGCTGACAAGGAAACTGCTGCTACAAAATCCTAGGGATGAATGGAAGAAAAGAGCTGCGGGCTTGATTGGGATACGTTTTTTTTTTTTTTTTTTTTTTTTTTTTTCCTTGCGGTCCAAGAAGCTCACTGCAAACAGAGGAGAGAGGATCCGGAGCGAGACGCAAAAGTGCGCGCTGTGGATGTGGGCTCAAAGTGAAACATTCTTATAAATCCACGTTACGTCAGCCACCCAAGCCATAGGAGGACGGGGCTCGCGCTAAAATCAGCTTGTAAAATTACTGTGAATGTCTACATAGAATGCGTTATTGATTGTTAATATCCCATACAGCACACGTTTGCTCAATCGATAAGGCGTGGTATTTTATTACTCTAATATCTCCCTTAAATGGGCTAAATGACACATCCATCATGCTCTAATGAGTACAAGCGGTTACCTGGGGGACTAATGAAGGTGTTTATGGAAGAAGGATCTTGTACAATTACAGCAAATAACACGCTTTACCTTTGCATTTATTTATCAGTAATATAAGTCATAAAACTTAAGACATGTAGAGACCACGACAGAACCAAGGCATGTATGTAAAGGGAATGATTACAGTAGGACTGACCCAGATCAAATATGCTTGGTCCCCATATTGTTTCTTTTTTTTTTTTCCCAGGTGGGTTTTTTTTTTTTTTTTTTTTTTTTTTAGAAGTTTTTCCTTATGAGAAGGAGGGTCTAAGGACAGGGGATGTCCTGGGTCTGTTTAGTTTAGTGTTGTTATGGCTTGTGTTTGATTGTGTGTTAAGTCTGATTGTGTGTTTATGTTTGATGAACTGTTTGGGAAGCCCTTTGAGGTGACTGCTGTTGTGATACTGTGCTATAAGAATAAAAATAAATTGAATTGGTCATGTCAATGTAAATAAACCAAACTAGTCAATCTCCCCCAGCTGCCTGGCGGTTACATGGCTGCCATTTTGAGTCACCAAACACTGCACAACTGTCACACTAACACATTCATTCATCAGGCAGGGTGGGTAAAGCGTCTTGCCCAAGGATACAACAGCAGTATGTTATGCTGGTAGCGGGGATCAAACCGACAGTCTTCTAGTTTTTGGGCGAATAGCTTGGTTTAGAACAACTTATACCATGTCCGCTACTTCAGGATAATGTTTGTTTGACACTAGAACAGAGACTCAAACTTTTTTACACAAAGTACCACCACAGAAAATATTTCAAAGTACCATGTTTATTGGACTAAAATAAGCATTACTACTGTATATAAAAGGACAAAACATGACCAATCAAGAACTGAACCAGGTCTGAACCAGGACTACACTGAACCTAATCCAGGACTAAGCAGCAGTCTGAACTTCAAACCTAAAGCAGGAATAAAACAGGAATAAAACAGACTCTAAATTAAATCAGGACTACAAGAGACTTCTGAGTACCACCAGAAGAAGTCCATGTACCACAGTTTGAGAACCACTGTACGAGAGTATGACCTGATTTTGAAATAGTCAGTCAAAAATTAGTTTTAAGCCACTTGTTTGACAAACATCAATAAATGAGTAATGGTTTGATGGCTTTTGAAGAACAATACTTTCTACTCAGTAACATAAATGTATGTATGCATAATGAAGTATTTTTGTTTGAGGATGAAAAAAAATAAATAAATAAAACTAAGTACGTCTTTGACCGAGACATTACAAAAACTGTTAAAAGTGGCCTTTAGTGCCAGTCTGGTGTCACTATACAGTATATACAGAGTGAAAACCCATGCAATAGTCTTTTAGCAGCGTTCATGATGCGTGGTGGTGTTTCTTATCTACTGTGCGGCTTTGCTTTTGAATAATGAGCTCATTAACAAGTAAAATGGACCTCAGATTTTAACATTTCAGCACTTATTTAAAGTATATTGAGCCCTATTAAGTATGTAAATGATTAGTGTGGGCCATCAGTAAGAGTTTCTCATTTAGATTTTTGGCTACCCAACACTAAGTCACCAATAGATGATTAAGCGTTTCATAATACACTAATTATTGCATTTTCTTTCAGCAAAATTCTACCGTGGACATGGCTGTGGTCTTCTTTTCTGCATCAGAAACACTCAGTCTGAGGTCCACTTAAATTCACTTCAGCCCCCTCTATTTGGAAGAATTCTAATGATTCCAAAAAAGACTAAGAAAGAAAAAATGTATGAATGAATGAATGAGTGAATGGTCTCTGTATGTATCAATGGCCACTGTCAAGCATGTGCTCCGCCAGAGGCCCATAGTTGCTGAGATAGGTTCCAAACACCCCCGACCGCAAATCAGAATAAGCAAAAGATAAATAAAGAAAAATCTCTACCACTTTATCCTACCATATAAAGAACGGTTATCCAAACACAGGACCAAACAGTATTCAGGACCATGGACAGCATTACAGTATGAGTGCGTCAGTCTAGAACTCCACGGAGCACCACGGAGAGCACCACTGCTGATCTGATCTGTGTGCAGGCCTTTGTCTTTATCCACAGAGCACGGTTTGTGTGGTATAGATGCTATTTAGCAAAGTATGACATAAACAACACCCTAAAGGCTTTTTAATAAAAATAAAAAAAATAAAAAAATGTATGGCATTTTGACATTGTTGTAGATCTACTGACAGAGGAACTAAATTTTGTCATTAGATCAAAATTATATTGTTTGGCATGTCATATGTGGTCAGAAATTTAATGTTAAGGGCAAGCACAATATTTTTTATAATGATAATAATAATAATAATAATTATAATTAGAGTTGTATTTTGTTTCTGTTTCGTTTTGTTGTTTATTCACACATGTTTTAGTAATCCTGTATGTTGAGATCCTCCCCTTCCCAGGAGCTGAAAATGCTTGGTTTCATTGCTCTAAGTAAATATGTGGAACCCTGTCTCTTCCAGTTTCTAAAGCAGATACACCGTCACTGGACTCATACCAATATTTTCAGTGATTAAATTGCTGTCACTATGAGGCAGTCAGCTCATTTATCTATCTGTTAGCGTCATGTTGCTAATAGCCGTGCTAATTAGACATTATATCATGCTCTGTCTGCCACCCACCATTCAGTACAAGAACACATAGATTTTCCTCTCAAGTCAGAACTCATATCCTCCCAACTTTATTCACGTGTGAACTCAAAACAGTTGACCAAGAAGCAGAAGTGTCTGTAGAGGGTTTTAGTCAGAGGACAGCCTCAGCCCTGCAGTCCTACACACCCTAGATCTGCTGCAATAAAGTATGGTGTTTCCAATGGGCTTGAGCTGACAGATTGAACTGGGTGGAGCCAGTGGGCCTTAAAGCAGCAGACACTTAATTCAAGCTTTTTCTGCAAAGTGAAAGTAACAGCTCCCCAAAAGAAGATGTTTTCAATACATATGCCACCACAATATGTATTTTTTACAAAGTGTACTATTGACTTTATAAGCTCAGTTACATATAAAGCCACCCAATCAAATTTTAATAAACATTTTCTGGTCAAGATGTATTAAAAAGGATGCAAGGATTTAAAATATGCAGCAAGTCTATCTCATTTGTATAGAGTGGGGTTTTGTAACATAAGGTCAAGTAAATGGGGGCACCAGTTCAGAGCCACTGCTTATGATTAAAATTGAAAGTACCAGTGCATGACATTACTCTATTCTGTCCCCCTGTCAGCTTTAGGTTTTCATCTCTAACAAGCCTCTTACAGAGGAGCTCCTCTGCAGGCCTACAGTAAAGTGCACTAGACTGGACCTTGTAAACTGGACTGTAACCCTCCACAGAGCCATAAAAGAGTTAATTATTCTGAACATCTACTCGTGTAATCCTCTAACGCTGGAGGTAATTGCTCTGCCTTAAATCACAATTTAGACCATTGTGGCGCCAAAGTAAATACATTGACTTCACAAGATTGGTTTTAGAATTAGAATCAGTAAGGGGGGGAGGTCACTTGGAGAGCAAGTTAAATGCACAGTAATTTTGCCCTCTGCTCAGCACCAAGCATTTGTTAAGTACACTGAATTCTGAAGACATGTATTTTAAAACTGGCTTTTTTTTAATTTAACAAATGGTTATCAGTCATGAGCAGCCATAAGACTTCCACTGCGACATTACCAGTCACAGAAAATGGAGCAGTATAAACAAAAAATCCAACCACCATCACAGAGCTAAAATATCAAAATGCCCACGCCATTTTAGATTAACAATTAAAACTGATAAGAATATCACAGAAAGTTCACACCAAGTATCACCTTGGAAAACTTTATATTTTCACTTATATCACCTATATAAACTAAAATGTGTATAGCTTGACTAACCCAGGTCTAATTTCAATTTTAAAAAAAATAAATAAAAAAATAGGGCCAAAAAAGACTATACCAGGACCAGTATAAAACTATGACTAATCCAGGTCTAAAAACTGGACTAAACCCAATCTAAGGCCAGAAACAGGATTCAACCCATTCTTAACAAGGTCTAAACTAGGACTAAATTGTGCCTAAACCAGAATAAAGCAGTGGTTTGAACTTCAAATTTAGGACTCAGAGCAGGAATAAAGCAGGGTCAAGCTAGTAAACATTCCTGACTACCACCACTATAATCCTGTGTACCACTAGTTGTACCTGTACCACAGTTTAAGAACCACAGCACTAGAAAAAAATAAAATAAAATCAATTTGTGAAGTGGCCAGGCGAGCTTCTTGACCAATGGAACATGTTACAACTAGTTAAAATATAGTATAATTCATTAAGTTTTACACCTAAATCTCCTATAGCAAGCATAACAGATATGCAAACAATCTGTATGTAGCAAGACAGCTAATCAAAAAGGCATCTTCCGATTTAGCAAGAAAGCGTAAAGTACTTGGTTCAAGCAACTGAGCTATAGTGCACTTGTAATGAGTATACTCCATTGAATCAAAAATTATCAGTTTAGCTTCACAAATAAGTAAATAAATAAATAGGGTGAGGAGCTCCTGAAAGAAGCACGGAGTAGAGCTGCTGCTCCTTCTCATCAAGAGAATTCAGCGAAGATGGCTCGGTCATCTGTTCCGGATATCCCCTGGGCGCCTCCCTGGGGAGGTGTTCCCTGCATGTCCCACCGGGAAGAGAAGGGAAGACCTAGGACATGCTGGAAGGACTATGATTATCAGCTGGCCTGGAAACACCTTGGGATTCCCCTGGATAAGCTGGAGGAAGTGTCTGTGGAGAGGAAAGTCTGGGCATCCCTGTTTAGACTGCCGCCCCCGCCATCTGGCCCGGGATAAGCGGGAGAAATTTGATGGATGGATAAGGGTTAGGGTTGATGAGAGGGTTAGCAAGTTAACTTTGAGGTTAACCCTGGGTTTTTGGTAGTATGAAGCTTTTTTACTTTCTATGGAAACTTGGAATGGCTAACCTGGTCCAGGGCAGGGTAAAATCCAGTATAAAATACAGTAAGAAGACATTTCCTTGACCAATCAATAATGAGAAACGAGCTGCCGATGTGAAGGGGGAAAAAACTGTAGCAGAGCGTGAAAAAGGAGGACTGCACAAGACGAGAGCATGATGTACAGCGAGCATTAGAGACACTATAAAGTAACATCTTATCAAGTTGTAACTTTGTAGAAATGTTTGTATACGTAGCATACAGAGTAAATAATATTTTGCACAGAATTACTCCAATTCTTTGTAATATATTGAAACCCTCTTGTTAAACTCTGATGTAAAAATATAATTATAATATAACTGATATCAATGTGAAACCTGTAGATAACTGGAATCAACATGGAAAAAAATGTATTAACATTTCTGAGTTGTGTAATGTTTTCATATGCCAGTTAGCCATTATATATGTAAAAATGTGCAAATTTGCTTTTTATAGAGGGATTTTTTCGTCCTTCAGTAAACTAGATATTGCTGCCAACAGCCTTTAAAAAACTGCCTTATTTTGACACATATAACACTCAATAAATCAGGCTCAGAATATTACCACACCCTAAATAAAGCCTTCATACTATTGTAAAGTACACGACTGGAAAATCTGGTGCTTGTATGAGTTACTGAAGAGGACAGATCTGTCTGGGAGTGAGAGAAAAACGGCCTTTGAAGATATTATTTCAAATCGAAATCTATCGTCACAGACTGAATGAATGTGATGAAATAACCACCTTAAAGTGTAGATTGGACCTTTTCTTTGTGTTTGTGCAAAAACTAAAGGGAGCAAACTGGAAAAAAAAAAAAAAAAAAAAAAAAATTAAAAGGTTTTACTGGTAGTGTATCCCCTTAAACAATAAAAAGGAAACTCCTACACACTTAGCTCATGTCTGATTGGTGGTACTACTTAGTACATGTGCTGTATTGTGACCTTGTAGTACTTCTTTCTCAGAAGTAGACACAAACACAATTTACTTCAGTGGAAATATAATTTATAAACTGTGGGCTTCATGTGTTATCCTCTTTTTAACATTTCTAAACCCAAATAAAAGCAACACAAGACATCAAAACACTGACTCGGATACGTCTTATTGTGAGATTGTATCCCGCTATGAAAACTCTCAACTTGTTCAAAAAAACTCCAGAGTGACTCATTCTTTGGCTCTTGGCTGTGAAGTATGATAAAATATGATTTTATTTCCTCTCAACATCAGCGTTAGTTTTGTCGACTGTGGGTTCGCTGATGCCTAACGCAGGCTCTGGCCTCTGCTGGAGTTCAGTAGGATTTGACAAATGTGTGCGTGGTCTAAATGGCGTTTTAAAATGCATATCAAGTGAAACATCCACTCGCTGCTGCCAAGTGCACCAGCTTTGAAAATCTGATAAACAGCCTTTTAGTACAAATGTGAGGCCTTATCGTAGCGGCAGGCCAAGATTTGAGCAGTGGAGGATATGGGATGACTCAATGAGGGAACGCAAGCATTGGTCTATTTCTAATGGAGGTTTTGCTCTAACATTAAAAAAGCGTAGGTGAAAATCACTCGGAATGCTCATTCAGGTGTAGTTAAAGAGATTATAAAAGCAGAAAGATGAGCCATAAAAATAAAGTGTATACAGCTGTCTTAATAGCTCACTTGGAGTCCATCCAAATGTCGAAGTCTGGTTAAAATCCAGGTTCAGGCCAATTTGCATCACACTTTTCTTTTTTATTCTTTTCAAATACTCAAACTTCCTCATACTTTCCAAAGACATGCATGTATTGTTGAATTGCATTGTCTAATGAATGCAAGCATCTCAGTACCTTTCTTTTAATATTGGTCCTACAATAAAGTCGCAATTTTTCAGGCTGTACCTCATTTTTTGGCCAAAGCAGTTGGTAAGGGCTGAAAACATACAACTTGTACAACAAGTGGTACAGTAGGCTTTAATATCCCAATAAGTTATATATTTTTCAAAGTATGTTATGGCAGAAATAGATGTGCATGTTGATACTGTCCCATGCTTTCTGATTATCTGTCTAAATGCAGTTATAGGTGGCTTCTGTGACAATCTGTGTTCATTTATTCCACCTCCTGCATACTTAAATCAACAGAGACCAGACTAATTAAGGATGGAGAATGGGAACTTTATAGGAGAACATTAACTTTCCATTTTTAACAGAATTATGTGAATGAATAAATAAATAAAAAAAAAAACTCCACCATTCTGCTAAATTGACTTTGCGCTTTTAATTATAATGTTTGCGCCTCAACAACATACTCAGAGAAGTTTTTTGTTTCATTCATGCATGTTTGAGTAACCCTGTATGCTGAGGCGCTGCCCTTTTCAAACACTGAAAACGCTCGGTCTCACTGCTCTGCATAGACACATGAAACCAGGAATTGCTCCTGCACATTTCTAAAGCCCATACACTGTTACTGCTGGATTACTTCTGATCATTTCAGTGCATAAATTGCCATCACTACGAAGCTCATTTATCTATCTGTTAGCATCATGTTGCTAATAGCCATTTTGTGCTCTGCCCAGTCCCCACCATTGCCAGCAGGTGGCATCAGACACCTAATCAAAGCATTCCCAGTCAGAAAGAAGACATTTTCCATACATATACATTTTAACTTATATAGCGTAATGCAAAGGTGTCCAAATTTACTGTATTTCAAAAAGCCTGAAAAGAGCATATTATGTCCCCTTTAAACAACAAAAATATTTGTTATCAGTTATTTTGAAGTTTGTAGTTAACGTGACTCTTTCAATCACAGGCCCATGAGCAGTATTATTCAGCTCTTAGCGTCAGTACTTTGTGGTGCATCCTTTAACTTTAAAAAAAAATGTGGGTAATTGGTAACAAGCGTCTTATACCTCTCGACTGGAATCTTTGCCCATTCTTAACCCTCAAAAACCTCCAGCTCACTGACTGTAGCTGTATCTACAATGGGCAATTTAAAGAAAACAATTCAACTAAAAAAAGCCTCTTGCTCAAAGGCAGATGTGCCAGCCAATCACATTAGAATTTAATTAAAAGTCCATTGGAGGAGGTGACTTTGTCCAATGCCACCTCCACTGTGGCAAAGTTGAGAGAATGACGTTGTTTTTATAATTACTTTTACATTTAATTCTATTTTGAAGATAAACCCAGGATTTTACAGTACCATTAAACAATTAAAAAAGCTATGTTAATGAAAAACACAGCACTAAATAAATAAGTGATAAAATATAATCCAAAAGATTGGAGGCTGCAGTGATTAAGAGGCGCCGAAGCCTAATGCATATCTGCTTAATACTTAACTCATTAAAAACTATTCAAAATATTAAACACATTTCCTGCCAGACAGTCAAAAGAAAACAAGTACATGTTAAAGAAAGCCATAATGGATTCTAATTATTAGAGAATGACAAAGACTTGGAGATCTGAGAGCTAGGACCACGTTGGAATAATTTGGTAATTTACTTAAAAATGACTGTCAGTGCTTTTATGCAATGACCTTTTTTTATTTTTCTGCACTGACCTCCTTTTTATGTTTCATTACCATGCTGTACTTTCACATTAAGCACTTCAGGCTATTGCATTAAATTCATCTTCTAGTATTCACTTTGCAAATAAATGTGGCTAAACCTCTGGATTTCTGAAGTGGCATACTATAGACCAAAGTGTGCTCTACATTTGAGTGGTTGTTTTGTAATGTATTGCATATAGCATGTAATGTAATGTAATGTAGAGCATGCTACAGAGTGTGTCTCTGGGGACCTATTGGCACCATTGCTGCTTTGATTATTGGTGAGCGCTAACACCATGTTTCATTGATTCAGAATTGATGTTACGCCTTTATATATATATATATATATATATATATATATATATATATATATATATATATATATATATATATATATATATAATAAAGAAGTTTGTATTTAAATGGAAAATGTGTATGTAATGAGCAAAGACATTACAAGCTAGTATATTATATGGCTGCTGGTCTTTCAAACAGAGAAAGCTCATAAAAGTTATCATCTATCAACACTGATATATGAATGAACAAATAAAGTTAAACCAGGATACAAACTCAACAGTGCTCTAATGAATATATTGGTTTAGAGTGTAATTTATGTATACATGATAAAAATTAGGTAAATTGCTTCGCTTTACACTCCAGACAACACTTCAGCTCTAAGTTCTCCTGCCTAAGCTGAATTTTGTAGTCAAAAGCTACATAGTTCTTCCAATCATAAAATAATAATAGTCTTATATAGACTTTTCTAGACATTCAAAGCCACTTTACAATTTGGTGGATTATTCATTCGTTCATTCACACTGGTAGGTAAGGTAAGGTATACATCCCCGTAGGGAAATTTGTTCCCTGCATTTGAACCATCCTTCAGTGCCGCTGGGGCAACCTGAGGCAGAATTCTGGTCAGGAGTATCTAGCTGGAGGATTAGCCTAGTGTGCATGTTTTGAGTTTTTTTTTTTTTTTTTTTTTTTTGTGATCAATTTTTTTATGTTACATTTTGTTGACAATATACAATACAACACTCTTATATATATAATTCCCCTTCCTGCCCTCAAACACAACAAACAGAACAACAACAACAACAAAAAGCATGGATTTTTGCATGTTTTGAGGTTGATAGAAGAAACCGGAAACCTACCCAGACACGGAGAAAACAAATACAAACTCCACATGGTCCGGGAATCGAGCCTAGGACCTTCTTGCTGTAAGGCGAGAAAGCTAACCACTAAGCTATTATTTGGTATTAATAGTTAGCAGAAAAGTAGTTGATTCTAATGAGCTCAATCAAAGCAGAATATAATAATTTATCATGTTTTTTATAGCTACAAAATCAAAAGCACATAAAACATGCTTAGCGGTATCAATGTGAGTATGTGACACTAAAAACAAAAAACAAAAATTTATAAAAATCATTGTTGCTGCTAATTGTTGACCTACCCCAGTCTCTAATAATTCATCACAAAAAAAATCCACTTTGCATTTATTATTTTGAAAAATAACTAATTTTTGTTGGGGTTTTTTCACCCCAAAACAGGGCAGTATTATCACAAAAACCTGGCAAATTTGACCATTTATTTTATAAAAATCAATATTGTCTGCAACTATTTAAAGTGTCCAAGAAAGTTTGGGAAAAGTTGATATTTAGACAGACATGCCTTCTTTATACATCATTTTTAATTTGTTTGATGTAATGATAGTGTTTATCCCTGAATAGCCTATACAGCTCTTTTGCTATCTCAGATTGTATTTTCCAAGAATGCATGTTTCCAAGTGAATATCAAAATTGACACTCCAAATTTCTGAGAAACATCAAAGTCAGAAAAACATCAACTTCACACTTCAAACCTTTTTCCTTTAAACCTTTTTTCACAAAAGACCATGACAACAAACATGCATCTTATCCAACAGCGAAGTGTCATAAACTAGTGTTTCCCAAATTGTGGGTGAGGACTCAAAATTGGGTCATATTGGAGATTAAATGGTGAAACATTTAAAAAAACTGTGAACGAAAAATGGCATTGAGAGAACCATTACCAAAGTCATAGTAAAACCGTTTGAAAAATGAATTTAGTAAAGTGGGTCCCCCTTTTCTATAGGTCTAATTTAAGACTTTTTTAGATTTTCTTAGGACCATTGTTCATAAAAAATAACACCTACTTCATAATCATGCAGTGTACAAAAAGCTGAGACTATTTGTGACAGTGAAAGCCACAAAGCATTTTGGTCTTGGTTAAAAAAAAAAAAAAAAAGGTCTAAGCTCTTGCATTGGCGCCGGTAATACGTCTTTAAGCATTTAAGTGGATATTTTTGGAAGTGGCATCTATTTGAGTCTTGTTTAGATGCATTTAAGACCTAACCAACTGCATCTCGGCAAATTTCTATTTAAAGCGTTAAATTCAGAAATTACAATTGAAGACTTTTTTTAGACCCTGCAGAAATCCTGTCTAATGCAAACTGTGGTACGGCTATCTGCACTAGTCATACGCAAGTTATTTCTAGTGTTACTTAGGAGAGTCTGGTAGTCTTAAAGAAGAGAAATAAATAGATAATTACAGACTGCTTTAAATCAAGTTTAGTCCTGGGTTAAATCCGGATTTTGTCGTGTTGTAGTCCTGCTCTCTGTTTCAGGCTTAGTCCCAGTTAAAGCCCCAAACAAGACTTAAAATATATGTTCTGATAATCATACTGTACATGGGCACGAGGTTGTGTTCATGTTCTACAATTTGATGATGTCAAAACCTCAGATGCAGGGCAGGGGCCTGTATGAATGTGCAGACAAGGACTGGTACCGGCAGTTAAAAAAGACAGTAATACATTTCTAATGGAGCAATTAGCCCTAGCTACCAAACATCATAAATTATGAATAATCAAGACAGGTTTGGAAACTGACAACCACTCGACCTCATGTGAATAATATCAGAGCCTGGTTTAATAACATTAATTCAATTCAATTCAATTCAGTTTTATTTGTATAGCCCAGAATCACAACAAAAGTCGCCTCAAAGGGCTTCACAACAGTTGATCAAACCTAAACACACAATCAGACAACACAAACAATAACACTAAACAGACCCAGGACACTCCTGTCCTTAGACCCTCCTTCTCGGTAAGGAAAAACTCCTAAAAAAAACCCAGCTGTGGGAAAAAAGAAGAAACCTTATGGAGCCCAACTGAAGGAGAGATCCTCTCCCAGGACGGACAGGCAATGCATCTAGGACTGTTAGTTCATTAGCTCATCTATAGGATCATAGATCAGCTCTGTAAGGATTCATCCAAGGAGTGGGGTGAGGTAGGTTGAGGAAGTCCAGAGGACGCAGCAGGGCCTCGTCCAGACAAGTGAGTGGGGCGAGATAGGTCAGGGAAATCCAGGATGCAGCAGGGCCTCATCCAGACAGGTGAGTGGGTTGAGGTAGATCCGGGAAATCCTTAGAGGTGAGGATGAGGGCCCACAGGTCGGGACAGGAGCACAGATGGGGTCAGCTAAGATCCAATCGTCATTGGGACATCTGTCAGCAGCCAGGCATCTGAAACAGTCCCCACTCCCCCAGAGGGGAGCGGAAGAGAAGGACAACTTGTGAATAGCAAGGAACTGATTACAGATATAGAATATTCACTAATATTAATTACAGTGACAGAAGAGGAGCAGCAGATGAAACCAGAGGACAGAAGCTCAGTGCACCATACTTCCCCCAGCTTCTAGCTCCTAGAGCAGCTTAGCTTCAGCTGTGGAGTTAACCCTGTTCTGAGTTGGCCTGACCATAAGCTTTCTTGAAGAGGAACGTTTTAAGCCTAACCTTAAATGTAGAGACTGTGTCTGCCTCTCTAACATTAGCGAGTGTGTGGACTTTTAGCCATTGATGTAATGTTGCAATTAGCGTCTTTAATTAGCATATAAGCTAAAGGCTATGTAATTTACATTTCTTAATTTCAATGTTACGCAGGAGAACAAATAGTTACAGAAATGTGTCAGACCACAATACATTGTGCATACAATGACATTGTATGCTCAGATTGAATTCATCAATCACCACAAATCCTACTTTTATAAGTTCACTTTAGCAACTGGTACTGACTCAGATCTGAGTCACATTAATTCAGAGTCATTTTTAATAAATATATAAAAAACAACCATTTGTTCCTGCTGGCCAAAAATGTATAAATGTATTTTATGTTTTGTTTTTTGTTTTGCTCCCTCATAGAAAATAATGAGACAGAACGTTAACCACGGTACCAGGCTGCGTGCACAACTTTTCTAATAACGTCATTCTTGGAAGGGTGTATATGTGAGGTATAATTAAAATATATATATATTGAAACAGAAAATCCACAAATATCGAACCTGATCACATTTAATTAGCAACTGGGTCTACAACCACACCATAATAATCGTGTGGCCCAATGCAGAGTCTACTGCCAGCAATCACACCTGTGTGTTTGAATACCACTTTTTGTCACTCTAGTGAATACATAACTTCACTCTAGATCATTTGTACTGACAGAGAAGACTTTGAACATGGACCACTTTTTGTTTGATGTGGCTAGGCTGAGCAGATGCAGAGATATTAGTCATAAACCACACCAAGACATCTGCATTTTCAATCTTTTACATTCTTATTGTGTCTTTTAAATTCCATTGTAAGGTGATGTGCCTTTAAATAAAATATATTAATATTAAGGATTAAATAAACAACTTTCGGCTTGTGTTTACGCTGCTTTCACCTGGTGTCGAGTTAATCGTACAAGTTTTTGACATGAAACAGCACATGAACACGCCACAAAGTCAATTAATCGACTCGGCTACATCGCAAGTGTATAAGCAACACAAAGTCTCCGAGATCAGATGTCATTGGTGGAACTCAACAGAGAGTTTGTTGTGACTGGTAAAATTTCTTCTTTTTTTTATTTCTTTTTTTTTTTTTAACAAAACTCAAACACACAATTTTATTTTATGAGGTTTGATAATGTTATGGAAATGTCTGTTTTGTGCTAACTGCACCAAACTTTGTTATAGCTGACTACAAGCTTCAGCATCATCATTAAGGTGCAGGTGAAAAATGAAAAATGCATTTTTGACCCAAAGTCAGAAGCCAGCAAACAGAAACAGCAATTTAAAGGTGCTATGAGCAATATCTATTTTTTTATATTTCATAAAAACTACCCCCATGCATCAGAAAATATGAAGTAAGCATATTTAAATGAAATATTAGTTTTACCAGTAACAATGGTACAACAACTGAATGAACAACATTTATTCACATTAAAAACAAAAACATCTGCATTTTTGTTTTGTCTTGGTTCTCCCTGCATTGCTGATCGTCCAATCAGAAAAGCAGAAAGACTGGCAACCCACAGACCATTGTTTTGATTTAGACTGCAGTACATTTTTCAAACCAGTGCAAGCACATGCTGCTTACAGTATATCTGCTTCACATTGTCGGACATGCACTTGAAAACACCATTAGAACAGAGTTAGTCCTGATTTAGGCCAATTTTTGTCAGATAAAGATGGAACATGGAAAGCCAAATATCTTCCGTCGATAGAATCTTAACAGAGAGTCAGGGAGGATACAGAAAACTGAAAACACTCCATTATTGACTGATGGTAGGACACCGCTGATATGTATTGTCCAGTTCAAACCGGTTCATCGCACTAATCAATTAGCCTAACCATGTAAAATAAGTATCTCTTAGCATGAAGAGGGCAGCAGCCATTGTGCGAGTAATAAAAAGCTGGTGGGGAGCTCCTGGCACTACACTGTGCTTTGGTCTGAGACTGTCTGAGACCTGACCTTTCTCTGTGCGCCTTCTCTTTGATCCATCCAGACACAAGCTACTTCCCCTTTATTGGGCCACCGAGGAGGGCTTTGAACTTAGGCTGCCACTCACTGATTTAAGCGAACAAAGTCTTCTTTTTGGGGCCGCGGCAGGCTTCCTCCCTCTCTGCCTCTTACTGTCGTGGATTAAGAGGAAGAGAGGAAAGCGAGAAGGTTGTTTTTTTTCTGACAGTGGTCCGCCAACAGAGCAGAGGAGATCTGACGCCTAATGCCAGAGCTGAACCGGCTTCTCGGAGAGACATTGTTAATTGTGCTGCTGATAAAACCACAAACTAATAGTTTGTCATTTTTGGCCGTCAGCAAAAACAATATCCTCTTGCTTTTGGTGACAAGCAAAGTCAAGCTTTAGAAAGAAGAAAATTCAAAATCAGACTGGCTTTTATGGAAGCAATAAAAAACGTTAAAGTTATAGAATGAAAAAGACATAATGACTCTATCAGTGCCTATAACAATAGATGCCCATTATATGCTCTTAAGGAATAAAGAGTCAGAAAGTAAAATTACATTTTCAGGGGTCCAAGAAAACCTGTAAATTTGAGATTTTTTTTTTAATTTAAATATTCAAATCTTCATAGTTGTACAGAGTTGTATTTTAACCAATCTTTAGCCCATTGCCACAGCCAAACATTCAGGAATTCATGATGACTGCAAAGGGGAAAACATTAAACTGTCCGTAACCCATAGGAAAGTATAACGCTACTGTATTAGCTGTGAAAATAATGAATTTTGGAGAATGTGAAGAGCTGTTGTGTAGTGCACAACAACCTCATTTGTAGTTTTTAATGGTAACATAACCACAAAGACTAGAAAAAGGGCTCTGAAAATTTGGCAGAGGTGATCTAGCTAACCCATCAGCTTTATAAATGGGCTACCACTACATATGCTCAGAAGATTTCATAACAGGAACAGAAATACATATCTACACATTTTAACAATACAACAGTGCTATTGGTGCTAAAATTATTCACACTAATTACCCTGAAAATTAGTTAGTACACACAACATTGACTAACTCTGTCTCCCAGGCCATAATGCTATACAACTGCTAGGCTTGGCTAGGTACAACACACCAGAAAAGCATACAAAACCAAAGATACAGTAGCAAAAACTCACTGATTTGGTAGGCCAGGCAGCAAAGTGGAGACAGGTTTGCAGTCATCAAGGCAGGCAACAGGAACATTAAAAAAAAAAAAAAAAAAAACAGAATGGAATGGAAAACGAAGGGATTTACCTGGGGGGAGATCTGATCAAAGTCCAGAACCAGGCAGGGTAGGGTCAGCAACAGAAGAGAGGTCCAGGTGTAATACTGGAAAGTAGTCTCTTGTGCATTTTGGGCAGACTAGGGGCCCTTTTTTCTACCTTTCACTGGTTGCTGGTGGTACTGGCACTGGAGGGAACAGGTGACACCTTCAAATGAGAGTTAGGGGAACAGATCAATTCCACTTCTGCCAAAGTTACTTCATTTCTATGTGTTAATGGGCCCAGAGAGGTCTTTATTGAGATAGTTGTAAATCTAGGGTGACCACCTCAACAAGTACAAAAAGTGGGACAAGTTGTGCAATTTTGTGGGACAAAGTGGGACGGGCTCAAGAAATAAAAGTTTTGATATACAAATCTAACTTACCAACTTACAAGTGGCTTCAGTTTAGGGTCTATGAAATATATAGGTTTTTATCCCAAAGGCACAGATTTTATAAAGTAATGAGACTTTATTTTTTGGAATAAAAAAAGATGGAACAGAAAAAAAAAATCAAAGTTCTCAGTCTGTATATTCTCAAAACAATCCAGCACCAACACCAGCAGCAGATCATAGTTCAATCTCAGAATTAAAAGCTGGTCTGGACCAGGTTAGCTAACCGCTATGAAAAGTGAACCACATTCATGACACCAATAATCTTGGGTTTATGCTCAACTCAGCTAGATTAACGAGAAACCTCACTTCGTAGTACAGCCCTATAGTTTGGAATTGCTTGGTTTTGTCAACTCAGAAGTTACTTAACAACTCTTTGTTTTGGCCTCCATCAACAACCCACTGTTGTAAACATAAACAATAGCTACAATACTGCAAGAGGGGACATGATAACAGTGTAATTAATCTCTCTAAAGACAGCTACAATCACATCTTGCACCATCCAATCATCTTGTGCCAACATGTGATTACCCAGGAGCTATCATACGTACATACCATACATGCACAAGTATAAGAGCGAAAAATAATCTCTTTATTTCTTCATTTTAACACAGCCCATGTTGCTGGTAATGATTGGATGCCTGATGTAGATACTTCACCCTTGGCCCTGCCTGTCTGCTGAGTGGAGTAGGCGTGTGCATTAGCAGACAATCACCGCAATGCATGTCACTCTTGTATCAACGTTAAATGAACTTTTGGACTCACTCATTTGACTAATGGAAACAGGGCTTTGTAATAATCATGTGGCGGCAGCAGGGGTGATTATTAGTCCCTGCTAAACAATATGGCGGGGACACAGCGACCCACCTGTTCCGCACTCCAATCCTCTTGCTGTCGCTTACAAATGAGCTACAGGTGTGTCTGCTTGTGTTGCCTTCTGCCTTTGGCTCTTCTCCAAAATGAGAAGAAAATTAACTTGAGGGGGAGAAAGTTACATCAAAAGCACCGGAAAGTTGAGTCACTTGTTTATGCACCAAAGCAAGAAAACAACTTTTCCTAAAGGAGAAGTGGAAACAAGAGGATGTGGAATATTTAATGAAACACGAACACAATCAGGGTGCACTGTTTAAACAACACAAAAAAGTTGTTTTAATAGTTTATAATAATCATATAAGAGAGCTTTCTTTATTGTCTATTTTGGAAAAATAAAACCAAACAGAAAGAAACCACGGTTTGCACTTATCTTTCTTTTAAGCACACAACCTTACATTAAGATTTAGGGCATTTATAAACTAATCATTTTGTTTCAAATTGTAAAGTGAGATCATGAAATCTGCTCTTCTGTGTTTTATGTTTGTACAATGATATCACATTATATTGTCAAGTATGTCGTAGATCAGATTTTACCAATGAATCTCCATATGTGAATGATTAAAAGCAACTGACATTTCATGTTATTCATTTTTTGAATATTTATCAAACACATTCATTTTTTTGGGAGTTTTTCCCCAACTACTGTGTGAGGCTGCGTGCAAGGGTAATAACTCTTAGAGACATACAGTACTTATACAGGTGGCCATGTACACCAATTCAGCATGAAAAATTAAAAGTGGAACTATGCAACTTGTTTTTACCTCATTTAAACAGTTTCAGAGGCAGTGTGATGGCTAAATGAGTAGTTCCAGGGTAATAAATCCCTCATCACCTCCCGCTGGCGTATCATGGTGAGAAACCTGCCTTGCAAGAATTGGAGCATAAACCCAGTGTCCCTGAAGTCTCAGGTCTTGCAAGAAAGCATCACGTCCTGGTTAGCCATAATAAAAAGCCAGCAATGGCCTTTTTTTTTTAGATGTTCGTCATGGCCGAGCAGCCAAAATATAGAAGAGAAAATAAGAGTTAAGCTGAGCGAGGGGCCACACAGGGGTTAACCAGACTAGTGAATATTTAGAATCAGAAAGAAAAATGTGAGCTAAACAGCAAAGAAACAAGCAAAGTTGCATAGTTCTGCTCACCAGTCACCATTTCATCTACACAGGCATGTTGTTGGACATGACAGGTAGCCTCAGTCCCAAACAAGAACCCACAAAGTTGAATTACACATTATATTTATGTTTCTGTCACAACTCAACAAGGAAATGACCCAAAATGTAGACAAGCCAGAACTCAGAATAAACGGTTTATTGAAACTGAAAAAAATAAGAGCTGGTCCCAGGGGTCAGAGACTGGCTGGTCTTGAAATTGCAGGTGAGTGGAGAAGGAGAACAGGCTGGTACTGGCTGGAGTGAGCAAAACTGGCCGGCCGAAGAGCTGGAGCAGGAAACAGACAGATACAGGTAAGTGTTGGTCAAAAAACACAGAAAAAATGGCTTAAAAAAAATGCCTGAGCTGTTGTTCACCACGTAGGATGACTGACAACCTGGCAGAGACGATGAGGAAGACCCAGGCTTTTATGCTGCTTGCAGTGATAAGTAGATTGGAGGCAGGTGTGCAGCCCAGCCCGGGTGCAGCCGGAGAAGCCATAGCCACGGCCAGAAAGAATCCAAGTAATGCTGTGTTCATGATACATCGGAATCACGGAAGTCTCGGCTTAAAAAAGACAACTTCCGAAAAACGTCCGTTCACAAGTTCAGCTCGGAAAACACACATGGATCAGCACAATAACAACAAAATATATTGTTTGCATTTTCATGTTGTTTTATAGGAAACAAATCAATCCCTTGATAAAACTGTTTGGTGTGGCACTGAGTTATATCAGGGGATGTTTCTATTTCTACTTTAGTCATTTACTGATAAATGAACATTCAAAGATGTTTTTGCAGAGCTGTAGCACTCAGAACTTCATTCATTACATAAAGATGAGTACATTTTTGCTGAAGTATGAGATCTCTTGTTTAAAAAAAAAAAAAAAAAAAATTCCGTTAGTAACCACACTGTTTACCTCTCACAGAGGGAGTCCCCATGATTGTGATGTCAACTCGGGAACTCAGAGTCCAACACTTCTGCACGAGTTTCCGAGCAAAAATTCCGACCCGTTCAAGGCCGTTTTTTCTGACTCAGAGGTCGGAATTTCTGAAATTCTGATATATCATGAACACAGCATAAGTAGCAGGAGAGGGGGAACACAGGAGAAACAGAAAACCTGGAGTGTATCATGACAGTACTAACTTATTCCCGAGTAAAAACAATTTCTGTGCTGAGTTCTGAGTCAAGTTCTTTCCCAATGCTTTCAGAACTCCAGGGCTCATGTAATGTTTGTCCTCTGCTACATTTGCTGAGCCTAAGCACACAACATTTGTCTAGCAACACTGTGTGTATTTACAGTGAGCTGTTTGTACATCTCCAGACTGACCCCTATCACACCAGATCATGTCTTCTCACCACCGTGACCAGATTTGACTTCCTTTCTAGAGTTTCTTGATAGACTTGAAACTTGACAAGAATGCTCCACTCACAAAGGAATAACAACTTTCTCATTTAAATCTCCTACTTCTGCACATTTACTTTTCTCACTAAGTAGGATTTCACTGTGGCGTGCGCCACAGCTGGGCACTGCAGGTAGCCCATTTGGCATGGATTGTTCGAGAGCAGTAATTGAAAGGGGTGCTCTCAGAAATCATGTCGAGAATCGTTTTGTGCTGCTTTGTTACGAGTAGTGAGTCTGTTCACAGAGGATAAAAGAGGCTTTATTATCCCATTATAGGGGCCCATGTCTCAGTGACGCAACAGTGCGAGTTTCTCCCTCCAAACTTTTTAATATGATCCCGACAATGACAATTATCCGAAGGCAATTCTCTTTTCTTGTGAACGAGACCCCATTAATTGCATTTACAGAGGCTTAAATGAAGTATGGCGAATTCTTTAAGTCACACACTCCCAAACTAATTTGCATGGTAATGAATACATTTCTCTGGGAATCTGAAATCATCCCACATGAGCTATTTGGAAGCAAGCTATGAGAGACGTAGAAATAGAAGAGTGGGAATAAGCGGTGAGCATAAAGCAAGGCTCTAATGGAAGCTATTGTGCGTACATTTCCCATTGGTTTAAGTCTGCCAGGCTTGTACTGAAGTCTAAAAGAGAACTATTAGAAAGTCATACACTATTGGGTTAGGAGCACTGGAGAGAAAAATGGCTTACCATTAAAGAATAACTTTTACATGTGGTATTGACGTACTTTGGAGCTGCCTAGTTATGACTATAGCTGTAGCCCACCCTTCAAATTTTCCTCTTCCCTTTTGGATTTTCCTTTCCCAAGATGGCCGCACCAAATCGTCTGCCTCTTAGCATGCATTCATTTGCACACCACATTCCCCTTGGTGACAGAGTTCTTAAAGAGGGGGAATGGCGTAGTCACAACTTAATGCAGAGGTTAGAGCAGTGCTTGGTTTGACAGTGGAGACTTGTGAATGTGAGGTGAATACTGGGTAAAAGTTTGTGAAAAAAAACAAAGCTATTAATTCAATTCATTAGCAGTTGCCAAGTGTGCGCCCACAACATGATCTCATAAGGCACTGTCTTACTGGGCTATCACATCCGTTTATCTGCAGCGTGTCTTACCAACACAGAAGCAGCGGATTTTATCATTTCTGTCACCTGATTAATGATGCTTTGATAGGCCAGTTCCAAATCGATTGGCGAGAAATAGTTTGCTGCGAGTGAGGAACCACACTGTCCCCCTTTTGAAAAGAAAGCAGGCGAGACTGGCTCCCCAGGATAATAACCTGCCTGTTTGGATATGCTATGTTTGATTTAGTGATCACTTCCTTGTAAAAAAAAAACAACAACTTTGAACTTACATACAGTAGAGCAGCTGCTTCCCAAGTGAACTTTTGCAATGGTAGTTCGGCAATTTGCCCATCATCCATTTGAGATCAGATAAGGCCTTTTTGTGCATGAGATCAGTCCCAGACAGACAGACATACAGCCAGGCCGGCAGCGGATTAATCTCCTCCCAAACTTCAGTCCCAGCCGACACCTGTCCACCACACCCTCATCTATAACTCGTCTGTTTATCCAGCCCTTGCCCCATGCAGTGCCTATGTTCTCTATCTTGGCTCTTTTACTCATGCTATACATTTTCTTCAGAGCATCTCTATTTGGTTGCCCCCAGCTCCCTCCTGCAGCAATTTCAATATTCCCACTGCAGTCTGGGCCGTCTCTCCCCTTGCCCCTGGCCTCCAGTTCACACTATTTCATATTTGCTGTCAAACCCCAGGCCATCTCTTTTAGATTATTTTAGATGCGTCTCTAGGCATGACTTTCGAAACTGCCTTTCTACAACGGCTAGACTCCCTCCTCACTTATTCAGTCAGTAGGAGCTTTGCTTCACTTTACTTTCCCTATCTCTGTTCTTTTATCTCATTTTCTTGCAACTTACATCTCCAGAAAAAATAAGAGACCACAGAAAAGTGTAAGTCAAGTTATTTCTTTTGTAGATGCAATATGGTGAACAGTATGGAGGATTTTTACGACCACGTAAATAATAATAGAGGATTTAATAAAAGAACATTTAAATTACACTTTAAATAGAGAATTATTAATTGTATTTGCAATTGTATTTATTAATCTTCAAATTGAAGGAGCAACTGTTAAAATATTTCCTAAATATTTCTAAATATTTCTAAATATTTCCTAATTTCCAAAATAGAGCATAACTTTACAGGAAATTACAAAAAGAGAAGTACTAGAGAAATAACAGAGTCAGCATAACATAACTCAAAGATTCTCTTTTAAACAAAATGGTAATAATGTTTTGACTAAAGAACATTGAAAAATCAGTATTTAGTGGAATAGCTCTTTGTGATTGTAGCTTTCTCGTGTCTTGCTCTCCACCAGTTTTTTACATTGCTGTTGGGTAACTGTCAGGGCTTAATTTGTAAATCAAACGATGCCGGAACAAAAATTGCGCTTTGACACCGGGGTCCACAAGGCCAACACTGTTCCCGGAACGTACACACAACACAATGCTTAGGCGCACACACATGCCAAAATACCAAGCAACTGCTCATTTATACTCAGTTTTAAATTATATTTTAACATATTTGTTAACATTATTATACATTATATTGTTTCACTTCAGTGTAATGTGTTAGTGTACGTTTGTGTGATTGCTCAGCTGATCGAGAAATCAGCTGCTACGCATAATTACTGCGCTTTTGTAGGCTCGCTCTGTCATAGACCTACTGTGTCATAGACCGACTGTGTGCAGCCACCAGTCTGAAGCAAGAAAGACTCATGCAGCTCTGGTCTGTAAAAATAAAGTCTAGACTAGGAAAGGGAGTACACAGCAGCAGTAAGCTCTCAGCCTAATCATGTCTCTCCTTTTGCTTTCGCTTCTTTTTAGTGACTGCCGTGGAGCGCACAGTCTTCTCTGCGTAATGGCGTTTCACGGCTCCAGGCTCTGTGAGCCTCAGCGCGTTAGCTCGAGTTTACAGATGCATTTGAACAAACAAAAAAGAACAAACTGCTGTGGATCCATGCCCCGTGCGCACATGGGATATAGCACATCGAGGGCGCGTGGCGTAATGTTACCCTCGCCATGTGACAGTGACACTGGCGTTTAACTGGCCCTGGGTCTCATCCTGTGACCCACGGTCAGTGCGTTAGCTCTAGCTTCCATATGCATTTGTGTAAAAGAACAAACTGACGTGGCACTGCGCTCTCTGGCGCATTGAAGAAATAACGCGGCACATCCAAATCACGTAGGTACCCTCCGCGTAACCAAAGTCAGGACAAACGTCAACAGATTTACTGTCTTCTGGCTGTTAGCAAACACATCAATTTGACTTAAAGAGCAGCAGTCAGCTGTAGCTCTACTCGCGTTTGTAAAAACACAGCCTACAATGGCTCTGTGCAGCTTTGTGGATGCAGCAGGGATTGGTTGGGGTTGGGGGACATCTCAAGGTACGCACAGTGCGTACTGCTGTACACCTGCAGACACCACTGGTGTTAACAGTGGTGAACAGATCTTTCAGTTTGACGTGAAGGTCTTTTCCACCAAATTCCCTGTACACTCTATAGACACGAATTACGACGCGGCGACAGTCTGTGTTGAAGCGCTCACGCAGAAATGAAGCAGTGGCTTTTATGTTTAAAACATATGCATTTCTGTGTAATTACACCTCCCACCTAGTTGTGTATGAGTTACCGGATCCAAGCAAACAGTTGCCGGATCAGACCGCGTCCAAATAAGGGAGTTTCCGGATCCTGTTCCGGCAAGATCCGGCTCAAATTAAGGCCCTGGTAACTGTATACCACTGATGGTTAAGCTCATGAAACAAACAGTGAGATGTGCAAAAGAAATTAAACAGACACTGGCCTTGAATGGTTGTCAAACTCAGAGAGAAGAAGTAGCTCAGTAGGCAGAGCCTGTGGATCAGTCTCCACAGCATTGCAGACTGCTCTTTTCCAGTTTTGCGGGAATCAAGACTGGGGATCAGACTCTTCACCCACCTCGCCTGTATAAATGTGATGGTGTGATTGTGTGTTTGGCAGTGGTCGGAAAGGCTGTAGGCACAGCCACATTGCTGTCAAATTGAGTGTCCAAATAAGTGCTAGATAAGACTGATGCATTATTATTATTATTATTATTATTATTATTATTAGTAGTAGTAGTAGTAGTAGTAGTAGTAGTAGTAGTGTTATTATTATTGTTGTTGTTGTTAATATGGCATCAGTTGTGCTAGTTGTTGTTTGTTTAGTTTTTTTTTTTGCCATTTTAGACTTTTTATTGATAGGACAGAATATAGTAGGAAGTCAGGCAGAAAGCAGGGAGAGACATTTGGCAAACTGTTGGAGTATGGACTCAATCCCACGATGCAAAGGCAGGCTGTAGTTGCCCTGTATATGGATATGCACCTGCAGCTCCACCACTGAGCCATACGGTGGCGCAGTTGGTTTGCCCACTAGGGGGGGGGGGGGGGGTTAACATTGCTCAAAGTGCATGTGTTGTTGTGTCTCTGGGCAAGACACTTCACCCATATCATCTACTCCAGTCACTGTATGTGGCGTAACAACTTGGCAAATCACGGTTGTGTTTCAGTAAAAAGATCCCTAACAAACCTGAGCAGCCGAAAAATAAAAAAAAGAATACAAAAGGAAAAATATGTAATTATTATTTTTCAAATTGCTGTGGTCCAGCTCTGAGCTGTATATGACTAAGCAACAGAGATAAAGCATAAAGGGTAGAAATCAGTGTTCACAAAAAAAAAAAAGAATTACACAAATTGACAGGCATGAATCCTCCTGGTGACTTTATGAATTCTTGATGCAGCGTATAGCAAGAGGCTAGTGCAGCCATGCAAGACCAACTACTTGAAAGGCTAAATATAAAAAAAATAAAAAATAAACGAAAAGAGATCCTCACATATACAGCCACACTGTCCCGGTATCTCTGAATAGCCAAACGGTAAAGCCAAGGGATAAAAGCATGCATGGGGAATTTGTTGTTGATGCATGTTGTCACCACTCTGCTCCCAAGGCTGCAGTGTTCACAGTTTATATAGCCCCAACTATTCAAGTCAAAGGATTCACAATAATACTCTAAAGTTATGAAAACATCAAAAACATGTGGGAAGTGCCTGTCAACATGAATCAGCACAGAGCTGAAAATGCATGGGAGGAAATGGGTGAGTATAACTGGCACTGACAAAGCTCAAATGGAGGCCCGCTGAGAGAAAACAGTATTCGTCCCACTGGATAATGAAGAAGAGGATCTATTATAACGTATTAGTGATGCCTTTGAATATGCTAGAGGGAAGCTGAGACAATGTCCTTAACATTTAAAGTTATTTAAAAAGACGCAACTGTATTAAAACTGCTATTGAGGGTGTTCTCCACCTCAAACCCATAGTCACAACCCTTTATGTAAATGTATAGAGAAACAAATGAAATAATCTAAATCTGCTAGCTGTTATTTTAATGCTTAAAGGGACTATATTATGCAAAATCAACTTTTCTAAGCTTCCTACCATGTTATAATGTTGTTCCCTCATCGTTTATCCAAAAAATAGTGTCTGGCTTTGTTTCCATTGATTCCTCACAGCTGTTTTTCATTTTGTAGTAAAATGATATTATACAAAAAGTGTAAGGAGATACATTCACCTGTGTTTGTTTATGGCACTAACGGACTACTTATTAAAAACAGTTTTTATCCAAGTTATTAAAGGTTGTAAAATGTGCCATGCTCTTCTACAGGTTTAAATTTGTAGGTTTAAAAATGGGAATAAAAGCGTAATATACCCCCTATTCTATTGACAACCACAAAAAGCTGCACAATACATCTTGTGCTTGGCTCAGTGATTGTCCCAGTAAAACAAGCAACTTCTTGGAGTCCAGAACATCAACATTACACAGAATTTTTGTGGAATGTTGAATCTTTGTCACTATGTGCTAACTTTACTTTATACTGTAGAGTAGGTGTGAGCTACTCTGTATAGTTTCCCTTTTTACAAGATATGCAAATTCTGTTTTTATTCTGTCATTTATGTGAAAGCATATGGGTCATCAAGTTTTACGCAACATGCAGTATACTCACTAACTGAGAGGCATTCTGCATGCTAATCTACAGCATAAACATAATGATTTGCATACATGTACTTTTTTCTATCACCTTACTGCAAACGTGGTCCAGCAATGACTTAGTACACTGGTTCTCAAACTGTGGTATGGGTACCACTGGTGGTATGTGGACATCTTCTGATGGTATGCAGAGTTTTTTACAGTTCAAGTCAAGTTTAATTTAGATCTACATTTATCCCTGCCCTGATTTAGCCCTGGTGAAGTTCAGGGGTAAAACTTTTTTAGTCTTAGATTTGTCCTGGTTTAGTCCTGTTTTGTTCTGGATTCACTCTGGATTAGTTCTTGTTTAATCCTGGTTTAGTTTTAGTTTTAGTCCTCGGTTAGTTTTAGTCGTGGTTTAGTCTTAGTTTTAGTCCTGCTATAGTCCCTGTCTTGTCCTTATTTAGTAATGCTATTTTCTGGGTTAATGCCTTGGTTTAGATCTGGGTTTGTCCTGATTTAGGCTAATTTATTCAGTTAAAAATTGTACATTGAAGTCAAATATTTGGCTTATATATTTTGAGCTGGTTAAAGAATTACTGAGTAAAAATTAGTAGAACTGTTACATTTGTTATTTAGGACAAGATGTCCAAGACTTTGGATTTTATTGCAACACAATAACAAGAAATGTGGACTGAAAAACACAACACTATACAGTTAGCCAATGATGGTGTAAGGCATGAACTGTTCCCATAATTACAACACTACAACACACACTTTTGATGTAATAACAACTAAAACCTTGGCCTAATTAAAAAAATAAAAAATAAATAAAAAGTCTTAGAAATTCGGGAATATAGGGCTGTGGGAACTAGGGCTGGCTATTTCCAACATCCTGAGGTTGTTGAGGTTGTTGTATACTTACGTATCCGGAGCAATCAGCTGTTTGTACGGTGGCCAGCTTATGACGCGCACGCCATGCATCTGTGGATGCGCTGCACGTAAATCCTCATGCGCTCCACAACTTTTTTGTGCTTTACTTTTCTTCGTATAGTTAAGTTTGGCGTTAGATCGAGTAAGTGTAGGGATAATATCAGCGCTTAAACCGCCGTCACTGCGAAGGACTCTGCTCTTGTATTTGTTAGCTTTGCGCTGCTAGCAGCCGCACTAATTAGCAGCACCCGCACTCTCTCCTCTTGTGTGACACACATTGGCTCTGTGTTGTGGCTATGTTACCTGTTGCTAACGGCAGATCAGCGTAGTGCCTTGTGTTAAGACAGAGATCTATCGTCATGTACCGTCTAGAAGTACAACACGATATATCCCTGTATTATTTTTTTAAGCACAGCACTAGTGGGAACATTGGGCCTAATTCAGAAAAAAAAAAAAAAAAAAAAAGTGGGAAAATAGGGCTAGGGAAACATTGGGCGTTGGGAAACAGGGCATTGGAACATTGGGAACATAGGGTCTAATTTTCTAATTTTGAAAATAAAAAAGTAGGGCTATGGGAAACATAGGACCTACTTTTGTGGGGAAAATGTGCGAACATAGGGCAGTGAGAACGTGGGGCTGACCCCACTAAAAACTGAGAATAAAAGTGGCTTGACTGGTCAGAGAGTGATTGCACCAGGTTAAATAAGGTCTCTGTTATTTGGCACCGAAAATGCTCACATCTCACTGCAGCCAGATTTCTGAGAATCCCTTGCATTCAGTGGCCAAATGTCAGATTATGAATGAATTCTGCGTATCACCAAGTGGCAAAGATTGTGCAGGTGGTAAATATTTATAACCTTTTCGGTACGAATTCCATACTGCACCAAAGGCAGGGTTGCTGTAGCCAAAGAATATAAATGCATGGCTAAGCAGTATGCAGACTGCAGAGTGCACCATGACTTGGCTCTCTCCCAGCTGACTAAATAAAAGTGTGTTTTGATCCAAGGGACGGCCGTGCCACAGTGCCGCTGTGTATTAGCTGTGTAATGTGAAGAGGCGAAGGCGAGCGCAGGGGAATGGCTCCATAATCTACCTTTGCCACTCAGTCTATAATACCCCCAAATGGCTTTTACTGCTGGCCTCAAAGCTCACCGCACACTGCTCTGAAGACAAAGTCCCATTCGGATGAAAAATGCCCAACTCTAAACAATGCCACAGAGATGCACACTCACACACAAGACGCAACAAAGTGTCTGTCTTGCTGAGAAGTAATTAGGAAGGCTTGAGTTGGTAAGTATCCCTGTTGGCATATCAGTCCACAGAATGGAGGTACTGTATTCTCTCAAATTACCTGCCAATGGCTTCCCATTCACCGACCACAAGCACAACTCACTGCAACGCACAGACAATAGGAGTGGGGGAAAAAATGAGATGGTAATGTGGGAGACACATGAGCTGGGTTTTTGTCCAAATGTGGAGCGAATCTTTTCAAAGTTTGCAAAAGAAAAAACACAAATGAGAATGAGACATCTTTTGGCATCAAGGTGTTCCAGTGATTAAGCTAGCAACCAATTACAGAAGCAGAAAAAAGGAGATCGGACTGAAATTTGTTATACTTAGACAAGCTGTAACATTAGCCTACGAGCAGTGCATAAAATAAACGTTATAAACAGCAGAAGAAATGCAGAAATGTTGATGCAGGGACTAGCAACAAGGAAGTTACGACACTGAGTCCCGTTCATAAGGGAAAGACAACGCCAGAAGGATTTTTGGGAGGTTGTGGTGGTCAGTCATTTTTACTTACAACCCTTTGGCTGTTATAGGATTTTTTCCTCCCTCATTTGTCCACACCTCAGTATACCCCCAACAATCATGTGAGTTTTATGTTCACTATGTCTGACTTTATTCTGCACGTGTTTCCATCTGTCATTGGGTCAGCAGTAGCTCTGGTAGGGCTGTTTACTAATTGGAAGGTTGGCGGATCAGTCCCCGCTACCGGCATTACAAGACACTTCACCCAACTTGCCTGTATGGATGTCTTAGTGTGATTGTGACTTTGGTGGTGGTCTGACAGGCTGTAGGCTGTGATGTGTAATGTGATGTAAACCTAGCTATTGAGAACCATGCATCTAAGCTCTGAAAAGATGGCATCGAGAAAAAAGAAAGTGACACATCCCCAGTGTTTTTTTTTTTTTTTTTTCCCTTCTTCTGTCTGGTAATTACATAGATGATTAATGGCCGCTATCATCACTTTTTTGTGGCATTAAAGATGATAAAGTTTGTTTTTTAAGTTTTGTCATGCCTCACGATTATTGACATTTGAGTGGGCCCAGAATTCAATATTGTGAAAGAAATACCGACAACTGAAGATGCAGTGTTTGAGAACTTTGGGAAAACTGGTTATTAAATAAGATAATTTTAGTTTTAGAAAACTGCTTGTTTGTCCTTGCTACAAAAGTACAATCCATTCAGCTCCTGGATAGTCGGTGATTAGTTATTCTCCCCCCGAAACTGTAGCACTGAGTCTCTGCTTTGTATTCAGCCCTACTTCCTGCCACTTTGTCATCAATCTCTCTGAACGCATTGTGTACCATTAAAGAAACAAAAAGATTTTATCATTTATAGAACCTGCTTTCACAAGATAAACATCTCTTTGGCACAAATGAGGCATAGTTTTGAGTAATTGGATTTGGTGGCACTAAACGGCAGCTTTGCATTCAATTTGTCATCAGATCTGTGGAAGATCATTAAGAATGCTTGTGTTGTTTGTTGTCAGAGTTGTTCCATATCGTCTTGATATGCAATGGATGTTGGGTTTACTCAATGCACCACAGCGTGTGAGAGAGAATATGTCGTGGCTCGTGAATGAAGCTTTGCATGAGGTAAACAAGAGGAAACACACTGCCACTGACAAGTTTCACTCAATGCCTTGTTAATGAAAATGTGTACATTAAACTAACCTATGTAAATGCTTTTTTTCTTTTGTACAGTCCTACATTATTTTTATTATGTCACTCAAAAATCTTAATATTTAAAGACATATATATTTGCTGGTGGTGAAATTAAACATGCAATTCCATATCACACCAAACTTTCTATAGCATGCCGGCAGCTATGGTAGCCCAGCATTGACATGCTATGTGTTTATTATGTATATGCGCATGCTAAATGGATATTGGTCAGTGGAGGAAATCCATTTTGATGATTGTTTTAACTCCTCATTTACATCGAATGTGTTATGTGGGCAGTAATTGTATGACCTCTGTAACAAATAGACACAATTCTAGTCAATGCAATGTGGCTCTGTGGCGGAAATACCCAAGGAGTCGTTTTATTTTTGCCACAGCCCCTATACATTAAGTTGAACAGACCAGATCAAGTCAGACACAGGACCAGTGCTGCACATGCACCACATTTGGTGTGCTGACATGGGCTTATATCTGTTTGAGACCATTTTGAGTGTTTTGATAATATTAAGACATTAATTAATGTTACTATAAAAAAAGTTTTTGAGTTTTGTGTGTGTGTGTGTGTGTGTGTGTGAAAAGGGCTTTATTATGGCCCTCCTGAACTTTCTTCCATGATATAATGTTGTTCCCTTATCAAAAACACACCTGAAGTTCTGTTTTGCTTCATTCACACATATTTGAGAAAGCCTGTATCCTCTGGTACTGCCGTTCTGAGGCCTCAGAATGCTTGGTTCCATTAACATTGACTTCAACAAACCCTGCTGACTCCATGAAGCACTGACCAATCATTCAGTCTGCTCACACCTCCAACCCTCCCAACCCAGAAAAATAAAAACAGAAGAACAGCACAGAGCTCTATTTCCACTGATTCCTCACGAATATATTTCATTTTGTAGTAAAATGGTGTCGTACAAAAAGTTTAAGGAAGTTGAGTGTATTTTTTTTTACTGATTATGTTCAAAATACCACAACACAGCTGCACCCTGCTGGTTTCTTCACCACTTTCTTTATGGCACCAGAAGAGGTCTTATTAAAAATGTTTTCTTTTAGTCAAATAATATTTTTAAATGTTGTAAAACATGCAGTGCTTTTTTTTTAGAGGTGACTAAGATTGGTTTAAAAATATGAATAAAAGCATAATATAGCTCCTTTAAAGACAGGGGGCATTTTGGTGATGGATACGCACTAAAACTTTAGGACTCCCATGAAAGATTATGGCAGTGATTTAGTTCATTAAAATGGCTGGATACAAGGATTTGTGAGTTGGCTGTATTTTTTGTAGACTTTTTCTGCATTGTACAAAGCTATTTTCTCTCCTCTTTCTACATAACTGAACTTTCTTCTTTTTCCATAAAGGACACACTTCAGATGCACCCACGTACAGTATAATGTCTTTTCTTCTAAAATCCCTATATTTTAAAAATAGACTTGCTTTTCGCTGCTGAATGCAGTGTGACTTAGGATGGCAGTGTATATTTTTTCCTTTACTTACCTTACTGCCACACACTGTCGCCTCATCTCACCTCACCAGTGTTTGTTTATATTGATGCATTGGTGACGGCATGAGCACTGTCACTCACCATCATTTGCACACTTCAGCACGTTTGCGCAGGTAAAAGTGACAAGTGTGTGCGCGTGTTTGTCCCGAGGTGAGGCTCCAGCCCGATCCAATCTGGAGGTGGACAGATGATGGGATTCTTCTCCCACCTCAGCCGGGCCTTGTGAAGTGTCTTGCGTGGGTTTGTGTAAGTGTGTAGCCATCAGGGGAATGTGCGCATACAACTGACAAGCAAACAGGAGTATTGGCATTTTGTGCCTGTCCGTGTCTGTCTATGTGGCTTTATGTGCCGAACTGTCACACTGTGGATTTCTTCTGGTGTGAAGAGGGACGGTCTCCTGGGCGACGGCACATGGTGGGGGATGTTTTGGGGCAGGCGGATTCTGCTAAGGTGTAAAGCTTCATTCTGGTAAAGTGAAGTGAGGTATTCCCAATGTCAGTATTGGGAGACAGTATATTTCTTTTAGTGTTCACATGCAGAGCTTGTCAAACTGTGTTAATAAGCCATTTAACTTGTTTCTGACACATTAACGAAGCAAACTACAGCGCTTTGCTCGTGCTCTGGGTACTTTGGACAATGGCCTGGTAGCTGTGCGATGGACACTCATTGCGCTCTACATTAACTATTCACCCATTCACACTCAAAAGCACTCACCAGCATTATAGAAACAAAAGACAAAGTGGGTTAAGTGTGTTTCCAAAGGACACAGCGGCAATATGAACTCTGGGAAGCCAAACCTGCTTAACAGCCTGAAAGGAAGAATTTATTCATTATTCATTTTCTTCCGCTTATTCTCACTAGGGGTCCCAGTAACTTTGAGGCTTAGGCGGGGTACAAACGGGACAGGGCCCAGCTAGACACAGGGCTGACACAGTAACACAGACAGAAAAACCATCCACTCTCACAACAAATTCACACTCACATTCATTCACTAGAGGCAATATTAAAGTCACCAATTCACCAAATGCATGCATGTCTTTCAATGGTGGGAGGAAGGTGGAGGACCCAAAGTGAATCTACAGTAACACAAGGAGGACATGCAGACTCCACCCAGAGAGATTGTGTGTTGGCCGGCCAAGCACGCTAACTGCTCTGCCACTGTTCTCCCTTGGAAGATTTTACTCCTCTGTAATTGATACACTTATGAATATCAAAAAAATATGAAAACCTCTGACCTTACAAGATTTTCTTTTCAAACAACAAAACAAGATTATCCAGTGACAGAGTGCTGTAGGTGCCATTCTCAGGGACTGCAGCTTGCTCGGAGTGCTCTGTCTTACTTATATCCTACTAAGATGTATACATAATGCAGTAGTCTGACACTGATTGCCATTATTGACCTGGGTATCTTTCATTTAGGTAAGTTCAATGTGTTCTGCAATCAGAGTAAGACATTTAATCCAGCCACACAGGGTCTCCTATATACCACTTGACCCGGACCCAAGAGTGGATAAATTGAGAGGGCTGCATCAAGAAAGGGAATCTGGCTTAATGATCTTAAAGATATGAGGCTAAATCCACTTTTTTTGAGTTTTTAACCATGTCATAATTTTATTAACACCTTAAAAATATACCTGGAAGAGTAGCATTCTGTTTCTAGTATTCTGTTTCTGGGGCGACTCCAAAAGGCAAAAGGCATTCATACATTCTTTGTAAAGTAATATTTTGATTTTTTCTGTTTGCATGTAAACGTACCGTGTCTGTGGCAGCCTTGGTTATGTGCACACTTGTCACTCGGTTGATTTGTTCTGGTGTGAAGAAGGACAGTCTCACACGGTGGGAGAAGTTTGGGGGTGGGCAGATTCTGGTGAGGTGTAAAGCTTCATTCTGGCAAAGGGCTCAAGCTGTCAGACAATGTCTCCCTCTGTCTTTCACTTCTCTTGCTTTAATTTTGTCACTGTTGCACCGTCTCTTACCGAGTGTCACCTTGCTTGTCCCGAACTGGCATCGCATCTCCAATTCTGTCTTTTCTCGCCCCCAAATAATTCAACACAAAGAATTTCTGACACGGTAAAGAAGAAAAAAGAACTCTGTGATTATCTGCAATGTGTTAAAACTCTTAAAAGCACACAGTAATGAGACTTGACTTTTAGACTGATCTCCAACTGAGAACATTGTGAAATTAAAGCTGGTTTGTCACTGGAGTGTTTTACAGCTCAAATACGTGAGATTACATTAAAGCCTTACCTGAACCCTGGAGAAAGTAAAAAACTCAAAATTTTAAAAGCACGGCCATTTTTCTTGGCTTAAGAAGTGTTCCCTAATTATATTGTGAATGCTCATTTACACTTTCAAGACTTTTATGAGTCACCTGTTCTCTACAACATACAACTGAGTGCAGTGAAAAATTACTGACAAACAGCTTCTTACCACTGTCCAAACTCAAACCTTTATGTATTGGTCAAGCCTTTCCTTGGACCACTTTTGATATATACTGGCCATTGCAGACTGGAAACTCCAAACCAGTGTTGCCAGATTGGACTGGTTTCCACCCAGTTGGGTTTGTTTTAAACACCTTGAGCTGGGAGTAAATAGCATTGGAGTGGTTTATAAAAATCTGTGCTGCTTTTCACAACATTTTATGATTTTTAGAGTATATTCTGGAGAAAATACCAACAAAACTTGTTCTTTTATGGTGAACAAAGTAGAAATTATTATTTTAGTAAACTGCTGCATCATGCCACTGGGCCTATGTAAGAGCATGAGGTAAGAGCTGTAATTAGACAGCAATTGAGAGCCTGATAGAGCATAATTTCATTTGGATTCAGTTGTTTGGTTGCTCAGATTTCATGTTGGTATTGATAAGTTAAGGCTATTTGGTCATCTGTTTTGTGGTCTCTCTTATGTATAACTGGTTTTAACATTTAGAGTGGTTGTGATTTGGGCTGTTTTTATTGTGTTGGGCAGATTTTAAGTTCTGTTTGGGCTGGGAACTGTCAGCTCCTAACTAGAGCTGAAGAAGCTTGATCATTGTATATGAAATGGTGAAATCAAATTGCCCATGGTAGGGGTGCTGGGGTGACTGATATTGAAGTCATACTTAACCTATCTACTAAGTATGTATGAGTATTTATTTGGACAGAGAGAGGAAGAGGAATTGGCTGCAGCCTCCCATCCCTCCAGGACCTGTACATCTCCAGGACACTGAGATGTCCAGGTCGGATCACAGCTGACCCTTTTCACCCTGGACATGGACATTTTTTGAACCACTCCCCTCAGGCAGGAGGCTACGGTTCATTCAGGCCAGAAGTTACCGTCCCAACAGTCTCTGCCCATCTGCAGTAAGTTAACACTCAATAAGGGTCACTTTATAATGCACTGGTTCATATCACTCTGCTTTATTGTCCACCTATTGATTTTTTGCACTATTATGTACATAACAAAATCTGGTACCTGTTCCATATTCATCTGTCTAGCCATATCAGTATATCATATCTGTATAGTCAGTTATAGAGAGTTCAGACCTTATAGCTCATTTTGTGAATACACATTAAACAGGTTGTTCATCAGTATGTCAGTATATTTTGCAAAGTTAGATTATTCTATGTAGAGCTTATTTTATTTTATTCTGCATGTTTATTATTTACACATAACTTGTTTTATGTTTGCATCAAATGACCGAAGCAAATTCCCAGTGATGTGAAACCTTTTGCTGTTGCCTCCGCGTCCTGGTCCCGGATAGAAGATGAACCGTTTCACTTAGCAATAAACCTAATTCTGATAGTATTGTATGTAAAGTATCTTAACCAGGGGGTATTTTGCCTGATTTAAATCATAAAATGTATACATAATTGAATTTAGTGTGAAATGCTGAGTGTCAGAGACATAAAGTGCCCTTTCCTCCCGTCAAGGTGGTTGTAAGATCAATCCATGGGCTGGCAATCCTTGGTTGGAGTCTGCATGTCCTCCCAGGGTTACTGCATGCATGTGTTTCCTGTCACTCAGAGAATAGACTTTAAGGGCTCGATCTTGTGAATGGTGCATGTCTGATCTTGGCGCAGACAGTACCCCTACCAATGCAGGGGCGGGGTGCTGTACAGGTGAGGTGTGTTGGAGGTGGCTTGCTCTAAATCTAGGGCGTGGTGTGGAACATGAAAAATCTCCTTAATGAGCAGTGTTTTTAAAATTATTATTATTATTATTATTATTATTATTATTATTATTATTATTATTATATTAAAGGATGCAACGTAGGCGACATTGAGCAAAAGAGACACTAAATTTCATATAAAACTCACCAGAAGCTGCAGGTGTTTTTTAAAAATGTATCCAATATCCAATGCAGTTTACACGTCACAGCAGTAAGCCGTCCTCATCCAAATCTCTGAGGTTACAAAGGAAGTATCCAGCTTTTAAAATACCCTTATGGTAAAGGTGGGTTCAGGCAAACAAGGTACAATCCAGTATTGCACAAAAAATCCTCATGAATGAAAGAACACTGCGCAAAGCCTCCATGCCTGCGATGTAGGCTATATTATGCCCTAATTAATGAAGGCAATGGAGACGCAAGCAGCTGAAGACACAAATAGAAGACAGAGAGAGCTAAAAAACAAAATATGTAACTGAGTCCTCCCCATGTGGTTTGTTGTTTCATTATCCCATTAGTAAACCAAATCCAAATGACAGATAAATATGTCCAGTTTACGAAAAATGTTTCCATGTTTGCTCTGTTTGGAGGAGGCCTAAAGCACAGGGGAGGCTGCTATTTATTGTAGGGCCATTATTACGCAGAGCATTGAATACATAGCATTGGAAAAAATGCATTATATGAGATAAAATATAGCAAATAATGTATTTTTCTATTTAATAATACAGGCAATAAGAAAAGGCAGTTCAGTAAATTGCTGTTTTTTAGCTCTTTTTAGTGCTGTCTCTGTCGCCTTCATTAATTATCCACATGAACAGGGCATGATCCATATATCACAGAGTTTTGGATAAGGATGGCTTGCTGCTGTCATCTTGATTTTGAGGTGAAGGCAGTGCTGGGGTGGCTACATTAGAGCCTAGCCATTAGAGCTCTACTTGACCTATGTAGTTAAGTCATTACATCAAGGCATTACAGTGTTGTTGGTATCGTATACATAATATCCTTGACTGCAACCTGAGGGATGTTTTCCCTAATTTAAATCATAAGGGGAATAATTTATTAGATTTTGTGCGAGGCACTTATTTGCAAGTGCACAGCTGGAGGTGGGATGTGTAGCCAAAACCTCCCTGAGCCAGCTCATTTCAATAATGTTTAGCGCGTAAATCAGTCCATGTCAGCTGACTCAGTGTTTTTATGGCTTTTTTTTTTTTTTTTTTTTTTTTTTGGCACAAATTGCTCAATTTTGGACTCGTGAAATGATGTTGTTAGATGACTACACAGACAAAAGCATGAAGACATTTTGAGACATTTTAACATTAACAGTTGCATTGACATACCTATAAATGTGCTTTTGTGTTTTATAACCTGGATTGAGAAACATCACATACAGAATGTTAACTGGAAGTAATGTTATGAATAAACATAAATAAGACAATTTAGTTTATAATGCACAAAGGTATATCGACATAGAACTGTTAATGTTTTGAAAAACTTTGATAAAATTCCAGTGTTGCTTCAAACTTAATTAAATCCGTTGTCCTATAGACAGGAGACATTATGGCATAAAATAAAACCTAGTCCTGCTAACAGAGCTGAGTCAGCATTAACTATGAAGAAATTTAAGTTATTAAGTTTCCCCTCTTTTTTGTTTTTTATCTGCACAGCTTATTTCTATCTGTATAATGTGGGAGTAGAGCTGTAACATTACAAGGTAAAAAAGTGTGTTATCTGCCAACTGTTTGAGTTGGTAATAACAGTCAATATCTGGTTAAATGGATGCTTTATTTATATAGTAATAAATGTTGAATTGTATTGTAATATATTGTCACACCAAATGTGTTGCATGTGCAGTGGATGTCCTTTGCAACCTCAGTGCATGAGTTAGATCTATTTATTGGCACGTCTTATGGTTGTTTGTGAGGTCAAGTTGTTTTGGAAATGTGCCTCTGCATCATTGGTGCCAGATGGGTTTAGTGATGACTTACTGTATGAGTGTATTGTCTGTGTATGTGTCATGACACCTGCTGCAAACCACATTTTCTTCAGGATAACCAAGTTGAAAGCAACATTATTCATTCAAATCATTTTAATCTAAAGCCATTTTTTATATTTTTTTTGTTGGAACCATACACTATTGTAATATTACTGACGAATATTCATTTCGTCATTGTGTGGATATTGCTAAATCTTTTTTGCAGCCCTACGTAAAACAGTCAATGGCTGCACAAGCCTTTTTGGCACCAGACTTAACAGATTTATTTGCCTCATGAAAAATCCAGTTGCAGGTTTTACACCAGGCTAAAGGCAGGGCCCCAGGAAATGCACTAACCAGCTGAATTAGCCGCATGTTCTCAGAAAAGCATTATAATAAATGTCAGAGTGGGGAATGTTGGATAAATTAATAGATTGGGCATGCTTCCTGATTGTGGACCCTAGCTTACTTATTGTTGTTTAAAAGGCCCGTGCATGCTTTACATTCAAAATCAGAACATGATTTAGTTGTTTGGGTGATATCTGAAATTACTGCTTGTGTTAGAAGGGCTTTGCACAAAAGGGATGAAAAAAGCTCGGGCCAGTCATGGGTCATTTGCAAACAAGCCAGCTCTAGGAGCCAACTCCTATAGGTAGGAGCCAAATCTTCAGCTGCTCCTTCTCAGGTCTAGTAAAAATCTGCACATGCCGAGTGAAATTTTATATCATTGGGCACAACATGCAGCCAATCAGATGAGAGAAGAAACTAGAATTGGGGGAGGCAAGTTTGATTGCTGTCAGGCCAAATAATTTATGAGCTACCAGGTGGCAGGCCATATGAATGGACATACAGTTCTCTGTCATAGTTCCTTGGCAGCTTTAAATGAACATATATTAGCATGTTCAATTACATATACAAAATATATAGATCGATAAATAAAAATCCTCACCCCAGCTGCACCACCCCCTATTTTGCTATATTTTTACGCAACAAATTAGATAAACATTGGCTACTTATTGAATAGAGGCAAAGGTAACCATGACAGAAGAAGGTCACATGATAGAATGATTGCTACTTATTGGTTGGAAGCAACTAAAACCATGAAACCATGACAGAGAGCTGTATGCTTGCAAACAGAGTCTTACAGCAGCTTCATTTACTGATAGCTTCATGGGGTTAAATGCTATTAAAAAATAACAATTATAAAAGTGGATAGCAGTTAACAAGTTAACAAGGGCCAAGTTTGGCCCTGGACCACGAGAATATTATATATTTTTAACAGAATAATTGGAAGAAGATTAATTAATATTTTGTGCAAAAGGCTTAAATTTAAGGCTTTAACAAAATATTTAGACCAGGGGTATCCAAACTATGGCCCAGGGATGAAATGCATCCCATGGACCATTTTTCATTGGCCTGCAGGCTTCATTTTTAACTGTCCCAACTAACAGCGGGTGGTACTGCATGGTAAAAGGCTTCATGTTTGTGTGAAATGGACCTGATATCAAGGAAGGAAAAAATAAAAAATTGTAGTTGATGTCCAAAAACTTTCCTTTATGATGTGTGTTTGCTGAAGGGCATCTTAATTTACTTAACTTTTATACTCTTCATAATGTTTTTGTCAGTGCTGTGCATTACCCCTCCATGTTGCTATTGTGTGTGTTCACATGAGACTGATCCCACACTCAGAGGTTTAGAAAATGACTCAGTCTGACCTTAGTCTGGTCTGACGCAGTGTAGGAGCTCCATGCCCTATAAACTACACAATAGGCCCGGCGGCTGCAGGTAAACACACAGCAACCAAGAAAGGTCATCCTATACAGCTCCTAACAAGATTAAAAATGATTCATGGGACCTCAGCCGTGCCTCCTCCAATCCAACAGAGGGTACTTTATATATATAACCAGCAATGGGATACAAAGAAAGATGTACAGCAATCAGGCAAAACATTATGACCACTAACAGGTTATCTCTTCATCATGGCACCCGCTAGTGAGTAGGATGTACTGCATTAGGCAGCAAGTGAACATTTTGTCCTCAGAGTTGATATGTTAGAAGCAGGAAAAATGGGCAGGTGTAAGGATTTGAGCAATTTTAACAAGGGACAAAGAGTGATGGCTAGACAGCTGGGTCAGAGCATCTCCAAAACTGCAGCTCTTATGAAGTGTTTCCAGTTTGCAGTGGTCAGCACCTATCCAAAAAAGGAACAGTGGTGAATTGGTGACAGGTGATGCATCCCAGATAGCATTTCAATGAGGGAGTAACATTTTGGTTGTAAATATGGCTGCTATGTGGTTTTATCTGCAGTTTCCAGATTCTCTCCACCAGGGTTTGCCCATTTGCCCATTGTGTTCCTCTTTAGTTCCCCCTACTGTCCACTACTGTAAATACAACACATTCTTAAGGCTGCTTAGTCACATCAACATGGCAGAAATAGGAGTGCAGTCTTTCAAACTCGTACTTGTTTGAAAACGGTGCTGCAGTCTAAATCAAAACAATGGTCTGTGGGTTGCCAGTCTTTCCACTTTTCTGACTGGACAATTGACAAGTCAGTTTTAGATTAATGAGTTAAAAAGCTCTATAAATGTTAATTTGATCATAGTAAGATTGGTAACATCAAGGCTTGGTTTTCTTATGCTTTTATTATTAGGGTTGATTATTATGCTTTTTTAAATTATATTATTATTTTAGAGTTTAATTTGGGTTTCTGAGTGTAGTTTAGTGTAACTGCCACCAGGGGATGCAATTTAGTGGGTGTGATCACATGTTAATGACATTAGAATAAAGGGGCACATAACATGATGGGTGTGTCACAGGCTACACCTGCATTACATCATAGTTTGTAAATTTTCATTACTTAATATTTGGGAATATTCCATGGCCTGAACTCAAGGTCACATGAACCCAAGCTCCCTGCAGCTGTCCAGAACACCTGGGACAGGCGTTGGCATCAGTACATTTATAGTGGTTTAATATCTACATTTACATAACAATCTGGAGTTGCACCATCCTGGAAGAGCGCTGACTGGTGCTTACCTTCATCACCTGTTGTTTTTGCTTAAGTCTGCATTGTTGTTCAGTCCTCCATGTTACCACAGTCTTGTTAATGTCCAATGTAACGTCTACACTCAAACAAACTGACTTTTTCCACAAGTCTTTGTACAACTGGCTTCTGCTACTGTTCCCTGTTCAGAAATAAATACAGAGATGCTCATATTACAGAATATTCAGGTGTTTTATGGCAAAACTGACAATAAATTTTGAGAAGCATCTTGTTTGTTAAGGATACAGGTCAGGAACACACTGCTTATATCCTGCCCTTTGTGTCTCTGATTGGTTACTCCGCCTGTTACTGTTGCACTCATAGGAATAAAACTCAAACCATGAGGTACCAGACTAATTTCGTTGTGTAGAGTAGGAAAAAAGTTAGTCTGGCCTCCCACGCTACCTAACATTATGACCAACAATAATAGGCAGGTGGTCATAATGTTGTGCCTGATTAATGTATTTTTAAACCTTTCAGACCAGGCCCATGTTAGCAACCTCAGTGCACTTCTTTTCCTCGTCCTCTGCTATTGATTTATCTGTCATGATAAACAGGTTTGGCTGGCTGCTCTCCTGTAAAAATATTGTCTCTTAATCTGCATGTGTCAGACTGTGTGTGCGTAAGCTGTGTTTGCATCTGTGTGTGGCAGTTCCCAGAATGCAAGCCATTTTATTATCGAAATGGGTCCAGGCTGCACTGGGCTGGAACCAATCACACCAACCTGCTCCGATAGGAATCCTCAGGGACAACATCAACTCAAATCCCTTCACTTTTCCATCTCGAATGTGCAGCTTCTTGACTTTATATGCACATCATTCAGCCAAATATGAGCATTTAGGATAACGGCAGCCATTAAATTGTCACACAGAGAAACACCTACACAAAAGCAATGTCCCACTATAGAGAAGTCGCAACAATTTCACGGCAGTTCAATGTGTTAGAAAACCACACCAAATGCAGTTTATTTGTTAATGAAAATTCATTCAATTAGATTTCATCATTCAATTTGTAATTTCAAGTGGTTCATTTTAGCATCATGTTGCTAATACCCATGCTAATTAGCCATTTTATGCTCTGTCCCACCAACTGCCAGCAGAGGGGGACCGGCACCTATTCCAAGTGTTCTCTGCACATTCAAAGTTATTTTAAGTTATAAAACATGAAAGACTAATGCAAAGGTGTCTAAAATTATTTCAAAAAGCATAATATGAGAACTTTAACTAGACACCAACAATTGTTTCCGGTACCATTTGGGGATTATTTTCTTTACCTAGTCCATATATCAGATCTTCTTTCTATTACTTCCTTGTGTTTGACTGCAAAAGCAATGGATACCAATACCAATACTTTCTCAAATGTTTTGTTTTTATAATCCGTTTTTATCAGGTTGTCATCTCTTTTGATAGACAGAAATAGACCTTTAAGAATCTGTTTCTCTTTCAGATAAAGAAAATGTATATATTGGGTTACATGGGTCAACTTGTACCATAGTACGATGACAGTCTGATTCGTTGACTGGCCAAAGACACTTTGAATCTGAGACTTTTTAATGTCTCATTTTTACAAACTGGGGCCTGATTTATTAAAGGTTTGGATGCAGGCTAAATGGGTGGGAGAAAAAGAGCAGCAAATCCAGGCGCACCTGAGGTTAGCATCCCTCACAGGTGCTAAATGATTGATGACTGAAGAAAGATTGTCCAGTCAAAGCTGTTTTATAGATATCAATTAAACCATTGAGAAAAAAAAAATAGCCCCCCACCCCCCAAAAATTAAGTTTGTGTTGAAATGCCAACATTAAACTGACTTTGTTTTCATATTGGACACCATCCTACTTAGTCAGAGTGGTTGTTTTATCTGTATTGAGGCATTTACACCCTAGCCTCCCAAAACATAGAAGAACTCTTCACAGCACACAGTCTTAAGGGTTCATTCAACAAAATACAAGTTGCTGAATGCTATCATTTTTGGTTGGAGCAAGGAATACCATCCAGACTAAAATGCTTGAGCTTACCTCACTCTCAGATGTCTTACTCAATTCAACATACACTATATTTCCAAAAGTATTAGCTCACCTGCCTTTACACACATGAACTTAAGTGGCATCCCATTCTTAAGCCATATGGTTTAATACGACATCGGCCTACCCTTTGCATCTATCTACGTCAGATATCTACGTGTCTGATGTTCTTGTCCAACATCAGACACTGTTGGCCTGGCTCAGAGTCTTAGCTCTAATTCATCCCAAAGGTATTCTGTCAGGTTGAGGTCAGGAGTCTGTGCAGGTTCTGTCAGGTTCTTCCACACCAAACTCGCTCATCCATGTCTTTATGGACCTTGCTTTGTGCACTGGTGCAGTCATGTTGAAACAGGAAGTGGCCATCCCCAAACTGTTCCCACAAAGCTGGGAGCATGGAATTGTCCAAAATCTCTTGGTGCTGAAGCATTCAGAGTTCCTTTCACTGGAACCAAGGAGTCAAGCCCAGCTCCTGACAAACAACCCCACACCATAATCTGAATTCGGAAAAGACTTTGACGTCTATGTGATTACACCCAGTCAACATTTATTGTATTTGTGGTTTAAGCAAGTCAAAGTGTGTTTTTGAGTATCTGCAGAAATTTGTAAATGACAGACTCGAGTTATTGCAAGGAAATTATTCAGGAACATTACTTAAGACAGAAATTCAGTCCTTTAACAAGGATAGTGGAGATGGTTTCTATGTTCCCAACTGATTAAATACAACTCTGTTGTCTTGGGGTGACCAGAAAACCTTTGAAGGTGTGGCTTAAGGGTAATCCAGCCATTAGGCTTTTTTCACAAACTACTGAAGTTGCATTCCCATAATCCTTGTGAATTTAACTGCAACCAAAGGGTTTTGAAGCTGTATCATGTTCTACTGAAGTTCTATAATACTGAAGGGTTATCAACCAAGTGAGCTGTATAACAATATGGCCATGTATTGTTGTTGTTGTTTTGTTTGTTTTGTTTTGTTTGTTTGCTTTGTTTTTGTCTCCTGGACTTTCAGTCCAAATGGTTGAATTTGTACATTAGTTGATGATTTCCTTTGAGCAACACTAAGGATTCTAGTATGGCTAGGATGAAACTGTGTTCCGTGTACACCAGCTTATTTATGACGAATACAACCAGTTTGGGCCTTTAGACTATTTTTATTTTTTATTTTTAGACTTTAAAATATTTCTGGGCTCCATTTTGAAAATTATTTTGATCAAATTAAGCATCTATTACGCAGGACATGCCAACCTCTACAACAATTAGTCAAAAGGTCATCAGAAATGATAACCTATAATCATGATACATTAAATATAAGATAGAAGAGTAATGTTCACAAAGAGAGCAATCAGACAACCAAATAGCCAACACAGACTGCCTAAGCCTTCAGAGCACCATAGAAACCATTCATTCATTCATTTTCTACCTCTTATTCCCGTTAGGGGTAGCGGGTGACTGGAGCCTATCCCAGTAACATTGGGCCGTAGGCGGGGTACACCCTGGACAGGGGCCAGCTTGTTGCAGGGCATCCCATAGAAACCACTAAAAAGGTAAGCATGAAATGTAAGCAGCATTATTTGTATTTTCCCCACTTCAGCATGTGGCAAAACTCTAACTCAGGTTGAGCAGATTTGACTGTATATCATTTTAAAACCAGTGAACTGTTGAGATGAGTGGGAGGATGCAGCAGTTTATTGAAATGGGTGTTATTACTTTTTGGCATAAAATGACAAATGTTTTGTTTGTTCTCCAATAAGAAGAAAACTCCTGCACACTGTCTAACTTGCAACAGTGAGATTTATTCAAATATAAAACAGAGCAACTTTTCAGCACTGGTCTTTTGTCAGGCCAAATGCCAATTTTATTTTAGGTTTGGCTAGCACCCTCTCCTACGTGACACATCTGTCTCCAGAAACAGATGTGAGAAGTATTACCTTTTTAAAAACATTTTTAGGGCCAATACTATTTTCTCTGAAATATTTTCTAAAAATTCACCAAATGTTGTGAAAACAGCCTAAATTTTTTAAAACTCACTAAATACTATTTTTTTTCCAGCCCGACATGTTCAAAAGAAGCTTAATTGGGCAAAAAGCCAACCAATCTGGTAACACTGTATATCGTCCATGCCTTATGGTAAATTCGCAATTGCATAACGATGTCTGAAATAGATTTGCGGCAGAAGTTGTTTGTGCGTGACTCCTAGTGAATCCTGTTACACAACCACAAATAGCACACATTTTCTAAATGTGCAAGCAATTTAGCACCTCTCTTTATAAATATGGCCCTGAATAAACACATGGGGGATTTATGGGTTTTATGTGAGTGAATAAACTCATTCCATTCTGCTTTTGTTGTATGAACTTGCATGAACCTTTTAGCCACTGAGGCATCCCATTTGTTTTGTGGCAAAGAAAAAAAAAAAAAAAAGGGGGGATGGGGGGGGGGGGTCTGTTTTTACACTAATATTTCTTTGAACTTATTTTCTGCAACTTGTACACAACTACACAATGTTTTTTTTTTCCTTTATTTCCTTTTTTAAAGTCATTATAGACTCCAAAAGACAAAACCAGAAACTTCCTCCGACTGTATCTCCAGTCTTTATTACATGCATAATTAAGGCGAGTGTAAATATGAGACACAGCAGCCTTATTACTCCTTCCAATTTAAAAATGGTTTGAAGGCATTCGAAGTACGACTGTTGATTTGTAATCTCCATAAACACCTGTAGTAGCTTGGAGGAACTTCCACATTATTCCATATTAGTGGTGCTGGCATGACGGTGGCTGGTGGGACTGTGGTATGGATATGAGAGCCCGAATCAGGGGAGGAAGTCAGTCGTGAAGGCGGCATTGTTTGCTTTTCCACCTCGCATTGATTAAGGATGGAGCAGTGCAGAGGAGTTGTGCTGCTAAATGTTTCATGCGGCATGAATTAAGAATGTGTCGCTCCCTGAGGAAAGACAAAAAGCAGCGGTTTAGTGGGAGGAAAAAAAAAATAAAAAATAAAAAATAAAAAACTATTGGTGCAAATCTCTCACAGAGGTGTCTTCTTCTGTGTAGTGGGTAGGTTAGTTTTCCCATGAAGCCACAGGGCACAGATTTCCATGTACTGGGGAGGACACAAGAGGCTGGAACAAACAGAAACACTGCAAATCCTTCCAAATGGAGTCACACGTTTAGTGTAAGTCCACTCATGCATAACAGTGAAGCTGATCATCTTAAAAATGTAATCCGGCCTGAACAACAGCTTTACTGCCTCTTCATAAAACCCTTTTTAAATGGTTCAGTTCAATTTGTGCTCAGATGAAAATGCATTTAGCGGTGTTTTGATGCTTTTTTTAAAATTCAAATCAATAAGCAACACAGATTAGAAAGTCTCAAAGGGTTATATGAAAGTAATTTATACAGAGAGGTTTAGTGGCAGTGCTTCATTGTAAAGGAAATAAGTCAATGGATCACTAAATGTATTTAAAAAATCGCTTTGTTATTGTATTAGTATTTATTTATTATATAACAATTCCACATTTTGTAAAAAAAATAAAATAAATTAAAAAAACTGCCTGAATAAATACTTTATGTATCACATTTTCTCGCATATTAAGAGTTGCAAGCTCTGTGCAAGAAATAAGGAGTATTATGTAATAACAAAGCAGTTAAAAATGTGTACAGGTAATATAAAAAAAATATATAGCATCTGTGTTATAGTGCCACCTACTGGTGTTTGAACTATGAGCCCGTTTACACAACCACACTGGCCAGGAAAATGCAACAGTCATGCTGTCTCTAATTAGCATTTACATTTCTATAGGCTCAGGTGTGAAGAAAACAACCGAGGGTGTGAATAAACTGTAGTACCCGTATTTGGCCAGCTAATGGCGATGTGCGTTCTACAACAGCAGAGGAAATCATAGATCTGGTCTGCAACTTTTCAACAACTTTAAGATCTTGTGGTTTTCTGGAGCCATGCTGAAAAAGTCTTAAGCAAAGGAAAGCATTTACATCATATTACTGACAGTTACAGGACTAAATATGAACGTATGAGACATGAAAGCCTTGACCTTTGTGATCACAGGTCAGCTGACATACGGCCAATCACTGTTCAGATTGGGACTGTTACATCATCGTTTTTACAGTTTACATGGGTGTGGAGTGGCTCCGAGGGGCTCTCCACTGTGAAACTAAGGGTGTGTTCACACTTGCCGTGTTTGGTTCGCTTCAGTTGAACTCAGGTGCACGTCCTGGCAAAGTTTGGTTCATTTGAGCAGCTGTGCACACAAAATCAGACTCAGGTGCGCACCAAACAGGTGAACTCTGGTCCGCCTGAAATCAGAAGTCTTGGTGTGGTGCACTTTGAGCCCTGGTGTGCTCCTGGTCTGGTCCTGGTGAAGTGCGAATGCAACGAGGACCAAACTATGGACTAACGCCACAGAGCAGACAAACCACTGTTTACCAAGGACATAGAAACATGCGCGCATCTAACTTGACTCTAAGAAAAACAAATAGCTTGCAACAATAGCCTACTGTAAATAAAATGTATTTAAAAGGTGGCTAACATTAGCAAACATGTGAAAACACTGCTGAAACAACACAGATTTCATATTAATCACTGGGGTGAGTTCACAGCTGTGTTTAGCCGAAAATTCTGCTCTAAACATGTTGGGATATATGGAGCTGAGGAGGCAGACTTTTGACCAATAGAAGAGCAGGGTGTCTTCTTCTCAAGTTTCTCTACAGTAAATACTGATGTGCTGCCCCCTACAGGCGAGGTTTGTTATTGCTCCCTCAGTCAGTGCAGTTCAGTTTGACAGAGCTCAGTGTGAACTCGAACCAGACCAATGACATCATCAACATAGGTGCGGACTTTTGCCCAAAAGTGCACCGAGTCCTGTGGACCAGCAAGTGTGAACACACCCTTTAACACCTCTTCCAGCGTTTTCAAAAGATTGTGGAGCCGTAAAACGAAAACACATTTCCATGTATACAGAAGGCCAAATCACATTTGAATTATTGTGGATTTGCTAAAATGCATTGTCATATAAACAGCCCCTTACACACTCAAGTTCCTTCTACAAAAACAGATGTTGCAGTCAATTCACAAAACACAAAGTACCCTGTGCAAAAAAATCCTTTAAAAATTAGTCCTTTAAAAAGCAAATGCAATTTATGCTGATATTTAATTGCTAAAAATATAAAAGTGTACATAGAACATCATTTTGATTAGTATTACATAATGCACAATATTCCTACATTTATAAAAAAATAATAAATTGGCAGCTCCCACATTTAATTTAAAATTTGTGCTCAAGCATAAAAAATGTTGGATTATTAAATGTCAGAGAGTATTACAATTTCACATAATGCGGTGTTATAACAAATGTGGTTGAGCAAGCTCCATATTCTCTATTATTGAATGTTTATTGTAATAATTCAGTTTGATCATTAAAGTCACACTATATTTATAGCAACTTTAGTGAGGCTAGCCAACAAAAATATGTGATCATCCTGCTCTGCCACATGGGGAACAGGTGATCTACGACAGACAGCTAACCAGCCAAAAACATGTATTTTCCAAACCCAATGTCACCACACATTTTATTTCAGCATATGCTTTAGTTAGAGGGCGTATTTTATGGTAAAAAGTTATTTAGGATTAAATTGTGATTGTGGTTTCTGTTTGTCAAGCTCTTCTGTTAAAAAAAAAAAAAGTTGTTTCAAAGATGAAAAGTTCTGTTGCTACAGCAGTGTAATTATTGGCTGTATTTTTAGTCATGTTATCTTAACTATAAATAGAAATTCAGTAATTACATTGTATGGCATAATGGTATAATGCACCTACAAAGTTTTCCTTATAGTAAACATTCTATTAACTCTCTTTAGATATCTGACGGTTCAGAGTTGACAGTAAAACATAATTAGTACTATTTTAATGAAGTATGTAGAACCAAATAAATGTAATATCACAGCATTATGAGATAATATGTAATAGTTTTTTTTTTACTTTAATATATAATAATTCCACTTTTTTTATAATTTGCAGTATTTTGTAATGAATTGCCTGATTGCAACATGAAAAAAGAATCCTGCATTTAGTAATGATTTATTACATGATTACTAAATCCAATCCCTAGGCACCCAAGGCACCTCTACAAAAACATGTGATGCAGCAGGTGCACAAGTGTGCCCAGTGCACAAAATGCCTAAAGGTTCTACATTAGGCTTTTTTCAGGCTTTTTAAAATCATTACTTTTGCGCGTTTTATAACCTAGAGTAATATGTATGTAGCAAAAACGTCTTCTTTTAGAGCCCCCTCCTGGCAATGGTGTGGAACGGACAGAGCATAAAATGGCTATTTACCATGTCAACATGATGCTAATAAATAAGGTGAATGGGGGGTTGTTTTGGTTTTACGGCATATATACTTTCAGTACATTATGCAACAAATGCCGTGTGGTAATTTTTTTTTTTTATTTATTTATTTTTTTTTACCCTGTACTAAGAAAAAAAAATGACAAAAGTTAAAAAAAAGAGAGTGCCTTGGATTCTGTTGTTTGTGGTAAGTGTTCAAAGATTTTTTTCTTTTTTTATTATTACCCAGCAGACAATAACTTATTCTTTTTTCAATTAAGAAGTAAACCATTTTTTTTCCAAAGAGCACCTGTCTTAACTTTTGCTTTGACATGTGTTTACCCACTCCCCGTCAGATTGTCATTGCTACAACTCCAGATATATTTCTGAGGTGGAAACAACATTATAACATGGTTAAAAGCTAAAAAAAAATAAAGTCAGTTTAGCATAATAGGGGACCTTTAAACAAATGAGTGGTGATTCAGGCTAATACTTAATTGCTAAAAATATATATGTGTACAAACAAGACACCCCATTTCATTACAACTTAATTTCGGTATGTATATATATAAAAAATACAGGCAGTTTTTGTGTGAAATTGTTACAAAATGTGAATTATTACATTTTTCCACCCTCTTTTCCTTTAACAACAAAGATCACATTAAATCCCTGCAATCATTCTCTTCCACTGAAACACAGATAAGCCATATTCTCACTCACAGAGGCGCTGGAGGAGACAGATCAGATAAATAAAAGTTGCAGTCTACTAACTTGCTCTGATTCTGAGGTGCCATTAAAGTGAGTGCCATGCGGTTGTTTATAGGAGCCGGAGCTACAGCCCAGGGCCTGAGAGAAAATGACTGAGAGTGAGAGGATGGGGCTCTCCAGGAAAGAAGTGGTCTCTCTCTGAATGCAGTCAGGGAAATGAGTATTGGCTGTAATAGGTTCATTAAAGTGTTTGCCAGCACACAGGCTGCTGGCACGCTCCTGCAAATTGTCCTCCTGAGTGAATTCCAGGGAGTTTCTTTTCATTGGGAAGGTGATTCACTGGGAAGAAAGGTATCTCTGATACACTTAGCCCAGCTGTAATAAGGTTCTCTGAGTTAATCCATGCTCAACTTCTGCCCAAATGCAATGCACATAAGGGAAACAGGGTTAGGCTGGAGAAAGGAGATTAAACCAAAATCATATGAAGTACATCTTGAAAAAAATCTAATTTGACAAAGACCATCCAAATGAAATTTAAAATGTCCAATCAGAAAGGAGATGGCTCTGTTGCCAGTATCTACACTTCTGTTCAGACTTCATTCATAAATCTCCACCTTCCTCTTGGGCTCCTGTCTGGCAGCTCTCACCTCAGCATCCTTCCTACCCATATACCTATTCACTCTCCCTCCTCTGTACATGTCCAAAACATCTCAATCATGCCTCTCTGACTTTATCTTCAAAACATCTAACACGAGCTGTCTCTCTCATGCGCTCATTCCTAACCCTATCAGTCGTCATCAAAAAAAAACTCAACATCTGAAGCTGTAAGACCACAGTAACAGTAATATACATACACTGTATTTGTATAGGTTACCAGAATTCTATTGCAATTAGACTAAACTAAAAAAGGGTTTGAATTATTATTATTATTTACTTATTGTATCGTGTGACTGCTCTCTTATTTATTTGGGGTCGCCTCTGCAAACCAGTCGTAATGTGATTTGGCAGGTTTTTACCCCGGATTCCTTTCCTGTCAGCAAAAACACCGACTGATTCGTGTATGAAATGTGGGTGAAGTGTCTTGCCCAGGGACACAATGACAGTATGTGCTTCAGGCAAGTTTCGAATTGGTGATTTTCTGATTAGTGGGCACTTAACTTACTGCTGCCACTGTCGCCCCATTTGAATCACAGTAAATTGCTCCATTTGGGAATCTTGCCATATAACCAAAAGAAAAAAAAGTTTAAATTTAGGTAGGAGAATGTGCACTAGATATATTGTTTTAGAGTAACACAAGCATGAAATAATATATTTCCACTTTCAGAGCGTTAACTATTATTTTAACAGTGTTTATTTTTGTCAAGGTTGAATCCAATCAGTGTCCATCAGTGCTGTAGCCTATAGGGAATCAGGCTGCCTCTCCACATCTGACATTTTGTTGACCTATCCACTCGTCCAGACAACAAATGAGGCTGTACTCTGCCTCCACGCAGCTCAAGTCATAACTCCTGTGACCGTTTAATGTCCTGCACATAAATATGTCATCCGGGCCAAAAGAGGACAGTCCCCTGCACATGATTTGTAGGAAGGGAAGTATATAAATTGCCCAAACTTGGCCTCCTGGAGTAGTTCGATTCTGTGCTCATAACCGGATGTCTTTGCAAAGGGCATCCAGAGGAACAGAGTGACATTTTTGGGAGCTTTGTAGTCATTCATTTATCCCCGTGTTCCTTCGACTCTCAGTAAACCAATAGCGGTCCCATGCTGATGTACAGAGCCAGAGTGAGTGGCTGTCTGACTGTGCCCAGTGGTGGATTAATGTGGTTACTATTGAATCTCTGGCTTACCCATCGATCTGTCCCAACGTGGCATGAATGTGAAGAGGTTGGGACCATTGACAGTAGGCAGGGGTGGAGGCAGTTAGCCATGGGCCAGACTGGACTCTTTCAGGTGAACTTCATGAAGCCTGGATCCTACTGACTCCTTTTGAAGGGAAGTATCAAAATAAATGTCCAAGTCAATTCCTTTCACAGTATTACATCTGGCCTTAAACAATCTTTAGTCATTTTATGGTTATTTGTCATTAACTGTCACACAGCCGAATGTCTGTTGAAGCTAACTTTCTGTTTCTTTAAACTAAAATTAAAACTAAATCGGTCCTCTGTATTTGACCCATCCTGGAGCAGTGGGCGACCCCAGTGCAGTGCCGGGGACCCTTCGCCTGGTCTTGAGTCAGGATCCTGGGCTGGAGTACGTAGCTAGAGGATTAGCCTATTGTGCATGTTTTAGGGTGATGGGAAACACAGGAGCACCCGGAGGAAACCCATCCAGACACAAGGAGAACATGCAAACTCCACACAGTAAGGTCCCAACGCGGTCCGGAATTCGAACCTGAGACCTTCTTGCTGTGAGGCGAGAGTGCTAACCACTTTGCCACCATGCCGCCAGAACATAGGGCAGTAGGAAAATAGAGATGTATCCACAATTTCAGACCACCTGGCTCTAAAACTACTTTTCAAAGGCCTTGCTCTCCAAAGTCTTCTCTTAGTCTTGTTAGGGCGCACTCACCAGGGCTGTTTACCCCAGGATCGACTGAGGAGTGGTCTGTGTCCCCTACTGGGCCCCACTCACACCTGCACAAATGATCTGTGCCAAGGCCCTCATTGTGTCGTCAGCTCTGAGAAAGAGCTCTATATCATCATGGTGTGCTGTTTGTTTACAAGACACACAAAAACCGCTAACACTTTTAAAATGGTACACTAGAAAACCTTAATATTGTTACTTATTTTGAGTCATTCATTCAGGACAACGGTTAAGGACTTGCTCAGCAACCGGAGGGTACCTGGTTTGAATCTCACCCAAACTGCATACTGTTGTTGTGTCCCTGGGCAAGACACTTCACACACAATGCCTACTCCAGTCACTGTGTCTGGTTGCGACAGGATGGGCATCTGACGTATAAACCTACCAAATCACTGTGCTGTGGTAACCCCAAATAGAAAGGGAGAAGCCAAAAGAAACAATTTTTGAGTCATTCATTCATTCATTTATTCATTCATCAGACACAGTCTTCCGTGACCACACACACTGTGAGCAGCTGTGTCCCATAGCTCATCCCTCCCACCGGAGTTTGTCCTCTGTCCCACAGAGGAGAGAACTGCCTCATATTCAACAAAGAATTGGGAGGCAACGTGTTTTGAGGTGTGGTACAGAGCCCTTCAGTTTTAATGGGTGCAGCTTCTTCTGCGTTAAACTAGACAACGAATCATTGCATGTGATGCTATCAGCCAATCAGATCTGCTGATTTGGAAACACGGAGCTTTGACTGTGAGTGGGATAGAAGGAAGAGAAATGAGAGACAGACAGATGTCGAGGTCAGCTCTACTGTGTCTCCTGTGTTATGAGTCAGGGACCAATATTAAAATCATTTTTATTTTACTGAAGCTAATTATCTGATATATATATCTATCTATCTATCTATCTATCTTTCTATCTATATATATATATATATATATATATATATATATATATATATATATATATATATATATATATATATATATATACACTGAACAAAAATATAAACGCAACACTTTTGCTTTTGCTCCCATTTTTCATGAGATGAACTCAAAGATCTGAAACTTTTTCTACATACACAAAATAACCATATCTCTTAAATATTGTTCACAAATCTGTCAAATCTGTGATAGTGAGCACTTCTCCTTTGCTGAGATAATCCATCCCTCCTCACAGGTGTGCCATATCCAGATGCTGATGAGACAGCATGATTATTGCACAGGTGTGCCTCAGACTGGCCACAATAAAAGGCCACTCTGAAATGTGCAGTTTAATCACACAGCACAATGCCACAGATGTCGCAAGTTTTGAGGGAGCGTGCAATTATTATGCTGACGGCAGGAATGTCCACCAGAGCTGTTGCTCGTGAATTGAATGTTCATTTCTCTACCATAAGCCATCTCCAAATGCGTTTCAGAGAATTTGGCAGTACATCCAACCAGCCTCACAACCGCAGACGACGTGTAACCACACCAGCCCAGGACCTCCACATCCAGCATGTTCTCCTCCAAGATCGTCTGAGACCAGCCACTCGGACAGCTGCTGAAACAATCGGTTTGCATAATCAAAGAATTTCTGCACAAACTGTCAGAAACCGTCTCAGGTAAGCTCATCTACATGCTCGTCATCCTTATCGGGGTCTCGACCTGACTCTAGGTCGTCTTGAGTGGGCAAATGCTCACATGCAATGGCGCCCGGCACGTTGGAGAGGTGTTCTCTTCACGGATGAATCCCGGTTTACACTTTTCAGGGCAGATGGCAGACAGCGTGTGTGGCGTCGTGTGGGTGAGCGGTTTTCTGATGTCACTGTTGTGGATCGAGTGGCCCATGGTGGCGGCGGGGTTATGGTATGGGCAGGCGTATGTTATGGACGAAGAACACAGATGCATTTTATTGATGGCATTTTGAATGCACAGAGATATCGTGACGAGATCCTGAGGCCCATTGTTGTGCCATACATCCAACAATCACCTCATGTTGCAGCATGATAATGCACGACCCCATGTTGCAAGGATCTGTACACAATTCTTGGAAGCTGAAGACATCCGAGTTCTTGCATGGCCAGCATACTCACCAGACATGTCACCCATTGAGCATGTTTGGGATACTCTGGATCAGCGTATACGACAGCGTGTTCCAGGTCCTACCAATATTCAGCAACTTCGCACAGCCATTGAAGAGGAGTGGACTAACATTCCACAGGCCACAATCGACAACCTGATCAACTCTATGCGAAGGAGATGTGTTGCACTGCATGAGGCCAATGGTGGTCACACCAGATACTGACTGGAGTCCCCAGACCTCCCAGTAAACCCCCCCCCAGTAAAACAAAACTGTACTGTTTCAAGAGTGGCCTTTTATTGTGGCCAGTCTGAGGCACACCTGTGCAATAATCATGCTGTCTCATTAGCATCTGGATATGGCACACCTGTGAGGAGGGATGGATTATCTCGGCAAAGGAGAAGTGCTCACTATCACAGATTTGACAGATTTGTGAACAATATTTGAGAGATATGGTTATTTTGTGTATGTAGAAAAAGTTTCAGATCTTTGAGTTCATCTCATGAAAAATGGGAGCAAAAGCAAAAGTGTTGCGTTTATATTTTTGTTCAGTGTATGTATATATATATATATATATATATATATATATATATATATATATATATATATATATATACCTCTTAGGTATATAGGGTTAGGACCCTACCTCCAAGTTTGTTTTAAAACTAATGTTAATGTTAGGAAAATTTTGCCATAATATACAATTCTACTGTTTTTACTACTACTATAGACACATATATTGATGTAATTATAATGGTTCTGGACCTTTGCTCAAGAAAATTTTCACAAATTGGACCTCAGTGAATTTTAATTGATGACCCCAACAGGATATAAAGGAGGTGTCAAAACTGCTATCTCTGTCTACAGTTCCTTCCTCAGAAAGGTGAACCATAGATGAGTTGCGTACTTACAAGTGTTTAATATGATTTATTTATATACTTCCTGAAGTGTACCTGGGCTCAGAACAGTTGGACTGGTGTGAGTGCATCCTCGGGCCCTAGTCCTGACTTGGTCTTCTAACTTAACCTGGCAACAATTTTGAAATATGAGCTACAATAAACAACTGTTATGCTATTATATTAATGCCACACTTTATTAGTCCTCTCCAACACTTCATCATTTTTTGTGACCCTTGTGTGCGATTGATTTTGTAAAACTGCATTTGTATCAGCGTTTAGATTCCCTGTGTGTATTGTAATATCGGACCTGCTCTGATTGTGTGCACTGTATTGATTACAATCAACTACAATATTCTGTCCTGTTGATTTACATTTTTCTTTTTTCCCCTCTTCAATATTCTCCTTAATGATATCTGCGGACAGTGTCTTTCTGCAGCACCTGTCTCCGTTTGGACACTAAAGCCAGGGTTAATTCTTGGATAGGCTTCTTTATCGGTTGATACAGCTCTATTAAATCTAGTCTAATTTCATTTTCCTTGGCTATCTGTGCACATGTCTCCAGCACACAGGTCTAAATGAGCTAGAGATGGGATTGGATTAGGCCATATCTGCGTCTGGAGAGATGAGACTTACCTTGATCTCATTGTATTTTTTTTTTATTTTTTATTTTTTTATTTTTATGTGCGTTTCTGTATTGGGAAGGTCCACAGCAGCGGTCAACTGAGTGAAGGTTAAGCTTCTTTAAACCTGAAACTAAAATGTAGACAGAGTGACTGGAGCCGACCAGCCTGTAACAATGAGTGATAGGCTTTAAGTTTTTAGATAATGTTTTATTTTACATGCACGTTTTTGGACAAGAGAGGATCAGGGGAGCACACGTAGACTCCACACAGGGAGCTCACACATATTTCTATGAAGCAGGCTAATCTCTGTATGTGGCTTTAAATATGGGGCCACATGGATGATATGTAATGGATAAAATGAGCAATGATTCAAACAGCAGGAAGAAAATGGCAGTATAGTAGTACTAAAGGCTTGAACTCTTGTATGACAGAAATGTAAATTCAGTAGGCATCTAACCAGAAAGTTGGCAGCTCGATCTCAGCTTCCAGTATTACATATTGCCATTGTCCTCAGCAGGGTTGCCAGGTCTGAAAGTCACAACCCGCCCATCAGAAACTTAAAACCTGCCCAAAACCAAGGGGAAAGGTAAATGAAAACACCGCACAACTGTAGTGTCACTGAGCAAACGGCCCCCTCCCCTCTCTCAAACCGATATGTGCTAATTTGACCTTGATTCAGTGTAATCAGCTTTGGATTTAAAGATTTGTCCCTCAAAATATGGATCTTTGTTTAGAAATAACCAAATAACAATATAATCTGCATACAAAAATAGCACTGCCCAACCTGCAGACATTTTCTTTCACTTGCAGCAACATTTAAAAAGCTGCCACCCTGTGAGTGACGCCTGTTTTATACACTGTTGCCTCGTCGCTGGTGCAAACTCCCTTCGAACTTCTACGTTGCCCCTCTCCCTTGTTTTATGAAGTGCCAAATCACCACCAAACCAAGCAATCAATCACGCCATGGTCTTTGCCAAACTTGAGGCAAAGTTAAATTTCTGGGGAGGTGCATGTCAGGGCTTTTGGTGTAGGTCTTGAGAGGGTTTGTGCCACTACAAACCCTCTCAAAGTTTTAAGCAGAAGTATAAATCAGCCTTCATACACCTAATTGTAAAGTGTCTATAAAAGTACTATATAAGAGCAATGCATTATTATACATTGTTTTCGCCAATTAGTTTTGCATAATGAAGCCTGACAATGAGAACCTAATTGTTAAAAAGGAGACCAATGAAAAGAGTGTAAAATGCAAGGTCTAAAGGGGGCCTATAGCAACCAAACTAAATAAAATGTACATTTATGTTATTTTTTTATCATTTATCTTTACATTTTTTATGGAATTCCACAATAAAGTCTCCAAATAAAATATTCAGTATGTGCACATTTAAATTCCATCTTGATCAAATGGGTTTTAATATTTTAAAATGAAAAGTAATACTAAGTATGGCTTCCCAGTGGTTTACAGCTGAATAATACATTGTTAAATGGCATTGCTCTAATTCATTTTTAAGGCAAGGTTCATTATTATTGTCTGGGTTCATTAAGGTTGGCTCACATAAAAGTGTTTTTCTATACTGCTATTCACAAGTTTGATTGCAGTTTATCATTAATTTAGCACATTGAAAAATAGGTTTGAGTCTGATAATTACAAGCGATGTTTTTAGAGATGATCTTCTCCTAAAGTTATTTGCATGCAATGACATCAGCCAGTAGCATCTCTAGTTTCTCTATATTTGTGTTTATTTAAAACAGAAATGTCCAAAGGTTTTTCAGAGTCCTGTAATAAATGATGAGAGACCAAGAACAAGAAGACCAACACATTTGAAACCACACGCGTATTTTTTTTCTTCCCAGGGACACCATTATGGAAGTGATTTTCAAAGTCACAACGTTAATGCAGAAACATGAAGCATGAACACGTCTCCAATCAAATCTGAGCTGTAATGAAGTTAGACACTATTTCTCACTGTCACCAAACATACTGGCTTGTCCAAATAATTGCAGAAGCAAAATACTCATTGTAGCTTCCAGTGAGCACTCATAGGGCATATTTACAAGACGAGCGCTAAATTGTGAGTGCAGATTGAAAAATAGTGTTAGCTATTTGTGGGCAACACTGTCATCATGCATATGCCACATGCCCACTGTAAGGACTTTTAAAGGACATGGAAAAGACTCATGGAAGCCCAGACAGCTGCAGTTCAGTGGAATATGAGAGAAACTGAAAGAAAAAAAAATAGTGCAGGTAAAGTCTGTCTCTTTGTTGCCAAAACTTTCAAATTAACACATTATTGTTGTATCTTAGTAAATAAGCTCTTTTAATGCTTTTTATCTCATTTTCAACATTCCATTTGTGCACAAACAACAGCACTTATTCCTCAAACGCACTCAATCATTTGCATTTTCTCCACCTTGGATTTTGCACATTACAGTGAAAATGCCCCATTTTACATATTCACTGAGTCACCGGAGCAAAATCTGCGCAGCATTTGTTTCGGACATGTGAGAGAGGCTAACCTCACCTGCTCCACTTTTAGCACATCTTATTCATTTAATGTCCATGCAAATCTTTGATAAACCTGGCTGATACAAAGCGACCAAAAAGCAGAAGAAACATTTGTGCAGATACGAGGATGAAAAAAGCAAGAGTCAAGCCAAGCAATGGGTCACTTGGCACTCATGAGTTTTTACAATGGTGCTTTATTACGGTAAACTCAGTGCACAAATAAACTGGAGAAGATCTTAAACATACAAGGAGCTAGACCCAAGCAGAACCAGATTACCCACCATGCTTTGCAATGTGAGCTACCTGAGGAGCAATACTTCTGATGTGAATCTTGCTGTTGTAGTTGCCATCATAGTAGCTCCTTCTGTAGCTGCCCACCATATCGTCGAAAATCTAATCCAATGGCGTCCAAATTATGAAAAATATAATCAGTCCTGTTAGTCCTTGGGGTAACTTTTGAACATCTATTTTGATTGAAATCACAAAGCACTGTGTCCTGCCTGATCACATGACACTGATGTATAAGTCCTCCTCTCTGTTCACCTGTGATCAATAAATCCGTACCTCTAGTTGCTCTGCTCCAGCCCAGCCGCGGGGCTCACTGGGTGGGATCTCGTTGACTAAGACTGTGATGCGGTGCAGCCCCTGGTGATGGATCGTTCCATTACCGGTGACTTCCCTGCTGTTCGCCTCTGGTCCACCACTCTGTGCTACAGCAGAGGGAGTGTAACACCCATTAATGTAATGATCCCCACAAATGTAATAAATCACAAATGTAATAAAAAGGTGTATGTTTTAAATGTAATAAACCCACAAATGTAATAACTAAATATTCCACAAATGTAATAACTATTTTATTTGCAGTAGTTTATTACGTTTATGCAAAAAAAAAAGCTTAATGTAAATGTAATAACTTCCCACAAATGTAATAAAAAAAAGATTATTGCTGAATCATGAACATATACTACAATGTTTTTTGTTTTTGTTTTTATCTTTTTGCAAATTTTAACTTGTAAGCAAAAACAATTATAAATTTTTAAAAAAGCAGGAGAATTTACAAAATTGCCATTGATGTCTAATGTTGCTAAATTGTGAAATACCCCAAAATTGTCATTAATCCCTAAATGAAGTACGTATAATATCTTTGTTCTAATTAAGATTTAACTTATGAGCATATGAAGAATCATGTCTCATGTTATGACCTAAAGCTGAGAGTGTACACAAGACAAAAAAAAAAAGGTTGGAAACCACTGCTCTATGGTGTTTAGACGTGATATTTAGAAGCAGAGAGGGTTATAATTAAAACATGCACAATGCACACTGCTGCAACTTTTGCATTGTTTTGTGTTGGCATTTAGCATACAAATACAGCTTTATTAAACATTATTTTAACTAAATATATTTTTAGCATAATAATAGTAGACTAAGCATATAATTAGTAAGTTACATAATAAAATATAATAAATAAACTTATATATAAATTGATCTTTGTAATGCAGAGTTCAACAGAATTTGAACAAAACAACTTCAATGGTAAATGGTTTCACATTCACAGATGTGCATTAAAATGTGTTACTTTGCAAAATATGCAGAGATGCAAGAATATTCTGATTATTCGATTACTTGATTACCAAAATAATAGCTGCAGCTCTAAAGTCTGACTTACTGCAGTAAACCAAGCTCCTGTTCTGGTCATACAGAGACTGGACTGCCCTTAGCAGAGTGCCCCGGACCCCCATACTCCGAGAGCACCCTCTACAAAACTCCACAAGGGACCAGACCAACATCATCACACAAGAGTAAGAGCACATTACCAACGCACAAAAAAAAAAAAATAATAATAATAATAATAATAATAATGCTAATCTGGGGCCTTAAACAAAGAAAAACAACAAGTAAGGAAAAGGGAAAACAAACAAGAAGCCTAATTGGTAAGAAAACATTGGGATGGTCACACTGCCTACATTGAAGAACAAATACAACATGCAGTGAAAACGCATCAACACACCACACATAAAATTAAGTAGTGCACCCAAAAGAAAAAAAAAAAATGAACTAGGAACAAACATCTTCACTTCATTATATTTGACACAGTATTTTAAAATTTCTGATGCCAAAGAAAAGCCTTTGTACCATATCTGATGTAAATCTGCATAAACCTACAGTATATAAAATCGTGCCCATTTCCAGTAAATGCCACCATTCAATTACATAAACAAGAGTTTGACATTTTAGAGAAGTCTTCATTTTCCATGACATTTTGCTAAAAGCCTCCACTCGTGTCCAAAAGATCCTTGGTTTAAATGTAGAGCAATGAAAGCCCAAGATGGAAGTAATTATATGAAGAAAAAGCACTGTTGTAATAGCAGCTGTTTTTTTCATATGTAAAAAGGCTCCAAGGTGCAATTTGATGACATTTTTGTGCACATTTTTCCCCTCATTTGCCACATGTTTATTTAGCGCGGCTACCTGCAGTTATAATCACAGCGTTCAGCCTGGAAGCGCCTCGTGTTCGACCCATTTTCGCTGAAGGATCCCTTGTTACTGTCCTGACAGGCAATTTACAGCATCTGTGACAACGGTGACTGCTCATGGATGTTAAGCAACCTGCCTGTAACAGCTTTTCAGTCCACATCAGGAAGACGAGACTATTGTAGAAAGACTGGTCAGGGGAATAGCAGCACAGTCAATGCAAATCTTTGTTCACTCTTTCAAAAACTCTCCTCAATTGTTTTACATGGTGCTTAAGTGTATGGATATTATTTTCCAATTGGCTGTCAACTGTGGAACAAATCAGTGTACAGCCAGTTTAGTCATGTGCCCAAAAAGATTATTGCCAAACGACCTTGTTATGTTGCACATTTAGGATCTGTCCACTCCAGCCAAGCAGCCGTCACACAGCCTGAGCACTGTCCAAAGACATGCATGTGCGAGTTTTACCATTGTCCATGGCATCGCAGGCTGTAAACACTGTAACCTGCCAGTGTATAGCCTCATCTGGGGTCTGTTGTCTGAGCCATGTCTCACAGAGACCAAGCAATCCTGGATGTGCCTCTGTGTAGCCATCCGACTGGGAAGATCATACATTTTGCTTGTGAGGGATTGCACAATAGTGAAAAGTATAACCAAGAGGGTGAGCTGTCCTTTGCTACTCAGCGTTTGCCTCGTCTCTGGTAGCTAGAAGATCCCTTAGCTGCACTGTGACGCAGCATTGCTCCAGATTGGCAAAGACACAAACACCAAAATGACCCTTGTGACACTTTTCTCCTACAACAGGGTTTTTCTCTCATACTTAGCATCAGTGGTGGAAGAAGCACTTTTTTTTTTAGTTAAGTAAAAGATAAAGGAGCAAAAATGTACTAAGAAAAAGTAAACGTATCACGTGGAAATTTTGTACTGTCTACGATGACGACACAGCAAAAACTAATGATTTTAAAGTCATTGTAGGTAGTGAGTGGAAAACTGACTAGAGGGCACTGTTTTGTGATTGTAGCAGGCAGCATTATATCCTACCCCTGGCAGACACAGCACGGCTCGGCAGTGCTGTACGCTGAAACCACGGTCACGGTCTTTTAGAACGGCCAGTCAGTGAGAAGGTGTGGATGTCAAAACCTTCTTGTATTTCTCATTACTAGAACATAAAAGAAATGTATTGAAATATATATGACCGACACTCGCAGTAGTCTGACAGCAACAATACAGGCACCATACAATAGCAACAATGATTATAAGTATGCGACAGTCAGACTTTGAGTGGCAGCCACTCCCACCAATAATCATACAGAACCGTTTCGCTCCGAAAACAATTTTTAACAAATTTAATTGTTTTTTTTTAATAAGAAAATACAGATAGTAGTTTAATTTGGTTTTATCTGAACCCACTCACTGTTTTGAGGGCTATTTATTGGTAAAAAAAAAAAAAAAAAAGTTTTAATTTCTTGACAAAATATGTTTAATATCCCTATTACCTAGAATGGCTTTAAATGGAACTCAAAATACTTTTTACTTCAAGCCAATTTAAAAAAAAATGTGGAGTAAAAAGTACATACTTGCTCTAAAATGTAGTGAAGTAAAAGTAAAGTAAAGCACTCAAGTAAAGTACAGATAAGGGCAAGAATAGCCAGAGAGTAACGCCACTTCACACACAGCGGAGCACCATTATGAGAATGCTGTTGGTACCTTGTTTATTGTCATGTTGGCAGTTGACCACATAATCCATAAACTGTCAGTGGGCTTCATGATGGTCGGTGGAGGTTAGAAGTGGGCATGACCCTCATTGGTTGACTCACTGACCACCATCAATGTAACATGGTTAGATTTATCTTTTTTTTTCATCTGTTACGTGGTTCTATCAAGAGAACTAGAGCCTTTTGGCAACAACAAATCTGCCTCTTTGCATGCAAGGATGTGCATATTGATGCCATAGGTTTTATGCCAGATGCCCTTCCTGAAATAAACTTCTCCATTTAGGTAGACGTGACACCAGCACCAAAGGTACATTGGCTTCTGACCGCATATGGCTGGATCATAAGAAGTAAACCATTGAAAAATGTCTATAATATGTGCTTTTTATCACACAAACAAATGACTGATTTTGAGATTTTTATTGTTGTTTTGCTAAACTTAATCATCATAGCAAAGGCATTTATTTGACCTGTATTTATTTTTTGTCTTTTGTGTGTGTTTTCATGTTTATTTATTATTATTATTATTATTATTATTATTATTATTATTATTATTATTATTATTTTATTATTTTATTTTTTACTCTCTGGGTGGATTCTGCATGTTCTCTCTGTGTTACTGTGGCTGGTTCTCTCTGGCCCCAGTCATCCACAACCCCAAACGGGAATAAGCGGAAGAAGATGAGTGAATGAACATCCTAAGTTGTTTTTTTTTCTCATGCAAACCTTTACTGTTGCTTGTGATGAAACACCAAACACAGCATTAACGCAATATTAATGCTTGTGCCATAAATATAGTGTAGAGATAAAACAATATGCATTATCCCTGTTTCTCGCCCTTCCTGGCAGCTCTCAGTGATCTACAGCTGACCCGAAGTCTTTATGTTTCTCTAATTGATGGATAATACTTTGTTGTTCCTATCTCCAGTGCTGATCCACAGAGCCCTATCCCACCCACACATTTGCACCAGGAGATGTCAGCTCCGGATGCCCGTGTCGTCCTCAGATCTCTTCTACTTGGTGCACAATAAAACAATCTTTGGTTCAAAGCCAGACGTGACCCAGTTTGTATCGGTGCAAGAGTGCAGACCTGTCTGAGAACATTATACCTCCCACTGCTAAATCTTTCCTTTTGACCTTCAGGAGCAATGTTTTGTTTCTGTATGATCTCCAGGCCCACGGAGGTATAAGTGAAGCAGTGTTAGACAGGAATCATTCTGAAGTGGACTGATCTATTCAATAAACAAGACTGTTGTATGTTTAATATTTAATGCTCTACATCAGAGTTGTCCAAACTATGGCCCGGGAGCTTAAAGCGGCCCGCAGGCCTTTTTAATTGGTCATTTATTTTTGGTACAGGAGTCTCTAAGCAGTGAAAAGTCAAGCTATAATCCAACTTTATAAGAAGCAGTCATTATGTGCTTTCACTTCTTCTCCTGTCAGACTGATCTCTGCAGCTGCTGCCCCCTACTGGCACCACTGCAGCAGGCATTCCCACATGTAGCTCAGTTGTTATATATTCATAAAACAGTATGGAGTTAGTACTAGACATATTTTTATGGACCTGGCATTAAGGAAGAAAAATGGAAATTACTACAAAATAAATAAATGAATAAATAAAAATAACCAATTATTTGTGACAGTTGTACAGTCCCAATCCTTGATAAATGTGTGGCTGCGGAATGGCATCCAGAATAAAAACTATGCCAAAGTACCCCTGTGAATGATCTAGGGTGGATACCCCGTAAATATTAGGGCTATTATAGTGAGGCAAACTCAGTTACTTGTAGTTAAGTGGCCCTCCTCTTTATACATTTTCAGCCAGCAATGCAAAAAAAAAAATAAAATAAAATAAAAAAATAATAATTTTGGCTAATTCACTGTGGATGATAACTGCATTTCTTTCTTCTTTTTTTTCATTTCTTTATGCAGTCTTTTCTTTAAAAATATGTTTAGTGTATGGCACAGTCATATTTATTCATTAAGGATAGGTACTATGCAGCACTCTCTCTCCTCAATTATGGTTGTAAGAGCCAATTAAATAAGAATTGTTTTTTATACAAAATTTTGTATATAGAGTATTTTTGGCAATATGTTATTTCAATATTGGTTTTATTTCATTTAAAATTGACAAAATTATGATGTTGTTGACAGGCATTATGTTACTGACCATTATTACAGCAATTATTTTTTATTATTATTATATATATTTATTATATATTATATTATTATTATTATTATTGTTATTGGTTGCTACACACCTCTGCTCTCCATTTTGTTTGAGGAGCACCTTACAGTGGAGTAGAAGGTAAATATACAGTGTTGTCATATTATTAGTAGGGGTGTAGGAGTGAGCTTAGCTTTTCCCCATAATATCAACATTGTTCTTTTTTTGTTTGTTTGTTTGTTTTTTTGTTTGTTTGTTTTTTGTTTGTTTTTTGTTTTTGTTTTTTAATGCCCTACACCATGCAAGAATCTGTCCACTCTGATCTGTTATTCTAAGTCACACAAACTAATATTTATCTAGTTGTTTTTTTTTTTTTTTTTTTTTTTTTTAACAGATCAGAGGGGTTAGAAACAGCGTTTTAATCATAACTTATGTTGACTTCACAACCTTTAGGCGAGGCCTTTTCTCCCTCGGCTCACTCAGAAATGCTCACCACACACAGATGATGTGAAGGCTCAGGCGTTCCAGTATTGATGAGTGAGCCACAGAGGAGGCCTGATGACCATACAAATATAGCACAGCCATTCAGACTTCGCACTGCTTTCTCTGAAAATGCATACAGCCTTATGTGCGTCTGAAGACAAAGTGGGCCAAAACTACAACACCTTGTCCTAAAAATGTTGGGCACTGTGTAACATGTAAACAAAAACAATGTAATAATCTGCAAATCTCATAAAAACATATATTTCCACAATAGAACATAAACAACATGCTGTATCAGGCATTTAAACTGATATATTTTACAGTTTCATTAAAAATGACATAATGCAAATAAAAATGTGGGTTCAGCCCTATGATCCCACATTTTTAAGATTTTTTTGTATAAATTAGGCCCTATGTCCCCACAGATGTATGTTCCCACATTGCAAAATCAGGCCCTGTAAGAGAGAGAACCCACAATAAAACGGGAAAGACACAGAAATTCTTAAAATAGAGCTTAACAGTGACCACCCACCTCTGTGATAAAAAGTGATAAAAGTAAAATGTGATAAAAGCTTGACAGAGGCTAATCAACTATGCAATATCTAATGGCCATAACACATTTTATTTTGGTAAAAAAAAATTATCTCAAAGTGTCCAAGATGAATGGAACATATACCTCCGGTAGTCTTTTAAGCTCCATATGGGTCCCATAAAAAAACTTTGGAAAACACTTCTTTAGAAAGTAAACAGCCATGGGTTATTTCTGTCAGTATTTCATCAATCCAAACCCATGCCCAAATCACTTTTTGTTATTGTCTGGCCGGGCTAAAATATAATGGTGGTTGTAGATTGTTTGGTGGAAAGTGTTGCAACTGAGGCTATTTTTCAAATGTGCTGTGTGTCCTTCATGTCTGACAAGAGAAATGTCCTGGGTCCAATAGTGAGCAGTTGGTGACAGCGGGCTGTGATTGATGTGGCTCGGTCTGTTGGGAAGATTGTGTTCAACATAATCAGATAATTACTATCACATGGATGGCTGCATAGCAATGAAAATATTAATGAGATGTTCTATTCCCTTGAATCAAAACACCATAATGAATGCATTTAAACAAGATAATTGCCGATTTACTGAAAAGTCACTCTTAGATATGTTTTAATCGTGTTTCCTCTTGACGTCCCACAAAATGAAAACCAAATAAATTCTGTTTAAATAGAGGGCTACTATTTGCTCTTAGCATAATAACAGGCCATAAATGCGCGTGTTTACAATGAGCTCCCCTCTCCCTGTGATTGCTCGTTTTCATTTCTAGTGTCTTCATTAGGCCTGATGGGACATGGAAAATCTCATACAGAGCACAAGCGCGCAAACACACATCGAAAAGGTCAGGCCCGTATATTATTTCCAAACTCATTTATGATTTATCCGAAGCAACATCTTTAACCCCTCTACCCGGCGTTTGGCAGCACACGAGCCTGTCATAATGGCCGCTCTGCTGTAGACATGACACCATCAGAGTCTGCCGCACGACAATGAGACGGCACCGAATGATTGGTTTTGGAGTGTGTGTGAGGGCACGCGTGGATCGATAAAAGGGCAATTTTCCGCTCCTGTAACCTATAGAAGTTCATGCAAAGGGCTATTGGTGGTATAATGGTTACATAACATTGCTGCAGTACTGGCACTTAGTGTGTTGGAACCACCAAGCTTGTGCAACAAAGCAATAGAATGATGCAATGTTTTTATTAATTTCTTTATTTTTATGATTATTAATGTCAATCAAGTGAGGGTACAGTATTTACAGGTGATCCCTAACACATAAAGAGCTATAATTACATACAATATAATTAAAACCCACTATACATAAAGGCACGATGTGGACCAGGGTACAAATGTAAATAACCAAACTAAAAATGTAAAAAACTAAATAAACATTGAAAGCAAAACCGAGTGTGTATTTGTGGGAATGTGTAGTCAGGCAGAAAAAAACATGACTGTCATTTATTAGGTGTGTGTGTGTTTAATGAGTGCTAGCCATTATTAGGGTCATTTTGATTGTGATGTAGAGTGCCATTGAGATGAAATCTGTGTATACAGTTTTTTTTTCAGTCAGCAATGTGTATGGTTTTCTTGTTTTCCAGTTCATGAGAGTAGTTTTCTTGCTGATGTTGTGGGCTGTTTCACTTGTGTGTAAGGTGTGTCTCTCTCAATGCTCAATTCGTATTAGACTACATCCTAAATTTGATGGTTTTATGAGACTTGAGGCTTCAAGTGTAACCTCAGAATGGGAGGCAGCGCTTATAGGTTGGGCCCAAAAAAATCTAACCAGACATAAACCATTACCTGTATTTATAGGCCCGACAAAACGCAAGCCTACGTCAATTTTAAGTGACATTTATACTGTACAATCCTGAGTAGTTTGATTGGCCTTAATTGAAATTCCCAGCCTTGGGTCAGACTAGGGCACAAAATCTAAACACTACTTGGCGGTACGTGGATGGAATAACAATTTACTGTAACAATTTACATAAAACAAATAAATGATGTGAACCCAATTTGCTCTAAAACAAGTTCTTATGTCTCCATTTCTAATCACTTAGTATCTTATTTAGTTTAGTTTAAATTTTGTCCTTATAACATTGCTTGACATACTGCTAGTGTAATCAAAACTTACCTACACACAAGTGACACCAGGGCCAGCCCTTCCTATAGGCAAAGTAAGTAATTGGTTAGGACCCCACAAACATTAGAGGGCCCCCATACTTTAACATTGTTTACATATTTGACTAATTCTGCAACTTTAATCTTAAATAACAATGTTTAAGGCTTCAGTTATCTTATACGTTTCATATCTATGGCTATATTCTGACAATTTTGACTTAAAATACTTGTCCTAGACTGAGCTGTTTCGTCCTTACGGATGATAAATTAGCCTTGTTGGACCTGTAACTTCAAACGCCTGTTGTGATTCAATGATTGTGTGTCCATTTTTCATGGCAGCGTTGGCCACAGTGTCTCTTTCAGCGCGGGCGGCCAGCTGGAGCTAACGTAGTAAATAACAGCCCATCACGTCTACCTGTTCCCTGCCAGGAGCTGTCTCATTGTCCACATACAGTAGTGATGTGCCACTGTTAGCTGGACATTAGCCAGGCACCAGCTTGTTCCCTTACGTCCCTCAGGATGTGTGTGTGTGTTTTGAATAGCTGCTGTTCTCAACTCAAACGGGACACTGAGCTGAAGTGACGCTGCCAGAAATGTGAAGAGAAGGGAAGCATAACATACAAAAGCTGAGCCAAAATGTCACATTAACGTCGGGACACATCAGTGGAGCATGAAACTAATGGTGGACAATAGTGGGACAATACGAGATAAACTGGCAAGAGAGACATGCAATATTCAATGGGCATTTTACATTGTGGATATAAAATAGCAGAACCAAATGTTTTCTGGGCAAATGACAGCATATTATGCATTTTTCAGGCTTTTTTGAATTAATTTTGGACAAAATTGTATTAACACTGACATTTTATAACTTAAAACAATATATATGTATGTAAAATGTCTTCTTAAGCTTTTACTTTGACTTTGCAGAGAACACACTAGGTGCCTGTCGCCTGTGGCAACAGTGAGGAATGAAAAGAGCATAAAATGGCTAATTAACACAGCCATTAGCAACATGACCCTAACAGAAAGATAAATGAAATTATGAGATTGTGTCTACATAAAGCCGTGAGCCCTCCAACTACTACTCAAACATGTGTGAGTGCATTTTTGAGCTGCCAAAAATAATAATGGAAAGAGCATTTACCTCTGAACTAGAAGATACTTGATTTTGAGTACAAGTGTAGGCACAACATCTTCAATACCATTCTGAGATAGGACCAGTGCCTTGGCAGAGGTCTATGCTTTCGGAATGCTTCTAGTATAAAATAAACACTTTTGCACAGGTCTGCTATCAGGGTTGCCAGATCTGACTGGCAGTTTCCAGCCAAAAACAGAACTTAAAACCTGCACACCACAATAAAAAACAGGCCAAATCACAATTGCTTTAAATTATATGTAAGAAAGAACACAAAACTTCATAGCTGCACTAAATAACCAAAAGAAAAAAAGGAACACAAACAAAAGAGTGCTATCAGACGACAAAATAGCCTTGACTTATCCAATACCAACATGAAATGTGAGTGGGAGGACGCAGCAGATTGTTGAAATGTGTATTTCTACTTTGTTTGCCGTAAAAGTCACACCTGTTGTGTTGGAGTTTCCTCCAGAAAATGTAAAACCAATAAAGCCAAATGTTGCGAAAAGCAGCCCAAATTATATAAGCCAGCCCTAATCCAATTTTTTTTTCTTCCAGTAAACGAATCACCATCAAATCTACAGTGTCACACAACAATGTAAATTCCATGAAGATGCCACAAAGACAGGCCTGTGCAACCAAGGGCATGGGACAAGGTGAGCTCTCCAACTGACTAATACAATTTATGTCAGACAGTCATTTAGGCTGCAGTATACAATGCACAGTCCAGCTCTGGGCACACTCTCAGCTGTGACATGTTTACTCTCATAGATTCATGGTCGTAATTCACTCCTGTTATGTTATGTTTTATTTTGTTATACAGTCGACTTGTGGAAAATTATTAACTGACTGTATGTCCACATGTAGGCAAGTACAGTATATTTAAAGGTCTTAATGGGTTGTCACTGCCATATTTTTCTGAGCTTTTAAAGGCCCACACATTTCATGCAAAGCCTTCAAATGCGGTTCCCAAGGCCGAGCTGAAAAACTGTTTTGGAGACCTTTGTTTTATTGGCTTTGACTTGTTAACTATTATTTTACTGATTTTAGTTTTTACTTTACTTTTTCTAGCTTATACATATTGATAATTTAATGATTGTTCCCTGGTTGTTGATTTTATTTATATTTTGTCTTGTAATGCACTTTGTTAAACTTTGAAGCCTTTCGAGTAGGAATGTGTATTTAAGAGATTTAATAGATTCAACTTTTTCAGACCCACTACTGACACTGATTCAACAGCTGTGAGTATCGGCCGATACCAATTCCAGTGCAGAGAATGAACACATGTTCTTATTTATTTTAGTTGTGACTAAATCCACTGTGAATTAAATGATACAAATGTATGTGGAAATATAACTATAATATATTATATTGGCCATACCATATGTCTCTTTTAAGTCGTGGTGCATAATTTTTTATTTTTTTTTTTTCTTATTTCTATTTTCACTCATTTTAAGCAACAAGAGCCAGAATTTCATAACAGTTATAATCTGTGAGGAACAGATGTAATGTCGATGGACCAGATTTTGGCCTTGACCCATAGTCTGGAAAACACATGGTCTTTACCATCTGTAGCTGAAGCAAAGCACTAACAAAACTTGGGACTGAAACAGTGGGTGGATATTTAGTTTAGGTAAGACTGGCGTTAAGAAATAATAACTCATCTTTCAGACAGCAACGGTTGAGACTCAACAGCAGCGCTCTCTGTTTATAGTTTTAGTGGCTTTGCTGAGCTAAACACCTGTTAATGGGATATTTACATCTGTTATATCCTCTGTTGAGAGTGAGGCTATTCAAACACAGAGAAGAGAGTAGTTAGGCGCACACCGGTTGAGTTCTGTCAAAGCGGAGAATGGCTTTAAATAAATTAATTTACCCAGCCTCACCTGGATTGAACTCATTACTCAGTCTGGCCCTGGATCAGCACTGATAACCAATATCAGTATTGTGCATCTCTACTTCCAAGGGACTGTCTTGAGATCATTTAAACCTCTTGGGATTATTCAAACCTCTGGGATTTTTTTTTTTTTTTTTTTTTTTTTTTTGACATTCTTTGTTTTATAATGTGTAAAATGTTTTCTGTGGGTGAAAGATTTGCATAATTCTGCACTTGAACTCTGCTAATTCAAAGCCACACTCTTAGTTTGCACAATGATAAAGTTACAAGGGCCAACAGAGCCGCCAAGGTCATGGTTTGGGGTCACAAATTATTTCATAACACTCCTTTTTAAACCTACTGTTTGTTTATCATTAATTTTCCACACATAAATCGGTGAGACTTTTATGCCTGTGCAACATCTCCGTTTTTCCCTATGAACCTGTCACATGCATAATAATTAGCTGCAGCCATGCGTAAAACTCCACAGAGGAGGAAAGGGACAGTGGTCACGCCTGTCAGTGGGAAACAAAGGACGGCTCTCATTAAAAGAATGAGCTTTCACACAGAGACGGGCATACACTGATGGTTATAGCTGCAGCGGCCGTAAAGACTCCATGTAGTGTGAAGAAATGTCAGATAAGTACAACACTGAGCGTATGAGGTGAGTGTCAGACTGTGATGTGTGCGCTCGTAGTGTCGCAGGAGAAGACACCAAGGTGAAATTGTAATTGTAAATGTGACCATAGAAAGTCAGTAGCTGCTTTCACACAGGCTGGTATTTGGTTCGGGTACCAAAATAATTTCACTCTTTATATGTGCTGGTCCCAAGCCCGGATAAATGTGGGGTTAATAAATGTGTGTGGAGCTAACAATGGGGTTGTCATATTAGATCCCTGGAGCTAAAAGAGCAGCCAAAATGTATCATCTCTAATGAGTGGCCCTCCTCAGCATGTAATTTTCAGTATGTGCCCCTCAATGAAAAAAGTTTGGCTACCCCTGCATTGACAATTCATGGCAATTCCCGGTAAGGTGAAAATCGCTCTCATGATCTCAGGATCAGTTTCTGTTTGCACTTTTTACAGAGGAGAAGCCAGTCATCTGAGATTGTGGTAAACTTTCTGTTACTGCATATGATTCCAGTAATAAATGTAAATGCCATTTGTTAGAATTACATTTTTACAGGAACCCAAATAGGAAATGGTAAATTTTGTGACTTTCAATTGGATTAAATACATTTTTGGTTTATTCAATTTATATTTTGAAAAATAACAAAAGAGAGAAGGTTACATCAGGAAGGGCATCCAGCATAAAAATCACTACATGCTTGGATGGGAAAAGTCTAAAAGGAGAAAACATCCTAATATGATGAAAAGCATTTTCTGCTTTAGTAGAATTAATAAATTCTTTATTTTGAACATAAATACATTAATTAATTTATTCAGTCATCTTTTTCTGCCTATTCCTGTTAGGAGTCTCAGATGACTGGAGCCTATCCCAGAAACTATGGGCCTTAGGCGTGGCACACCCTGGACAGAGCCCAGTTATTTGCAGAAATTACAAAGAGACATCCAACCATTCACTCTGACATTCATCCACTAGGGGGAAGAGTCACCAATTCACCTAAAACAGGGATGTCCAAACTATGACCTGGGGGCCAAATGCCAAAAGCCATTTTTTATTTGTCCCCAGGCTTTCCTATCAATTGGCCCAAATTAGCACAGGTAGTACTTTTTAATGCAAGATAAAGCCTCTGTGCAGTGAAAGTGACTCTGTATTCTTGTTTAGACGTCTCAGACTTCCTCTCCTACCACAGCGATCTCTGCAGCTGCTGTCACCAAGTGACACTGCAGCGGCGGGGTTTCCTGCATAAGGCCCGGTTATTACATAGCAGTGATGTATGGAGTTTTTTTTTTTTGTTTTGTTTTGTTTTTTTCACACATCAAACAACAAACATTTTGTGAGTGAGACAGACCTGGCTTTAAAGATGAAAAAAATGTAACTTAGTGGTCAGTCATCATATGTGCCAAGTACAATATAGAAAAAGTTGAGAAAAAGAGTAAAATCTATACCCATTAGTACCCATCTGAATATTCAGTGTGGAGACTTCTGACGTAGAGGGAGTAGTTGAATCTGACAGGCTATTATAGTGAGGCAAAATCTGTCACCTCTAGTGAGTGGATATATTTTTCAATATGTGACCCTCGGTGAAAGAACTTTGGACAACCTTGACTTAAAACAGGTATTTGGATGATGGAAGAAAGATGGAAAAAACCCACAGTAACATGGAACCTGAGGATCAAGCTCACATCTTGCTGGGAGGCAAAGATCTGCAGAGTTGGACCTTCCTATACGCAGACTACGCAAGTTGAGTAGGGCTCCGCAGCTGTGGCAGGGCCCCGCCGCGCCTGCCCCCTCCTCTCAAAGTAGTGATCACCTTTCTGTCTGTCCGTCAGTCTGTAGTTACAGCAAACAGGGCCCAGTCTGATGTCTCTCCAAATACTGCCCTGTGAATGTTTTTTCTTTGTAAATCACAGCAGAGAACCCTGTCTACCTCTACTGTCTCCTCACTTTTCCGTTGTGAGGGAAAGTCCAGTTTAACTCTTCTTTTGTTCGTGTTTCAGAGAAATACATTGTTTTATAGCTCCGCTGTGTACTTTCCTCTTGTCTCACATCCCTGGCCTTTTTTGAGTCTCGACTGCTCTCCTCTGCGCTAAATAGAGGAGAGAATTCAAAGCTACCTCAAGCAGAAACTGGTTTAAACTAACTCCACTCTGTGTCCAGCAGTGGACAGAGAGACCTAGACAATAGTTTCCTCAGTAACAACAAACAAAGTCACGGCTGTATTGGTCAAGAGGTCGAGGTGCTGCTGTTTATCTCACAATAATAGTAATAGTTACTAAATGTAACTCCAGAGTGTTGACGTGTTAAAGCCAGTCACCATCAAAATACATTTAACTGATTCTGGTACAGCACAAACCTGTTAAGTGCAAGTATAGGTTAGTTTAGCACAGTGGTTCTCAAATGGTGGGTCAGGGCCGTAAAGGGGATCACAGAGTGTTTAAATAGGCTGTAGCAGACAACGGTATAGCTCATTTGAAGCCTAGAGCATCACAATAAACAGTAAATGTGTAAAATATATTACACTACATCTGTAAAATACTAGTGGCCTAATTTGGAAAAAGATTTAGTTTTATAAAACAGTGGGTTTTATCCTTAAATAAAGTTGGTAAAGTCTACAATGATGTCATCAAAAAAAGTTCATAAAATAAAACCTAGGCAGGGTCCAGACATGGTGACAATTTGAAGAACAAATAATCAACAATTTGTTCAAAGGTTATTCATTAAATTAAATAAAAGCTAGCATGGATATCTATTATTCTCCCACTAAGACAGACAAAAACATCTGAATTTTGCTTAGGGCCTCAGAAAGGTTAGATCCAGCTCTGAAGAAATGACTTTTTTGGACATGAACACATAAGAAAAGAGAAACATTGGTACAAAATAACTGATTTGGTATGGGTAATCCTCGTTTTTAAACTGTGTTGTGCCCAGGAAGGCAATAGGCTCTATCTGTAACAAGTTTTGTTTCCATATTAGGTATAGCTGATGTATAGTTGGTAGTTGATGTAAATTTCCAAAGCATGAAGGCACTTTCTGTAGATGCATTATTTAAAAAAAAAAAAAAAAAAAAAAAATCACCTTCTGTAGTGATATTTGAAGCAGCAATACACAATGCACTATAAACATTTTTGTAAACGTGGCAGGGCAACACAGATGCTAGCTTCGACCAAGACAATCATCACAGACTCTTAAAGATTTTTTTTTTTTTTTTTTACTTACTTTGACATTTGCAAAAAAGTTGCAGTCGTTGTGTCTGCATTGTCCACTGTACTGGAGCAACCGGTTGGGAAAGCAAGCAAGAAATAAATAGAAATTGATAATTGACATTGATAATGATGCCTAACCCTGTCAAGTTGTGTTTCTAAAACCAGCAAATTCCTCCATACAAGTAGTAAATAAGTAAGTAAACTTTATTTATATAGCATCTTTCACATATAAAGATCACAAATTGCTGAAAAGACAGGTCTCCTCGAGTTTTAAAACAAGTTTTGGAGACCTTAAGGAGGTTCTGGCCCGAAGACTGAAGACTGCAGCCAGAAACATAAGGAGCTAAAAGGTCTGTGATGCATTGCGGAGCCTGTCTGTTCAATGCTCTGAAGGTTAAACCTAATATTTTAAAATCAATTCTAAATTTGATGAGAAGCCAGTGTAATAAGGATAAAATCTGTGATGTGAGCCTTTCTGTTGGACCCTGTTAAAAGCCTTGCTGCAGTGTTCTGTACTATTTGAAGATGTTTATGAGCAGATTAGTTAAAACAAGTAAAAAGTAAACTGTAATAGAAGAAGAAGAAAGAAAAGCATGGATAATTATCGCTAAATCTGAATTAGACAAGTTTTGAAATATCTCAAAGATGATAAAAGCCTTTTTTTTTTTCCAGTTGTCTTGAATCTCCATCCAGAGACATGGATTTGTCAAAAAAAAACATCAAGATTTCTAAGGCTCAACTGAACGGAGCCTTATCACAGAAATGTTCTCATCTGGAACCATAATAAGAGTTTCCATTTGATCGGCATTAAGTTGTAGACAGTTTTGGGCTGGCCACTGTTTAATACAGGAAAGGCATTTCATCAGCTCTTTTAATCTGTCAAACTCTGCTTCTTTGAGTAAACAATACAGCTGAATGTCATCTGCATACAAATGATATGACACAAGTCTCCTGCACCAGCTGCCGCCATGTTTGTTTTGACAAAGCTGTCGTCGATGTTTATGTGTCCTGTCCTCTGATTGGTTAACTCTGCATCCCTTACTGCCGCCCACTGAGAAAGATTAACTATGGGAGCATTACCAGACTAGTTCTCTGTATAGAATAGACAGAAAAGTAGTCTGAATTCACAATTATTCTAATGTTGTACACAATATACTGTTAATAGTTCAAGTAATCAACATCAGATATTACCATTGCATTAATAAACAAAATGAATTAACTTAAATGTGGATATACAGTAATTCAAGTTCAAGTTTTTACAGTGTGAATACACATTCAAAATAAAATATGTGCATTAGAAATACACATTAGCTCTTAGTTTTAACAATTTCTGCCAAAATACTGGCAAAGTGCTATTAAAGTGCACTTAACATTGATATTACAATATTTTACAGCGCTATGAACCTTGTTAACACCATAGAAAAATAAGGACGTGTGTTAATATAACAATAAGCGCCAATACAACACATCCAACAACCACACAACAATCATTTGGTAAAACCCCTTGAGAACTACCCAGTCATTAGTAAAATAGACCTATAGCTAATAAATATTAATAAACAGCATTTAAATACAAGCCAATTCTGAATTTAAATCCAAAAAGTGTCACTATTTGACAAGTTATGTTTGAGTTAAATCTAAAGTGCACAGTGAATCCATAGCAAAGCCATCACCAGGATTGCGTGACTTATGCAGACAACAGTAACACTTCTACAATGAACAACATATATGATACACATTATATAGTTGTAAAAACATTTTCAACATATTTTGAATTTCTTCTTGGGCCAAGGTATTCACAATGACCCCATCTCAGTCTGTCATCTTTAATTGGTTGCTCGACCGTTTGCCTCGACTTGTGGTTATCTTTTCAATGCTATCCCCTCTATCACTATCACTTCTTCCAGCCATTTTCATTTATATCCACATATTTGAACATCGCCTCAGGGACAACACTGCACTGAAATCTCCTGCCAAATTTGACTGAGGGCCTTCGCTTTGCATTTGTCAAACTCTCCCGACCTCTCCTGCATTGATAAAAAGAAAAAGAGAAACTTGGCATTCTGTGGAACAAAGAAATTTTGTATTTTAAAAACAAGTGTCTTGGTGTGGTGATAGCGTTTTGACATGTAAGTGGAGAAAAAAGAAGGCCCATTGCCATCTGTTAAGTTGAATATTTTGAACACCTAATTAGGACAGATTCAAAATATTTGTTCATGTGGAGAAATGCAGTGGAAATTGCAGAGAAACCACCACTGTTCACAAAAGCCTTTGGTCTCTTTTTACAGATTCCAAACTCTCTCATCAGATTGACCAATTAAAATTGTGACTTCATGCAGGAAAATGAAACTGTTAAGATTTATATCACAATTTTGTAAACCAAAAAAAAAAAAAAAGTATCCTTTTTGTGTGAGAAATAAGTGTAAAAAAATGATCTAGAATAAACTCAATAGTAGTTCTGTAGAATTTGAGAGAGGGGTTGTGTTGAGGACTCAAAATGTGTATCTAAGTGTAGCTATTTTGAAATTAGTTATACATAATAACATTACTATGTGAGCCAAGTCTAACATTAGCTCTAAGTCCAAATTACAGTTATCTTCATGAAACCTCTATGGTTTCTTTACACTCAAGTCAGAAATATGTTCCACTTTTCAGCACTTAGCCTAAAGGAAAACCCCTTTTTAGCTGACACATCTCTACAATCTAATGCGCAAATATTATATAATACAATTTGCGGTTTACATTTTTTACTACTACAATTTATTCATGTTCACACTTTGCATAAACATAGTGTTTTTATTTATTCATTCATTTATTTAACTAAAGGGCACTTTTATTCATTTTTAAAATCAATCTTTGTAACCTGCATTGTGTTACATTCTTTATAAACATGATCTGCCTAAAAGAAAACATTTTTAATAAGTACTCTACTGGTGCCATGAAGAAAAAGGTTAAGAGGACAGCAGAGTGCAGATTTGTTGCAGTCTTTTGAACACAGCTAATGAAAAATTGCATTTTGTATGATGCCATAATACTATAAATGAATGGATTTTGAATAATATATCCCTTTTTTATATATTATTTTTTTGTTTTTGCTGAGTTGTTTGTAATATATATTTTCTGGTTTGATACTGTTTGATATAATTTGTATTTTACTACTTTTCACACTCTCTGTTGCTGCTCTTACCTCTTCTGTTGCAACAATGCAATTTCCCCCACTGCAGGGCAATTAAAGATTTTAATCTTATCTAATTTTCTTATATGGCTGGATAAACTGAGACTTGCATCAACAGTACTGAAACGACCCTTTAGACCAGAAATAGAGTAAAAACAAAGCTAATGTATCTTGTTTCACACAAGAAGTAACCATTTACCGTAAAACGTGCACTCACTGGTGTAAAAATAAAAGCATGTTTAAGGAAAAGTATTAATTAAGTTGAGTTTTGTCATAAAGTTTTCTTGTATAGGCCTATTTCATGAACTCAAGAAAAATTAAATACCAAAAATTATTGTGTGTCAAGTGTTTTGTCACACTGTGTTACTTAGATGAGCACTGTCTAAAAAAACATTGACCTCAGTCCAGGATTTGGATCAATTATACCACTGATTTGCAAGATAAGGCTGTCCTCCTAAAAATGTACACTTGTGATTTGTCCAAAGTTTTAACAGTATAATGAACACAACAGTTGCACCAATGTTAGTTTTTCATGACAGTGTGTTGCATGTATTTAAAGGTTAAAGGCTCTCAAGCACTGACAGCTAATAACACAGAATAACATTACAGAATATTATAAAAAACAAATGTACTGTGGAGTCTCTTCAAACACCTTAAGACCACATTTGAATTCCGCTCCCTGCATTACATACTCCTGGTGTGTCCTTGAGCAAGACACTTCACCCACTTTGTCTCCAGTGTCTTTGGCTCCATTCTATAAATGTGTCATTGTGTGTTTGGTGGTGGTCGCAGAGGCTATTGGCACGGTATGGCTGCCCTTTCTCCATCAGTTCGCCCCAGGACAGATGTGACTACAGAGGTCGTTTACTACCACTGAGTGTGCGACTGTGGAGTGAATGACTAATGACTTATAAATGCACTTTGAGTGTCTCGAAACTTGCTACATAAAGCCACTCCATTATTATTATCTTATTATTAACTCATTCACTGAAACTGCAGAACCAGAAGTTTGGCGGATCTATCCCCACTACCAGCTTTGCACACTGTTGTTGCGTCCTTGGGCAAGACACATCACTCACATTGCCTGTATGTTTGTGTCAAGTGTGATTGTATGTTTGATGGTGGTCAAAGAGGCCATTGGCACGTAATAGCAGCCACACTTCACTCAGTCTGTCCCAGGGCAGCTGTGGATACAAAAGTTCCTCCAGCGAGTGTGATTGAGGAGAGGAGATAATGCACCTCATTTTAAAGCAACTTTGAGTTGTATTATTATTATTATTATTATTATTATTATTATTATTATTATTAACATCAGCTAAATTCTGCCTTAGTCCTCTAGAAAACAGACATTGCAGACATTGTTTATACATGGCACCCAACTGGAGGTTCTCCAAACTCCCAGTGATTTAACATGGGAAAAAAAAAAAACCAAATAAACAAAAACTGCAAAAAAATTACCACTGACCTAGTATCCACCCAATGGACCTACCTTTTTCAAACATTTTCGATGGAAACCATCAATAGCAAAGAAGCAATCAGGTTAGAGGATAGTGCATGTAAAGCAAATGGTTGATGCATCTCTTTTGTATGCTGAGCCTTCTGTCTTAGTTCTACCCATGCTCACACTGACAAATAACAAGCCATTAGATGATTTAAATGACAATGGGCAGGATGACAAAAAGAAATTGCACCAATTTATTTGCTTTTGGCCGACTGGAGCAAGCCAGAATTCACCCAAGCAACACACAATTCCCATGGCAGGTAAGGGTAATTGTGAGAGTCTGACAAACAACCAACCAAACCTATTACTGTATCCCCATCTGGCTTCTGTGTTCTGGCACTCACCCCACGTCCTCTCATTGCCATTAGAAACATACACTATCTTTTAAATTAAGTGGCATAAGGTTGCAATTAAAGACTTTATGCAGCATCTGCCCCCAAGCTCCAATAGTAAAAGAAAACATGATTAAAATTCTACCAACATTGCCGAGTGTTTTCATCCACACTGCCTGTATATATATATATATATATATATATATATATATATATATATATATATAGATAGATAGATAGATAGATAGATAGATAGATAGATAGATAGATAGATTTTTTTAATAAAGTAGCAAGTTACTGACAGGTGTTGGGTGTTGAGACGTACATTAAATGACATCTTTTGAATCAAAGTGGAAATTTGACGGTTTTCAACAAAGAAATGAAGCAAGTGGGTTGTTTTCATTTTAGAGTTTGAAGACGTGAGCGATGGTAATGGCAGATTGAGTTGTGTTGCATGTGTTGTGAAGGCTTGTGAATGTGTAGAGAGCGGAAAGAAAGAGATCAGATGAGTGAAAGATTCAAAATAAAGGTTTTAATAGTTAATGACAGAGTGCAAAATCAGCATTACAATACAAAGCATTTTTGACAGAGGGGGAGCTAGAGCAGGGACTGAATTTTTTGACTAATCACAAAGGAGGATGGTTCGAATGGAATCAGGGAAACTTTCATTGGTTGAAGTCCAAGCTTGTGCACTGTCTTTATACATTGGAGACATGCATTTCTACTTTCATAAAGAAATTAAATACAACACGGAAGAAAAAAAAAAAAGACTGGGGGAGATTTTTTATTTTTTTAATTTTTGAACTATTGCTACCGTGGAGTGTGCCATATACCAGGGAGTTTTGAATATGAGGCAATTAAATGAGCAGTGTTATTCATAATACTGTGTACTTACTGCAATAAATAAAATGACATCCAAATTTTGTCTCAGTAATTGTCAACTTATCTGGTGTTAGATGAGATTAGGAAAACAACAATGAGACATGGTAAAGATTCTGGGGGGCAAAGGACAACTTTTTGATTGATAGTGTAAGGAGAACTTGAAGAAGTTTCCCCAGCCCCAGGAGGATTACAACCCAGTGTACTCTTTGTGCCAGTCCCAAGCCTGGATAAATGGAAATGTTAGAGTGAGGAAGGGCATCTGGTGTAAAACCCAAGGCTAAATCAATATGCTAATGACTGCATTCTAGGAGGCAGATGATTTGGTGAACTGGGACAGTGAGAGTGATCTTGTTTCATCATAGCACACTACTCATGCCACAACTAATGAATTGCTCATCAGCTGCTTCAGCATTGCACAGGTGTGACAAGAGATGAATGTATCTATGAATTACTACTAAAATCATTCTTCTTTTTTATGAATAATTATTTTAAGTCATCACAAATATCTAACAGTACATTGTAGCTGTATGGGCAATACTGAAAATGGTGGCTTCATTTCATTTCATTTATTTTCCACAAGTCACATATGTCAATTTTTAGACAGTACATTGAAAGAGTCTACTGTGACAAGTGTTAAAAAAATGAACTCTATAAGAAGCTAATTAAAGGTTATAAAATGGGTATCTTGGGGTCTCTTTCACAGGTGAGGGAAGCATGGGACGGGAGAACAACAGGTGGATCGGTGCAGCATCAGCATTAATGCAGTCAGTGTGCCGGCCTGTTGTGGCTGAGCCAAAAGGCAAAGCTCTCTATTACCACTCAATCTACCGTCCTACTCTCACCTATGGTAATCAGCTGTGGGTCAAGACCACAAGATCTTAGATAAAAGCAACTGAACTGAGTTTCCTCCACAGAGTGGCTGGGTGCTGTCTTCGGGTGAGAAGCTAAGCCACCCAAACAGAACTTGGAGTAGAGCCGCTGTTCCTTCACATCCAGGGGGTGCCTTAGGCATTTGTTTTAGATGCCCCAGGGAGGTGTTCCGAGTTCAGATCCAGGATACACTGGAGGGACTAAGTCTGTTGGCTGGCCTGAGAAAGCCTCAAGATTCTCCAAGAAGAGCAAGAAAAAGTGTCTGGGGAGAGGGAAGTCTGGGCTTCTCTGCTTAGACTGCTGCCTCTGCGACCTAGTCCTGGATAAATAGTAAAAGATAGTTGGATGTGTGGCAAGGCAAGTTTATTTGTATATCACAATACATACACAGGGTGTATGAATTGTGTATGTAATGCAATGATGTAATACAAGACACTTGACTGTGAGGTGATTTCTGCCAAATATTAGGTAGACGTAAAATAGAACATTTTCACTCATAATTGCAATGAAATACTAACTATGCTTGTTAATTTAAACTGAAGGTTATAACAGAAAAGTCTGCACTCAGCTTATCCAAACATAAAACTTATTCAGACTGTTGTTCAGAGTGTTTTCTGAAACGAACCGGAGATTTACCAGGACAAATGTTATATAATGTAAGTTTAACTTGGGCAATGGACTGTGGGTGTGTGAACATTTGCCATTGGTGTCTCTCCTAGCTTTTATATATAGCAAATTAAGTTGCAAAAGAAAAGTTCACCACCGTAATCAGACATTATAGTGATGCAAATGAAAGATAATGAAATTAAATGACAAAAACTCATACAACAAAAACTATACTTTTTTTTTTTTTTTACATATCTGCATTTTTTTGGTCCAAATGAAAAATGAGAGTCTTCTAAGACATGCTAATGAGCAGTATCACTCCTTAACAGTCCACCTCTCAACTGGACTCTTTGCCCATTCTTCACATGCAAAAGCCTCGACCTCAGTGATATTTGATCACCTCTGCAACTGTAAATGGGACATATACTGTATGTATAAGATGAAAATGACCATATCTGTAGTGGGTGTTAATGATATTTTTGCTTCAGTGGCAGAACTTATTCTGTTTTAAATAAAGCATCATAGTCAAAAAACAAAAAACTAAGAAAGAAGAACAAAAGAATAGAATTTAGTTTACTTAGATAGTCCAACTATACATGAAAAAACTAGCTCTAACAAGAATATTAGTCATCACAGTATGCAACATGAACCAGATAGCACATTGGTGCATGTCACACTGTGCACTGAGAAATGCGCGTAATTGTGGGCAATGAGTCATGTGCAGATTTTTAAACACGTGTCCATTAACTTAAGTGCTGTTTCCGGAAATGAATGATTCATTTTGGTCAAGTCTTTACCATTGTGAAGGGTTTTGTGGCTCTATGAAAATAGCATTTATCCCTGAACTAGAAGATTTTTGAGTTTGAGTCCAGGTCTGGGCACTATATCTAAACCATTGTGAGATAGGAGCAGTGCCATGGCAGAGGTCTACGTTCTCCAAGGACTTTGTGTATTTCTGTACATTGATATACCTTTCTATGTTCATAGTCTAAAAAGCATTTGCACAGTAGTATGGTATACATGGCCACAGTGTTAAGCAGGTTTTTATAAATCAACACAGCCAAACGCTACTATGCTAATGCACAAAGGCTTCCCTCTATATACCACAGCTCATAGCCTGGAGCCATTCTGAATTGTCCATACACTTTGGACATGTATATGCTGTAGGCTGTTCCTTAATGCAAGAGCCACTGTTTTGTAAACCGGGCTTTTATTCATGTGTGTTTTTTGTAAGTAACATGAGTTCAATAACTTGCAGTCTTCAACCATGTACAGCAGGGATGTCCAAACATTATTTGTTTTTTGGTTTTGTGTTTGTTTTGTTTTGTTTTGTTTTGTTTTTCATTTGGCTGCACTCTTTGCCTTAGAGGTCTCCACACTTAATCATTCCCAATGATACAGTGGGGCCACCAATTGTGCAAGTTCTCCCACTTAAAAAGATGAGAGAGGCATGTAATTTTCATCATAGGTATACCTCAACTATGAGAGACAAAATGAGAAAAAAAAAAAAATCCAGAAAATCACATTGTCTGATTTTTAAGAATTTATTTGCAAATTATGGTGGAAAATAAGTATTTGGTCACCTACAAACAAGCAAGATTTGTGTCTCTCACAGAGCTGTAACTTCTTCTGTAAGAGGCTCCTCTGTCCTCCACTCGTTACCTGTATTAATGGCACCTGTTTGAACTGGTTATCTATATAAAAGACACCTGTCCACAACCTCAAACAGTCCCACTCCAAACTCCACTATGGCCAAGACCAAAGAGCTGTCAAAGGACACCAGAAACAAAATTGTAGACCTGCACCAGGCTGGGAAGACTGAATCTGCAATAGGTAAGCAGCTTGGTGTGAAGAAATCTACTGTGGGAGCAATTATTAGGAAATGGAAGACATACAAGACCACTGATAATCTCCCTCGATCTGGGGCTCTCGCAAGATCTCACCCCGTGGGGTCAAAATGGTCACAAGAACGGTGAGCAAAAATCCCAGAACCACACGGGGGGAACGACCTGCAGAGAGCTGGGACCAAAGTAACAAAGGCTACCATCAGTAACACACTACGCCACCAGGGACTCAAATCCTGCAGTGCCAGACGTGTCCCCCTGCTAAAGCCAGTACATGTGCAGGCCCGTCTGAAGTTTGCTACAGAGCATTTGGATGATCCAGAAGAGGATTGGGAGAATGTCATGTGGTCAGATGAAAACAAAATAGAACTTTTTGGTAAAAACTCTACTTGTCGTGTTTGGAGGAGAAAGAATGCCAAGTTGCATCCAAAGAACACCATACCTACTGTAAAGCATGGGGGTGGGAACATCATGACCAGGACGACTGATCCATGTAAAGGAAAGAATGAATGGGGCCATGTATCGTCAGATTTTGAGTGAAAACCTCCTTCCATCAGCAAGGGCATTGAAGATGAAATGTGGCTGGGTCTTTCAGCATGACAATGATCCCAAACACACTGCCCGGGTAACGAAGGAGTGGCTTCGTAAGAAGCATTTCAAGGTCCTGGAGTGGCCTAGCCAGTCTCCAGATCTCAACCCCATAGAAAATCTTTGGAGGGAGTTGAAAGTCCGTGTTGCCCAGCGACAGCCCCAAAACATCACTTCTCTAGAGGAGATCTGCATGGAGGAATGGGCCAAAATACCAGCAACAGTTTGTGAAAACCTTGTGAAAACTTACAGGAAACGTTTGACCTCTGACATTGCCAACAAAGGGTATATAACAAAGTACTGAGATGAACTTTTGTTATTGACCAAATACTTATTTTCCACCATAATTTGCAAATAAATTCTTTAAAAATCAGACAATGTGATTTTCTGGATTTTTTTTTTTTTTTCTCATTTTACCTCTCATAGTTGAGGTATACCTATGATGAAAATTACAGGCCTCTCTCATCTTTTTAAGTGGGAGAACTTGCACAATTGGTGGCTGACTAAATACGTTTTTGCCCCACTGTATAGCATAGGTTTTTACTCTGGATGCCTTTCCGCAACCCCACATTTATCAAAGCGTGGGACTGGCACATTCTGTATGGCTTTGTTTTATTTTTGTTTTTGCACAACCAGCTACAAATTTCCATTTTTTTCTTCATGAATGCCTCGTCCATCTCAAACAAGGAAATGTTGGATCTAGAGCTATTCATTTCTTCAACCAATATGAGATATACAGTATTTGGTTGACATCTGACAATAACAAAAGTATATTTCAAAATCGAGAGGAAGTTAGTGTTTTGTCATGTTTATATATGCCCTGGGCTTCAGTAAAGTGTTTATTGTGTAATAATGGTTTAATGGAGTGGTTCTTAAAGTGTGGTAGAGGTCCCACTGTTGCTATGCAGGCTCTGTCTAGTGGTTCTCTCTCTTTTTTTTTTTTTTTCTTTTTTTTTTTTTAAGACTTAAACATAAATATGAAAGTCAAGGCCAAATATGACAAGGAAATATTGATTACTAGCAATAAAAAATATCTTTCATTTCGTAGTATTACACAGTATTGGCAGGCGTATAAACTATATTTATTCAGTAAAGCCTATACCTGCTGCGTGTACTACAATAAAATGGTAATGGCAAGTATCTGGTAATAGTAGTACTTGGTTTAGGAAGTTTAAAGGTCCCTTATCAGGCTTTTTGAAATAGCTTTGGACACCTTTGCATTAGTATTTCACATTTTATAACTTAAAATAAAGAAAACATCTTCTTTTCAGGAGCTGTAATTTTGACTTTGCAGAGAACACTAGGAGTATGTGTCTGTCGCCCCCTGCTGGCAACAGTGGATGAACAGAGCACAAAATGGCTATTTAGCATGGCTATTAGCAACATGACGCTAACTGATGAGAAGGAGTTTGGAGACGCAGGGGCACCTCCTGGTTTATGCGTCTATGGTGAGATTGAGCTTTTTCAGATCTTTAGAAGAGGACAGGGGATCTTTTAAAAACAGATAATGGAATTGACATAGAACTACACAGATCAACTTTAGGAAGACAAATAAAACAAACACTGATCAGGCATAAAATTATGACCACCTGCCTTTTATTTGTGATCATAATGTTTTGTGTTATGACCACCAGCTTGTTATGGAACCCCATACAAATTGCAGTGCACTGATTCTGATATCTTTTTTTATCAGAACCAACTCCTTCAGTACATTGAGCTACAGTAGCTCCTCTGTTGGGCCAGGCCTTCGCTCCCCACCTGTCACCACTGCTCCTTCCTTTGGAGATGCTCTGACCCTGTCGTCTGGCCCTTGTCAAAACTCGCTTGAATCCTGAGGTGCCATGATGAAGAGATAATCTGTATTATCTACTTCACCTCTCAGTGGTCGTAATGTTATGCCTGGTCAGTGTCTTTTCACTGACTTTACAGTTTGCTCCTGTTAATTAGCCAGCCCTATCTTCAGATGCTGAGCCGAGTTTAGTCAGCTCGGTGTTACTGTGTGTGTTCAAAGCTTAGTAATGGTTTAGTGGCAGCACTTGATTGCCTTTCTGCCACAGCGTTGAAATTAACTTCCTCTTTTAATTAGAACATTCCATTGGCTATAAAGGGTTAAAGTTGATGACATGTGTGGTTTACCTTTCGCTTCATCCTGATGCTATCGATGCCTCTAATTGGCTACCTGAGGGCTCCTGTGCTCGGCAACTTGCTGATGCAACAGCAGACGTGTAGCATGTCATATTTAACGAGACATGGGCAGTGTGATTTGAGTCCTTCTGACAAGTACAAGGCGAGTCAATGCTTTTATCCATTGTATTTCACAATATCATGAATTATACGACAGCGCATTATTCATTTAAGTCTATTCTAATTTTCATTTGGACCAAAAGCATGATACATGCTCACTTTTTGTTCATTTTTTGTAAATAATACATTAAAAGTCATTACAGTTGTATCAATCATATACATTATTTATGTTTTGTGTAGGAATTACCTGTCAGGAGAAACCATACATTTGAACCCCTTAAGTGCTGTGACCACTCTATTCATTAACCAGAATTAATACACCATTGGAGAATCAATAATACATAACTCCATTCTTTTAGCTGATTACACTTTAATTGAGGGTTTTCTTAGGCTCTTGTATCTTTTATAAAGGCTCAGTATATTTATATGTCTTCACTAGCCCCTGAGTGTTTCCAGACTGCTTTAGTGAGTTTTCTGGATGTTGTAGATACCACAGAATAAAAGGTCCACCTATAAACCATTAACCAGTGTTAATTATCATGCTAGTTAATGGTTATTTAGCTCTTAATTGGTAATTATAAAGCACTGTGTGACCTGCTCTAATTAGCAACTAAGTAACATTTTCCCCTTAATAAAGTCATAAAGTTTTTGGAGTATAAGCATTATTAGGGAACAGTACCACAAAAGTCTTATTAAAATCATAGTTTATGTCCAACAACTTCCTTACTTTCTCCTAATGAGCAGGAATTATGAGTTTATTAAGAGGAAAATGTTAGTTAGTTGCTATTTAGTTGGAGAATATGGTCACACAGAATAAGGGATGAATAAATGCTTTATAATTACCAATTACCAGCCAATTAATCACTAACTACCCTGTAATGGTTAATAGGTGGACCTTAAACTAAAGTGTTACCAAGCTTGTTTGTTGTTTTTTTTTTACTTTCAGCAACTAAGAGGTTTGTTTAATAATGAGGGCTTTGTAAAGAATACAGTGTTAACTTGTATGCATCTCAAAGTACTAGAAAGCTCTGCTAGATGCGTCTCTACAGCAAAGCACCTGGCCTTTTAGATGGATTATGACCCTGGTTATGAAACGTGTATGATTATAGCTAATGGGAACAGCTGCAGCATGTCTTACAAATACGGAAGATAATCTCCTATCAAACTAAACCAAGATGGTGCCAGCTAATACAGAGAATTTTATAACTTCTCTCACCTGATTAATGGCGTTTAGTGCTTTCCTCCGTCACCTGTTGATTCTGTTGAAGTCTGTGTTGTTGTTCAGTCCTCTGTTGTTTTTTGTGTTTTTTGCCTCGTTGCCATTTTAACAACTAGTAAAGTCCCGCTGACATCCGATGTAACGTCCAAACAAACCCACTTTTTCAGCAGCTCCTTGCACAAGTGCCTTCTTCTGCTGTCCCTGTTCAGAAATAAGTAGATAGCTGCTAATAATATGGCGTGTTCATGTTTGTATTCGTGTTTCATGGCAAAACCGACATGTTTGTTTGGGTTACAGGTCAGCATCCAAGGTGTACCCAGTCTAAGGCCCATAGTTGCTGGGATGGTGGCTTTCTTTTTCATTTATTTATTTTTTCACTCCAGATAAAGCAGATATGAGTAGATGGAAAAAACAAAGATTTTAATATCTGCGCTGCACGTATCTATGGTAACATGAGTACGGCAGCAGTTGTGAGCTGGGTTTGGACTATAAAGTATATTTAATAGTGATAGTAGTGTGACATTTTGTTTTTATACAATGCAATTGCCAAGCACTGTTGCATGGACAGAGATTTCATTTTTAACTAGTGGAGAAAATATCAGTTTATAAAAACATCTGTGCATGTGTAGCTGGGCCCTTAGACTGGACAAAACTGGCTAATGTTCTCTACCAACTCACTATCAGCACACATTAGTTGCAATTTGGGCATTATCTCTAAAACATATTGCTGCCAGTTTCTTTTCACACTAACTTTATTTCCTGATTTCATAGAAGTTTTGACCCAATGAAACCCTATAGTGTTTTTGACATAGGACAACACAGGCTTTCTGCACACAGTTTAGTAAGAATATATTATACAGAGACTGTTCCAGACTATTGTCAGATAAGTAAAAAAGCAATACAAATATATTATACTTTCTACCATGTGCATCTAGACGTTGCCTGGCATATCTGCTCCTTCATTTAGCAGCAGTGAAAATGGGTCCAGAGTGTGGTATATGAAGGCTGGTGATTACACATTGATCTCTAATGTTGAACGAGGCATGCATGTGAAAAAAAATCCATTACTATTGGCAGGTGGTCCTTAGAGATTTAATGAAACATACCTGAGACTTTATTCCACTTTTCAGCCTCATCTCACTCTGGTATATTTCACTGTGGCTGTCATCAGTGTGGACCTTTATTGAAAACTGAGAAATTACAAATAATCTTTACATTATTTAAACTTACACTAAACAAAAATATGAACGCAGCACTTTTGTGAAATCTGTAATCTGTGTTAGTGAGCGCTTCTCCTTTGCCAAGATATAATCCATCCATCTCACAGGTGTGGTATATCATGATGCTGATGGTGCAGTTTTACTATATTGGGAAAAGGATGGGGGGGGGGGGGGGGGGGGGGGTATGCTGGCCATGCAAAAACTGGGATGTTTTCAGCTTCCAGGAATTGTGTACAGATCCTTGCAACATGGGGCTGTGCATTATCAGCTGCAACATGAGGTGATGGTCGTGGATGAAAGGCACAAAAATGGGCCTCAGGATCTTGTCATGGTATCTCAATAAAATACACCTGTGCTCGTTGTCCATAAGATATGCCTGCCCATGCCATAACCTCACCATCACCATGGGCCACTCAATCCACAAAGTTGACATCAGCAAACTGCTCACCCACACGACGCTAGACACACTTTCTGCCATCTGCCATCTGCCCTGTACAGTGAAAACCAGGATTCATCCGTGAATAGAACACCTCTCCAAAGTGCCAGACGCCACTGCAGTCAGGTCGAGACCCTGATGAGGATGAAAAGCATGCAGATGAGCTTCTCTGAGACAGTTTCTGACAGGTTGTGCAGATATTCTTTGGTTATGCAAACGGATTGTTGCAGCAGCTGTCCGGGTGGCTGGTCTCAGACGATCTTGGAGGTGAAGATGCTGGATGTGGAGGTCCTGGGCTGGTGTGGTTACACATGGTCTGCAGTTCTGAGTAGAGTGACCACCTGTTCCACCTTTGGTTGTACTGCACAGCCATTTAGGCATTTGTCCCTATATCCCACTTATTAGGATAATGTCCCACTTTTTTAGTGGATCTTAGCCTATAAAAGGTGAGATTCAAGTTAAGAACAGCTATCTTGCTGGGTTGAATATACTGTATGGTTAGTTTGTATTGCTGCCCTGTGTTTCAGGAAAGGCCTCTCTCAATGGGGATTTTTTTTATTTCAGTGAGTAAAGTCTCAGTAAAGACATTACTGTGCAAAATGTGTTTTTAGCAGTCATATCTTTTATGTAAATGAAGTTGTCAAAAACCAGGGGGCACAGAGGAAAAAAGGACCCAAAAATGCAGGACTACAAATAATGGAAACTTTAATAACAGAAAAGTGTCAAAAGAAACCAAAGTACAGAAAGAGAAAAAATAAGGTCCAATATCCAAAAATCCAACTTAACAAAAAGACTGAGAACAAACCAAAAAACTAAATACTAATACAAAAAGCAGGGGAAAAAATACAGAAATACTCTAGTGAACAAATACCTGGGAACAGGGCACACCCAGGACTAAGATAGAGACAAGACATGACACTGACAAGATCATGACAGAGGGTTAGACTTATTAAGTTGGTAAGTTAGATAATGTCAGACAGCAAAGCTTTTGGGTTATTTATTGCATCCATTTTTCCTTGTCCCACCAAATCACACAACTTGTTGCCTGGAAATTCCAGACTCACCACTGTACCAGCGGATGAGTCTGGGCGCCTTAGAATCAATTCGATTTCTAGGGCGGCGCAAACCCGAGTTAACGGACAGCGGAGTTAGCCAATCAGAAAATGGCAGACGTGACGTTAACAAAGCGACAAGAAAGTGAGAAAGTAAACAAACGGAGTAGTGAAGCCACGAGGGAGGAACGAGGGAGTTATTTCAACATTACCGTACCATACCGCTGAATGAAACAAACTCTCGGCTCCTCGGTGCGCCATCTTGATTGTTGTCGGTGAGGAGACACGTACAAGTGACGCTGCTCACGAAGAACATGTGACTTAAATAAACCAATCAAAATGCACGGTACGGTTTGGATTTTAGTAAACCACTGCGGACAGAGACATATCAGTCTGGATTTTCCAGGCAACACAACTTGTCCCACATTTAGTACTTTTTGAGGGGGTCTCCCTAGTTGTTAGGCCAGATGGATGTACTGCCAAATTCTCTGAAACGCCTTTGGAGACGGCTTTTGGTAGAGAAATAAACATTCAATTCACAGACAACATGCACACATGCACTCTCCCTCAAAACTTGCAACATCTGTGGCATTGTGCTGTAATAAAACTGCAGATTTTAGAATGACCTTTTACCGTGGCCAGCCTAGGGCACACCTGTGCAATATTCATGCTGACTGATTAGCATCTTGATATACCTCACCTGTGAAATGGATGGATTAACTCGGCAAAAGTCCTCACTAACACAGATTTTGACAGATCTGTGAACAATATTTGAGAGAAATAGACCTTTTGTGTACATAGAAAAAGTACACAAGTAACAGTATTGTCACAGCAAAATTACATTACGCAGGAAGGAATAAATGTAGAGCCTTCAACAAAATGTATTGATCGTAAATAGTACAAATAATTACTTTTGAAAGATACTGTTAGTAATTGCAAAGTTTATTACTACTACTGCCTTCACAGTAGCTTATTGCTACTACTGGAGTTACTACTATTGTCGAACTACTATACTACTACTTCCACTACTACTAATATAATACTATGACTACTACTCTTCTACTCTACTACTATAGCTACTACTTCTACTACTACTTTTAGCACTACTACTGCTTTTGTCACTACTATTACTACTACTCCTATCATTACTACTTCTACTTCTTCTTTTCCAGCTACTATTGCAACTACTATTACTTCTACTGCTACTGTTACTACTATTGTCAAAACTACTACTATACTACTACTGCCACTACTGCTACTATTACTTCTACCACTACATCTGATTCTATAGCCACTATTGCTACTACTATTACTACTACTTCTTATTACTAATGCAATTACTACTACCACAACTACTGCTAAACTACATGAGTGAAAATGTGAAAAAAATACTAAATTACAGAGTTGAATAAAAGTAAAAATGTACTACTACTGGTAAGTAGAAACATATATAGTTACTTTCCACTATAGTTGATATGATTTTTTTTATAGATTTTCAGATTACTCTATCTACTGGAGATATAGTGAGCTACATTAGCTTACAGCACGCACAAATGTTGAATAAATATCTAGTGTATGCCAAAATAATAAGAAAACAGAACAATTAATTTAGTAACTCCCCATCCCTTTCCCCAGTCAGGTCAGTCAGGTTGTGAGTGTGACGATGTAGCTGAAGGACTGTACATTTCACAACACCCATACTGTAAATATTAGTTTTACAAATAAAGAATTTGTGTCTGTGTCCATAGCCACAGGCAGACCCTCATTAGTTGTGTCTATGTGTGAAGGCTGTGTTTTTGCTCTGCTCCCAGCGGACTACTGTCTATTGTGGATACTAGCGGGATCTACTTTTATTTTGCGTTTCATATCTTGTTATATGAAAATACTAGTTAATTTATTTTAGTGAAGATACAGTTTCTTTTAGGTATTAAACTTTTTTCTCTCTGTATAAATTGTGTGGGCATTTGAGTTCCTGTGTCCTCAGTCGATGCATGGTCCACACTGTGTGATACTGGTATATTGTGTCATTATTTTTGTGGAAAATCAACATTTAATGGGACAAATAGAAATAGATATAGAATAGAGAGGACATGGCAACTGCTTAGGAGACTATTCCAGGGGGCCATCTTTTGACTGTAAGATAAAGCTAATTCTAATAGTAAGTAACATAAAAACAGTGACATAACTTCAAACAGTAATAGTTTTGAATTTGCAATAAGTCTGTCAGTCTCTATCAGTACACTTTTCACTGAAAATCAAAAATAGGTATTAAAATTAATAATATTGTAGTGGTCTCTACTTTTATCCAGAACCACTGTATGTTTGTAGCCATCATTTTATGAGTGTAGACATTTTACCAAGTGCCATGTAAACAAATAGGGAGCTGCACTTGCTTTCCCTATATTGTTTTAATCTATTTTGTTTTGATAAGTTTTTTTGTAGTTGCACTGGATCTAATGTCTAGTCTTTCTTAATGTACTTGCTTCAGCACAGAGATATTTTTACAATGCTCTGTTTCCAACTTGGTATAATGGGAGGTAGCTTCCAGTGGAATTGAGAAGGCCAGAACTGATGGTTAAATGACATTTTATTGAAGCCATCCATGGTCATAAACCAACGTAAGAGCTGGGAAAAATACAAAAAAATAATTAGATTTCCCATACCTCATAGATTACATAACTCTTTACTCTTTAGCCTAACCACAAAAACATTACAAAAATCAAATATGTATATTAAGTCACACCAGAATATTCTTGAAACATAAGTATGTTAACCAACCTTGTTCTTCTATCAACTGTCGCCAAATTAATTAGTCTTTTTTAACTTTTCTCCGTTCATTACATTGATTTTTGCTACGTCTTTTGTGTTTATATCAAGTATACTTTAATGTACACACGCTTAAGCTCTTTTCACAATAAGACTTCCGCTTACAAAGGAAGTTACCAAAATAAAAGCATTAACCTTATGAATTAGAGTTAACTTGACTTTGTTGTCCTTTATATGGGATATTTTAATTCATTGCCTTTACACTCTTATACTTGATGCAGTGGCTATTGGTTTTAATACCTTACAAATACAAGCATACAGTGGATCTGGATAAAAGTACAGACCACTGCAAAATTAATAATGTTAATGTAAATGTTAATTTATTTTTGCATTTCAGTGAAAAACATACTAATAGAGACTGCCAGAATTATTACAAGTTTAAAACTATCTCTGTTTCTCAATTTCCAAACTTTATTTTTGAAGTTATGTCACTGTTTTTATGTCACTTATCGGTAGAATTTAGCCTTATCCTACAGCCAAAAGGTGGCCGCCGGAATACAGTGTATGCAGATGACGTTACTGCATGCAGAATTAACCACTTGGAGTGGAAAAGCTGTATTAAAAGCTTTGCCGTGTAATGAAACCTGTTAGCGCAAATTTTTTGATTGACAACTGAAATCTAAATAGAGGCGATGCAGATGGGCCGCGGCTTTTCCAGTAAACAACCCTGCTGGCCAAAAGTCAGTCTGTAGTTTTCCACAGACTTTTGGGTGAACTCTTTAAAGTTACATTAAATAATCTGTTTGGGAGTCCTGTGATGGTTAAATGAGTTGTTGTAGGGTGAATAAAGCATCCCTCTGCTGTCTCTGGGTTGAAAACTACAACTGCAACAGTGAGCACTGCCGACCTGAAGTCAGTGAGAAAGCGGTGCCTCGCGGCTAGCATAACAACTTGCTAGTAATGGCTTTACTTCTCTGTTTTTATCATGACAGAGAGGCCAAACTGCAAAAAGAAAAGAAAAAAAAACTTTGAACGGATATGAGGAGGAGAAAACAAAAGTAAAGCCGTGCAAGGGACCATACAGCAGTCACTTGGACTTGTGTGCTTTAGTTACTCCAAAATGTAGGGGGAGCTCCATAGAGGAAAAGGAAGCAAAAACAGCAAAGAAACAAGACAGGGAACTGAGCTCTGCTTTTAAACATTTTCTATTAAATATATTGACAGCTACACAACAGTCTGTCAAAGAGCTTCGTGTCCCTGGTCCACAATGCTGCACAATGAAGACAAATTTACGTCTAATGTCTGTGAAGTTTGTTTACTTCTAAAAGTACTCAAGGAAATTGTTACTTGAATAAAATTATTAGCAAAAATAAAAAGTACTTTGTGCTACAACCTAATCTAGTGTAAAAGTATATATAAAATATATATAAACTTCTATGATGTCCTCAGCTGTCTTAGTTGCATTAAATTACAGAAAGAAAGTGAAATCCTGGCCATATCAATGTCTGTGGATAAGTGGTTCATGGGTAGGTTATGTGGATCACTGTCGAGTCCATTTGCCTTTTAAGTAAATACTCATCAGATTTATTCCCACTCTAACCGCTCTTTGTATTGAACGCAGCCACTTGTTTTGCCACTCAGTCCAAATGAGGGGGGCGTGTCCCTGGGAAATGTGACATCAGTGTATACCCTCTATTGCCACCGAAGCGGTTGCCATGGCCACTCTACTGTCTTATTCTATTTCTATGAGTTTAGGACACGTCGCTAACTAGCATATAGGGTGCATAAAATACATTTGACTGAAAGACCACGTGCGTTGTACACAAGCTGCTTTGACCACCTGCTGTTTGTCCACTGTACGTCTCCGTGCACTGTGTAATCCCACTGGTTACAGCACAGTCTTTCCATTAGCCGCAGAGGCACGCTCCGCTGTCCAGCACCAAACGATGGCATGGCGGACAGCAGTCTCATCACATCACTGTCACCGTCTGCTCAGACACTTTCTCTCTCCAGTGAATCCTTGGTCTGCTCGTCTCCATGGGGACCGTCTCCTAGATCCACACACACACACACACACAGACACAGACACACAGAGAGAGAGTCTTGTCCCATCCCATTTCTCCCCTGGATGATCAGAACTAAAGAGCTGTCAATCATAACACAGTCCGCTCCGGTGTGGACTCAATCCTATGGTCTGAGGATACAGTCTGGTTTGGTCTCTCTATTCTGTCATCTCACTGTTCAGAGAAGAGAACAAAGGCGGTGGACTCCTCTGCAAAAGCTGTGAGAATGATTAACTACTGGAAGCTGCTGTTATGTCCTAGCATGGCCAGCCAGGCTACTTATTTTTACTTTGCAATACAAAGAATTAGTTTGGTATCATAATCACAGTATTCAGAATTGTTTATTGCATATCGCACATAGAGAATGGCTTTTGGAGAGTCTCTGCAGAGCACCATCTGCAGCAGGACACACATTTTCCTCATGGCTATAGCTCAGTGAATAAGCAAAGTAGTGTTTCTCAAATGGTTGCTCATACAGATCTCTGCAGTATGTCTGTGGCCATGCCTATCAACATGGAGCTGTGAGGACCAGTATTCAAAGTCTGGCCCCTGGACAACACAGCCTTGGCCCCACGCATGTGTAGCTTAACTCTGTGTTGGCTGCTTATCTGACAAAGCAATCGATTATTCTCATAATAAATAAATCATGAGGTACAACTGCAAAAATATATCTAAGGTCATGGGAATGGGTAAGCAGAAAGCTCCCCTATTGTATTAAATCAACTTTTTTGAGTTTTTAACCATGTTATAATGTTGTCTGTACTTCAAAAACATATCTGGGGTAGTATTTTCTTTCATTCACAAGTAGCCTTTATGTTGAGCCTGTCCCCTTCTCAAGAGCTGTAAAATCCTTGGTCTCAGTTCTCTACAAAGACTTGTGAAACCCGAAAGTACTCCTGCGCATTCCTAAAGCCCATACATTGTCCCCAGAGTTATTAAATTGCCGTCCCTATACAAAGCAGTCTCTCTGTTATGTCATGTTGCTAAAAGCACTGCTAAATAGTAAGGATGCATGATAATATCAGACCTGATAATTATCGGACCGATAATTGGCAATTATAATGTCATACAGATAATTCTGATAATTAAAAATTAAAAATTAAAAATTCAACTGATAATAAGATCAATAATACTAAGCCCAAACTGCTTTGATTTTGCCATATTTGCCCCGTGGTTGTCCCTTTGACAGCTCTCAGTCTGTGAGCTTCCCTCTGCCCCTGCTGCAGACTGCTGTCAGTCTGGGATAGTGGAGCTGTCCCCAGTGCAGGCTTTTCTTTATGGTGTTTGTCAATGAAAGACAGCTTCTGCATGTTCTGTTGCATTTCTATGAGAAGAGACTTTGAACCTGTTAGGTTCAAAATCACATTTAAAGAACAACTGACCTGCAAATAAGTTGTTAGAAACCGTTTTAATGTGTATATTAAGACAAAATTTAATTATAACAGTCAAAGTGAGAAATAGCTTACAGTGTGAGTGTAAGTTGTGCTTATGAGTAGGTTAGATTCCCCCACACTGAGTCAAATCAGAAAATTTTACTCCGTAATCATACATGTTTCAAAGGTTTTTCAGGTTTTATAAAATCAGATCAAAAAGTCTGGTCAGAGCTATACAATTAAACTTATTTGTACTACACACAAAGTCAGGTTGAGTTAGATAAAAAATTAGATACAAAATCTTATTTAAGAATTATTGGTTCGTTATCGGTGCTGTATACTAATACTGTATTTTGATGTAATGTCTAAATAAGGGGTAATAATACCAGTGGGGTAATAAAAAGGGCTGTGTAAATGTTATTCTCTTGTCTTTGTAAGTGTTTTTTTTTTTTTACTTTCTTTTTATTATTTTCAGATAAGAGATTTTCAACTTATATTACTTCAAATACAAGGTATAGAAATATTCACTTCTCCAGCTATTTATATAGATTTTTACACCAATGCATCCCCATGACAATCTACAGTGAACACTATCTATACTCGTAGAGTGTGTAGGAGCCATGAAGGGGTATTATTTTTCCAAGAAATTCTCCAGATTTCATTAAATTCATCAGTTTTATCTTTTGCTATAAAAGTAAATTTTTCTAGTACCAATGTGGCAGGCAGCTCGTTCATCCACTGTTTACACTGAGGTCTGTTTTTGTCTTTCCATGTCATACATGTTTAGCTTTAATAAGGTAGACATTTAGTAAATGGGCTGTCTATGAACAAATCTTAATAATTACTTTATTTTGGTGTGAACTTGATTACAAGTGAAGCTAACACTATTATTTTTTGACAATCAGTGTTCCCAGCGTTCCTATTTTGAGTTTTAGCTCCAGGTATCTACAGCCACACAGCGCTGTCAGATATATCGCATGTTTCTTGATTTGAGCTTAGCTGTCCAGCTGATGAGATCTACCACTGCTGAAGTTATTTTAGCTGGCATTAGGAGATACACACCTCCACATCAGTGAGGATTTGCAGTGCAACAGGAGATAACCTATAGAGGCAATGGAAAAGGAAGGAAATGCCCACAAGTTTTGTTCAGAAAGAAAACCACACTGCTATCATTAGCCAATAAGTCCTCATGGTTTCAACTGGTGTGACGGGAAAGCTACTGTTTTATTTGCTGCAATTCATCAAAAACTTAATGTGCATATGGCTTCTTCCTATTTGGAGAGGCACACATGTATTTCCCTCTGCTGGCTGATACTATTGTGTTGATAGAGAGCCCTGTAGTCCTGGCTAGAGATTTTGATTGGGAAAGGCCAGCTGGCTAAGTACAGAGCTGGACCTGAACTGACAGGAGAAATATGGTCTTGGGGACTGCCAGAGGAGAAAAGGCTTTTGGGAGTGTTATATTGACCAACAATACATAATAATAATAATTCACTGTTTAAAATGTAGAGGGGGATTAACAGAAGAGTACATAGCCTATAGCCTATAGACTGATTTAATATGTTTATGCAAATGTGTGTTGTTATATAGTAGTCCAATACTAACTTAAATAGCTAACATTTAATTAGCAAGGCGTGTACCAAGTTTCCTTAAAACTTTTCAAATGTTCTCTTATTAAACAGTTTCAACAGTTTTCAAAAACATGTTCACTAATTTGATACATTGTCCCATGCAAAAACCTGAAGAAAAATTTGATGGACCTCTCCAGGATGTATCGGGACAGGTGATCAAGTTTATATGTTTGTAATGCACCACTCACAGGTCATGAAGCACTCTTACAAACCTATGAGCACTCACCAAGGTCCATTTGAAAAGGCTGAACTTATGTCTTTCAGGTACTCTGTGTACATAATGTTTCTGTACACAGTAAACTGAATGTGTGAAAGAACCCAATCATTGTCTCTGTAAATCTGACATAATGGTTGTTTGTACATTTGGGGTTTCATAATGTTTATAATTATGCGCATTTGGTGTCAACACTATTACACAAATTATGCATATATGAAAGTGAGATCATTTTGCTTTCTTATCCTTACATTTTGCTTCCTTCCTCTCTTCCTCAAAAGACACAGATGTCTTTTGCTGAAATCAAAGACGTTGGCTTAGCTAAAAACTACAGACAGCACTCAACCCTCTTTATCAGAAGTCGCAGCTTTCTGTTTGTCCATTCTTTTGTGCTGTCCATTCTTAATTCATAATGTCTGTTTTTGTTGAGTATCTGCCTGAGACATCATTTCAAAAGGCCAAGCCACCTGATCCCCAATATTCATTTTCAGCACAAGTTATTATTTTCACTTTATTCTTTTAGAAGTTACTTTAAGAACTGCCCATCAAATTACATGTCTTTCCCTAACTGCTGCTGCACCATCACAAAGTTTGAGTTGATGTGAATGCACATCCAATATCCAAATGCTATCTGTTTCTTAATGTTGGTCAATAAATATTTTATTATACACATTTCCTTTTGGTGAGAAGTGATTTCTTTATCTCCAGAAATGAGTCAATCGAATGGTACCAAGAACTCACCCTCACTATTAATAACAAAGGACTCAAAACGTTTTATTATATACTGTATATACACTATACATTTTACTCAAGGGTGTAACTTTGGGTATAATATATGGGGGGGGTTAAACGCTCTACCTATTTTTATTTTTTTTTTTTTTTTTTTACACATTGAATGTATTTTTGTAAAAGGAGTATGCTAATTTGGAGTTTCTGTATTAGAAACACATTATGATACTTTTACTGTAATTTACTTAGCTTCAGCTATGTGCTAGGCTAGTGTCAGTGTCAGTGTTAGCACAACAGCAAGGCTGTTCCTCCTCTTAGGCAGTACTTTTTTTTTTCTTTTTTGTTGGGGTTGGTGTTGACCAACACTGTAAAATTGTTGACTGGTTCTTTGGTGATCTTTTCATATTAGCTTAGTTAGAGACAGCCAACTATCACCGCTACGACACACACAGCTAACAGCCAACGCTCAGGAGAGACAGTGGATTGGGCCGTACCAAGTATTCTGCACGGGGAGGGGAGGGGAGAGGGGTTGAATAAACTAATTACTATTTTGCTGGCAAATGAAATGAATACAGAAAATCGACGAGTTATTCATGCAAGATAATTCATATTTGTATTCATCGCAATGTTGTGATTATTGGGGGGTTATATTGGCTCAACCTGATTTTTTGGGGGGGGTCATAACTCCCCCACTGCCACCACCCACCCACACACACACCCACCCTGGAAATTACAGGCCTGCATATATGTACACTGTTCTATTAGTTCTGTTGAAATCACTTTGAATACAGGCCAGTTCAGCTGAAAAGTTTAGAGATCTCTTCATGTTTACTTAGTTGACAAATTAAACTTCTTCATTCATCTGAGAAGTCTGGTGAACCCAGACCTGTCACTTCAGCTCATTTTCAGTCTGTATTAACCCACACATCCTGGGAGTTGAAAGTTTTTAAAAGATTGCATTTAGTGGGAGACATATTGGGGCCTGTCACATTGCAGGTGAGCGAGCACTTATTAAAAGACCATTTGCAGCAGCGTCCACTTTCTCTAAATGTGGTTGCCATGATTGACTGCACTCGTGCAAAATTAAGGGCACCAAAGATGACAAATTGGTTTTGTTTAATTAAAAAATAATGCTTCAGGACTACGCTAATCATTTTGATGCCAGAGTGGCTCTGACAAATGTGGTTTCCCACATGTCAACGCCTGGGTTAGTCCATTTAGCAGCATTCAAGCATCTCTGCCAGAATTCCAAATAGTGATGTACAACAGGGTGTGCAGGGTCCAAAAGAAATCCATATTTTCCAAGGGTTGCTTAATAAACTGCAAGCAACGGTGGGGAATGGACAGAGCACATAATGGCTATTTAGCATGGCTATTAGCAAGGCGGTAACAGATAGATAAATGAGCTGACTGCTTCGTGCAATGGCAATTGAAGGACTGAAATGATCAGAATTAGCTCGGTGATGGTTTATGGGCTGGTTTCACGTTGACCAGTGACACTGAGCGTGTTTACCTCTTAAGAAAGAGATGGGCTCATCATATAAGATTACTCAAACATGCATGAATGAAACAAAATACTACTCCAGGTATGTTTTTCAGGTGCAAACAACATTATAACATGTTTTTATAGTCAAAAAAGTCAATTTAGCACATAAGGGGACCTTTATAAATAATCACTATATGAATTAAATGGAATATTTATGTGATGTAGTAGTAAAGGCTTCTATCAAAAATAACCAAATGCTCTTGCTTATACAAAGTGAATTTTATAACTTCTCTCACCTGATTAAGAGTGTTTAGTGCTTTCCTTTGCCACCTGATGATTCTGCATTGTTGTTCAGTCCTCTGTGAGTTTTTTTTTTTTTTTCTCCCTTCATCTTTGCCATTTTAACAACAGTAAAATCCCACTGACATCCAACATAACGACCAAATTCAGACAAACTTTTTCCACAACTCTTTGTACATCTGGTTTTTGTTGCTGTCCTCATTCAGAAATAAGTACAGAGTTGCATATTCTCACAGTTTGGGGCCAAACCGGCAGCAGTTCTTCATAAGCACCTCGTTTGTTTTGGATACAGGTCAGTAGCACGCTACTTACGTCCCACTCTTCATTTCGCCGGTTAGTTACTTCGCCTGTGATTGTTCCGCCCATAGAAATGAAACTCAAACCATGAGGTACCAGACTAACTTCTTTGCATAGAATAGGAAAAGAGTTAGGGTGCATTTACACCAGCCCTGTTTGGTCTACTTTAATCAAACTCTGGTTTGTTTGTTCAGAAAGTCCGATTCGTTTGGGGAGGTGTGAATGCGCAATCAAACTCTGATCTGGACCAAAAATGCGAACTCTGGTCCGCCTGAAAAATCGGTCTCGGCTCAGTTAAAGTGAACCCTGGTGTGGTTCGATAGCATATGTGGACCAAAGCGGACCAAACAGCGATCTAAAACCAGGAAGCATAGCACACTGCAGGGCTTTGTGGGTCAACACAACCAAAACAAACGCACGTGTACAGCGATAACCGGAGAAATGACTCACGGTCAGACATGGAGTAGGAGGAGATATAAACCCTGAGAGAGCTGTGTGACCACTCACAAAATCAATTAAGTTTTCAAGCTAATTAGCAGAAAATGGAATGGGATTCTCCTGTAGAGTAGAGCAGTGATGCCAAAAGCTTATATTGTGATTAATTTATTCTACCAGTTATAGGCTAAATAAATTTGGTCATGCCCTACCTTGCCCAGTGTCTGTAGTCTATAACGTGGACATCAGGGATCTGTAGTTTTCTGTCCCTCTGCCCTGCGTCCACCGCCTTGCCTCGGTGTAAAAATAACATTCTCCATGGTCCGCTGCCTTGTCTGCCGCTCAGCTGAGACCATTGTTGACCTGTATACAGTAAATCTGACACATTTGTAAAAGTCCAAACAGAAATCCCAACTCAGCTTGAATCTGATGCCGCTCTTTTGTTTACATCATGTGATGGAAATAGCTGCTCCTCACTGACCAATAGATGAGCAGGGTTTCCGGTTCTCTGTCTCACCTGTCCTCTCCTTCAGTAATTCTCGCTGCAGCGCCACCACAGGTGAGGGGAGAAATACCTTATTCAGAAGGTTTGGTTCGTTTGCCAAAGTGCAGTGTGAAAGAGAACCACCAGTAAATGATGTCTGTATGAACTGTAAGTTTTTGTTGCTGATTGCTGAAGGGGTCTCCGGCCTCATTCCCATTTAAGTTACAGAATACAGGCTCTTGCCCAGGGTTCGCCAACCACTACCTCTCAACCGCTTTCCAAGTAGCTCCCCAAAGGTTTTACTCACACTTGTGTGTATCCATTTAAATTTATAGGGGCCCAACCCTTCATGCACAAAAAAATGTTTTGCCATTTCTGTCTGTGAAGACTCTCACTCATCCTGGCTAATTGAATCACAAAAAAAAAAAAGTTTAAAAAGAAGTCATCTGGACTTGGCTTTTAAAGTTAAAGACTTTAAAGAGCCTTTCTCAATACTGAAATTGAACTGGTAAGAGAGATTAATGCCCCCAGGAAGGGGCAGTTTTAGAGCTGAAGCTAAATTCTATTGGTTTAAAACAGTGATTCTAAAACTGTGGTCTGCAGACCACTGGTGGTACACCAGCGCCCCCTAGTGGTCCGTGAGCTGATACCATAAAGAAATAGCATTTTGTATAGCATTCTTATTACTAATTAGGGCTGGGCTGAGAACGAGTCAGTTCACAGAGCCACAGAGAAGACTTTTAGCTTCCTAACAGTGTTTGTTTCATGTGGATCGGCTGAGGAATCACTGAGATAAAAAACGCAAAAATCTAGTACTCTTAATGATGTTAAATATAGCTTGTTATATATATCTGCGGCTAATTAACGCTATCGGCAGCAACACGCGGTGTTTTCAGATTGTATCAATCAACTTGACCAACACCTAAAAAAGAGATATTTACACCTCATAACTATTTGGTAGTTCTAAATAAGGAAAAAGTGAGCAGACTGGAGCAGACTCAGCAGCAGCAGCAGGGAACATGACAGCCACAAGAGGAGGAGAGACTTTGGAACTGGAAAAATAGATTCAGCTCTTTTAGCAAGACTGAGATTAATTGCATAAAATTTAATTAATGCCCAGCACTAATACTGATAAAAAACAGAGGTGTACTACAAACAGCTGTAGTGAGGGACCAGGGAGGTTATCAAGCCCCAGCATGTAATGGAAAAACTGGCTCCAGTGGAAGAGCACAAACGAGGGGACAGACAGAGAGAATTATTGTCAAAATAATGTTCTTAAAATTGTGCAATTATTGACTATTCACTTTTCATAGTGGTACAGTAATATTTTGAACAATAATCATTCTATAGTATCAGTGAATAAGACTACATGGTTCGCTGGTTAGGTGGTCCCCAAAACCTGTTTTATCTTAAAGTGGTCCTTGGTCTGAAAAAGTTTGAGAAACACTAGTTTAGAAGATATGAAAGAAGCTCAATGGTTTCTTTTTAAACCTTTTGTTGTATTTGCCATTTAGTTGTCAATTAAACAGTTGTGCTGTAGTCTGTCTTGATGAGTCAGTAGTGATATAAGATCAACAGCAGCAGGACAGTATCTAGAAGATTATGAGATTATGTGTCAGTTGCTGCATACAAACATTCAAAATGCACATGCAGCTGAACTAAATATTTAAATTGCTGAAACCAACATTTCGTAAACGTTCAGGTAAATGCTAAGGGAAAACATTTTCTTTGGGTTAAAAGTGTTGGCTCTACAACTAACTGGCCACACTCCAGGGTGTACCCCGCCTAAGGCCTATAAATACTGGGATAAGCTCCAGTACTCACAACCCTAATGGGGATAAGTGGAAGAAGATGAATGGATGAATTAATAAATGTTACAAAGCATGAGTAGCTCTCTGTCATTTTTATTTTTGTAAAAGTAGCTCTTAGGGAAAAAAAAAAAAAAAAAAAGGTTGGAGACCCCTTCTCTAGCCCCTGTAACCTGTAAAGACTAAGAAATTGGAAAATAAATGCTATCATGTGCTTGAAATTATGGAGTACAAATACACTGCTGAAACAGTGTCACACAAGTCAACTCAAAGCCATTAAATAAGCAAGGTTTTGTTAGACACATTTCAAAGAGCTTGGGAAAGAAACCATGCCACTGTTTGACCTGCTCTATTCATATATCTTTTATAACGCGGTATGCTTATGTAAGTGACTTTGCAGCTGACAGATGTGCCGCTCACAGGAAAAAAAAAAAAAAAAGATGTATACAATTATCATGAACAATTTCTTATTTCCATCCTTCTCTTCGCCGTTCGCCACAGACGCTACCGAGACATTTGAAGCCTAATTTAAATATATACTTACAACTGTGCCTCTGCTTCACTTTTCATAATTCATTGTATTGTTGGCAAGTGGAGAGCTTGTCAGGTTGAATGATTTATTGATAGGAGCTGCAGGAGTAATTTGTGGGAAGGTTTCACCTGTTGTGGCCTGAATTGAGAACAAATGTATGCAAATGGAAACAGTCTATACAGGGGCAGCCGGACCGAATGGGATAATCAATAGTTAAAGATCAATCATGCTTTGTGTACGCTTGGCACGCAGTTGGCATTCATTTGCATCTCATGTAAATTGTTTAGTGTTACATTTGCATTCTGTGGACAGTGCGATCAATGAATTCAGAGCTCATTACAACGCAGTGCATAAGGCTTTTGACTGAGACTAATATTAGCACAGAGAAAATGACGCAGCGCTTATCAAAATGAGCCATCTGGAAAAACCTTTGTTTGTATTCATTCATCTTCTTACGCTTATCACCCCAGCAACTATGGGCCTTAGGTGGGGTTGACACAATCAGATAACCATCACATTCATTCACTGGGGGCAATTTACAGTCACTGATTCACCTAAAACTTGCATGTCTTTGGACGATGGGAGGAAGCAGGAGTACTCGGAGAGAACCTATGGTAACACAGAGAGGACAGAGAATTGGGCAACTTCTTAAGTGTTGAAGTGGGCTGGGCAGAGCTATTTTGCATGCTGATTGTATGAGTGGTATCTCCTTATAAAGACCCATATTTTGAATGACTTATCTTTAACCCCAAATCCTATCAAACTGGCACCAGGCCAAATCAGCACATAGCTGCTCTGTCTCTAAGAAGCTGCTCTGTCTGTGAGAGTGTCCGGTTCACCACAGGAGAGCTCCTTTTTGGCACAAACACAGGCTTATTGCAGTGGACATTAACATTAACAAATCTAGGATTAAACCAAGACTAAACTAGGTCGACAACAGGACAAAATCAGGACAAAACCAATACTAAACCAGGATGTATCCAAGACTAAACCAAGACTAAACATGGTCTAAACCAGGAGTAAGCAGGAATCTAAAATTCAAATCTAATCTCCACCTAAAACTGGACAAAACCAGGACAAACTTAGTTTAAACCAGGACTAAGCAGTAGTCTAAACTTCAAATAAGCCTAAACTAAAGGTGGACTAATACTATCTCTAATATTGTGCACTGTGTCTAATACATGCGTAACGACATTGCCTCTGACTCCAGTCCCGGCTCTTCAGCTGCTGACTGCCCTGAGTCTCATCAGGCTTGACCACTCGCTCTGGTAGGCAACTACTGTATATAAGCTCCTACTCTGCAAGTTTTCACTAGAAATGACCACGATGAAGTTATGAAAAGGCCTTCTCAAAAAACAAACCTTGTCCAGATGACCGTCTAACCTCTTTTACTGTATTCTCCTGCATGACTGAGAACCTACAGACATGTGTAACTAAATGAATATTAATCTGGAGCCTGCATACCACCAATAATACCTGGTATAGACCACTCAGGCCACTCTTTACAATACAGAATATAAGGCTTTTGACTCAGACTAATATTGGTTTTGATCAAAAAGAGGCACTTGGAAAATCTCCCTTTGTACGACACAAACGGCCTGCTGATCAACATCCTGCAATAGGCTGCCTTACACTGAGCAATAATTCACAGACTCATTGCCATGTATAAGAGGCTTTTTACATCATGCAGCTTGCTATTCAATCCAAGAACAAAGTGGCGCCCCTCCCTGTGTCCCGCTTCCGAATCTCTGTGCAAGCTTGTGATTAATGTGTAATTGACTTGATGAATGGCTATCCCTTTGCATGAATCCATCAAAATACTGCGTGATTAAGAGTCCTCACTCTCGGCGCGCGCCTCTGATTAGGAGAAAAAAGCGGCAAGATCAGCTTCATTTCAACACAAGCATGGAGCCATCACGTTTTAGGAAATTCGGTCACGCCCACTGATTATCTCTGCCCGCTACGTAGGGTGTAATCAGCGCACGTAGGATGGCCCGTGACACAGCGGTGCTTGTAAAGGGATACTTTGTCGGAGTCCGTTTTTGGCAATCAGTCATGCCAACCGCAGCAGAATGGGATGGGGAAGGGGCGGGGTGGGAGGAGATGGATGGTGCGGAAGATGAGTTTGAGAAGTGAGAATGGGATTTAGATGGCTGGGGAGACAGTTAGGACAGTGCAGAGAAGAGCATTTGTAGGAAAATTTTGGTAAAACATCTCACTAGGTAGACTTTTATTGTTCCAGATATGACTTGGTTTGCTACAGGTTTCTGCTCTCTGTATAAGATCTAGATAACTCTGTTCTCTTGCGGCCAGGTCTTCCAGTGAGTAGACTTTTAGATGTAGAGGTATTTTAAACTTAACATTGATAAGATAGGATATAAAGGAAAAGTTGCTCTGCTGGTAAACAAACTTAATTCAGAGTAAGATGGTTGAGAGATCAAGCTTTATTTGGAGGTCTCTCCAGACATTTTGGCATCCTCCCACTATGTGAAGATATCAGCAAAGCTCTATCAGTGAATGCCTAAGGCCTCAGGTATAGAGCTTGGATTAGGATGAGCACTGGAAAATGAAATAGTATTTAATGGGCACCAGTTTACAAGAAAAGTCATTGCACAATAGATTAAAAAAAATTAAAAACTCTAGCAGATTGTGGCATGCTTGACATGAGGTTTTATTATTACATTTTCAAATCACCAATTAGCTCTTGTTTTGTATGCATAGCAGTCATGGACACTTTTAACCACATTGATATAATATTGGTTAGCCCAGAGTTGGTAACGTTATATCAAGCTGGAACTTTTTGTAATGAGCACTTTTGGTAGCATATTTAGAGGTGACTGGATGAAGTGCCAGCTAAGTAGCTAAACAACAAACCACTGCAATAGTAAAACAAGATAATAAAAAGAAGCTTCATTCTGGGTTAGTAAAACAAAAGACACTAAAGGCTGGGCAGGCTGAGTGGGGCCTTGTAAACAGAGCCACGATCAACTACATTACGCACTATGGTGAACTTTTGCTGTATTTGTAGCATAAAAAATAAAACGTATCAGATAAAAAGTCAAAAAAAAGGTAAATAATACCCAACTGATCTATGGAGACAACAGCAATACTCAAAAACAAAATGTTAGGCTTACGCAATATCCACACACTCTCCACTGAAAGCTCCAGTAAGTCTCTGTAGAAGCTCGTGTTCTTTCCCTGCAGTTAAAAATGATTATGTTGGACACAAACTACAAAAAATACAATACCCTGTTTGCGGTCAGAGATGTTGGCCTGAATGGGCTCCTGTCTGAACGTGTTACCTGGTTCAAAGTGCTGCGTCTATTCAGAACCCCTTTGTTAAAAATGCTTTTCATTTTTCTGGCCAAGTCTCTATCCTTGCTATACCAAAATAAAGGAGGAGTGCAGCGGGGATGAGGTAGGGAGAGGTTGCTGACACTGGAAAATGATGATGAACAGACATGCAGAGACTTGTTACGAGCTAAGAGAAAAATAGTGGACCACATACAGCTGTCCCGTTTTTTTTTTTTTTCTAAAGGCATCCATAGTTCGGGCTGCCTTGCTGTTCAAAGTGTCAGGGTGTAATTACGAAATGATGATGACCAGGATCTCACCTTCACAGCTATCAATGAAGAACCGGGATGGCAGCAGGACTCACAGCGGTCTTCAAAAGCCAAATCAATCGCACACAGACAGGGTTGCCTCCTCCTGACATACAACATACAGTACAACTTACGGGACACTGCTTCAATCAGATCATGAAGTTTTTTGTGAGCTTTAAAAGACTATAGCTTGTCTTCCATATGGTGCCTGTTTGTTTACAGCGTCCCGTGGGGCTGTGTGTTCACAGCCTGTTTGATGTAATGCCATGACACTTACAAACATTAGGAATGTGTGATGCTATTTATACATTTGATCACTGTAGCATAGAAATAGTCTCAGTATACATTATAGTGTACTGAGATCCATATGGTGCTAATGCTGCAGCTGCTCCAGTGTGCATGCTCTAGGTGGTAAAAAAAAAAAAATCCCAGTTCATTGGACATGACATTTGTTTGCTAAAGCAGTGAAGTGCATTTATAACAAGTATACAGAACTTTATGCTTTTGCAGGCTTTTTGAAAGTGTTTTGGACACCACTTCCTGGTTTTACGTGTCTATGTAGAGAGGTGAGCGCCAAGCGTTTTCAGCTCTTGAGAAAGAGACAGCCTCAGCATACAGGATTACTTAAGAAAGTGTGAATGAAACAAAATACTACCACAGGTTTGTTTTGGATGTGCAAAAACAATCTAAAATGGTTAAAAGGTTTATGTTCCCACATTTCTAAGACTTTTTTTTTTTTCAAAATTAGACACTATGTTCCCACATTTATAAGGTCCCTTGGTCCCACACTTCTGTGGGAAATGTGGGAACATAAGACAGTGGGACTTACACATACAGTGGGAGGATGTCTATTTTCCCACTGTCCTGTGATCCCACATCTAAGATTTTTTTTGTGATTTTTGTTTCCACATTTCTAAAATTTTAATTTGGGAGTTGGAGTTAAACATGCAGCATTTACCAGAAAAAATAAATTTAAATAAAAAAATAAAATTGTAGGAATATAGGGCTGTGGGAAAAAAGACATGCTCTCACTGTATGTGTAACACACTCACTTGGACAGTCATTTGTCAAAATTTGGACACCCAAACTAAGACTAATTTACTCTGTCTTCACGAGAAAAGATCACAGAGGTGTGACATTCATTTTCAAGAGACATCTGAGTTCTAGGGTGTTTTCCTAACAACAATTTTTAGTGTAGCAGTATTTAGGTGTATGAAATGAAATGAATATATTTAGGGTGGTAATCAAGAAATGGAAGGACACAGGTAAAGTAAAGGCCAGATGTGGCAGGCCAAGAAAAATACCAGAGAGACATAGGCTGGGAATGGTGAGAATGGTTAAAGACAACCCACACATCACTTCCAAACACATACAACATCATCCTGCTGCAGTTGTTTCTGTACATGGGTCAAAAGTTCAGAGCACTTTGAACAAAGAACCGCTGTATGAGAGGGTGATGCTATGCCACAAACACAAATCGTCAGTCCACACCACATTATTCCAAAATGAATCTGGTTTGTCTAAATGAGCTTTTGCCTACCTCAAGCGACTCGATGAAGAAAGCCATTTTGTAATCCATTTTGAGAAGTTACATGCATTCAAATCAGCAAAATTATAAGGATGCCCAAATATTTGCATGGTCCTTTTTTCATATGTTGCTAGGAAAACACCCTAGAACTCAGATGTCACTAGAAAATGAATAATATACCTCTGTGATTTTTTTTGTCATGAAGACAAAGTAAATTAGAAGGGTGCCCAAACTTTTACATATGACTGTATAAAGAATATTCAGCTGACAGTATGTGAATGGCAAGCAGAAACAAGGGTCAGGCACTGTTATGTTGTTCTGCTGTTTTATCTCACTGTTCTATTCATAACCATCTTTAACTCATGCATTACTTAAAGGCTTATTCATATAATGGGGGTTTTCTTCTATAATGAGTCTAAGTTTGAGATATTTAGCACTAATTTTACAATATGTTATCCCCATTAGCACATTGTGTCCTGTGGTCACATTTCACCACTGCCCACAATGTCAAAGTCTGCATCCTTTAGAGATAACCAGGGCCATACTCTGAACAGTTGTTGCTCCTCGTGCCAGTTCTGAACTAAAAGCAGGACTTTTATTATCCCACTTTTTCCATAATTCATAATTCTCTCTTTTGGTCCACTCACCCACTTTAGTTTGAAAGTTAATGAGACTTTGGCTGGTCTTTGCATACAAGCGCGTTCATTACCACAAAGATGAGTTTTATCAGAACGAAAGCATTTCTTCCTCACACACTCTTTCATTTAGAGGTCTTATAGTCTTGACAGCCAGTAATTATGGATGTTTTTTATTCTAATTTTAAATGCTTCATCTAAAGTTTTGCAAGTTGCTAGAGATAAAATTCAGAATTTGCATATGTCCTGTCCTTTTCTTTAGTTGTCATCATTGCAGGTTTACTGGGCTATAGTTCAGTGTCATGACTGTAAAATAAAATTAATTCCTATTGCATCAACATTTACTTATATTTTTCATGTAGATTCTGCATTATTAGCCAGGTCAGCCTGGCTGATTTACTTTGTTGGGCCAATTTGGTTTGTATTATTTAACCTGATGATAAAACAGTTTCCCTTTTACTTCAGTTTATTTTAAATGAGTTTTGACCTGGACAAGACGGCCATGTTTGTAGCTCAAAACCACTGTTTTTAAGGTGTTTTAATGTTGCCACTTGAGGGGCCAAGGATCATGAGAATCCAAGGGTTTTGAACTAAATAAAACTCCATAAGGGAAAAAACAATGAACAAAACTGAAAGAGTCCAAAATTCTCAAACAGACAAAAAGCCAAGGGAAAAAAAACACAAAAGTCAAAATCCAAAAACTAAAGGCAGAGGAAATATAAAAAGCCTTACACAAGAAACGGGTAACACAGAAGCCTGGTGCAGAGACAAGGACATGACAAATACAATGATCCAACAAAGACCAGGGGAGAACACAGGGCTTATATACACACAGGGACGAGGAACACATGAAACACATTAAGGCGGGGCAGGCAATCACAGGAGGCAGGAAGTAAAACAGAAAAGCACAAGGACAGACTAAGACTACAAAATAAAACAGAGGAAACAAGTCAGGGACATAGACAAGATCATGGCAAGGACTGACTAGACCACAAAATAAAACACAAGGGAAACAAAACACAGACATGGATCATGACACTTTACTCACTATAAGATCAAATGATTTGTTTTGTAAATTCTTTACCATTGTAACATTGTAAGATATAAGAATTTTTGGCTCAATAGAAAGATAATTTACCCCTGAACTAGAAGATCTTTGAGTTTGAGTCCAGGTCTGGGCACTATATCATTACCACTGTAATATATAATCAGTGCCATGGCAAAGTGCTTCTAATTTTAAAAACTTTTTTTTTTTTTTCAGTTTTGTGTAGTGTGCCTTGACACACCTTTCTCTGAAAAGCCTTTCTTAAAAACCAAAGACTTTTGCTGCGTTATGGACAAATATGTATCCTCAGAGGCTCCTCTTGACAAAATGTCAAAATTCATGCTAATTTCTGTGTGAGAGCTGGAAATCCATGCTGCCTCTTCAGCAGCACCACTTCACTTGTTCAAAGCATCAACCAGAATCCATTTCCTGCCGAGGGCCCCTCAGAGCTCCTCTCTGTTTGACAGCGTACAAATGAGGCTGACCTCTGTAAACAGGACTCCACCACAAGTGCTTCCGTGGTGACGACCTCTGTCCTGGACCGGGACCTCCACCGGCCCCAAACATCGACCCAGGAACCCGGCCTTTGAACCAGCAGCTCATTTCTGACTGACTAACCCCATGCCCTGTAGTGTCATCTCTGACCCTTAGTGGTGGGACATGAAGAGTCAAGTCTATAAAGCACTGTTCCAATAGATTTATGCACTGCAATCATTACATACAAAATGGTGGTCACTGTATGGACAGCTGAGTCTGCATGGAACTGAAATATTAGGTCGTCGGCACACAGCGCAAACTGTATTATATCTTGGTATTAAAAGGATTCAGCCTTTGTTAAAAAAGAAATGAGGGCACTAAACTATTACCATTGTGCAAATAGGGCCAGTGTTTGGCAGAGGTCTGAGCTCTTTGATTCATTCTCTCATTTTCTGTTCATTTCTGACATGAATGCTAAATTGCACTGACATGTTAAAATTTTAAAGAAATTCATACCAGATGTCTGCTGTTGAGCTCATGTGAATGTTATCAGCAAGGGTGTTGAATTAGTGCAAAACAAAAGGAAAACAGAAGAAACCAAAACCACTGTGGCATGTTTAATGAAATTATTATTTGAATTATTTTTGCCTTTTAAATAAATAAGATTGCAGTTTTAATGTTGATTGAAGAGCAACAGGAGCAGGTTGCATTTTGTCTGGGTAAACTGCTCATTAGACTTATTAAACGAAACAGTACTACTTTATTGCATCTTTTATACTTAAGAGCTGTGTTTACAATGATGACACGACAAAAAAGTAATGATTTTAAACCAAATTCAAAATACTTTTTACTTTAAACCAATTTTAAAAAAGTAGCAGAGTAAAAAGTACAGATACTTGCTCTAAAATGTAGTGAAGTAAAAGTAACTCTTGTCAAATTTTACTCAAGTAAAGTACAGATACATGAAAATTGTACCACTGGTAACATGTTTCCATATAAAAACTCCAGTTATAATCAGAAGGCAGTATTCCAAATTTCACTCTTTGCATGATTACAGATTATTATGATTATTACTGAGTATAAACCTTTGTCTCAACACAACATCAGCATGAACAAGCCCAGTTCTCCACCTGACATTACATTCACTCAGAAACACTCTTCAGTACACTCCTGCTGCTTTGCCAAAGATGAAAAATTCATGGGGAACCCTAGTGAAAATCCCAATGCGTCCTGATCCCATACATATTTATCCATCTGTTAACTATTGTGTTGCACTCGAGGAGGGAAAGGGGCCAGCTCTGGAGAAAGGTCAAAATCCCAAATAAACTGCTTTTTCTAGGCGAGTGACTGCAAGTGAATAAACAAAACACTGTTTCATCCACAAAGCTGACCAGGTGGAAAGACACTTGTATCCTCTGAATATTTTAAGCCTGCAGCATGGATTTCAAGCGCTAAAATATGACTGTACAACAGGGCCTAAAGGAGATAAACCAATATGGGGGGTTATTATTTCTGCAGTACAGATGTAGCCAAAATTGTTGGTGCCCTTCACAAAACAAATAAAAATCCATAATGCTCACTGAAAGAACTTGAAACTGAAAAAGGAACAATAAATCATAATTTACTAAAACCTAATGCAAATCAGACACTGTTTGAATTTTGGTTCAGTAGAATTGTTTTAAAAAACAAACTAATGAAATAGGCCTGGACAAATTTGTTGATCTCTATAAAAAATACAAAATAATTTGATCACAGTGATGTTAAACTAAAGAGTGCTTTGTAATCAACAGTCTCTTCATTCATGTGATCAGTCAATCTGCCGTTTTAAAGGGTGCACTGTTTTAGTGTGCACGATCAGGGATGGCCCTTCCTATAGGCAAAGTAAGCAGTTGCATAGGGCCCCACAAACATTAGAGGGCCCCAAGGCTTATCCATTATCTGCTAATGTGATTAATTTGCTGATTAATTAATGTGCTTACAATTGCCAGTCATTTCTGCTGAGGATCTATCTTAAAGTGGCGTCTAATGCAGTCTGTATATTTATTCCTGTTTACCTGGGCCCCCCTTGCTGAGTTTGTAAACCAAAAATGTCCCAAAGCATTCAGCGCCTTAGACAAATAGTCAGCGTTTTGTTCAAATTTTATTAAAATGTTATATAGTGCAATTGACTGAAAATGGCTTCTGTTTATGAAATTTAACCCCTTAAATTCCAGACTGGGCATATTTTCTACATTGCCCTGATGTGCACATCTCTGTAAGAACTACATTTTTGATTTGTGCTCAGGCAAACACAAACAAACTCATTTCTCATCAAACACTTTCACACCAATTTATGACAACCCTAAAACACACCCGAATAATTTTAGTTAAAAAAATGTTTTTTATTTGCCTTGTAGGCTTGATCATTTATACAAACGCTATAGTGGCCATCTCCCAATTTGTACCTCTGTCTACCATTTATGAGGAAATGGCGCCAACTAATAAAAAACAATAAAACCTAAAATTCCAATTCCTCACTATCATAAACCCATGAAATACTTGATAAAAATGTGAAATTATATTGCAGTGACAGTGTATAATAAAAATGTCGTTTTAATGGGAGTCAATGGCACAAAAAAATATCTTAGGTGAAAAGGTGTGACTATTTTATTTAGACACCTTTTTAAGAGGATTATTCAAAAACAAAATCCTGATATCTGAAAATTCGTCCAAAAATACACACCTGAGGCAAAATCTATGACATTTGAATCAAAGCAAAAGTTATCCACAAAATACAGGTGCAAAACATCAAAAAATGTCTTAGGGGTATAGGAGGGATATATATATATATATATATATATATATATATATATATATATATATATATATATATATATATATATATATATATATATATATATATAATTATTAATACAATAAATCATTGGTTCTGCATATTTTATTTTATTTTATTTTTTTAAATAAAATGGTAAAAATAATGGTTTTGGACAAATAATTTAAAAACATTATTTTAGTTACAGGCCAAGTTCTAGTGATAAAACATATCTTCCTCTCTCACGGCTCACACTTATATAAGGCGAGGGAGCTTACAGAGTCTATGTTGTGGATATGTCTCCCATCCATCAGAGTAAAACATACGGCTGAACCTGTCTGGCCTCTTCCTCAAACTCAGTGCAGTATGGAGCGGACTTATTGGCTGTGAAGGACCTCAGCTCGGGGAGATGACCTGGCACCAGAGCAGCTAATGTGGGATCATGTTAACACTTCTGAGAGCATAACCTAAAATCTGTGGTCTGTTTTAAACTCAAATTGACCTTGGCCAGTGTTGTATGGAGAGATCTATGCTCCGAGCAGCTCATCTTTTATCCAGCACCGTCACACTGTGAAGCATGCAGGTGGAAGGAGCCCACATGGGCAGGTAAACTAATCCTAACCTTAACCACAAGCCTTTTTCTTAACCTTATTTTTAACCAGTTTGACAAATAAACTTATATTTATTAGTATAAATGCTGTGTCATGGACAGAGCACCAGAGCAGCCTGGCATGGTCAAGGATTCATGCTGCCGGTGCAAGCAAATATACCAAAATGTTATGCTAATTTAATCTAAGAGAAGTGAAGCTTTAAAAGGAAACACAACACCCCACCCTCCATGTCATGTTATTTTGCACTCTGCTAATTTTAGCAACTGTAGCCAAATCATTTCTATATATTCATATATAGTGTTCTCTGCCCTCTCACTGACAGTACACAAGGATAATCAGACAGCTGACATTTGTCAAGGATACTGTTAATGTAATGTTTGTGCAGTATTTACAAATAACAAACACCAGTGGTGGCTGATGTTCTCTACAATAATGAAGAAACTAACAAAACTTAAACAAGATGCAAACTCAACAGGGCAATTGTTAGCCTGATTAATTTTGTGTAGTAAGTACAAACAGTGAAAATGAGGTAAATCCCTTCTCTTTACACTCTGGAAGACCCGTTCAACACACGTCTCTTTGGCTCTGAGGCTCCAATTCATCGCATTATATGAATCTGGTAAAAGCAGCTGTCAGTCAAAAGCTTCATCTTCACTGACAAACACACACCTATCATACAGTCATTTCTTTTACCTACAGTTGTGATCAAAATAGCAGTGTGTGTATTAAAGTGAGAAAATCTCAAAACCCTTATTCTAGCTTTTATTTTCACACATGCAAATGCATTGAGAACACTGCTCATTCTATTCCAAATCTTATTTTTTTATTCCTTTACAGAAAGTGAAGAAAAAGAATAGGCTGTTTAAAAAATAGCAGTGTCTGCACTCTTCTTAACAAATTCTAACATTTACTGTATAAACTGAAAATGCTTTAAGATTTTGCTTTCCTGTGGATCTCTGGACTAATAATTAGATGTATAACTGTTTTTTGATAACTGCTCATCATCTGTGCTGCATGGAGTCTATAAACTCCTGGCAGGTATCACAGCCCAGGACGACTGGACTACATTCCACAGTTATTCTGCATTTCTTGGTTTAGCCTCAGAAACAGAATTTTTAATATCACCCCACAGGTTTCCTATAGGGTTAAGGTCTGGGGATTGTGCTGGCCCCTCCATAACCTTAATCTTGATGGTCCTGAACCAAGTTGCTGCCCTTTTACTGTGCGTTTACTGTGTGAAAATCACATTTCAATGACATTTCCTCTTCAGCATAAGGCAACATGACCTCTTGAAGTATTTGGCTGTATTTAAACTCATCTATGATCTCTGTGATGTGATAAATAGGCCTGACACCTTAGTATGAGAAACATCCACATATCATGATGCTTGCTCCACCAGGCTTTACTGTCTTCACAGTGTCCTGTGGCTTAAACTCAGTGTTTGTGGGTCATGTGACCAACTGTCTGTGGCCCCTAGACCCAAAAAGAACAATCTTACTTTTATCATTCCTCAAAATATTGTGTCATTTCTCTTTAGGGCAGTCAGTGTGTTCTTTGGCAAATTCAGCCCATGGCTTTTTTTTTTTAAACAATGGGACTTTGTGGGGGCTTCTTGCTGAAAGCTTGGCCTCACAAAGGCATCTTCTAATTGTTACAGTACTTACAGGTATTTTTAGATCTGCTTTAACCTCCCTGGAGCTGATCATTGACTGAGCCTTCTTGGCTATTTTTCAGCCCATTTGAATGATGATTTTTAGTTTTTTTTTTACTTTCAGATTTTGGTCGTCATTTTAGAGCATTGGAGATCATTTTAGCTGAGCAGCCTACCATTTTAAGCACTTCTTTATATGTTTTTTTTTCCCTCTCTTTTTAATCAAAGTATGCTATTCTTCTGAAAGATGTCTCGAACGACCCATTTTACAACGTTTTTTGAGAGAAATGTGATGTCCCCAACCTGCACAACATGTGCTGTCTTTTTCTTTCATAAGGGACAGCTGTTTAACACCTGAGCTCTCACAGCTGACTGAGGGCCCTGATAAAACACCACACTGCTGTTATTTTGAATATGCCCCTTTCATTTAATTATTAAAATAAAAATAATTAGAAGCATTTTTTTTCTTTTTTTTTACCAAAAAATGTTGGACTGCTTTTATTTTGAGCACAACTGTATACTTATAAATTGAATTCCATCTACAAGACTTTAAATGGGTACCTTCAGCATCAGTAGAGACAATAGGATGTAGGTGTAAAATTATATAATATTATGTAATTTTCCAGTTTATGCTAAATTTTTGGTATCTAGAAAAGTGCTTATTATTATTATTATTATTATTATTATTATTATTATTAAATAAATAAACTATTCAAATATTTCACTCTGTGTGTATACTTTGTGTTTCTCTTTGAACTGAGCATAATATAAACTGATTTTTTATTCTAATGTATCAATGTGTGTCTGTATTTTCTTTGCCATCAGCTCACATTGTTTTTCCATTTGGCTCTCTCTTCGTCATGTAGTTACATTCTCTAAAACACGCTTTTATTTCACATGTATACAATCGCCTGCAATGATGACAGACTGTTTGCATAAATCACCTGGCTCCTCTAACAGCACAATATGTGATGAAAGCATTGTGCATAAAAAAACGGGTTAATTTTAACATTCCCACTCTGGTGACCTCATTACATGCACCTGTGGTTTTTAACAAGCTCCTCTGAATAGTAAAATATCGAGTGTCAAACTGATACAGAAATAACTAGAAAGAGACGTTTGTAGAAAAGTTTTCCGAGCAAAGGTTCTGCTGAAAAGAAAAAGCCATTTTCTGAGAGATTTTGTTGCAATTTGATTTTTTTCCCTATACACCAGTTACATGGAAAATAATGTGGCTGAGAAAGGGAAATGCAGGGTACACATACATCCAGATACAGTACACATCCAATGCTTGTGCTATTTTGGGTGATGTGGTCTACTATAGACCCCTCTTGTGTTTGTAAACAAAACGTTTGTGTTCCAAAGACTGGTACCAGCTGTTCAAAAAGACATTAATTCATTTTTAATGGAGGAATAAGCACTAGCCACCAAACATTGCAAATTAGGAATAATCAAGACAGGTTTGGCAACTGACAACCACTCAACCTCGTGTGAGTAATATCAGAGCCTGGTTTAATAACATTAGCAAGTGTGTTAACGTTTAGTGTATCTATAATTAGCATATAAGCTAAAGTCTACGTAATTTACATTTCTTAATTTCCATGTCATGCAGGACAAATAGTAACAGAATTGAGGCAGACCATAAAAGTTTGACATTTTGTGCTCAAATTTAATTCATCAATCACCATATATCTATATCTATCTTTTGTATGTAATAGCATCTAATTTATAAGTTCACTTTAGCAACTGGACCTGATACTCAGATCTGGCTCATTTCAGTTCAGAGTAATTTTAAATAAATATGTAAACATTAATCATTGGTTCCTGCTGCCCAAAAACGTCTAAATTTATATTTTTTATTTTGCTCCCCTGTAGAAATGAATGGGATAGAACGATAATCTCGGTACCAGGCTGCAGGCACAACTTTTTTAAACACATCATCCCTGGAGGGATCTGTAGGTAATCTGAGTAGGAGAGATAGCTACACCTTACAGCCAGGTTGCCCAAACAGAAAACATGGGCCGCATGCCACATTTGGCCCTCAGCCTTCTCTCTGAACTGGCGCAAATAGCCACAAGTAGTTCAGGAGTCTCTAAGCAGTGAAAAGTGACAACACAGGGCCTATTTGTATTGCTATTATTCATTAAATGTATCAAGTCAGGGCAGCCCCAAAGTCATAGAAGTATTAAAAAGGTATTGCATTTTGATGTGCTCAAAATCAAGGCCAGTAGGCTGGCAGGTATTAAACTCTGTTCATCTTGAAAATTTCTGATTTTTTTTTTTTTTTCCCCAGTAATATATTAGAGCTTATAATATAAGAGTACAGTATGTCCTATATTTGCATGTCGGAATTAGGCATTGTTATTATTATTATCATAAATGGTTTATAATGATTTAAGTCGCCCACTCAAACGTGCCTTGTACAGTTTATAAATTTCCAAAAGCTTTTGTTTCAGGATTTTATACAGCCTGCAAAATGTTGCAAAAATATAATAACAAAACACTTATTGAAGAGCCATTATCAGTGAAATGTATCATTTAGTTTTAAGATTTGTTTAATGCAGAACTGCAATGCAAAACATAATAATAAAATTTTCTCAACAAGAGACAAGCCCAGCTGAAAAAGTTTGGGAACCATGGTACCAATAATCATTCTGTTAATATTACATTTGTAGAAAGTTATTACATTTGCGGTAAGTCGTAATTTTTACCCTCGGTTTGCAGTGGGAAGCAGCTGTTTCATTTGTGGGAAATTATTGTATTTGTGGGTTTTTTTTACATTCAAAACATACATCTTTATATAACATTTGTTTTTTATTACGTTTGTGGGGATTATTACATTAATGGGTGTTAAAATTATTATTATTTTTTTTTAAAGTGGTCATATAAAATGTTTGACAGCTATAAATGGAAATACATTTTATGTCTACCTTTGTTAGTACAAAGGCATTTTTGACTTATTTTATTGTAAATATATAATTCTCAAGATAAAATAAAAAAAAATACAATGTAATAAATAATAATCTGTCTCCCTTTAAAATGAAAATAAAATACCCTTCTATTCCTTCTGGAATTTAATTATGGAATCATTCTTTGTGCCCCCTGTAATGTGCTCTGTAAGGGTCCCTGTACCACAAGTTGGGAAACAATGGTTTACATAAACGTCACACATACATGGCTTGTGAGTCTGCAGAGAGTCACCCCTCGCCAGTCTTCACCAGTTTATTGCAAAGGCTGCAGCAGGCTCCATGCAGATAATGAATGGTGTTATTTACTGAAGGGAGGCCACAGTGGAGTGCAGTGTGTGTGTGTGTGTGTGTGTCTGTCTGTGTGTGTGGCTCAGAGCTAAGCTAGCCTGTCCTATCTGTGCTACACTAGCGCTATCCTCAGCATACAGTACCCCTCCCGGCCTCATGCGGTAACACACAGTCCTCGCAGCATCTGTTTGGTGTTCGCTCCAGCCCTGAGGAAGAGCCATTGGGATGAACTGACAGCAGAACCCAGTCCTGAGTGTCCTGAGTGACTAGGTGTGTGTGTGTGTGTGTGTGTGTGTGTGTGTGTGTGTGCGTGTGTGCGTGCGTGCGTGCGTGTGCGTGTGAGTGTGTGTGAACAAGAAGAAGCAGGATGTATTGACTGTGGGAATCTATTGCACAAGAAGTGAGTCAATGCTGGGCACATATGGGATTACAAATGTGTTTCCAATCATTTCTGCATGTTAGCATTTAACAGGGAATGAATTCAGATATACTAGGACATTTGTTACATTTTTAAAGGTCCCCTATTTATGCTAAACCTACCAGAAAATCGTTATCACTGCGAACCTGTCAGCTCAGTCATCTGTTAGTCTTATGTTGCTTAAATATATAAATAGAAAAATATCAGTATACTAACATGAACAAAAGAAAGACAAAGTATTAATAGTCTTTGAACCATGCTAAGTGCTGAGAGAGGAGGTAAAGCTAGGTCCAACCAATAACACTGACTATGCAACATCCAACAGAGACACTGACAAAACATAAAATGTCTGGTGAATAAGAGACAAAAGATCTAAAACTCTAAAAAAAAAAATTAAAAAAAAATCTTCACAGACATACACAGACTACCCATAATTAACTAAGACATCCACTAAATATATTTCTGATGAAAAAACTGTACAAAACTGAAGAAGCGAGAAAACATCTTATTTCCATTCTCTCTCTCTCTCTCTCTCTCTCTCTCTCTCTCACTTTCTCTCTCTCTCTCTCTCTCTCTCTGTAACACAAGGCAGGGGGCGGGGCATGCAGGACAGAGGAGTACAGAGACCCAGTGGTCCTGACAGAGCAGACTTTTAGCTTCCTAACAGTGTTTGTTTCATGTAGATCGGCCCAGGACTCACTGAGATACAAACCGCTAAAATCTTACAACCGTTAATGATGTTAAATATAGCCTGTTAAATATATATGCGTGGCTAAGTAATGCTATCAGAAACAACACGCTGTGTTTTCAGATCGTATCAATGATGTTTTACTGGAAAAATGACCAAAAACAATATTTTTAATTTACAATATTTATTTTTTAACTTCCTATAACTTTTTTGATAGTCATATAAGGGAGAGAGAAGAGAACAGCAGCAGCAGGGGGAGAGCAGGAGAGGCAGGAGGAGACTGTGGAACTGAAAAAAATAACTCCAGCTCCGAAAGTTAAAAAAAAAAAGGTGAAAATATAGGCCTAGCTGTATCTGCTGTAGAGCACATTGTGTGCAAAATAATGATTATTTTATATTATTATTTTTTGGATGTCAAGCATGTTTGAAATGATGCTATACAGGCAACCAAGTCAAAACTGCATATTGGCTGAACTGTAAAAGCTACAAGTTATCAAATAAAGAGCCATTTAGGAACTGGAAGAGCCCGAATACATTATTGATTGAATTTTATAGCAAGACTGTGATTAATTGTGATTAAAATGTTTAATTGTTGCCAAGCACTACTTATTACTTGTTGATTCAAAAACTTTATTACATTATTGGCAAGTTATTACGTTATTGGCTTTATTACATTTAAAATTCCCAAACTATTAATTACAGGTATAACATAATTGGCTGTTATGATATTATTGGTTGCTACAGTGTGCATGCTCAAAATGAAAAAAATGTTCGTCCTTAATATCTTCACTGAGGAGATTTAGGAGAACCTTTTTATTCTGTATCAAATACTTCAGTGTTCGCTGTAATTTCACCTCCATAGTCCGCGAGGAGCGATGTCTGCTCCTGTCTCCGTCTCTAACGTGAACGACGATAGTGATGATGAATCATGACTGATTATTCCTGACCGCAGCATGGATAGCTTCTTCCTAATCGCTGCATTTGTGTAGTTCCTGTGTATTTTTAGATGCCTCGTCTCAACAACTGATTGCTACAAAGCCATTTTTAACCCCTCCTTTACTCACTTCCTGTCTGAAATACCCTCGCAGCCACTCCACTTGTTTTGACTTTTCATCCCGCTGCTGTTTTATCTTTCCCCACTCCCCCTCATGTCATTTTTCACTTGACTGGTTTCTCTCCTTCCCACTTTTTTTTTTCTCTAGCCTCGCTCTATGTGGGATATGTGCCCTCCCTACCTGTCCCATCTCCCAAAGTCGTCCTAATTAGTGTTTAAAAGCCCACTCCCCCCACCGCGAGGTCGTCTGTGCCCGTAAGACAGCGCCGGAGCCTTGTCGCTGCCAAGTCCAATGAAACGGGCCTATCCGCCGCCATGGAGGCCCAGCGTGTGTGATGAGTGTGCGAGCCGGAGAGAGCGCTCAGACATCATTAACAGCGTTAGCTCAATTACACACACTGACAATGAGAACTAGTTGAGAGAAATAGAGACTGAGTGAAAGAGGTGGGGGACATGGCAGATATCGACTCAGCGGCTGAGGAAAGGAAGAGTGGACAGAGGACACAAGGAGGTCTGTGTCCTCAGGCATTATACAATCTTTTGAGGTCAGGAGCTCATATTACACTAAACAAAGTGAGTAATTGTGCTGTTTTTGTTTACTGTAGAAGTGGGTTTTTAAAATACGATGCATGTCAATACTAATACTGTGTGCATGTAAGTGCAAGGCAAGGAGTGGACTAATGAGGAGCTCACAATGAATCCAGTAGCACAGTAGGTAGTAGCGTTGTCAAAAAAATTGATTCCAAGATATTAATCAATACTAAAATGAGTTTTTAAATAAGATATTTATTTAGAAAAGTATCGACAATGTGACTGTCTTTACCTGTGCCGCAGAAACACAAGGTGCAGCCCCTCCCCTCTGTCACAGTCTGTGCGTACAAGAGGTGGACAGGCTCAGCAGAAAACTTTCCTTCATCAACACAGCTCCTTACATACAATTTACTAAAAGGTGTTCACTCGCTTGCCTCTGTCACCGCTGCGTAAAGACCTCGAGAGCAAGCACGAGCAGAGCAGACTTTCCATGGGAGTTTCTGATGGACTTCCGGAGCAGACCAAGCAAACTCCAGACTGGGGCTTACTGTCTGAGCAGCATCACTCCATACGGACATCTATAACAGCCTAAATGTAACTGCAAATGTCCCATTACTAGCGGAAAAACAAGAGAGTGAGCTGTTATTAGCATTAGCAAAGCAGCTGTTAAGGTTCCTTTAAAGGAGCACTGCTGTGGTCCTGCCTCTGTTGTGACTGACGCATCACTGTCAACACTGCAGTCACAGACGTTTTCAACCTGAGGTCCGCGGGCCAAATTCAGTCCAGTAAGTCACACAAAATATAAATGGAACCATGGCTACTGCCGCCTAATAACCTACTACCAGTTATAGAAAATTATACCTTTGAGGAATGATTTATTTTAATCTGAAGTAAGGGGTTTTGTGAGTTTGTTTTTTTTTTAGTATTGAAATTGAGTTGAATTTTGTGTATTGCGACAACACTAGTAGGTAGAGACACGTAACCAGGCGGTTGGCGGTTCCCCATACTGGAATTGCATACTGCCGTTGTGTCCTTGGGCAAGATACTTCACCCTCCTTGCCTGTATGAATAAGTTTGTGTGAATGCGGGTTTGGTGGGGGTCACAGAGGCCGCAGGCGCAGAATGGTATCCACATATCTGTCAGTCTGAATGAATAGTGCACTAATGTAACATGCTTTGAGAAGCTTGTAAAAGGCTTGGAAAGTGAATTATTAATCAAATCTATTATTATTACTATTATTATTATTCCAGAGTGCAGTGGCGCTGCTCCTCTTTAAAAGTTCAGTTGGAGCCTAACAAACAGAAAGCAGGAAGCATCCCTGAAGAATAACTGGGTGCTTTTACGAAATAATCATTAGGTATATAGTAAGGGTGCTCCGATCAGGGTTTTTGAGGCCGATCACCGATCACCGATCAGCCTCTGCTGTGATCGGCCGATACCGATCATGGCCGATACCGATCACGTGGTCTTCAATGTAGTAATGTATTGTATGCAGGCTATTATTAGTTCCATTTGAAAAATACTGTAGCCTTTGTAAATATAAAAGAACAACAAAATTCTACTTATTTTTGTTTTAGAAGAGGTTTTGTTGCATTATTGGTCTTTAATGTGTGCCCAGTGTCTGTGGCTTTGTTTGAATGCTCCGCTGATGTAAAAATCAGCTGTTCTTAATTGGTTCCTTTAATGCGAGTCCGCGGTGCAGCGCCTGTGTCCGCGTAACGCGCAGCCAAACCAGGTTGAAACACAGTGGACTAAAGAGCAGACAGCTCCTGCTGCCAGTTTTGACAACGTCTGAATGAAGAAAACGTGCAAAGAGAGCAGAGAAGACAACGATGAAAGGTGCTTCTCTCAGACACACGGACACATGGGCTGCCTTTTTACTTTCTCTTTCCATTAGCAGCCATTTGGTGCAGTTTAAGCCACAAAACGCACAGTTTTCTCCGCGCAACAAGACACAGGCAAACTCTGAACTTTCTTAATCCTTTTAACGTAACTGTTAGCGGGTTAGCTGTACCTCTATTTACGTTGGTGTTTGCAAATACACGCACTGCTGCGCCTCGGTTCTGTCCTGTGCGCTCCTAAAGCAGGCGGGGACACAGCGGGGACACAAAGCAGCGCCTCCAGGGCAGGTTTGTGTTAGTTATAACCAGGGCTTAACTTAAAAACACTGCTAAAATAACGCTACTGCTGTTTAATCAAACCGGAGTTGCAGGACAGTAAATGTGAGAGCCTCGCGTGTTTATTGTAATTTGATCGGCCCTTCTGATCGGCCCATTTTACCGATCACCGATCACTCTATTTTTAGCCATGATCGGCCAATCATGATCGGCAGCCGATCGATCGGAGCACCCTTAGTATATAGTAATGCAGGTTTTAGAAATTAGAAAATGTTCTTGCGTATTCAACTTTAAAGGTACTGTAAACAGAAACTATGGTCTTGTGGGTTGCCAGTCACAGTGTGATTTTGCCAACTGGTTTTTTGCTCTGCTGTTAGCTGCGTCCACAACTGCTGCAGGTACAGATTGTCCTATGTGTCAACCAGAGCATGGAACTCTGCTTTTCTGATTGGACAATCGTCGATGCAAGGATTTAGAACCAAAACTAAACATGTAAACATACAAACAACTTGGCCATTATGTATTTTTTTAAGTAATTTGTATTTTTTGTGAATAAATCAGCGTCATTATTGTTATCAGTAAAACCTGTTTACCTTATATAGGGGGACACATGTGGGTAATTTATTATTAAGTATTTAAAAAAATATACTGATTATGGTACCTTAAAGGGTTTTAGGGTTTCAGGCATACGTACCCTTTTAGTAAGGATTTCACACACGGTTTTATAAATGAGACCCCAGATGAGGTTTCAGAATCTCATTTTGTTAAAGAGGACTTTGATTATGCTGTGCAATTAGTTTTACTCAAATTAGGTAGTGCATCTTTAAATTTAGAGGCAGGTTTTTTCCAATTTTAGTTCGTCTCTGTTAGGGGAGTAAGTTTGAAGTGTAAGCCACTGCTTAGTCCTGGTTTAGGCACAGTTTAGTCCTATTTTAGGTATAGATTTGCCCTAATTTAGATCAGGTTTAATTATTATTATTATGATTTTGCAAGTTAATTAAATGTTTTTTTTTTATAGAGACACAAATGTATCCCTTTCGGCTGCACCATTTTCTTCTGAGGTCGCCACAGTAAATCATTCACATAGCATAGGTTTTTATGCTAGATGCCCTTCCTCTCCATTTATCTGGGCTAGGGACTGGCCCAAATTGTGGCTGGAGTTTTGGGCTCCACATTAAAGAATCAAACACTAGATCCTGTACGCAATGAACAAGAATGAGAAGATGATTTACAACTTTACAAAGTTACCTGTTAAGAAATCTATATTGTCCTTCTTAGGGCAATTAGTTTTCATCTGAACCACTGTGGGTTTGACCAATAGTGTCACATAGTAGACAGTTCTGGGTGTATTTTGATGTTTTGTTCTGTGTTTTTGTTTGTTTTTTATCACTCCCAACATAGCGTTTCTCTGATTGGATAAAATGGATGATCATTCACCATTGGTTCATCCGATCCAAAAGTACCTGCCCTTTGTAAACAGATGATAAAGCCCTCCAGATGGTTCTGTGTCAGGCTAAAAACAGCCTTCATTTGCACTGTGATGAACAGACGATGTTTATGTAATACCTTCCGCATGCATCACTCATTTTATTCATCTGCATAATGTCAGTAGGCCACATTAAAATAAGCCAGACATTCACCAGTGTAACAGGTGAAGATTTACCCCATGTGCAGGATGGTGCATATATTGACTAATATGAGTTGAAAAGAAACAAGTAAACATCTGACGGTGGTGAAAACATCTGTGTGTGTGTCAGTTATGAGAAGATGCTCTTTAAAAACACATTTTTCATTCTGGACAGCCACACTTCTTCAAATAATAATAAGTAAAAAAAACTTTTCATAAGAATCACTCAATTAATTACTCTTTACAGTTGTTTTAAATGCTCTTCCCCCCAGTTTTAGCCAATGAGTTGCAAAATCATTTTCTATATATATATACATATACATATATATATATACTGTATTTGAATCATACCCAATAAGATTTCTCCTACAGTGTTTCTCAAACTGTGGTACGGGTACAGCTGGTGGTACACACAAGTCTTTTGCACTTTTTGGCAATGCTTAGTCGAGTCCATACTTTAAAAGACAAAAATATTTTCTGAGTTGATATTTGGTGTGAAAAGTTTTAGAATCACTCTTCTATAACACACTGAGAAAATATAGTTAGACCTTAAGCTACTGCTGTATTTCCAGGCATATGGCTTTCTCAGACCTATACCCTTCAGTAAAAGCTCCTCGGTTTCTGTGTTGTGCCGGCAGAGTGTAACAGAAGTAAACAAACCTGAAGAAGATGAAGATGGCTAGGGCTACAGCTACAGCAAGAGCACAGCAAGAGCAAGACCTATGGCCAAGGAGTTTTTCTGTTGTTTGGGCAAAGTTCAAATACAAGAAAGTCCACATATGCAGTAGTTAAAAAAATCTCCAGAGCAGAGAGCAGCAAGGCAAAACCTAGTGGACCTAAAAAAACACATTGCCTCCTGTGTAATGTAAACACTGGGAAAAGTTCACAAAGCCATAACTTCTAGTGTAGCTAAAGTTATTCTGACAGAACCATTTGGTAAATATGGTTGATCCACCAATTTGAATACAGCGTTGGCATTACTTTTCATTTTTAAAGATGGTTTGGATTCCACCTTGCTTTTGGTTTGGAAAAACTATGTATACATATTTCATGAACTTTAGGGTTTATCAGTTTGAGAGGGGAAAAAAAGTACTTTTTACACTTTCCGTATCTTTAGCTTGACAGGCAGAAGGAAGGTTATGGCAGTTGATGGGATACAAACATATTTAGTTTGTTTTATTTTTTCCACTAGGAAGTTCTTGGATTTCATAGAGTGGTTCTGATCAAACTTAGAAGAAGCAAAGTACTGCATTTAAAGATTAAAAAAACAGTTTCAGAGTCAGTGTGACGGCAAAATGAGTTGTTGCAGGGTGAACAAAACTGTGTTCTCTCACTCTGGCATATCTTGGTGAAAAACCATCTTTGCAAGAATGGGAGAACTGACCCAATGTCTGTGAAGTCTCTGGTCTTGCAAGAAAGCGTCACATCCCGGTTAGCCAAGCAGCAAGCTATAGCTATGGCTTTATTCCTTAGCTCTTTGTCATGGCAGAACGGCTAAATGGCAGATGAAACCTTCGTACAGATATAAGGAGGAGAAAACCAGAGTCAAGCTAAAAGCGGGGTCACACAGTAGTCAACTGAACTTTTGAGTATTTCCAAAAAACTATAGAGGGAGCACCAGGATGTGACTGGATTTAAGAAATTTTCAGAGTGACAGTGCGTGGGTATACATTTTATTAATTCGACATATACATCATTTAATTTCAAAACACATATGCATATAAAAATATAATAAAATCTTTGTGTACAGTGTAGGTTTATACTTTGAAAACCTGGATGTTGCTCTTGTTCAGTATCTGATTTGGTGCAATCCAGTCTGTGTAGGTTGACATGAACTGGGAGCGCCGTCACAGGAAACTAGAACTGGAGCGAAAGTGGGGGTAAAGATAATTAATCCCTATGCAGACAAATTATTTAATACATTCCATGGAGATTTTCACTTATTCAAGCCATTCTATAAGAGGCATAGGTTAAAAATAATCATCTGCACAGTTTCAAAGAGAGTGAATGGTTGTCTCTCTGTGTATGTCTCTGTGTGAGCCCTGTGGCGATTGTCCAGGATGTACCCCACCTAAGGCTCATAGTTGCTGGGATAGGCTCCAGCACCCACAACCACCAAGGGGAACAAGTGGATGAAGATAAATGAATGCATAAAAGATGTTCCAAATTTCTTCTTAACCTTTACTTCTACAGCACTTGTAGGCATCTAGATTCTGTCCAGTCCTGAAAATGATTATTGTGAACATAATACATTTTGTTAAAGGCAAGTTTACATTTTCTTCCCCTCGTGCCTTTTACTTTCCCAGAACACAGTGCAGCTCATTCACAAAACCACCGCTCCATTTCATCCTGAGAATGTTTCTTTATTCGGCTGCAGATGAAGAAAACCCTGCTGGCCCAACAGTCACCATTTACACCCCTGTCAAGAAAATGTAAAACCGCCGCCATCCGACAGATCGACCCGAGCCAATTCAAAACAGCAGATCCACTCAGGCCAACACGTTCGCCTCTGACTGAACACACTCTGACACCTCGGCCCGACAGAAAGATAAGGGCTGGGTGTTTGGTTTGTCTGAGGAGTCCTGATGCAATCATAGCAGCCTAATGTGTCCCTCTGCTCATCCTCCAGCTCTGTCCCAACTGCAGGTAACCAGGTTGGAGTCTTGTCAGTTTTCTGTCTCCTCGTCTCTACAGATGGAAGAAGTACTCAAGTAGTAGTACTGTTACTTCTGAATAATAATATTTAAGTAGAGGTAGCTATAGAATTAAAGTGCTGAAGTAGAAGTGGTAGTTTTTGCATTAGCACAGCGAAAATCAACTGCTACTACTACTCTTACTTCTACTACTACAACTACTACTATTGCTACTACTGATGCCCATAATATGATTACTAACATTACTACAACTGCTACTACGGTTACTACTACAATTACTACTGTTGCTATTACTGCTACCCCTAATATGATTACTACCTATTACTATTATGGTTACTACTACAACTACTACTACCCCAATATTGCAATTAGTTCCTCTACTACTACTGCTATTACTACTATTGCTACTGCTTCTACTACTATCCTTATTGATTACTAATATTACTACTACAACTGCTACTACGGTTACTATTACAATTACTACTATTGCTATTACTGCTATCCCTAATATGATTGCAACTATTACTACTACAATTACTACTGCAGGTACAAATACAACTAGTACTATTGTCACTACTGCTACCCCTAATATGATTACTACTACTACTACAACTGCTACTACGGTTACTACTACAATCACTACTATTGCTACTTCTGCTATCCCTAATATGATTACTGACATTACTACTACTATAACTGCTACTATGGTTATTACTACTATTACTACTGTTGCTACTACTGCTATACCCCTAATGTAATTACTACTTCTATTGTTACTACTGTTACTACTACACTACCACAACTACTACTATGACTATTACTACTGCTACCCCTAATATGATTACTATTATTTACTACTTCTACCGCTACTACTATTGCTGCTACTGCTATTCTTACAACTGCTACTCCGACTATAATTACTACTATTACTACTGCCACTGCTGTTACCTCTTCTACTATAACTACTACTATAACTACTACTATAACTACTACTTCCACTGCTTTTGCTACTACAGCTACCTAATATTATTAATATTACTAGTACTACAATTACGACTACTGTTTTCTCCTGCAGACTGCTACTAGCCTATACTTTTAACGCTACAACTATGTTTGCTGCTGTTACTACTAGTGCTACTTTTACTGGGGTCAAACATTTATCCAGTAAGAAGTGTTAAAAATGCACTTTAGGGGCCCGCAGAGGGATGGAGCCTATCCCTGCTGCAACTTTGGGCCTTAGGTAGGCTCCAGACAATGAGCTCACTATCATTGCCATTCACTAGCAGCAATTTAGAGTCACGATTCACCTTTTTCTGAGTATGTTTTCGAAAATGTACACCTCTCCTTGTCCCCCTTTTTCTATGGCCACTTCTTTTTCCTTTTTTTAAAGCAAACCGCTGCCTTTTATTTCTCAGTAGATTTCCTCTGGGAGAGAGGAAACCAAACAACAAAGGTCGAGTAAAGAGGAGGCAAAAAGGGGGACATGATGGAGGTGGAGACAGCGCTGGCCCAGGGAGAAACGGCTACAATCAATAAAGTGAATCTACAGGGATCTGAACTGGAGCCCGGGGACAGTTTAGCAGCAGCACATCCGCCGCCGATTGTGTGTCTCACCCAAGGGGGCAAGGCCAGTCAGCACTGCTCCACCACAGCACTCAACAAATCGATATTTCAGCATCTTTCTGTATGTGTGTGTGTGTGTGTTTGTGTGTGTGTGTGTGTGTGTGTGTGTGTGTGTGTGTGTGTGTGTGTGGGTGCCCACGAGCCAGACTTCTGACAACACACAGGGCTGGGTGAAGAGTTACTGAGAAAATTATGCAAACAAGGAAGTTGACAATAAATTAAGTCTGTAAAAGAGGTCCCAAGGTACATTTGAGTGTACAGTACAGTGTAATGCAACTGTTAAAACTACCTATGAAATTCTTTAATTAAGCACTTTTATGTTTAGTATATTATGGATGAAGGAAATTTGCCAAAAATGGTTGATGTAGGTGGAATGAGTACTTAAATTCTGTAAAAGAAAAACTGTAGTTAGTCACACTATTAAGGGTTAGGCCTAGTTACTTTTTCAGGCCTTTTAGAAATAATTTTGGACACCTTCACATTGGTATTTCATGTTTTATAACTTAAAATAATGTATATGTATGGGAAATATCTTCTTTTGGGGAGATGTTACTTTGCAGAGAACGCTTGGCTGCACTGCCTGTTGCCTGCCAATTTAAGGGGTGAAAATATCAGACCGATTCTGGAGACGGTGTTTGGGCTTTCGAAACACACGGGAACATTTCCTGGTTTCTTGTGTGTATGCAGAGCAGTGAGACAAAGCTTTTTCCAGGTCTTGAGAAGAAGACTCAGCATACAGGATAACTCAAACAAGCATGAATGAAGAAAAATATTACTGCAGGTATGTTTTAGGGTGCAAGCAACATTATAACACTTATGCACTGAAAAAAAAGGGAAGAATGGGGGTTGCTGATTTTGTAAATAAAAATGATATAGCAACGACATGTTTTAATTACGATCCTGCTCAAAACATGTTTAAATCTTGTAAAACTTGGCTGCATTTTGTCTGGACCTAGAGAGCTTAGTAAAGAGTTAAACTTTTCAAATATGCTAAAAACCTGTTGGGGTTAGCATTCAGTCTTTGTAAATGAATGTTTTTGCTGACATGAGATTTTTATTTCTCTCTTCAGATGAACAACACATACAAGCTAAGTCAAGGTTAATGTAAAATCTCATCTTGTGTTAAGTGACAGAATATACTAAATTTGTTATTCTTTCCACAGCGTCTGCGAGTGAAGGCTGTTCAGAGCACTGTGCCGTTAAATGCTGTTTAACCAGGAAAATCTGCATAAGGTAACAACTAATGACTTAAGATGTATTATTACATTGCAAGGTTACACTGGTATTTTTTGTGTGTACACAGAAAATACTATAAATGTCAGCAGGCTAATGGCTTTACATGTGCAGCACATTTGCAGCTACTTTTTCAAACTAAATACTATTTATTTCTATATAATATTTTATTATCCCTAAAATATTTTCAGTTTTTTACTAAAAGAAAGAGAGCTTATTGTTTCCCTAAAATGCCTTTATCTGTTTCAGGAAAGGTGGAGGGCTGTCTGAGAAGTGCTGCAGAGCTTTATGTCACAGATAACTCAAGTAAGAAAACAAAACTGATTGTGTGTTTTGTTTTTGTGACAAAGGAATGATAACCAGTGAACGTCGTTTTATCTATAGGATGACTGAAGGTTGTATTTACCTCACTGTGCACCTGAGGACCTGAGGAATCAAGCGAAGAAGCATGTAGTAAGTTTACTTTTATTGATGTCATTTAGTTATAATATAATTACTAGTCAATACAGGAACCCATCATACATCATGTTTTATAACTAAAGTTCGGCAAGCATTACTGACTATGAGTATTACTACTAAGAGTATGTGAAATTTGTGCCTGTGGTGCCTCCTGTGTTCGAATTGGTAAGTATGTAGTATGTCCAGTCTAATTATTTGTATATATTGACTGTGCTATTCTCTAATGTCAAATTTTATTATAATGTCCTGAAAAACTTATCTCTGTTTGTGTCAACCTTGTCACAATCTGGATTATTTGTCACACAATGCTCTGTCTCTGTATGTTTCACTAACTTTGAGTCAATACAATTTTGTGGAAAAGTTATTGTTGTCTCTTTTTGTAAGGCTGTCTTAATATCAACACGCTTATGTCACATGTACTGCAGCACTGTTAGCTTTAATTGTGCAGTTTACATTGAATCAAAATAAATAAACTGCATTGGCTACAATATTTAAAAAAAATTATTTAGATTTTACACAAAATAATTGAATTCACACAATATGAAAAAAGTAGTTTTTTTGTTACTGAAACATAAAATATGTGCATTTAACATTTTATTAACATGAAATATTTATGTTTGTATTATAAAAATGATATGCGTAGGAATTATATAATTGTGTTTAAAAGCCTAACCATAATTGAATTACATGCAACCGATGTACATGATTTTATTACGTAAATTTAACTACTTTTTTTTTCAGTGTGGTTAAAAGCTCCGAAAAAGTACAGGGGATCTTAAACACAGAGAGTATAAGTTTCTACAGATATAAATGTATGTATGAACTGGTGACTAATCTACCATAGTAAATGAACATTTGTCTATCAGTAGCTCTAAATCAGGGGTGTCCAAACTATGGCCCGGGGGCCAAATGCGGCCCGCAGACTATTTTGTATTGGCCCTCGGACTTCATTCACAATTGGCCCAAAGGACCACACAGGTAGCACTGTTTACTGCAAGGTTTGAAACGCAGGTAAAAAACTTGTGTGAGATATACCTGGCATTAAGAAAAAAAAAAAGGAAATTAATGGTTGGTGGCACTAAAAAATAGTGACATCTTTTGTGGTGATGCAAAATATGACGCCTTGACTGAGTGGCCCTGCACATATATTTTTCAATATGTGGCCCTCAAGGAAAAAGGTTTGGACACCCCTGCTCTAAATGTTATGGTGATTAACTATGGACCCAAGTTGATCTAGTGTTTGTGTTGGCTTAGGACCCTGTAGGGGAGATGTTGCTCAGGATCTAGTGTTACAAGTGTGTTGGGCAGCAGCAGCTCCAAGAAGCAGGGGCGTAACATCAGGCAGAGCAGCCAGGGCAACTGCACTGGGGCCCAAGAGGTTTAGTGGCCCATAAGAGCTCATTTAGGCTACATTACTTGTCACGTCTTGGTTTGAAATATTCATAATTAATGAGCAGCGCATGACTCTGTTATAGAATAAAGTTTTTACCATACATTTATTTATGTAACTTTTATAACTTCTTACAAAATTTAAGAGCAGAATATATACCTTATGTTTAAATGTGTCTTTAAAAAAAATTTTTTTTTCTATTTTTCTATGAATTTTATTTGAATAAAACTACAATGCCTACAATGCCAATGCCGGTTTTTGTAATAAAGTATAATAAAAACTGATAGCTGTGATATTATAGCTTAGATATCTAATGCATAAAACATCTACTCTACCTCAAATCTTTAGGGCCCATTCTTAAAACATGCATTCCCCCCAGCAGTACATAGTGCATATTGCCAATGTGTCCTTGGGCAAGACACTTTACCCACATTGCCTCCAGTGTCTGCACACACTGCTGTATGAATGTGTGACTGCTTTTGAGCGTGAATGGTTGAATAGTTCTTTGATAATGAATGAAGAAATACAAAAGCGCTACATAAATGTGATTTGTCAATACTAGTGCTGCAAGTTTCCAAAGGTTGCTTAAGTATGTTTTTTATTAGTGTAGCCTGCTGCTATAGTTATACATTATTTAGCATATAGTTTAGCATATATTGTATAAAAAGCACAAATCAACAACAGCAGCTGTAGCATATTTACATTAAATCGTCATTGTAATAGTATTCAGATGTGCCTGCTCTATCCACATACACAAAGGCTGAGGCAACACTGTACTCTCTTATGCAGATCTTTTCATTCAACACTCAATTAGCATACTGTACTTGAGGCAACAGCTGCTGCTCCATACTCGAGTGCACTATCTGCGAGCTGCACAGCAAACACGTGTTCCGAGCTGTTGTTCTGCAAGTCACAGTCATTATTATTGCAAAGCTAAAAAGGAAGACTGAGGGCACTACACGGGCAATCATTAGCACTTGTTTAGTGAATTGGTTATAGCATAAATGAACAATATGTATTTTCATAAAACAGCAGTGCGGAGAGATATCAGAGTATATAGTATAATATTGTCTTTTTACACAAAGATAATATCTGAGATGTGCTGCTGAGCTTCTCCACTCTGGTTCTCATTCCAAGGCACAATGAGAATGCCAGCTTTATTGTAAAGCAGTGATTTTACCATTTCCTGGAATTAAAACACTATTTACGCTCCAAATAAGCTAAACATTAAAACTACAGTTAGGCCCATAAATATTTTGACACTGACACAAGTTATGCTATCTTAGCCTTTTTACCCAAAATACAGTTATCTAAAATACAATTAATAAGTGCTTAAAGTGCAGACTCTCAGCTGTAATTTGAGAGTATCGAAATGGGAGAAAGGGTTTAGGAATTACAGTGCTTTAATGAGTAGCCACCTCTTTTTCAAGGGCTAAAACGTAATTGGACAGTTGTTTCAAAAGCTATTTCTTGAGCTGCATGGGCTATTTCCCTCATTAATCCATCATAAAATGAGCAGGTAAAAGGTCTGGACTCATGATTCCAGGTGTTACATATACATTTAAAAGCTGTTGCTGTGAACTCTCAACATGCAGTATCTTAATGTAAGTTGACCATCCTTAGGCTGGATAAAAAATTATGAAAACTCCTTCACAATATCCACCTTAGTGTAGGATACTCTCCAAGAAGTAGGTCTATCAGTGTCTAGGCCGACCTTAACAACAAGACTTCATGAGAGAAAATACAGAGGGTTTACCACAAGCAGCAGATCACTCATTAGCCTCATCAATAGAAAGGCCACATTAGACTTGGCCAGAAAACACCTAAAGAAGCCAGACCAGGTCTGGAACAGCATTCTTTGGACAGATGATACACAGACCAACCTGTAAAAGGATGATGGGCAGAGAAAAGTATGGCGACGGCTTGGAATGGCTCATGATCCAAAGCACAGCACATCTTCTGTAAAACATGGCGGAGCAGCGTGATGCATGAGCTGCATATCTTCCAATGGCACTGGGTCACTACTGTTTACTGATGATGTGACAGAGACAGAAGCAGCCAGATGAATTCTGAAGTGTATAGGGATAAACTTTCTGCTCAGATTCAGACAAATGCCATGAAGTTGATTGGACAGTGATCCACAGCACAGATGAACAATGACCCAGAACATACTGCAGAAGCAACTTTTTAAGACAAGTCAAATATTCCGCAATGGCCGACTCAGTCACCAGATCTCAACCTAATCCGGCTGCATTTCACTTGTTTAAGGCAAAACTTCAGGCAGAAAAACCCACAAACAAGCAACAACTGAAGACAGCTGCATCACGACGGAGGAACCCCAGTGTTTGGGGATGTCCATGGTCTTCAGACTTCAGGCAGTCATCGCCCGCAAAGGATTTTTAATAAAGTAGTATTTAAAATGAACATTTTATTCATGGTAATGTTTATTTGTCCCTTTCTTCAAATTGAGTAATACGTTTAAGTACTTTTAATTAACAATATTCCATGTTTGTCATCAGATAACCCCCCCCCCCCCCCCCCAAAAAAAAAAAAAAAGTACACTACAGCAATACAAATTCATCATTGTTGCCAAAAAAGATTTGCCAAAATATGTAAAAATTCTAATTACTGTTTTGACATAGATTATTAAAGGTTTACTTTTATGCAAAATCAACTTTTGTGAGCTTTTAAAAATGTTATATTGTTGTTTCCACCTCAAAAACATGCCTGGACTAGTATTTTCTTTCATTCACGCATGTTTGAGTAATCCTGTGTGCGGAGCCTGTGTTTTAGGAGACACGTGAAACCAGGAAGTGCTCCTGCACATTTCTAACCATACACCATCCCCAGACTCATTCTGATCATTCCAGCACTTAAATTGCCTGAAACTACACAGCTGTCGACTGATTTAGCTATCTGTTAGCGTCATGTTGCTAATAGCTGTGCTAATTAGCCAGTTTTTGCTCTGTCCATTCTCCACTATTGCCAGTACAAACACTTATCTTCAAATTGAACAACTCAGAAGACATTTTCCATACATATACATTATTTTAAGTCATTAAATGTAACGTAACACAAAGGTGTCACAATGTTTTTTTCCAAAAAGCCTGAAAAAACATAATATAGGATTTTTGAGTATGCCCACTGGTTTGCTAAAGCGTGTTCTTTATCAGATGGCCCAGTTAACAAATTGTTATTTTGCTCCTTCAGTATTACAACACCCTTGGCGGACACATGCTGTCTAAATGAGAAAGAAGATTTACCCGTGTTGTTCCATGACCAACTCTCCATGGATCTGGGTTTTATGGGGCTAATATATTATCGCTGTTCTTTATTGCATTTCAATGAGTCATTATGACTACTTTCTTTCTCTTTTATGAGCGGATCAATGCTTAACTGTAGATACAGGAGCCATCTTGTCACCTGTGCAGACATTTCCCGTGGATTTACCATCGCTGGCCGTCATCAAAGTGCCTTCAGGTAAATGTAAAGTGCTTCATTCATCTGCTCCTTGGATGAAGCGGTGCAAAAGAGCCACTTGCCTGCTGGATGTGGCCATTGGTTCATTTAGCTGAGTAGGACAGAACGGCGCTCGGGCAAATTTAATGACTCATCTTTTCCAAATGGTTTGTGATGCTCCTGCTCTCTCCACTTAAGGACAGACTGAAAACTGTTTTTGAAGGTAATTTAATTTGATTTAATGTATCTAAGGCAACAAAGATGCATTTATTTTCCCATATACACAGATAAGTCTTGGAGCTCTTTATAACAGGGTCATTCTGCAGCCTTCAGGGGAAAATTATCCACTATTGAAAGTGCAGCTTTATCACTGATAGGAGCGGGCAGCTGAAGGAATCTATCCAGGATTTTTTGCATAAATAAAATGTAAGTTTGAAGGCACGGTGGCAGAGAAATTAGTGCTCCAGCTTTCAAAAAAGGTTGGAGGTATATATATATACCGTGTTTATATAAGTCCCATTGAGATTCAGAAACTTTTACAAGCGAGACCTGGCCAGTACAGTTGTCAAAACAACAAATACAGCAAGATTAAGCAAGATAAACCTTTTTTTTTAACCTTTATTTAACCAGAGGCCCCAGCAGGAATAAAACATACATACATGCATACAACAGTGCATACACAGAAAACAGCATGTACAACAATACACTGACAAAAATACACCAAACAACAAAGAGGAAGTGTAAAAATAGGAAAAACGAAAGAGGGGAGAGAAGTGTGTTTGGTTTGTGGGACTAAGATGTATATGAAAGACTAAAGAGCGTGTGAATCTAAATGTGGATCAGATTCATCTGCAGGAACAAGTGACTGTTTGAACAATGAAACCGACATCAGTTTGAGGGTGTTCTGCAATATGTTCCAGTCGTCTGCTGCTGAAAAGTGGAAGGCGTTATGGCCAAAAGCAGTAGAGGCTTTGGGACTACTAAGCTTGAAAAATTTGCTTGAGCGAGGTGGAAAAGGGGCAACAGATCGAGGGGATTGACTTGTAAATAAAGAGATGAAGTTGCTGCATATGAAGGGAGGGCCAGTCCACATTGAGAAATTAGAACAACTATTTAAAAACCTAGTGAGCCTCTCAAGAAAAACATCTCCTTCACCATACTCTTTATGATTGCCTTAAATTTATCCATTAAAATGAGTGATTCCAGTTTAAGATCTGTTTGTAAATTGTTCCGTTCCCACAATGCACAACAATACATTAATCTCGAGAGAAAAAAAAAGGGAAGATGCTTCGTGCCAGGTATAGCAAAAAAAAAAAAAAAAAATTGCAAATTGCCACCTGTAGTCCCTGGACAGGTTGATGTTATACAAGTACAAACAAGTAAAGACAGCTGCAGTGCATCCAGAACGCTGCTGCTCGGGTCCTGACCAAAACCAGGAAGTACGACCATATTAGTCCTGTCCTCAGGTCTCTGCATTGGCTTCCTGTTGCTCAGAGAATAGACTTTAAAACATCTCTGCTTGTGTACAAGTCTCTCCATGGCTTAGCACCAAAGTACATCTCTGACCTGTTGGTCCCATATGAACCATCTCGGACTCTGAGGACCTCAGGGACAGGTCTCCTGCTGGTGCCCAGAGTCCGGACTAAACTCGGTGAAGCAGCGTTTCAGTTTTATGCAGCTAAACTCTGGAACAGTCTCCCTGACGATGTTAGACAGACCTCTACTCTGACAATGTTCAAGTCCAGACTTAAGACTGTTCTTTTTAACTGTGCATATATCAACTGAAAGTGTTTTATCTGCACTCTTCTCTTTTAATTTATTTTTAAATTCTTAATTCTTAATTATACTCTTTAAATTTGATTTTATTGTTTTAATTGTGTTTTGTACTTTTAAATTTGCCTTTTTTTTTTTTTCTGTAAAGCACTTTGAATTGCTCTGTGTATGAATTGTGCTATACAAATAAACCTGCCTTGCCTAAAGTAAATATACAAGTAAAGTGTACGTAAGTAGTCATTTTTGCTGTTAATGATTTCTGATCCTGGTGTGCCAGAAATGAGGGAACTGAGGAACGTTCTGTATTGCAATGGAAAAATGTGGTTAAATGCATTACTACATTTTACACAACACATTATTTTTTCTGTAAATATTGTAATTGTAATTACAGTAAGAATGTGAGAGTGAATGGCTTTCTGTTTGTATATCTTTGTGACAACCCTAGGACTACCAGTCCAGGATGTATCCCACCGAAGGCCCATAGTTACTGGTATTGGCTCCAGTACCTGCAACCTCTAATGAGACGAAGTGGAAGATAATGAATGAAATGTAAATTTAACACCTTTTTTTTTTATCTAATAACTTTTACCTCATATTTTAAAAAGAAAAAACAACCACTAAATGTGATAAAACAAGAGAAAATGACATAAAGAATTGAGCTAACGAGTAAAGAACATTCATATACAGTATCATGGAACTTTCTGACATCTGATATCTCATATTTAAATTTTTTAAAAGTGGTCAGCACTGCAAGAACGCTGTAGGACTGGGTCTATGCATTCACGTTAAGGTGAACTCATATCTGGTGATCAAATGTGCAGCACATCACAAGAATGGCCACGGGACATTTTAGTCATGTTAAGGGCAAGTCCGGGTGATTTTACTGAGCAGATGCAGCAGATCTAATAACCCCAGCTGTGAACATCAACTGTCAGCCAGAGCTTTCCATCCAGCCCCCAGATTATTACTGAAGAAGGAACAGAAAGTATAACCCTATAAAAAAGAAAATTAAATGAAACAATCCCCTTCTGAAAAGTATCTCTCAGTTAACATTTATTTTACTATTTTACATGCTCATAGTATATATAGTTGTTTTTCACAAATGTCCTTGCTTGGGTCTTTTTCTCCACACAATACTGCTTAATTTTGTCTGAATAAGCACCATCAACATAACAGAGAAGAGCATGGTAAGAGCAAGCTTTGCACATCAGCAAATACACTATATGCGAATGGCAAATAAAAGCAGCAGGGCTCATTAGAAATGTTACTCTTTACGTCAAATTAAAGAAGCCCGTGATCCATGAACCAAGAAACACAACAAATGATCCAAACAAATAAGCCTGGTGGATGTGGCCATTGTTATTTTGCTGAGTAGGGCAGAGGGGCAGATTTAAAGCAGAACTCAGTAACTTTTTTACCTTAAGTTTTGAGTCTGTGTGATGCTTAAATGAGTTGTGGAGTGAATGGGCAAAAAACACACTCGCAAGTATGAGCATTGCCAACCTGGTGGTATGAAGTATCGAGTCTTATGAGAAAGTGGCACATCAGAGCCAAACAAGAGCTAGAAATGGATTTATTTCTCTTTTTACGTCATGCCAAAAGGGGAAAATGAGGCAAAAACAGCAAAGAAATTAGAAACTTTTGTGATTTATCTATTCCAAATGGTCTGTGATGCTAATTTGACATAATCTAATTTGATCTAGTGTATCTAAAGCAAACTAACCTAAACCTTGTTCTTGTTTGGACCGGACGGAGACTTCCTGTTTTCACTAAACCAAAGACCAGCTGTATCCACCACACCTGAGGATCTGATCCGACCCAAACTGGAAAGTACATACCAGCAACACAAGTAAAAGCCCTGTGTTTCCAAAATAAAGTTGAGAGCAGTGAATGTGGTTAGTGCTATATATTGATACTACATGTACTATATCAGTGGAAAGTTGTGCATATGCTACCAGTATAGCGCACAACAAGGCTTCTGTCCCCTGCAGCCGTCTCTGTACACGTAAACAAGGGACCTATTCCTGCATCCCACTCCACCGCAGGATCTCAATGACACCCACCTGGAGGCTACATTCATAAAAAATTTGAATGAACCCCACAGATGTCGACAATAGGATACAGTCCAGACTGTGTATCCCACTGCACACCCAAAGCGGCAAGTACATTATAGACGTTGCTTTGCTTGCGTCTCACTCAATGCACCAGACATATCCACTTCTTTCCGCTCCCTGCTATCCATTCAGCAGCAGGGGCTTTGTATTTGTCCCAAGGCTGCCATTAATGCTGTAGGAAATCCTATTAGGCATTACCTGTTCCTTTTGGGGAGGATAAAAACACAGCCAGCTCTCCATATACTGGCATTGGTTGATGCTGTGTGGTGTAATTTCTGATAATCATGACTGAGAGACTCCTGCTGGAGGCTACACCTGAGGTTAGCGCCGCTGCTAGCCTGTCACTCACCGCTCACATGTCCCACATATAAACCTTATATACAGTACTAGAGATGTAACAATGTGTTGTGAATTGATTAAAGGGGCTTTATTATGCAAAATCAACTTTTTTGACTTGGCTACCATGTTGTAATGTCGTTCCTTTGTTGTGTTTTGTCTCATTCATGCATATTTGAGGCCTTTCTGAGGCCTCAGAATGCTCGGTTCCACAAACCTCTGCCTCTTGCACAAACCCCCACCCACTCCTGGAAGCGCTGACCAATCAAAAAGCCCTTTATATCCAGTCTGCTCTCATTCATTCATCCATCTGTTTTTACTGATTCCTCACAGCTAGTTTTCAGTTTGTAGTAAAATGGCATCATACAAAAAGTTTAGGGAAATAAATAACCCTTTTTTTTTCCCTCTGTTTCTGTTTAAAAGAAAATAACAGAGCTGCCATCTGCTGGTCTCTTCACCTGTTTTTTAGCAGCAGTAGTAAATGTTTTCTTTTAGTCACATAATGTTTTTAAAGGTAGTAAAATGTGCAGTGCTATTCCAGAGGTGACCAAGATTGGTTTAAAAAAATAAAAAATGAAAGCATAATTTGTCCCCTTTAAAAACTGAGTTTAAAAAGTTGAGATTTACAGTGGCATTATTATTATTGATGTGAGATTTATTTTAAATATCCAATATAATGTGCGTCTTATTTTTCATTTAATTTCAGTTTGGTAAGGAGACAAAAATTGTGCTTAAAAAAATCAGAATTCAAAACTGCAGTGCATTCTTTTAATAAAATTGTAAGAAAATCATACTGTCAAAATTGTGAATTGTATCAATGACTCAAGTGCATTGTTACATCCATATATAGTATTATGCAAAAAAATATATATATTCTTTTTTATTTTTGTTGTGAACATTTCGGGAAAGGTCAGTAATGGGGCAAGGACAAAAATCTGAATTTTAAAGTGGATCATATCATTGTTTAGATTAGTGTTTTAAAAGTTTTTGCTCCATTTTGACAGAAGATACTAACTATACAGAACAAATTGTTAGTTTTTTGTAGAATCTATACCATTGTGAGATATAGGCATCCTTGTGGCTCAATAAAAAGAACATTTACGCCTGAACAAGAAGATGTATGAGTCCAGGTCTGGGGACTATATTTTTTACATTATGAGATAGGACCAATGTCTCATGCTTTCAGAGTGCTTCTAGTTAAAATTTTTCATTCTTTTTTGGTGTATTTTTGTATCCCCAGCTGTTCGTTTGTTTGTTTTTTAAGTTGGCCCAGTGTTTTCATATTTCAAAATTAGGCCCATTGTTCACACAGATCTTTCTCAAACTATTTTAAAAGTTTTGTTTATTTTTTAAATTGATTTATCCAGATAAGTCTGGATAAAGTCAGCCTTTCCAGAAGACAGCAGCAGCTCAAAATTAGCCCTATGTTCCCACTTTTTTTTTTAAGATGTGAGGTTAGGGATAATGAAGCACAATTTACTGGAAAATTATCTTTTTTTAAGGAGAGTGTGTCTATGTTCTCACCTTTCTAAGACCTGTGGCTATAGTACTGTAGCTCTATGTAATTGCATTCTGCGTGTGATTGTGACCATAAATGCTGGGAATTACTCGTAATCGCACCAATAATCACTGGGTTTGCAATAACAGGCACAAAGGTCAGTGGAAATGATACAGGTCGCGCAGAGGAAGGCACGCTAACATGAACATGGACGAGTGCAGGATGTGACAAAGCAGAGAGGTCAAGACCCCTTCATTGCTCACCAACGCTTCAGTTTTATATAGTGCACAAGGCCTTCAGGGCTCTCACATCACACTAAGGACCCAGCTTCACATTGTATATACTGTATATACTTCAGTCTTAGATGAAACTATATGCCATACACAGATAGAAGGTGAAAGAAGGAGGGTTTCTGTTCCTCCAGTACCACAATTAAATCAAATTGATATTATTTAAAGCCCGGATAAGGATGACTGATCTTAAATTATCTCCTACGGGCACTTGTGTCTGTAATTTTATTTTAAAACGTGTCCTCCTGTTAAAATAATTGAAGCCATGGGCCAGCACTCAAAGCAGAAACACTTTATTGTTCACGTTGAACTGAATTACCTTCTTTCTGATATGTTACCACACAATAAGAGCCGCTGAGTAGCACTGTGGAGACTTAGCTGTGCTCAATAGTGCTTGATACATACATTAAAGTTCAACATTGTTATTTTGTGTTGTTTTTTCATTGCTTTGAAATTCAAGCCTCTTATAAAATTAGGACTGAGGGAGGGGAACATGTCGGAAAATGTACGCAGATAAACAGCGGGTGGAAGTGCCTCAGCAGTGTGTCCAAAGCCTTAACAAAGAAAAAGAAAAATTCAAAATGTCAGGCACGGGCTATGAATAACTTAAATCTGGTGCATTGCTGTTCTACTGTCAGACAAGTTTGAAGTGAAAGAACTAGATCGTTGGGCTTAATACATGAATTTGGCGATAGAAGAAGAAGGGATATTAAGTGCAGCATAAAGCCCAGGGGTAATGGATCGATAGTGTATTTTGTTTTTTGTTTTATCAGTGTTATCAGTAGGAATGTCCTGTCTCAGAGCTAAAAAAGTGTAAGCCAGTGTCCTCCTTTATACTGCACCCTAGAGGTTGATTGTTATATATATCAGCCATATCGGGCCATTTTTGCATTTTTTTTTTTTTTTTTAGACAATTGGCCAATTCTTGCTCATTTATGCCAATTTTTCAGGCACATGTCCAGGCAACCAGATGACTGAAGGACCCCAGCTTCCCCAACCTTTAGGCAGTGTGGGCATCTTACACTGCAGTTCATAGGAATCATCTAAAATCACTTTATCTCAGTCTGAAAAGCTTAAAACAGCAATAAAAAGATTTTCCTCATTCACTGGCATAGAACCTCTTAAAACAAAAATCCAAAAGCATTCTGTAGCTCTCACAAACACATTTAGCGTGAATCAGGAGTTAGCCAGCCTTGTGTCCCTGTTGAGCTCAATAGTCAACATGCCATTGATAGTAGTCCAGCTGGTGGCCCGCACAGGTACTGCAAAGGGGTCACCAGAGGTTGCCCACATTAAATACATAAGAAGAAATGGAGTTTGGAATGAATTAAAATAGGTGCTTATTTAAAAATATCAATTTGAAGTCATTTTTAGCCATCAGCGTGTGTTTTTCTGTGTCTTTTTTATACCAACTATGGAGGAAACTTGACGTAGACTTCTGAATATAGTAAAGTTTCATTGTTGGGGGTCCGCATGGGATTGTCTGATTTTTAACGGGAATGTGACACTCTTGACATTGGAAAAGGCTGCCTTAAAGAAGATGATATATGCCAATACACTGTTAGAATATGCACAGATGCAGCATAACAAACAGTGTGCTGTGTGTTGACAATTGAAGAAAAGTCTCTCTTTCTAAACATTGATAATGCAGCCAGTACAATCACATGTTCATTTACTTGCATAGCATAATTTTGCATAGTACTTTTAGAATAAGAGATAGAAAAAACATATACACGTTGGAATAAATAGTGCAGTGGGAAGTGGTGGCTCTGTAAACTCCTGCAGTTAGCTTTAGCCCGCCTCAGTTGCCAGATGGCTCCAGTTCACGGTGAGGGACCAGCATGGCACAGTCCATAAGGCTGCCGTCTCTCAAACCCATGTACGAATCCCCGCGTGTGGAGTTTGTATTTTTTCCTTCGGCAAATTCGTATTGTCTGCAACAGGCTCTGCTGTCTCATACTGTGAATAATAGAGAACAGACAGGCAGTGTGTCGGGGGGAAATGCATTTGTATTTTTTTTTTTTTTTTTTTTATGTAGTATGAATAATATTACGATTATGTAATAACTGGGAAAAAAACAGAATTATAAAACAAGGTCACGGTGTTATAGACACATGTAGACATCTGAGACTTTTTTGTGGAAATACTCTGAACAACTGAAGTACATGAAAGGCAAGGCGAAGACTTGACACTTGCATAATGTAATAAAGTGGTTTGAGAGAGACAAAAACATGTCCTTCAGAGTGGCCATGCACCACGCAAGTGAAAATACTCTGAAGATGAATATGTTCCTGAATATGTTCTCAGGTGGCTGACCGCCTCTTTGCTGTTTTAAAAGCTATGTTCTGAGCAGAGTCGCCTCATTTGGCCACACTGATGCTGCAATTACTACAAATGGTGCAGAAATGTAGTGTATGTGCGGATATAAAAATTGTGTGACATTTTGGGTTATTTAGAGGAGACATTTTTCATGGTATGATATTGGGGGGCGCAGCTCAGTAGGTAGAGCAGCTAGCTCACTAACATGAAAGTTGGAAGATTGATCCTTGCTTCCAGCACACTGTAATAAATGATTTTTGAGGGTAGTAAATTTGTACCACATTAATAGTTTATTTTTTACTTGGTTATTTTGGATAATATATTTACACTAAAATATAAGATTTTTGCCAATGTTACCTCGTTAATATGAGTAAATAAAGTCACCTAAAAATACAGGATAGAGTTTACCCCAAATGAGTTAAAGTTTACCCTAAAATACTGTGTTTAGTGACAGTTAAGCAAGTCCCGCCTCTCTTTTGAAAATGTCACTCTCTTATTGGCTGAGCTTGTTTGTGCTGGCGTGTGATTGGTTGGAGCTCAGTGAAACTGTACAGTTCGTCTGAGAGCAGCAGTTTGGAGACATCATCTTCAGAAAACTCACAGCAGGGACAGGTCTGTGTCAAAACTACATATTTATTCATATTTAAGGTATATTTAAGCTAAAAGACACAAATGGAAGGAGTCTGTGTTGAACTTTTATGTAACTAAAAATACTAACTGTCAAATGTGTTAGCTTATTTGTTAGCTCCGATTTTAAGCATTAGCATTGGCTAACTTTAATATTTTTTAAATTGTAAAAATGCCTTTAAAGTTAATAGAGCATGTCTGAAAAGTGTTATGTCAACGAACTAGCTAATGTTAACTTTCTTCTGCCAAAGTGAGTGAACCTCAGAGCAAAGTTTGGGGCTAACTGATTTTTTAAGCTAACAATTCTCTGTCCACAGGAGCGGCCTCTGCTCCTGGAGCTTTCAGAAGTTGGTTTTATTCACAGTTGGTTTGTTTCAATAAAAGCAATTTAACGTTTTAATATTGTCTCTGTTGTGTATTTCTTTATAGTGGTTTATTATTAATAATACTTTCATACATGTCTAATTTTTAACCTGTAGCCAAAAGTAAATTTTTATCCATTTTCTATGGTTAAATGATTAGAAAATAATGGTTTATTATTACTGGTTATGATTCAGTATAAGACCTATTTCATACTCACAACCTACAGTTAAATGTTACCTAATTTTCTGCTGTAAAAAGTATTAGAAAAAAATAGGTATCTTTTACCCATTTTAAATGATTGTGTTTTACTAAACACATTTTTTTTATATAGTGCATATGGGAACATAGAGCTGTGGGAACAAAGAGCTGTGGGGACATAGGGCTGTAAAACCATAGGACTGTGGAACCGTAGGGCTGTGAGAAAATAGGGCTATGGGATCATAGAGCTGTGGGAACATAGGCCTATAGGACCATAGAGCTATGGAAACAAAGAGCTATGGGAACATAGGGCTGTAGGACCAAAGGGCTGTGGGAACAGAGCCCAGTAGAAACATAGAGCTGTTGGAACATAGAGCTGTGGAAACATGGAACTGTAAGAACATATGGCTGTGGGACTGTAAAGCAGTGGGAACATAGGGCTGAAGGACCTTAGAGCTGTGGAAACATAGGCCTGTAGAAACATAGAGCTGTGGGAACATAGGGCTGTAGGACCATAGAGTAGTGGAAACTTGGACACTCGACTGTAAAATTGGGTAATTCAGCCTTAAGTGGAGCGAGTATGCGCTGCATCAGATCACAACAAATTAAGACATGCCATTGACCTACAAAATATTTTCAACATACTAGGAACATTAGATTTGAGTATATCCATTACTTTATGCAGTGTACTTAAAAATCTTTTATAACAACTATGGCCACAGCAGTAGAACAGCTGACCTACTCAAAGGTTAGCATCAGCTAAATAAAAAGTTTGAGCAAAGGTTTGTTGTGAATGTAACTGCAGGAAAACTGTTGATGAGGCTCTTTTGGAAAAGCAAACGTGTTTTACCTAAATTTACAACCAAACCTATTTTGTCAAAGCTAATTGTCAGTGAGAAATGGGCCGAGTTGCTGGATCGCAGATAATCACGCTGCATGTAGTGGGTAAGGCTTCACCTCTGGACATTGGCCTGAGGTTAAATTAGAGCATCAGTCAGAGGCAGCCAGAGGAACTAAGAATACACAGCTCTTAAGTTCAGAACTTAGTGAAACAGCAGATTACACTGGAGTTTATGGAGCAGGAAAGTAATTGTTATTGACTTCCTGGTTAGGCTTTTCTCTTTCTTACTTTACGCCTTTTTAACTGCCTGTAGTTCAGCTTCTACTTCTTTTGTATTCAGAGCTTTATTTCGGCAGAGTCCAGTCTATGAGTCATATCTTATTTCTGTATAAAATAAACCTAATTTACTGTGCATTAGCTACATAAATAACATAGCTGTCAAATCAACACCTCCTGCTTTACACAGAAGTAGCCCTGCACAAATCTGAGTGCTAATGTAACACGATGGCAAGGACGGATCTATTGACGTGCTTAGAATAGATCCTTTTTAGGCTAAAGGTAACTGTTTCATTTCAATCGATGACCAAACACTCGCCATCTCTGAACATTTAGAAATTAGCCAAAGGGACTTTAAAGCCCTATTCGCACGGGATAAGTATTACCCCTGGACCTCTGTAATTTGTGAATTACCCCCCGACGTCAGTGTTTTTAGTCGGCATTCACACGGGATAAACGATGTCTGTAATTTACTCAATTTTATGAACTTTATTCCATAAAATCGTACTGATAATCACACAGATTTATAGTAAAAATCCTATGTTCCTATGTTCTTTACCTCAAGCTACAACGCATGTCATCCATTATCTCTTCTTAAACTGCAGGCACCCCTCTCTCTTAATACATTCACTGCAATATGTCTCTCTGGATCTAACCTTAGCACAAAAATGTCCAAACTTTCCAAAAGACCCTCCATGTTGCTCCAAAAACTTAAAAAAAAAAAAAAGTTTACTGTTGCCATGATGACAGGGAGTGTGCTTCCGGTCACATCTTTACGGTAGTTTGTTTATTCTTTTTTTTTTTTTTACTTTTTAATCAGAGAAAAAAGTAATCAGTTTGGAGTAGGAGCAATAGAGACATTTTATTATTAATATAGTTTAGATACAGACATAAAACGGACCATTAAAAGACATTTTGGATTGCTATTACAATTAAAAAACGATCTGCTGACAAAAACAGCCTGAATCACAGACATGGGGATTCACACGAGACTAGTATTATCAGAGGACCTCTGTGTTAGCCGAAATATGGTAGGTAATTTTTGGAGACATGGCAGTTTCAGACGTATAAAAATCACAGACAACATCAGCGATTATTACAAATTACTGGAGGTCCCTAGGTAATACTAATCTCTTTCAAATAGGGCTTAAGTGTATATACGTATATATCTTCTAAAAATGGCTAAAAGCTGGTGTTAAAGTCTTTCACCAACGTATACCATTTGCTCAGCATTTAGGACTAACATTCTTACAAGAAGTCAGATAAAAGTTTTCAGGCTTTTTGAAATAGTGTCAGACACCTTTGCATTTGTATTTCACATTTTATAACTTAAAGTAATGTATATGTAGGGAAAATGCCTTCTTTTGGGGAGCTGTTACTTTGACTTTGCAAAGGACACTTGGATTAGATGTTAGGGTTAGGGTTAGTGGGGAATGGACAGAGCATAACATGGCTAACTCGCACAGCTATTACTAACATAACGCTAACAGATAGATAAATGAGCTGACTGCTTTTAGTGACGGCAATTTAAGTGCTGACATTATCAGAATGAGTTTGGTAATGGTGAAATGCTTTAGAAATGCACAGGAGCACTTCCTGGTTTCACATGGCTACACAGAGGTGAGACTGAACATTTCCAGTTCTTAAAAAGAGACTGCATCCACATAGATTATTATTCATCTGTGTGAATTAAACCAAATACTACTCCAGGTATGTTTATGAGTTGGAAACAACATTACAAAATGGTTAAAAGCTCAAAAAAGTCAATTTAACAAAATAGGGGTCCTTAAATTTAATTTTGTTTTTGTCTGTTTAGTTCTAAGCTCTTGAAAATGTAATCATATATACCAAAAAGCTTTATTTAAATCGCAAATGTTCATGTCTGAACATGAACCAGCCTCAATCCAGCCCAGCTCCAAGCATCATGTTAACAAGCTACTGTAGCCGTGAAATAAACAGCTACGGAGCAACTCGCACTATCAGCAGCAACTAGCCATGGAAAACACACAAAAATGTTCTGTCCAGTGGGTGCAACAATGCATGGGTTTGTTTACAAGTTTTAGTCTTCTTGCAAAAAAGTGAAAGCGAACCGAACTAAACCTGGAAAAAAAAATGCATTTGGTCCAGACTGCGCCAACGGATGATGACTCTGAGATCAGTCAAATTTCTTGTATAGAGTAGAAAAACAATGGCCCAGTTAAAGGTAAAGTCTAAAAGGTGGATGTGTGAGACCTTTCTCATGGGGACATTTTGAAAACCGGACTGTGTAACATTACCTATCATTTATCACTATTCTCCTGCTTCTTTCCCACCCACGATCATCCATCTCTTCCACGTCAGCTGCTCCCATCCTCTCTCCATCCATCCATCCCCAGGTTCCTCCCTCATGGCCCAGCTGCTCTGACCTGTATCTGTCTGGCATGGATGAGTCCCAGGTTTGCTTTAAATGCCCCAATTATTCTCCTGAATTATGATGTCCTGCTCAGGGCCGTCTCCATGGCGCGCTTATGAACGTTGGCAAGGTGTAACATAACCATTAACAAAGGCCAAATTAAGGGCCGCCATGACATGAGAGCAGCTCCCCAAGCTCCAGGTGGAGGAGCAGAGGTGGTCAGTGTAAAAACGGACACGCGGCAACGCTGACCTGTTCATGTCTACTTCTGCTGTGCTGCAGCATAATTCTCTCTAAACCAGGTTAATAGTAAAAACTACAAGAGATATGCATATGTGTGAATGTATATTGAAAGCAATGTGTATGTTCATGGACAAGCATGTAGCTACAAAGTGCAATAGTGATGTGTGAACAAAATGGTGTTAACTAAGAGTGTCTTAATAAATCAAAATAATTATTTTTTTGAATTTTTGTTATGAAATTGTCAGGAAAGGTCGGCAATGGGGCAAAGACAAAATGATACATTTTGTTGTGGCACTGTAGATCCAGGAGTGTTTTAAGGCATTATTATTATTTTGAGATACAGACTGAAGCTAACTTCACTCACTGACAGAACAAATTATTTAATATGAATGCATGTCATTCCTAGTTTTAGTGGATTCTTTACTTTTGTGAGATGGTTTAATGGTTTTGTCTCAATAGCTCAATAGAAAGCGCATTTACCCCTGAAAAGATCGAGTTTGATCTTTACCATTGCCAGACAGGACCAGTGCCTTGGCAGAGGTCTCAAAATGCTTCTAGTTTAGATTTTTCATTTTTTTATATAATTCTGTGCATCTTTTTTACATTGATACACCTTTCTTTGTTCATAACCTTTCTTAAAAATCTGTATACAGACTTTTGACCAGCACTGCATGTACTGTACGTTGCTTTAATTACCACAATGTAAACAACTCAGGTTGTTTACAATGTAACAACTAGGGTTGGGAAGAAGAAAAACTTTTTGGGATATTATGATATCTTATGCCCACATCAATAGTTTTGTCCAATATCATTGCTTACGATACTTTTGTGATGTTATGCTTAACCCTTAGGCCCCCGTCTAGGGTTTTTCATAATAGTTTTTACTCTCATTTTGGCATTTCTTGTGCTAGGATGATGATGTTTGGCAAATATGTTTATTAATAAATTAATTTTAGAATTTTTGTATCACAGTTGAAAAAATAAAATAAAAGTTCTACTGTCGATACAAAAAAATTCTTGATTTTAAATTTAAGGAGAAAATATTGCAGTAATTGATAATATTGAATACTTGTTATATCGCAGTATATCAAAATAGCAATAATAAATATCGGTACCAAAGTATCGTGATAGTATTATATCGTGACTAAACCTATATATTGATATTTGTGTTTTGTAATGATAAATTGCTAAAATATTTTGCAGTCCTAAAACCCGCGTGTTCCACTGAAAACTTATACAAATATTCAAGTCAAAAACAGTCCTATCAACATTTTATATTTTTACAATTTTTAATTTAAAACAAGACAGACTGTTCATATATTTTGGCTGAAACAGATGGAGGCTGTAACTGTCAGACCCTGTATATTTTGGTCAGTGGAAAGGCAGTTGTTCGGGGACTCACACTCTTCCACTGCAATGTTCCTGAAGCACTGGACCATAAGGGCACCCCTGAGCATTAGCCCCAGCCACGACCATTTAGTGAATACAAATCTAGCCTGGCGACAAACTCTGCTTTTCACTGTAACTTCATCCAGCAGCTTTACTGCCCAAACATAAAACCTTCCTCATGCTCAGTCTTCAACAGCGCAGGACACTTTTTTGAGCTCACACTTGGATAAGCCCGATATAGCCTTGTACCCTCCCCATCTCTTCAAAGCTACTGTGTAATCCTGCCTCTATGGTTATAGCTCTCATTTTTACCGCTAGTGTAATCTGACATTAGACTCGAAACCCGCTAAACCTCCTAGCATTGTAGACCACTTTCTTTTTTTAAGTCTCTGTGTCATCTCAATCTCGGATGAATTTTTACACGGGTCTCAGATGTGGCGGTCCAAGAGTTTTTTTCTTCTAATCAATAATAAATAAATAGTCACATTTATATAGCACTTTTCTACCTCCATGGGTACTCAAAGCGCTTTACATCAAGGAACCATTCACCCATTCATACACCAGTGTGCACAGACACTGGAGGCAAGGTGGGTTAAGTGTCTTGCCCAAGGACACAACAACAGTATGCAACAGTGGGAGTGAGGTTTGAACCATCAACCTTCTGGTTATTGAACAAGCGGCTCTACCATCTGAGCTGCTAATTAGTGCTGGGGAATGATTAAAATTTTTAATCATTTAATTGCAATTTATCGCAGTCTTGCTATAAAATTCAATCAATAATGTATTCGGGCTCTTCTGCCTCCTAAATGGCTCTTTATTTGATAACTTGTAGCTTTTACAGTTCAGCCAATATGTGAAGTTTTGACTAGGTTGCCTAGTGTGTTTATAGCACCATTTCAAACATGCTTGACACCCAAATAATAATATTAATAAAACCCATTATTTTACAGACAAAGAGCACTCCAGGAGATTTACCTAGGCCTGCTCCAAAGGTAAAAAAGGTGAAAATATCACCTTTTTTTACCTTTGGAGCAGGACTTATTTTTTTCAGTTCCAAAGTCTCCTCCTGCCTCTCCTGCTCTCCCCCGCTGCTGCTCTCTTCTCTCTCCCTTATATGACTATCAAAAAAGTTATAGGAAGTAAATAACTTGTTTTTGGTCATTTTTCCAGTAAAACATCATTGATATGATCTGAAAATACAGCGTGTTGTTGCTGATAAAAAGCTATATTTAACATCATTAACCGTTGTAAGATTTTAGCGGTTTGTATCTCAGTGAGTCCTGGGCCGATCTACTTGAAACAAACACTGTTAGGAAGCTAAAAGTCTGCTCTGTCAGGACCACTGGGTCTCTGTACTCTTCCTCTGTCCTGCATGCCCCGCCCCCTGCCTTGTGTTACAGAGAGAGAGAGAGAAAGAGAGAAAGACAAACACACGCCTGCTGGGACCCAGCTTTGTGAACTTGCTCTTTTGTGACTGACCCATAACTTGCATAATCGCGTGTTAAAATAATGATCAGCGTTAATTAATGTGATAATAACGCGTTAATGTGCCTAGCCCTAATAGTAATGTTATTGAAAGAAAAACATTGACCACCAGCTTCTACTCAAAGGGACTGACAAAGAGGTGGGAAGTAGTAGTTTTATCACACCATACGATTTAGGGTGGACTCATAACGAAAGCAACAAAATCTCTATCTAAGCCCAGTTTATTTGTGTCGCTAGCCCCCCTCCAGGTCGCTGATGAGGGGCAGGAGGTTATATTATGCTTTTTGTGTCTTATTGAAATAGTTTTGGACACCTTTGCATTAGGATGTCACGTTTTTATAACTTAAAATAATGCATATGCATGGAAAACATCTTCTTTTGGGGAGCTGTTACTTTTGATTTGCTGAGAATGCTTGGATTAGGTGTCTGTCGACCCCTGCTGGAAACTGTGGGGTATGGAAAAAGCATATAATGACTAATTAGCACAGCTATTAGCAACATGACACTAACACTACTGCTTCATAGTGACGGCAACGGAAGAGCTGAAATTATCAGAACGAGTCCGGTGAAGGTGTATGGGCTTTAAATGTTTTCATGTGTCTATGTAGAGAGTTTCCAGATCATTAGAAGAGGATGGGCTCAGCATACAGGATTACTTAAACATTTGTCGATGAAACAAAATACTACTCCAGGTTAGGACTGTCAAAAAAATAAATACCAAGATACTAATCAATAATAAAACAAGTATCATTTTGAAAAGTTTAGATATATTGCTGTCTTTACCTGTTCCGCAGAAACACAGACGCAGCCCCTCCCCTCCAGTCTGTGAGTACAGGAGGTGGACTGAGCCTGTCCAACTTTCTTGCATTAAAACAGCTCTTTAAATACAATTTACTAAAAGATGTTCACTCACTTGCCTCTATCACTGCTGCGCAATAAACTCAAGAGCCGGCCCAAGTGGGGCAGACTTGCCATGGGAGTTTCCGAGCGGATCAGGAGCGCTCTGATCTAGGAGCTCACAGCTTGAGTAGCATCACTCCAAATGAACATAAAACAGCCTAAATGTAATTGCAAATGTCTCTTACCCAGTGGAGAAAAGAAGGAGTGAGCTGTTATAAACGTTAGCAGAGCAGCTAAAGGCTATTTTAAAAAAGCACTGCTATGGTCCTATATCTGTCGTGTATAAAACCATCGCTACAGCCACAGACAGTGGACCATGTTTCAACCTGAGGCCAATGGGCCATGTTCAGTCCAGTAAATAAATATGAACCTGCAGCTTAATAACCTTCTACCAGTTATGGAAAATACAAACAGGCAAAATGTAATTAGACTTTTGACCTTTGAGGAATCATTTAGTTTAATCTGAAGAAATTACACACCACATGGTACCAAATACTTACTGTATTATTTAGCATTGTGTTGAATAAAAGATCATCATGTAGCTACTTGGCTGTGGACTACAGAGGCATCAGTGTTCTGTTGGAGGATAAACTTATAACTACTGCTTGTGTAGAAAAATATACGTTTTTAGAAACTTTACAATTACGCAACATAAATAAAAATCGACTACTAATATTATTCTATACTAAATATTGTATGATTATTTTGAAGACAGTTATAGTCTATAAGTACTACCTCAAACAACATTCAGTGAAAAGAAACCATGGTATCAAAATCAATATAATCAATGAGTTTTTTTTTATAAAAATCAAGATGAAATTTTATACACAGATATACACAGGAACTGAATGGCCGCTTCAGCCGCTCAAGCCGCTTTTGGTGTGAGTCCCCCCTCACTTCTATTTGTCACAGCCTGAAGAAGAAGTCTTAGCAGGGTTAGCCAGACAAGAGCTAAAAAGAACCAGGTCGATTGATCTCTGTTTGAAAGTGGTGACTGTTTATGGCATCATTAATGTACTTGAGCCAACCTTAAGTCATAATTAATTCCTGCTACCTGAGCCAATGGGAATGTGATTGGTCAAAAAACTGAATCCCTGTTCTAGTTATACCTCTGCCAACCTTGACTTGGTTTACCTTGATTTTGGCCTTGACTCTGTTTTGGCCTCTAAACATTTCGGCCTTGTCTTGGTTTCACTGTGGTCTCGAACAGGTCTTGGTCTCTATTACCATGGTCTTGAGTATAACACTAAAAACCTCACCTGACATATGTCCCAGTCTCTGAAAGGTACAGTAATCACGCAGCTCTTTTCTCTTCGCTCTGTAATTGATCATATCACATGCGGCCTTGATTAAACGCCCACTCGCACTTCACAATTAATCATGCATTGGGTGAACTTAGCATAAATCACGGTGTAACCCCCCTGCTCCGTCTCCATTGCTCAGTCCGACTGTAATGGGATATTCATCTTTTCAACAATTAATAACCCGGGCGTTGGGGGCTTCTCTCTGTTCCCACAGTGTTATTTTAGGCCGAGACATGATTGAGGGGTCACAAGCACGGCTTAAATGGGATTTATTAGCTCTGGTGCCGGAGGTGAATAAAGGCACCAGAGCAGTGAGGCCACTCTCAGGCCAAATGAGCAGGAAGAGAAAAACGGCAGTAGTGGAAAATATACCATCAAATAGGAAATTGCATTAGTAAGCCAAAAATAAAATGAATGGAAATCGCTGTAGAGTGATCTTGATCCTGACACCCTTCTTCTCCCTTATGCCCTAATTTTAAAAGGTTATACTCTTAAGTGACAAAGGTGTCCCTGCCACAAAACATTATAAAAACATGTATACATTCATATTATTTTCTACTGTTTTTGTTTTGTTTTGTTTTGTTTTATATAAATCTTTTAATCAACCAAATATTTAATTATTTTCAGAATTGTTATGGCAGTGCATCTAAATCTTTTGGTAAAAAACACAGAAAATTATAAATATTAATATTTTTTTATAATCTCAATGCAAAGTGGATTTTTTAGGGACGGTTATCACAGCCTTGGGTATTTTAAAGATTACCAACAACATTTATTTTTAGGGAACTTTTTGCCTGTGCTATGTACAATCTAAACACCAACTTCCAATAAAACCCATTAAAACTGGTTGTAACTTTTTATTATTGCAAAAAATCATAAATCCATTTAAATCGATGTTGTTGATGATCTTTGAGCTAACCAAGGCTGTAATAATGCCCCTTGAAAAATCTTTGCTTTGAGAATATTGAAAATATTTCATTTTTTGTGTGTTTTTGCAAAAGAAAATTGAAATACTATTACATACACTGGGATAAAAAGAGTTAAAAATGAGGCCTCTGGTGTCACTGCTAATTATATCAGAATAAGATTTTTATTTATTTATTTATTTTTTATTTTTATTTTATTTTTTTTGTAGATTTTGGATCAAGAATTTTTTTGAAAGCAGTCTGTTTCATATCAAGACTCACAGATACTAACTCTAGCCACAGTGGGGCAGTAAATAGACCAAATAATTAGCTTTAGCAAATTATTGTAAAACACAGTATACTGGCTTTGTGACACAATAGAAAAATAGAGCATAGATACAACTCCTGAAATAGAAGAATCCAATCCAATTCTGATCTTCACCATTGCAAGATAGGGCCGGTTGTTTTTTCAGAGGTCTGCACTTTCTGTGTGTTTCTAGATTGAAATTAAAACATGCAAAACAAACAGGAGTGAATCATAGCAATACTATTTAGGTTTATAGCGTCTGAATAATGTCTCAAATGAAAAGTGACATATTAAAATTGGAACACTATTTTACCCTCTTTAGTGAGTCTGGTTTACTGTGTGTCATTAAGAATCACCTCCAGCTCTGTGTAGCTTGTCTCTCTTCTCCTGGGAGAGCTGCATAAACCAAAACCTGCTTGTTCTTTCTTTCTTTTTCCAAAAAAAGGAAAAAAAAAAACAAAAAAAAAACCTTCTTTGGTGTTTCGACAGGTCTGGAAATCAAAGAAAACATGTCGGCTGGTAACAGATTAAATTAGGGTGTTTTAGCTGCTGCCAGAGGGTACATCGCTGGGAGAGAGTTAAAAAAAAATGTCATGCCTGCTTTTGGGAAAATCATCCATGCGCCCAATATGTTTTTGAACAGCTCCTTGTTGAGAAGAAGCAATTAAACAAAAAAGTGCTAAAAGAGCAATTGGGCACCATTATAAAAGCTCTTAATGAAAGCAGAGATTCTTAAAAACTGCTAATTGCAATTGCATGATAAGAGACACGTTTTGTACTTTCAGAAAGGAAAATATCTGGCTTTGTGTATAATGATTTGGGGTTTGGAATTGGCTGCTAAGCATTCAGGTGAATTTGGTGGCTCCAATTAGCCACTGGCTCTAGGACTATCAGTGTAATGAGCAGAAGTGTGTCAGACAGGAGTAGATTTTCAGATAAAAATGACTTCATTTCTGATGTAACAGTCTGGGTGGTGTGTTGTCAGCCAACTTTTACACTTAAAGCACAGTCTTGAGTTGGCATAGAGATACCTGCCTTTTCAGAAAGTTAAGTCATTTCATCTGTAGTATTAGGAGTTAAGTGTAAACTGTGATAAGGACTCTTGTTTTTTTTTATTTTACTCTAGCCACACTGATGCAATAGATATTTAGAATTTCAATGTCCTTGTATTTATCAGCCCTTATATATACTATATAATATTTTCAAAAATACTTTTACTCAAGTATATTTTCTTTTGCACAGTGAGTAATAATATCAGTAGTATTACAAAAGTGCATAGAGTAATATGCGTGGTAGTAGTAGTACATTCCACTCAAGACGTTTTTTCTTTTTATGTTTACTTTCACTTTTTCACTTAAAGGGGCTATATTATGCAAAATTTACTTTTCTGAGCTTTCTACAATGGTATACTGTTGTTCCATCATCAAAAACATACCTGGAGCTGTGTTTTTATCCCCGCCCACTCTAGGAAGCACTGACCAATCAACAAGCCCTCTTCATCCAGTCTGCTCTCATTCATTTAACCAACAAAGTGTACAGCTCTATTTCCACTCATTCCTCACAGCTATTTTTTTCATTTTGTTGTAAAATGGCGTCAAACAAAAAGTTTAAGGAAGTGAACTGTTTTTTTCACTGATTATGTTCAAAAGGGCATAGCATGAGCTGCCCACTGCTGGTCTCTTCACATTTTTTATAGCACCTATAGTACTTGATGCGCTCATTTAGTAGGATTATGTTTTTAAAGGTTGTAAAATGTGCAGTACTCTCCCAGAGGTGACCAAGACTGGTTTAAAAATATGAATAAAAACATAATATAACCCCTTTAAGTGATGTCATGTAGTGGTCTGGTGCCTGTCTTTGGTGTGGAAGGTCATGTGTTTGAATGTATCATGGGGTGCCAAAGGGAGGGCATCCGACATAAAAAAATCTACCAAATTACCCATGTAAATGAGCGCTGTAAGAAATGAGGAGTAGACAAAGGGGTCACCAGCATTTTGAAGTAGCAGCACTTTTGAATTTTGGAGTACTTCCACCTCCGCTGACATGACTTAAAACTGTAAATTGTCATAGAATTTTCATTTTAAGTTATAGACACCTATAAGAGGCCAATATTATGCCTAATGTGTACAATTTGCTTAGACGTTTGATGGGAAAAGTTTCACTTCCTTCAATATTTTGTATAGAGAATTTTCAACTTCACAGTTTTTGGCTCTGCACCATAAATTTACACAGAGTATGCTAAATTTGGGCAAATATTTATCCTAATGCCTGGAAATTAGTTAAATAAAAATAGGTTCTTTGCTATCAGTACGGCTTGAACTGCACATTGAGAAATATACAGTACATTCTCAGTCACCACTACTTTGAGTGTATATACTTTATCATACCAGAAAGCATGCTTGTGTTTAGGGCTGCAGACATGTTGGTTCATGGTCCCGCCCTAACCTTGACTCAAAGTTAATGCAACTAAATGTTCTAAGCTTGCGAGGAGCTAATTAATTTTGGATGGACTCAAGTCTGCCTTGTTTGTCTGAATGAGCCGAAGAAGTAAAAGTTGATCCTGCAAGATCCTGCTGTGATGTTCGAACAGCGTCTGAACCGTGTTTCATTTGAGGCAAGACAGAAATAACTGCGCTCCTGCGTTCACTCCGAGCTGAACGTCTGCAGTAACACACCTCCATAACACCGTGCGCCCACAAAAGGCTCATACATCCAGTGAAGGGTGCAGCCTCCTTCTCGTTTTTTTTTTTTTTTTCTTCCTCTAAATGATTTATCTGCTGCGATTTGGGAGAAATGATTGTGTGTAATGAAAAAGACAGAAGATGATTTTTTTATTCATCTCGGGACAAAGCGGGCCGTGGCCTCCTCTCCGCGGTTAGACAGCTCGTATAAACACCGCCAATGAGTTTGGAGTTTTCCCATTACCCCCTTGCACCCTTTCATCATCTCCACTCAGGACTGTGCACGCTCAGACAGTCTGTCCATCTAATGAAGGCCCGCGAATTCACCGCACAGCGCCAACAGAAGATCACACCAAATATTTCTGTCGCCGCTCGCCCCTTAATCAATTTACAGGTCGTGAGCCCCAGCTTAGCTCTGTGATTATTGTTACGGCGAGGCAGGGCTGGGTTGGGGGGCTTGTCTTACCCCGCTAATACCTCCAGAGCAGCCGGACAGATTGAACGATAAAGTCGTCCCAGCGAAGCCATCCTGATTTAGAGCCCCTCGTAAAATTGCTACTTATTTTTCTCTTCTCGCTGGTCACTGAAGTGCAATGTCATAAACTGCTCCTCAAGCGTTTTTTTCTTCTTTTTTTTATTGGAAGATTTAAGACTCGGGGTTGTAGGGGTCGCTGCGCAGGGCTATTTCAAAGTCAGTGATCATCAAGCGCCTGTCTCTCAAGTCGGGATTTCGATTTGAACGCCAATGAAATGTCTGCTCTATACCGGGCCTGGCTCACAGTAAGAAAACACTGTATATGAGCAGGCAGTACTTTGAACAATTTCATTTTCATGGGACTTAAGTGGATATTCAGCGCCTTCTGACCTCGCTGTCTCTCTCTGTTGTGTCTGTGTCTCTCAGTAACTCAGACAACTTGGCTTGATGTTATTATTTGACTGTTTGTAAGCTGGTTATTTGAGCCACGATGCTGGGGAAGGTCACATGTTGTCAAAGCTGTCCAAAATGATTGACAGGCAGACTAACAAAAACACTGTGGACTAATGGGATACGAATATGGAGAGCGTTATCAACCAGACCAAGCAGTCTTTGATACTGTATGTAATGCATGTATAACACTGATTAGTTCATCTTCTCTTTTGCTTATTCTTGTTATGGGTTGGACTCTATGGGCCTTAGGTGGGGAACATCCTGGACAATGGCCAGTTAGTAGCAGGGCTGGCACTAAGACCACCATTCACTCTTACATACAGTTACTAGGAACAAATCAGAACATGCACTGATTGGTCAATTTCATCACATGCATAGACACTTCATATTCACTAAGACAGGTACTAAATTGTGAGTATGTACACTACAATAAACAAGGACAAACAGACCTTATTCAACCTTATTACAATGAGATCTTTAATGGCAAACACCATTAAAAAGATCTGTGCCCCTGATGTAAGTATAGCGGATTTTTTTTTTTTTTTTTTTTTTAGAGACAATATAAAGCCAGGGGGTCTGGAAATGTTTTACAAAACAGTTGTCATTTCCTTTATTCTGGTGCTTTTTAGATAAAAAATATTTTCAGCTTACTTTCAGCTTTCAGCTTGCTACATTATAGTAGAAAACTGATACCATTTATGCTTTTACTTTTCCTCCAAATTTCAAGGCAAAACTTTGTTTATTATAGCAACTCTTTAACTCCTTTAAATATGTGCTGCTGCTTTTCAAACCAGAGCATAAATCAAACTATTTGGGCATTAACTTTTGTTTGTCTGACCAAGTTTCTATTTTATTGGTTCCCCAATGCCCAGTGGAGCCCCAGCCCCAAATACTGCTCTGCTCCGCCCCTGCTGCTCCAGCATAGAAACACAGTCTCTGAGCCTTTAGGCTCATCACACTGGGCTTTGGACAGAGGCTCCAGAAAACACTACAGGCTACAAAAACATCTGCGCTAATAACACACACAGATAAGATGTTGTGAGAAATACATTGCGCACCATGAGCTGCCTCTGACTGCTGTTCGGTCAGAGGCAGCTTTCTGATCATGTGGCCCCCCTAATGGTTGTGGCCCTAAGCCAGTGGTTCTCAACTGGTTTGACTTTGCAACCCACCTAAAATCATAAGCCATGACCCAAATAAAAGAGATATTTCAAGTGATCAAATGTATTGAACCTGAGACAGAATAATGTCACAATATCACGCAAACACAAAATAAAGACATTTAACAAGCAAGTGGTGATGCTAGACAGGGACATTTCCTTCTACCTTCTATTGGGTGCAGTTTAATTTAAAACCATGAAATAAAAAAGATGCAGTTCAAAAGGATTCAAGTATACAAAATTTACTTCTCTTCTGATGACATGCTTTGCGGAGAATTAAGCAGCACTCACTTCAACCTTAGGTGTAACAGTAACATAACTTTTTAATTTTTAGGTTATTTTTTCACTACAGACTACAAAAGCTTTTGACAGGACATCTGGACTCATTTTATGTTGCTTTTAAAATACAGCTAAAATATTTTGGGAAAGCTATTGTGCACTGCCGCAGTATTGTGCGCTTCAGATCACGTCTTTCATTACTGCACGTATTATTTCAGGAGCTGTTCATGATCATATCTCCATGAGTGAGAGGTCGATTGTCATCTAATGAAAAATGACTTAAAGCTTGACAAGTGTAGAATACATTTATGGACTCAACAATCTCGCCAGTGTCCATAGTTTCTAGGTATACACTGTTATTGATCAGGCTCATTAAGCCTTATTGTGCCCTGAAGCAATGGGCAGAGACAGGCGCCCCCTAGTAGCTTTGCTCCCTTAGCATTTGCCCATATCACCTGTGCCACGAGCCGGATCTGAGTGGACTAACTCTGCAAAAGACTCCTCAGTCGCCACTGTAGGAACTTTAAAAGGACATGTGTGGAACAGACTTGAGTGAGCCCAGTTTTAAAGACGGCTGCAGGTCAGTGGAATATGAGAGAGACTAGAGGAAAAAATGTTGCAGGTAAAGGCCATAGGCCTCTTTGTTGTCACTGCCTTCAAATCAATGCATTCTTTTTTGTATCTTTGTCCTTTTTGCCCCATCAGTAGTGCACAAACAGCAGCAACCTTTCCTCCGCAAAAAGTTTTGCACCAACATGCTAAATTTAGCAGTTTTAGCCAGCCTCATAATGTTAAATCAAATTGTGATCACAAAGTGATTTTATTTACATTTTGTCCACCGGGAATTTTGTGTGTTATGAAGAAAAAGCCTTATTTTACATTTCCATTAAGAGATTGAAAACTGCTCAAAAAGTGGGCAGAGACCTGGCAGAGACAGAGGAGGAGAACTGAGGGAGGAGCAAGGCCTGATCCTGTGACTGACAGCTGTCAGAGACCTCATGGACCTCCTCCACAGCAGGGTTGCCAAGTCCCAGAAATGGGGGAAAAAAATGCAGGACGTCTGGACTGATGTTTTATGTTCCTTTTATAATAACACAGTTGAAATATTGTGAGAAAGGCGTCGTGCGCCGCCGCAGTAACGTGTGCGTCAGATCGCGTCTTTATTTACTGGTATTATTTCAGCTGAGAGCTGTTTTTGATCGTATCTCCGCGAGTAAGAAATCGATTGTCATCAAACAAAAAGTGACTTAAAGCGTGGCAAGTTTAAAACACATCTGTGGAGTCAAATCTCTCCCCAGTGTCACTAATTTGCAGTGTTGGGTTAGTTACTCAAAAAAGTAACTAGTTACAGATTACTAGTTACTCTTTTGAAAAGTAATATATTACTTTACTTGGTTACTGACTCGTGAAAATAACTTAGTTACTTTCCTTTTGGATTATTTCACAGGAAGCCCAAATGAACCCAATTCAAAATAGAAGAAGCCTATAGCCTCACCATTGCTCTGACCAGCTCTGTTATTTTATACAGGCGTTCAAGTTTTTTTTAGCTGCATTCATTTCAGCAGCAGGGCAGCCTGACACAGCAAATACTGCCCTTTAGGTTCACCTGCCTCTGCTCCTGTGCAGCGTTCACGTCCTGTGGACACAGTTTTATTTCACTACACTGAAGCTAAAACGCACTTTATGTTAGCGCCAAAGCGGTGCAGGTCTCTTCTTTCCTCGCTGTCCCCACTGACAGCAGCAGCTGCATGCGCCCCGACGCGCGCGGACAGGACGAGTGGCCGCTGCGCGCATAAAGAGGAACAGAGAAGGGAACGGATGAAAATAAAGTAGAAAACGTATCAGCGCTATTCGTTTAATGCATTTTCATTCCGTGTCCTTGCGGTAAACTGCAGGTAAATGAAACTGACTGTAGTGACTGTAACGCAAGTAACTAATTGGGTATTTTGTTAGTAACTGTAATATTACTTACTGGGGGGCTCAAAAGTAACGCGTTACCCCCTTGACAATTGTAATCTCGTTACTTTGTAATGCGTTACTCCCAACACTGCTAATTTGTAGGTACATACTGTCATTGATCAGGCTCATTATGCCTTATTGTGCGCTGACACACGGGACAGTAGAAGCGCAGCCGTGAAAGGGGAGGGGGGCGGAGGAGACTGAACGGTAAATGCGGGGCTGAGTGGCGTGTTTAGGAAAAAGACCCACACCTGGCAACAGCAGGACTGGGACGAGCGCGCGGGGGAGAGAGACAGCGAGGGCGTGGAGAGCACGGGCCGTGGGAGGAGGTACTCGGCACAGGTGTGGTAAAATGGTCAAATACTACGTCACAGTTGCCTATCTGGAACTATTGAGCAGAAATCCCACTGTTTGACCCTAGGAGGGCAGCACTCTGACGGTTTTCACTACAAAATGTGAATTTAGACCTTTTTTTACAAAACAGTCAAACATAAGACTATAAATAGTGAGATGTATCACTAAAGCCCTGTTTGTACAGCTGATCAGCTCAAAAAAAATGGTGTAGGGGTGAGTTACTCTTTAAGCACATTTTATTAACGTGCACGCAAACCTTTGATAAATCTGGGCCTCTGAGTTTTCTAACAACAAAATGAATGTGCATTTTCTGGTGTCATTTTTAATTATTTAAACTAAATTACGCAACCTCTTTTATAAGCTTAACCACTCTTGAAAGTGTATAAAGCTGATTACAGAATTTTCAAAGCATATTCACCTTGAAACATGTTCAGCAATCATCTTAGTACAGAAAGCACAGGTGGTTGCATTCTCCCGCTCTGTTCATCCTTCTGGCTTTCTTTTAATTCATGCAGAGGTTTTGAGTTGGCCAGCCCAAGGATCCAACTCACAATCTTCTGAAGCGCTTACCACTCTTCCATGGTGCTGATTGTATTTCATTAGTCTTGATATGAAATAACTATGTACCATTAAACCATTGCATCAATAGTCCCCAGTCTGACACAAAACAGAAATGCATTGTCTTTAAAGGGGTCATATTATGCTTTTTTCAGTGCTTTCGAAACATGACACTAACAGATAAAAAAAATGAGGTCAAGTGCCGAAATGATCATAGTTTCACATGTCTACGTAGATCGTTGACATCAAGCATTTCCAGCTCTTGAGAAAGGGGCGACCTCAGTGAACAGGCTTACTCAAACATGCTACTCCAGGTATATTTTTGACACTATAACATGATTAAAAGCTAAAAAGCCCTGCTTTAGAGATTTACATTGTAATGCAATAATGTAATAGGATGTAGTTTTAGCAAGTATTAGCCCATAAGCCTGTCATCTTCTTCCACTTATTCCCACCAGTAGGGGACATAGGTTGCTGGAGCCTATCCTAAAGACTATGAGCGAGGAAAACCTTGGACATTCACAGGCAGATCACTGATGCTCACATTTATTCACAAGGGGCAATTTACACATGCATGTCTTTGGACAGTGGATATTTTTTTAATATAGCTATGTATTGTATTTTTATAGGCACATTTATATATATATTTCATGTATACATTTCTTTTTTTATTAATTTAGAGGCACCGAGACCTGAGTCAGTATTTCGTTCTTTCATGTTTTATGTGAGAATGACAATAAACTATCCTTGAACCTTGAACCTTGAACCTTGAAGCCGGAGAGAAACCACGGTAACATGCGAACCACTCGTCCATTATGCTTTAGAAAATATTTTTTTATCCAAAGCCAAGATGAGGTCAGCACTTTTTCAAAGCGTTACGACATGATGCACTTTCTTACACAAGTTGACATTAATTTTAATAAAACTAGACACCAAGACCAGTCTCTAGTGTGCTGTTGCACTTTAAAAATGCTCTAGAAACCAACACAAATTATTAAAAACGTAAGCCCTGTTCAGAAATTGACCTAAAATGAGTCTCTGTAAATGAGTGCAGTTTAAATAATAGTATAGCCATTATTTAGACAGCATGTGTACTAGTGCTCTGGACAAGCTTCACATGGATGCCTGATTTGTTACAGCAGCAAAATGTATGTTGTCAGTGTTGTAACTTTAATTATGTATGCACTAAGTATGGCTGTAATTACACGGCAAGTCATTTGCAGTTGCAGAAGACATTTCTTTGCCTCTTGCTTTGCTCTTTTTTAATTCTCCTCATCTCCCTGTGATCAATGTTTAATTACTTTTACACAAAGAAGTAATCTCATAGGTAAGTGTGGACCTTGGGCGTGTTTACTCATGGAATAGCCATACTCACAGGAATATTTTTTGGAGATTGAGAGAAAAAAAAAAAAAAAAAAAAAAAAAACTCTAGCTAGTTTAATGTCTCATAGTACTAGAAATGAGAGCATAGAATAATTATTGAATATTGAATATAGTATTGAATTTGGGGTAGCAGTAGCTCAGTACATAGAAATATTTGCCCACTAACCAAAAGGTTGGTGGTTCGATCCCCAGTACAGGCATTGTGGCACTGCGGTTTTTGAGTGTCTAAAAAAGTACTATATAAAACTAATGCATTTTTATTATTATGCATACTGCCGTTGTGTCCTTGGGCAGGACAGTTCCCCTGTATAAATGCGATAGTGTGTCTGTGAGTTTGGTGGTTGGAGAGGCCGTGACCACAGAATGGCAGCCACATCAGTCTGCCCCAGGGCAGCTGTGGCTACAGAAGACGCTTACCATCACCGAGTGTGACTGTGGAGTAAATGAATACTGCACTGAATTGTAAAGGGAAAAACTGCATAAGCCAAAATGTAAATGTTCTTATCAAACTAGCCTTTTAGTAATGCCTTTTGAAATGTTTGCCTTTTAGTATAATTTTTTCATTTTTATTTTTGTCAAATGTGCATTATTTTTCAGTTTTGGGTAACTTTAACCTTACTGTTCATCTATCCTGCAGTTCATTACTTACCATTGTAAATATTCAAGCTATTATTTGGACTTGAACTGCTTAAATTTCAATAAAAACAAGTGAAAAATGTAGAAGTTCTAGCGCCTATCCCAGTGGGATACTGGGATGAGCATATCCCACTAGCAGGGTAGACCCTAGGCGGGGTACACCCTGGACAGTAATCAGTTAAGGCCTCCATACACCAAGGCGACGATCGCCCATCTGAAGCCGTCTTAACGGTTCTTCCACGTTGCTCATTTCCGTCCTTTTGATATGTATGCACCGTCAGCCCCCATCGCTCCAGGACGGAGGCCGTCTGACTAGTTTCCTGCCAATTGGCCTTGTTGTTGAATCAGCGTTTTTGGTCTTTGGCACGAAGCGCTCTGATAGGCCTAGCACTACAGCTGCCGCGCCAATCAGCTCACGGGAATTTTAGCGGAAGTGACGGAGTGACGAGAGCTGAAAACCGCTGTGGCAGCGTACCGTCACCATTTTTGCATTCTTTGCAATTCCGTGCGGAAAGTTATCTTCTTCAAGTAACAGAGCAGCGGCACCTAATCCACACAAAACAATGTCCAAACCGGCCATAATCACGCTTCTCAAATGTTCAGACAAGCTGAGAACAGTGGCAGACCAAGGCGCGCTACATACATATGTACTCTGCAAACATTGTGTCACTTCCGTTGATCTTTGTTCACTGGCTAGCGCCATCTCCCGCTTTGGGGGGGGGGGGTAATTACATCACACGCATGCGCGAGACATGGTCTTTAGGTCGGTTGTCGCTTCGGTGTATGAAGAGGGAAAAAGGTCATGCGACGTGAGGAAACGGGAGGGAACGAGAGGAGACGAGAAGAGATGAACTGTTGCTCCGTCTTATCGGTGGCCGTCTGGGAGTCACCTTGGCGTATCTAGGCCTTTAATTGTGGGGCTGACACAAAGACATTAGTAGACAGACAACCATTCAGTCTACCATTCATTAGTGATCATTTTAGAGTCAGAAATTCACCTAACACACACATGTCTTTGGATGGGAGGATGCTGGAGTACCTGGAGAGTACGTACTGTATAGTTTGTAAAATCACATTTAAATCCAAGCTGTTAATGATCTGACTCTTCACTCTGTCAGTAAACCAGTGCCAGCCCCCTCTGTGCATGGAAATAACTTATAAATACACTCACAGCGTGTGCACTGTTACAAACCGCTAACTGGACTAAAGCCCTGCCAGATCACATGGGGCTTCTCTGATGTTGTGTTGTCAGTGAGTCAATGAGGCCTGCCAGAAACTCACTCAATATTTTAACATCAGTCTGTGTGCAGATTTTTAAATTAAATTTTCAGTACTCTCCCTAAAACTCTGTGGTAGATGTTTTTACATGCACAATCAAGTGTGTTAATATCATTTAATCGGAACTGTCTGAGGTCCACTAAACTTTGACTATGCACAACTGTATAAAACTATCTCTGCTAGTTTACTGTTTAATGTTGATGAGTCTTTTTCAAGTTTGTGTAACTGCTTAATGTTTTATGTATCAAAACCGGTGTTTCTCAACCGGTCTTATTGTGGGACCCCATTTTTCCCCTGATCATTTCATTGTAACCCACAAGGGGACCACAAGGCCAGTGTACTCTATTTGCCAATCCCAAGCCTGGATAAATGGAGAAGGATCATTTTATTGCAAACCACATTTTACAGAACCAATGGTATTTTAACCTGGCAGTGTTTAGAACTCTTGCCTCACAAAAAGTTCCCGGACTGGCATTTTTTGCCTGTCTGAAACTCAGATAAATGAAGAGCATCAGGAAGGGCATCTGGCATAAAACCTTTGCCAAATTAATATGCACATCACTGCACACTAGAAGGCAGCTGATTTTTGGTGGCGATCCCAAAGGAAAAGCAAAAAGGAAAGAAAAATGTGATTAAAACATTATTTAGCTTTCAAAACACATTCTCAAACTCTTTGCAACCCTTTTTTTAGACCCCACCCACCAATTGAGAAGCACTAAGCAATTGTCAAGTCAGGTTTGAGGCAGGCTATTTCATATATTTTATTTATCTTGCTCATCTTTCTTTTGGCTTTTCCCTTCGGTCTGGCATAGCTTTTACACTGGATGCCCCTCCTGACGCAAACCTCTTCATTTATAAAGGCTTTGGACAGGCACAAAGAATGTGGTGGCTTGTGACCCCCTTGTAGCTGGATTTTAAAACACATTAAGGTTCTGTAAAAAGTAAGCTGCAATAAAATGAACAAAAAACTCTGCTGTATTTGTGTATTACATTGCATAACATACCACGTTGCATAATCAAATGTATTCAGATCAAAAATATCCTTTGGAGCCATCTTCATGAGTTGCGTCTCTCGCTCTCTAGGCTCTGTGTGATACCAGACGCTGACAGTCAGTGAGAATAAAAACATGCTTAGTACGACACTCATTGGGATCCCAGTGCAGCAAACACAAGCGGACGCTGTGGAAAAATGATTTGCTCTTGACGTGTTGAGAGTGCCGAGCAATTACAAACAACATTAAAAATGTAATGAGGCATATTTGCTTGTGGGCCAGAGGAAACAAGGGCCTGTTTGAGGGATAGCCAGACTGATAGTGATGATAAAAGGGCTTGAAGGAAGAGTAGCATAAACAAAAGCAGTGATTTAGTTTATGTTTATTTATTTCCGCTGTTTGTCCACATCACCAGGACACAGGGGAACAGTGTCACACAAGACCCAATGTCCTTACGAAGGAAAAGATGCTTCCTAGTGTTTTGAAAGAGCTCTAAATGTTGCATTCCAGAGAAAGGTGATTAACCATAACAGGGGTTCTCAAAATGTTTGGGGCCAGGGATGCCTTACGGAAGAGACAAAATCCCAAGAACCCCCTTATAGCATCCTCCGCTCCCAATCAACGTGACTTACGTGGTGTGTCACAATCATTAAGAGTTTAAAACGTCCTAAAACCAAATGTGAGTGAGGGTTATTTGCGAAGAATGTTTGTTTTATTGCTGTAGTGGTTCCTATGAACATTAATAACTGTTTAAAATTATATACCATAACAAATTTAATGATTACAAATTATTAGCATTTAACCAAAGAAAAATTCACGGATCCCCAACCAATGCTCCCTAGTTTGAGAATGTATAATATTAAGTATTAAGTATAATATGGGTTTTTAGCTTTTTAAAATCATTTTGGACACCTTTGCATTGGTGCTTCACATTTTATACCTTAAAATAATATGTATGGAAAACGTTTTCTGTTAGGGAGCTGTTACTTTGACTTTGCTGAGAAAGCTTTTATTAGGTGTCTGTTGCCCCCTGCTGGTAACAGTGGGAAATGGAGAGAACATAAAACAGCTAATTATCACAGCTATTAGCAACATGATGCTAACAGATAGATAAATGAGCTGTTTCGTAGCAATGGCGGCTGTTGGTCTTAAATGCTGTGGAAGCTCATAATATTTAATTCTGGGCTAACTAGCAGCTAGTCTTTCTACAACATGTTGAATGAATGAATGAACAAACTTACTCAGCAGCACTATAACTGTTGTTTGTTTAATTTGTAGTATGTAAAAAATGACATACAAAAAAAGAAAAAAAAGGGAAAATTAAGTCACTTCACTTTAAACTCCAGCACACTGTCTCCTCTGTTGTTAAAACAAAAACTGAGGGTACATTCTTTGATAAGGCAACAGAAAAGTCCAACTTTGTGGAAAAAAAGTTGTTGTAATGTTATTGTTTTGTTAATAATATAGAAAGAATGTGAAACCGCCTACAAACACTGATGGGATTGGAGTTACCTAAGTGGCTTTTAATTAAATGTTGTTATATAAAACTTCATGAAGTCAAGGTGTCTGCTTGCCTCATGGGGGAGGACAAGCAGAACAAAAGCAAAAATGTAGAGCACAGACCTCCACTAAAGCAACGGCCCTATCTCACAATAGTAAAAATACTTCCTATAAAGCTGATGGGATTTTGTGTGAGGTGGATTTGAGTGCAACGCACCAGCACAGCACTAATAAAAGCCTGCGGACACCACAGGAAATTGACTTTTTATGGCAGCTCATCAAATATAATTAAAAGTGGGCACATTCAGAGTGGCGGCGCTTTGAGTTGAGACAGGAGGGGGGGCTTTGGAGAATCCCCTGGTCCGTCGTAAAGTCAGAGAAGACCCCTAAAGGTAAAGACTGTTGTGGAGCAGATGATGTTTTTACGTGTCTTTATGGTGACTGATGGGAGGCAGTTTAAACAGTCTACTTGCCCTCTGAACCTGTGAATGTGCCACAGACATGACTCAAATGTAAAAGTAGCCTAATGGTTGTTTAGCATAATGGCTAAAAGGAAACTCCACTCATTAATAAATATTGGGAGCAACAGTATAGTTCAACGTACCTTGTGCCAAGAATGCAGAAGATACAAAGCAGGAAGTGAAACATATTTCTGACTATGGTGGATTATAACAAAATATTATAATTTTTTTATTGCACTGAAATCTTAGCCATTGTTTAACTTTATCAGTTTTTAGAATTTCAATGTCTCTCTATCCATGACCATACTATGCTATATTATACTGTAGTGCTAATGAATTCTTCTGTCTGTTGTGTTGCCCTTGTCTGTTGTGTTTGTCATATTGTATGTGCATCTGACCTTACCTGTCCAAGACAAATCTCTCCTAAGAGAGACAAATAATTGTCAAAGCTGCTATGCTATGTTATGCTATACCATACTATGCTAACCTAAAAGACATAGTATACTATATTATGATGTGCTGCTATGCTAAACTTGACCTTGTCCACATGGATACGGGCTCAGCTGTATCTGCAAAGGCTTTTTTTAATCAAATAGGTGTTTCGTCCACACAGAGCCGGCATTTTGCGGCAGAATAGGCTCATTTTTGAAACTGGGTCCCAGAGTGGAATGATTTGAAAATGCCATATTCATATTTCCATGTTTACAGCTGATACACATCTTTTCTGAAACATTGTTGTAATAACCCCACCTTTCCCGTTACCTGCATTCACTAAACTCCAAGAACAACAACAATAATGGCATCTTATGTTGTTGTATTCAAGCTGCAGTCATCACTGAGCCTTTTATACTTTACAGCAAAATATTCTGCTCCTCTCAGGACGGACTAAGGTCCCCTTTCTAGATGGTGCCGTGTTTATGGAAAACATTTTTGAAACAATTACATGTTTGTCTCTGTGTGGATATAGCCATGACATGCTATGCAGCTATGGTATGTTATGCTAAACATTTTACAACCCAAATGTTATGTTTTTTTAAATGTGAGTAAAATAAAACCTAAAGGACTTTCAAATCACATGAGCCACATGATTCACAATAGAACATATATAACATAATAAATGTTTACACTGAGACATTTCACACTTTTATGAGCTGATTTCAAATTTGATGCCTGCTATAGGTCTCAAAATAGTTACATATATAGATCTGTAAATATATGTAAAGTATTTCTGAAGTGGATAGTAATACTAGTATTTGAAGAAAAAGGATGAGTTGTAGTGGTGGTAAAAATATATGTACTGATAGCAGACGTGTACGTAGCACTATCATTAGTAGTAGAAATAGTAGTAGCATTAGTCTTCATTTGAGGCCCTATTTGGTTTAAAAATGTGCGTACTTTCACTGCTACTTGAGCAATATTATTTTAAAGTAACAGTATTTGTACTCAAGGTTTTCAGTACGTCTTCCACCTCTGCTCTACTAATCTGTACTCTGTTCTTCTTTCCGTTTGACTTTTCATCAGCTGCTTCTTAGCTTGCAGTGAGAATGGTAGCCATATGAAATAATAGGCAATTTAGGCAAAGCTTTCTTTCTCCATGAGTGTATAAATGTAGATTAGATGTAAAACATAATATTGGCTTCATTGTTCATTTCTCAATGACCTAATCAGAACTGAGTGACCATTCATTTTACTGCGTTTCATCTGTGATTAAATAAACCTGCTCTGATAAAGCACCATTTCTCTTTTCATCCACCCATAGCCTATAAAACAGTAAAAGAAATGTAAAACATATTATGAGAGTGCAGGAGCACCTATGGAGGATCTTGAGAAGGAAGAGGACCTCTCTAAAGCTATACTGAATGACAATGGATACTTTTCAAAATCCTAGTACCTTTAAAAGTAGTAGTAGTGGAAAAAGGAGCAGTGGTAACAATGAATGTAGTGGTAGGGCCAGTGGTATTAGTAGCACTGTTGTACTGCTGCTGTAGTTGAAATACTGTGGTGGTGGTGGTGCTAGTAGTAGTAGTATTGTTTTAAACTTTATTTCTATTTGAGTAATATTATTTGAAGTGACTATTTTAAATTAAGTTCATTTAATTTCAATAAAAACTTATGGTGGCTCTTGAGAAGGAAGAGGACCTCTGCACTGAATGACAGTGGATACTTCTCAAACAGCTACTACTACTAACCCTACTGCTGCTGTTACAACTACTCCTACTGCATTTACAACTAAAAAGGCTTCTTCTACTACTCCTACTATTAATATTACATCATCATATTTAGCTGTAATGGGAGAGCTTCCAGACCGAATAAATGCTAATGCAATAGTTACAAGGATGTATAATTTATTACAAGCACAGCGTGACAAAAGAAAGAAGCACTTGTCAGTAATCTTAAGGAGAAAGAGGACCTCTCCTGGGATTCTGCTTCTCAAATAGTTATTATTGCAACTATTGGTAAAATTTATTCTTCTTCTATTTCTTTTATTTCTTCTTCTTCTATTTCTTCTTCTTCTATTTCTTCTTCTTCTTCTTCTTCTATTTCTTCTTCGTCTTCTTCTTCTTCTTCTTCACTACGACTACTAACAATGCTAGGGTTTCCTAGCTACTTTTACGATTACTACCAATGCAGGTTAAATGCAAAGTCAATAGACTGACCAATGTAACCAATCAGAAATCAGGGACATTAACATTTGCAAAATAAACGCAACTCTTAAACATCCCTTTAAAAAACGTACACTCAGAGCCTTAGTACCAAAGTGCTCGCCTCCTGTGTGTTACTAAAATATTTGATCTATTTGCTACTTTTTTCCACTTTAAATGACTCAGTGTTTCTACTCAACTTTATAAAAAAATGTTATATTTTCATATTTAAAATATGTTTAACCCAGTAAATGCTATGTTGCTACTATAAACCACAATGTGTTATGTAAAATCTTAAAAATGTATTATGGTATTGGACATCAGTATTGTTTATTTATTTATTTATTTATTTATTTATTTATTTATTTATTTATTTATTTATTTATTTATTTGAACAGGGACAATGCACATTAATGAACATTTCTGTAAATGTGCCAGTGTTAGCTACAAGCTAATTTTCAACTGTAGTCCCTGGGCAAGATGTAAGGATGCCAACAAACCATACAAAACATACAACACAATACAACATGAAAATTACATTAGCTTTACAATAGTAAAAAAGTTTATAAAAACTTTAAAATCATGCAAGTTCAACCGCACAAGTTACAGCAACAGAATCAGAAGAAAGTGCAGTGTATGGGCAGGTACATGCAGAATACGGAAACACACTCACTCACACACACACACACACACACACACGCAGAATCTTCTCTAGTGAGAACAGCTTTGATTGACTTTAAGCCAGATTTTTTGTTGGTGTTTAAAAGAGCAGTATGTAGGTCATTCTCTTCTGTTAATAGGTATACTGTTCCAGATATTACAGCCCCTGACAGATAGAACAGACTGACCAAAAGCAGTGCGTCTGTAGGGCACCACACAATCACCTCTGACCACAGACGTTGTAGCTGCGCTGACCGTAGATCTCAGTCTGATGAACTCTTTTAACGGGGGAGGAAGTATTTTATATACTGAACATGCAAATTTGAACTTTTTAGAATTTTCAAGGTTCAATAGATTAAATGTTGCTAGAATATGACAATGTAATAATCTATGTGTGAGAGCACCATGGCATGTAGAAACATCCTCGCTGCCTCTGTTGTCATAGAGGGCATTACATGTCTGAAGTTATGCAGAATGAATTTGATTGTTTTTGAGATTCTTTTAATATGGTTTTTGAAAGTAAGGGTGGAGTCACGGATCACACCAAGATACTTAAACTCCTGTACCAGTTCTGACAAAGAACCAAAAAGGTACAAGAGGCAGTACAAGGGTTAAGAGAACTGATGAAGTGCATGACGCCTGCCCAGGGGCATAACATCAGGCAGTGCAGCGAGTGCAGCTGCACTGGGGCCCAGGACATGAGGGGGGCCCCCATTGTTTGCCCTTAATTATTGTCAGTTTTACTGGATTATTTTAATTCTGGGCTATAAATTACACTGCAAGCACAATTAATTTAAGAACCATGTTTTAAAAATATTAATTGTATGATATGCAATTTTTACTTAGTGCTCACAAAGTTAAATTATAAAAAAGCATGCAAATAATTTTTTGTGGCACTGACAGATTAGATTTTTTTTAAACTAACAGTGGACTTTCATAAAATTCAGTGCACTTTTTAAAACATAAATTATGATAAACTTGAAAATATATAGGCTATGTATGCATAGACTGAATGTGCTTCATAACTTTAGGGGCCCATTCTGAAAACTTGCACTGAGGCCCCTCATTACCATCTTACACCACTACGCCTGCCCCATTTAAGGTAAACACATATGACTGGTCAGTAGGAAGGTGGCTTGAATTGGGGAGCTTCCAGACCCAATAATTTATGTGTTAGTGGGAATAAAAGATTACTGCAGTCTGTGTGTGATCTGATAAGAAGCGGTGTTGCCCTTGAACGTGGTGGCAATCCATATGCCCCAGGTCGACTGCTTTAGGTGGATGGTGCATATAGTTTGTTAATGTAAAGGTAATTTTCTAAAGTGAAGATAAAGAGTAGGTTACTTTTGACCATCACAAGCAATAACATACAGTATACTACCATTATTGTACTGCTGCTGCTACTTTTAAAACTACTGTCATTAGGAGAATCACTACTTCTATCCTTTCATCCCTGTCTTTTATGTGTCACACGTATTAGAATATACATGTGTATCTAATAATAATAATACAAAAATAAAAAATGAAACTACTTTTTTTTGTAGTTTGTCCTGCATAGACTGTTCTCAGGTTTGACCAGCAATGAAAGAAGTACTTAAAATTTGCTAAGTTAAAGTATTTTAGGGTATTCATATTTACATATCCAAATATACTAAGAATATACATTTTCTCCCAAATCTAAAGAAAGAAACTATGACAAAAATAAAACTGATTCTTAAATAATGACGAGTGCATCAATGGGTCAAAAAAAATGTTTGTTTTTCAAAAAGCCAGGTGCTCTTCGACGATCAGTGGAGTAAACAATAAGAACCAGAAAAAGGATCCGAGGCACTCTGACATAATAAGTCCTTTATTAAATATGGGACATTCCGCGAAGCATGCCAACGCGTTTCGACCCAACACGGGTCTTCATCAGGGCAGACAACGACAACAGACAAAATAAAACTGACTTGGTTTGTTAACCAACTTGTCCAAAGGTTTGTGATGGATCAGTATCATGGATGGAAATGTTCAGAATTTGGCACACTCACTGCGTACATCACCAAAAAGCTGTTTCTGCTGGCAATGCCCCAGAAATGAAATAAAAAGGCATTTTCAAATTGATCTAAAATTCCACAGACTTCTGTGAGGGCTCCATCTAAACTTTCTGCCAGACCTTGTCTGTTAATCTTTCTAATTTCTTGTATCTCATAAGCCATTTTCCTATGTTATTCCTGGATAGGTTGAAAGAAATAATATAAAAAATGCCCAAGACTATCATGGCAGCAAGCTCATTTAACCCTCTGGTGACCTGGGACCTTTCTGGATCCTTTTAGCCGTTTTCTTAAAAAAAAAAAAAAAAAAAAAAAGCCAATATCTTTGCCTGCATTAATGCTATGGGCTAGAGATTTCATGAGGATTCAAGGATCAAACCAAAGTTAAAAATCCCACCCTCACTTTTGAGTTCCACGAGCACTGACTTCCCATTGACTTCCATTATAAACACTTTTTGTGAACCCACTCTAATTTAACCATCAAATAAGGTGATTCCTATGACTACCTTTTTCAATCTGAGCCTCTAGGTTGAAAAATTCATTTTTTTGACATAGTTCACGAAATTACTAATTTAACCTCTAGATGGCAGCACATTTAATTTATATAAGAGTTCCTTTTAAGCTTGCATTTAAATAAAACATTAAGTAATATTTATTAAAAAAATATAATAACACAAATGGTCTGGATGAGTTGGTATTGAGCTATAGATGTGCTGTGAATGTGTTTTAGACATTTTTTGATGTGTAGGTGTGAATGTGTGTGTCTACAATCAAAGGCATGACACTTTTGAAAGAATCAATCACTCTTTCCTCATGGGGTTCCAAACATCCTACATTCAAACACACCCCTGAACACATCATCAGACCCCTCCTCACACCACACTAGTCAGTGGGCGTAGAGTAGGACAAAGCCACTGACCCCTGGAAGTCAAGAAGGAAAGCCACAAAGTTGGTCTCAAACTCATTACTGAATTTACTGAACATACCCTCTCGGAAACACTGCTGAGGCCAAAATGAGCCAACCTCAAACCGTTTTTGGTCCACTCACCACAGATGAGAAGGTACAGATCATTTTGAAATATACAAACCTTCAGGGGATTAGAACCAAGGCTGTATAGACAGACGTGAACTAAACACAAAACGTATGTTTGTTGATTATTTTGTTGCTTTTGATTCTTGGCAACAAATTTTCAACTAGCATTAGTCATTGGTCAGTGTGGTCATGTTGGACCCTCTGGGACGTACCAAATCAGATCCTAATCCTACAGGTGTTCAATGAAGATGAGGTCAGGACTGTCCACTCTCTAACTCTGACAGTGGTTCTGATAAACCCCACTCTGTGGGCGAGTGTTGCCTTGGAGGAGAGAATTGCCACTGGTTGCAGAATTTTATCTCAATATCACATTGAGATTCCCTTGTTTTGAGGAAGATGCCACTCTACACCAACACTCAGCCTCCAGCAAACAATGTGCAGCGGTCTCTATAGTGTTCTTTGTGTCTTCTGCACACTTTGACTTATGATCCAAGTGGCTTATGCAGAATCTGGACTCACTGCTGAACATAAGGTTCCTCCACATGTTCAGCTTTTGTGCACATGCTGCTGAGACCACCACAAATGGACCTGGCAACAGACATTTGACCTGATTGTAAGCACCTTGGGGCACTAGAAGCTCAAAACAAGTCAAAAGCAACATGAAAAAAACTAACAAACAAGAAAAACAATAACAAACAAACAAACAAGAGATGTGGAAATTCACAAAACCGGCTGAGCTGCTCATCCCACAAATGCATGGCTCTTAGAAATGTGGCATCATTTGAAAGGGAAATAACAGGCCTTCAGTGGGATTGTCAAGAAGCATTGAGCAGCAGAAGCAGTGAAGAGGTCATCTGTGAAGAACACATTTTACATTGTGATTAGGTGGACATTGCTGATATTGTCTGGTGTTTTTATAGCCCACCAAAACTCCACCCAGAGCTTGTGGGACAGAGAGACAGGGCACCCTTTATTTTGGGCCACAATGTAATGCAAAAGAATCAAGGAAATAAATTCCACCCAAAGATCTGAAGATCCACTAAAAAGGCCAGTGCAAATCAAGAGCAACAAACCGACAGCAGTCAGCCCTTTATGGAAGCTTTGGAGCCACCAGATTCCACTCCTGTACAAACCAGGCAGCCTGCTCCCTCTAATGATAATGCACCAAAATCACTTTTATTATAAATTATTAACATATACTAAGCCCTAATCACCTCAACTAAAATATTTCACTATTCATTTTTTATTTTGAAAATAAAAATATATAAAAATATAATAATATAATATAATATAAAATTTTAATTTGAAAATTGAGGGTACTTGTTTTTGGGGTTCCAAGGGAACGTGGAAGTAAGTTTTTGCAAAACCCCCTCCTGTTCAAAATACAATAATGCATCAAAATCAATTTTATAACAGATTATCAACAAATAAAAGGCTCTAATCACCCAAACTCAAATATTCCACTCTGCACTTTTTATTTTGAAAATACCTCATATTTAGTTTTTTCTTATTTATTAGGGCTGTTTGGTGTCACAAAATATGTATCCCCCTCAAGAAATAACTTGTCAATGAGCAATGTTTACATAATTGCTATTCCCTTATAACTGCTGCTGCTGGGGGTTATAAAAGAGTGGCACCTTTCTTTAGAACTTACAAAAGTAAATTGATTAGTTTGATATTTGGAGACATATAACATGTAATTGGTCATGGTTTTGACTGTTGTCTTTATTTATTATTTTATGATTCATACAGTTTGTAGGAAACAGCAAAGGGTCAAACAATTTGTTCATCTCTAAATCATGTTCATTGAAGCATTGCTCAACAGACATTTTTTCCCTAAAGTTAATATTTACCAATGCGCTGCGGTATAGCTCAGTTGGTAGAGCTGGCATAAACAAGGCATCTCCGATAGGCCTTGGTGTTGTGGGTTTGACTCTGGAGTGCAACAATTTGTCGAATGTCTCCCCCATGATTTACTATCATTACTCAGCTGTCCTATCAAATAAAGACGGATAAAGGCTGAAAAATATCTTTAAAAAATTACCAATGTGTTAAAATATCAGCATAGTTATATGAAATTAGAGGGTTAGACTAGAAATTTGAATTATAATGAATTTGTGTTTAATTGTGCTCTATGTCTGATTGTGTGTTTATGTTGGATTAACTGTTTGTGAAGCCCTTTCAGGCAACTGTTGTTGTCATACTGGGCTATATAAATAAAAAAGAACTGAAAAAATGTAACTGAATGTGACAGTCAGTGATAGTTCATGTTTATTTCTATTTGTGATGCTCGAAGGATCTTCATTTTGACATCGCTGTGGGTCTCAAAATATGGGAATAACCTCTCTTTGAAGGCGTGTGTGAAGGTGTGTAGGAGCTTCTTGGTGTCTGCGTTATAAAAGGACAGTTTCCCTTTGCCAAAGTTTAGCTTCACTCTCACTGTCTCCAGTTTCTTCTTCCCCTTCAGGGCTTTGCTGGTTCCTGATGCAGCGTAGACTCTGTAGTTACCCTTGGAGACAAAGAGGCTCCAGAATCCGCTCATTGTCTGGCCCCTCTTCAGGACCGATTCACTGATGACCCCTACCACCCAGTACGCATCGTTGGGCACTTTCACCATCCAGCTATGGGACCCCGTGCTGAACCCTCCCCATCCCAGGACGCGGCTGTGACCAGTAAACCTCTCTGGATTTTGGGGTAGGTTGAGCATCTTCGTGCGCCCGACACTGGAAAGGTCTTCGGACATCATGAGTTCGGGATGGGCTGTGTTTGGATCCAGGACTATGGGGCTGAAGTGGACCATTTTTTTCATGTTGCTCCAGATGTTGAAAGCCATGTTGCCCACGTGTTTGGCCTGGTCCAACAGCGCTCTGGGGCCTAGTTGTGGATCCTCCAGCAGGATACCGCGCTCCACCCTCTCCACGGCGTCCTTGTACCCGAGCACGAAACACTTGTCTGTGGCCCGGAGCTGCTCCTCTGTGGCCGTGATGGTTTGTGTCAGTGCTGCAATGTCTCGGCTCATGGCGGCTATCGTATCAGTGGCTTTCTTGGTCTTCTGCCTCTCCTCCTCCCTCACAGCCTTGAGCCGGGCCTCCTCCTCGTCTTTTAAAGACTGGTGGAGCTTCCTAAACTGGCCCTGGATCTGCTTCTCAGTGAGTTGGGCCTGTGCTCTGATGTAAGCTGCTGCTGTAGAAAACTGGTCTTTGCTTTTATTCAAACCCTGAAGGAAAAGAAAAAACTGCATATTACAATGGTGGAAAGTAACTAGATACTTTTATATTTACATAGGTACATGAGGACATTTTCTAAAACATGCATATATTGCTATGCCTTGCCAAAGTATTAATCCCCTTGAGCATTTTTTTCTGTATTGTTGCCTTACAACCGGAATTTAAATGGATCATTGGGAGGTCACTTTACATCACATGCCATTATCTATGAAGATGCAAAATATTTTTTATTGTGAAGCAAGTAATATTAAAGAAAAACAGCTCTGCAGCTATTTCAGCGTTTCCTTTGGTCTTATTGTTGCCTCTCTGATGAATGCACTCCTTGCCCGGTTTGTGAGTTTTAAACAGTCCTCTATAGGCAGGTTTGGTGTGGATCCATATTTTTTACATGTTGTAATGATGAATTAAAGTGTGTTTTTCTGGGATTATGACTGCATTGAATTACAGACAGGTTGACCTTATCTATTTCTGTGACTTCTGAGAGTAAGTAACACTGAGTTGTAAGGCAACAATAACAGAAAAATGCTCAGGGGGATGAATACTTTGGCAACCTATTGAACTCTAGTAAATTATAAACATCTTCAAATAAGGGAAATTGATGAATAGTGATGAATAGTAGTAATAGAATAGTAGAAAGTAGTACTATTATTGGTAGTGGTAGTAGTTGTGGTAGCGGTTGTAGTAGTACTAGTATTATTACACTGTAAACCCGATCACTACAATGACCTTAAATGTATTATAATGAAAGTAATCAAGTCTAATCTAACAACAGTAACTTCAATTTTTGGTTTAAAGCAGAATTATGAAAAGGAGTCTTGTTTTGTGTTAGATCTTATTTATTTTTGCCTGTGTTTTGAATTCTAATGTATTTTAATGAGCCTGATTCTGAATTCTGGTTCTGTTAATACATGTTATATTAGTAAGTTTATGTAAATTACGACTTTGACATACCTTAAAGGTAAACAATGTTATAGCAACTGAGCTAATCTTGCATTTTTTGTCTTTTTTTCCTTTTTGTGGTTGGGGCTTGGTTAAAAATATTTAGCATGAGTTAAATTGGGTCTATTTAGAGTTCATAGTAATTATCGTTTTTGGTTTAGTAAATAATTGTAATTAAGTACAAGAGTAAGATAATATTCAAGTATTTAAAAAAAAAGTTATGTACTTGAACTTGTTCGGGTTTACAGTGTAGGAGTAGCTGACTATTTATAGTAGCCTTCCAGTAGTAGTAGCAGTAGCAGTAGTCGCAGCAATAGTAACAGTAGCTGAAGTAATAGCATGAAGTACTTAAGTAGACTTTTCACTCAATATGTTTTTAATTATACTCAAGTAACAGTTTTGTGTAATATTTGTGCTTGAGTAATATTACTTTGAAATATACTTTATACTTCCTTTAAGAATGACTAAATCTATACCAAACCAAACCTTCCAAAAGCCCATTATGCAGATGGGATGATATTGCTGTTGGTAACACTACTGTGTGATTTCAATAAAGAAAGTACTTCTCTTTGATCGTGAGACTCAACTTCATCCATTAATTTTAGTGAGACTTTACACAAAGCCACAGTTATTGCCTCTGTCAAGGTTATATTTTGTCAGGAATGGATTGTTTTTGTAACAAGTCTCAAAAATCTGGACAGATTTTGATGAAATTTCATGAAAGGTCATGAATAAGGAACTTGGCCAAGTCTGATTTAGGTCACTTCTGAGCTTAAACACTTAAAGCACAACTTGGGCAAAAAAAGTGTATATTTTATAAATTATATCATGATGCTACTTTTGTGTATATGTTTCAACATTTATCTTGTTCTCTTGGCCTTTAGGTTTATTACATAAAAAGCACAAAAGTAAAAAAAAAAAAAAGGTTAACATATCCCATGCAGTGTCTTGTTGATGTAAGTTTTATCAGTGTGGTGATTGTGTTTCATATTAAGACCATTCTGACATTTTTACAAGAGTCTAAAAGTTTTTACACAATGTTTGATTTTGCACATGTTCTAAGACTTATTTAGTTTTGGGAATGGTGTCTAAAGTTATGCCACATTAGCTCCAAGTTTCAGAAAATGTCTTCTTGTGGTCTAGGAATTTAAATTTAAGGATGGCACAACCATGGGAATAAAACGTTTCAAAATCAAAATGGACTACAAAGTGGAACTGTAAAGTCTTGGCAGAGGTTTGCACTTCTAATTATTTATATATACACATTATGACTTTATATGGCACAGTATTTTAAAACCAGTTTTCACCATGTCATGTAATTAAAACAATACTCAGGGACCTTTTGGGTTCTGCCTCACCAACTGGGAGTCACAGGCCCAACAAAAGACACCAAGACAATTTAAATGTATGAAGGACAAACCTTAAGCCGGTCCTTGAGGAGACCCAGTGACCTCTGCAGCTTCCCTCTGAGATCTGGGAGCACCTCTTCGATGGGACTAAATCTGTGGTTTCTGTGAGATCCAGAATCTCTGCAGATCAGACAGACCGGCTGCTCATGGTCCAGGCAGAACAGCTTCAGCTTCTCCGAGTGCAGCGGACACAAACACTCCCTGCTGTCCTCCATTAGGACGTCACAAAGGTTCTTCAGATCCCAGTTCAGAGGTGGGTTATCCGTGGAGGACATTAGCTTACAAACTGGACACAGCTTTAAGGGTTTGTCGGTCCACCAAGTCTTCAGGCACTCTCTGCAGCAGCTGTGGTTACAAGACAGAAGCACTGGGTCTTTGAAAATCTCATGGCAGACTGGACAAGACAAATCACAGTCTAAACTGGAGGCCATTTCCTGAGATGTTCAAATTTAGTCCTGATTTAATGCTGGCTTATCTTGTCTAAGTTTATTTGAGTTTCTCCTATAGCCCTAGTCTCAGTCTAGCTCCTTAAACTCTCTGCTTCTACACTGGAGTGGCAGTGACTATTTCAGGACTTTATATATTTTTATCTTGTGTCACATCTCGTAAAGACAGTCTGGAATGAGGAACATACATACCCTCATCTAAGTTTAGCTCTTGCTGATTCTTGTCACATGTTCTTCATTCTGTTTGCCTTAGGTAGTCCTGATTACCATACTTATTACTGTAAGGGTAAAAAACCCTAAATTAACCTCCAAAAGCCCACTGATGCAATATTACAACACATGTTTAGAGTAAATGAGCACAGATTACAATTACAAAAGAAATGAGTGCTATCATTCAGCCTGAGAATGCTTTTGTCTGTATGAATCTATAAATACAACCTTTTTATCTCACAGCAAACTAGTCCAACTGGTTTCTATTGGTACATCTGCAAGATTAAAGCTCTACATAGGTAAAACACTTCTATTTTGTTGTTGTTTCAGACATGAGATTATCATCCGTTGTCTACCACACTTAGTTTCTGGTTTTAAGTATTATGTGAAATACCCAGAGGTGGCAGAGAAGCCAGAAATTGTACTCAATAAAGTATTTCAAAATAATATTACTCAAATAGAAGTAAAAAGTATGTCACAATAAAACTACTCCCTACTACCCCAATTTACACCATGCCAACAGTTGTGCAAAATGACTGCTTTTGATTTTATTCATTCATTAACATACGAAATGTGCTTGGTGTCATTTTGAAGAAGTAGTACTTTCTAACACATGGAAGGCTTTCTCTTTCAAAATAAAACAAAATAAGTGACTTATGATTTCAAAATAAAGGCCCAAAACAGCATTCAGGTTAACAGGCAAAAACGTGTGATGAAATGTATAATAGTGTTTGACTTAACTTGGATGTCATGAGATTGATCTTCTGGATTCTAAATTGCCCCTAATGAATGAATGTGACAGTGAATGGTTGTGTTTCTGTGTATGTCTCTATGTCAGCCCTGTGACTAGCTGTCCACTGTCTAGGTTATACCCTGCCTAACATCTGTAGTTACTGGCAAAGGCGCCAGTACCTGTGACCCCTAACAGGAATAAGATACTTTCTATTCAGCGTATCTATAGGTCTGTTTTAGTGTACTGGTATTTTCACATTCTTATGATAGGTATGTCTGTCTTGTGCCAGTAAGTTACCTCACAGCTGAACAAACAAACAGAAAGCATTTGGTCTCAACAATTCTTAGGGGTGGAGCCTATCCAAGCTTTCTGGGAATTTTGCAGAAGTACCATTTATTCACAACTGAGCTATGTATGACTCTTTGGCTGCCTTTGGTACGGGTAGCTTCATGATTTTGGAAATAAGAAAACACTGTAGCACATGGAAATTGCATAACTTTGCATAACTTTAAATTTACTCTTACATATTTAAAAATGCATTAGTTGGGGGGAGAAGTTGCAAGGTGGCAGTGTGGATAGTGCTCCTGGGTTCCTCTATACAAAGACATGCATGTAGATTTCTCATAGTGAATGAGTGAATGGTTGTCTGCCGGTGTGTGTGTGTCAACCCTGTGTCTCAACGGCCATTGCCGAGAGGATCAAAGTGGCCCATGAAGAAATGAAAATTAGTAATGTTGAATGTCTGTTTAAAGCCAATAAAAGGCACCAGATGAAATGGTCTATTATGATTCTGAAATAGGGTTTAGAGATAATGCTAAGATAAACAAATTGGGTCATCAGGAGGTTGAAATAAATACCATTACTTGGCCCCTGTTGAGATTCTGAAGCCCATCACAAACGGTTTAATCTGGGAATGGTGGCTAGAAGCACTAGCGATACACAGACATTTCAATTAACTGCTGCAGATTTCATTTCAGATGTTGCTGTGCCCATTACAACTCAACATTTACATTGGATTCTTAAAAAAAAAAAAAAACTATTCACTCACTATTAGCATGAGTCTATAGTGCAAAAATATAAATGACAGGAAACAGGGAAAACGTCTAGACAGAATAATTTATTTACAGATCCTCACTTCAATAAATGGGTTTGTCGGTGTCAGTGAAAGACAGGAAAATTGTGTTGTGTATACGGCTACTTCAGATAAAGCAACTCTAATGACTGACTTACTTTTCCACATTGTATTATTCACTGTCATAGTCTTCTCTTGTGGTTTGGTCATGTTTGTTTGGAAGTGTAACAGAATAGTTCTGATATGATATGGACCAAGTTTTTTCCAAATATTAATTATCCAAATCACAATAATATGATTTTTACCCTTTGGATTTAGGTAAACCTGAGTAATCATCAAATAATATATTGTAACAAGAATAATTTGTAAAAAAAAAAAAAACTCATATAGACTTATATAGAAGTGGGTGGCACACTGCACTAAGCGACACTCTCGGATGATTGGCTGTTGGAGGAAATCTCTAGATGTGTCCTGTTATACAGAGATACAGTGCTAAAAAGAAAAAAAAAAACACTTTGGAAAATAGGGACACAAAGACACAAAAACTATAAATACTGATGATGCAGGATACATTTTTTCAATTTTAAAGGGACTATGTTATACTTTAATTCATATTTTTAAACCAATCTTGGTCACCTCTAGGGTTAACCCGTCAGCTGCGTATGCAATGCCAGTGTTAAAGTGTTTCCTGATGGTGCTTGGATGAATACTGAAACATCTTTGAGAAAAAAAACAAAACAACAAAAAACAAAACCACCTTAAAGTCCAGTGGATTTGGTGAGGGCAGCAGAGTGCAGTGTGTTGCAGTGTTTTGGACATAATCAAACATAAAAAGCACTCCACATCCTTAAACCTTTTGTATGATCCCATTTTACTATAAAATGAAAAACAGCTGTGAGGACTCAGAAATGAATGAGACTGGATGTAAAGGGGTTGCTGATTGGTTGGTGCTTCCTGGCATGAATGAGACTTGAATCTTTGATCATATTGTTTCTTTCTCAAACACCTCATATTTATTTAACCAAACTTCCTCATAATCTTTTGCATTATTTAAGGACGTTTATGCAACCATTTCCAGTATCCTTTCATCAAAACCTCATCAGACCCTGTATAATGTCAACACATGCAATCTTGTCTTTATGGTCTTCAGAGGTGCGAGAGCAGCTTGCCTATCTCATCTTGTTCTGGTCAAGTGGCGCTTCAAGAGGTGCAGCATAATAATCTATTTGCAGCCCTATTATTTCTCCTGTGCGTGTGTGTGGTTATGTGGTGTTATGGAAGGCAGGGGCCGGTATTGTGTGCAGCACGATGGGGCTGAACTGTAGACCGTTTCTGATGGATCACCTAGTGGCAGGGGGTTATTACATAGAGAAACACTCAGGTATAAAATATCTAAAGCAGATAAAGGAGATTGATGCAGCAGTGGTCGACGCACGTGTGGAAACATGAGCATGACTCTATCACCTCTACATCTACAGTCTATTGCTCATTCTGATCGTGTGGTCCAAGGGTCGCCCACTGCTTCTGCACCACCTCTCCTGTTACTCACCTCTGACAATGGTGATAATAAATCCCAGTTAAGCTGTGGTTGTGCTCATAGACAGTGTATTAGGAAGAGACACCATGGAATATTCAACATTTTTATTTAGATGGAAGCTATGTCAGGCTATCCTCATCATTTTTTTCAACTATTAATCTTCGTCACGCAGTCTCTCTGAGTGGAGACTGCATGTCCTCCCTGTGTTACCATGGGTTCTCTCCAGATTCTCCGGCTTCCTCTCACTGTTCAAAGACATGGATCTGTTAGATTACCTTGCAGAATAAACTGGACTGCCGCAAGATTTTCTCAGAGGTGCCCAAACCTTTTCTCTCAGAGGGCCAAAATGGAAATGTATTAGCAGGCCAATGACCAAACAGAACCTTTTGCATGTAATGAGCTAATATGCAAACAGATGTATAATTAAACTTTCTTTAAGTATTACATTATTAGGGTAGACTAGGGTAGATTAAGTGAAAAAAAAAAGCCTAATGTTAAAAAAAAAAAAAAAAATAGAGAACATTCATTCATCTTCCACTCATTTCTGTGAGGGGTCATGGGTACTGGAGCATATCCCGGTAACTATGGGCCTTAGGTAGGCAACACTATGGACAGTGGCAAGTAGGATGCAGGGCTGACACAGAGACACAAATTCACTCTCTTAATCATTCACTAGGGGCAATTTTTAGAGTCACCTGCATTTCTTTGGACGTACCCAGAAAGAACCCACAGTAACACAGGGATGACACGCAGGCCCCACCCAGAGAGTTCGTGTGACGACCGCCTAAGGATTGGTCAGTCTATCGATAAAATCAAAAAATATTATCAGCTTAAAATAAGTATGAGAATAGACAGTGTACAGAAGCCCCAATGTTCAGAGACTAAACAATAATAGAAGAAAGAGACTAGTAATAGAGTTCGCTGAGACTCCTTCAAAGACATTACAAGCTTAGAGATTAAAGGCTGTGTTCTACAACTTCTGCAGGAGTTCCTCATGAGTTCAGGATCTGAGTCTGAGTAGTAGCGGAAACGCTGTTGAAAATTCATGTAGTTCTCTTCTTTCCTCAGAGGTCACACATCTTTGAGAGAAATGTAGTCGAAAGTTATGAGTATATTTTGTACAATACTCTGCGTGGCACTAGAAATTTAGTCTACAGTTTTGAAATGTGCTCTAATGGACTGTAAGTCTTTCAGATAAGTCACATTTCACAGACTTTTATTAGCATGTTTTCATTTCAAACTAGTACACAAAATCGGTACTCAAATAAAAGTACTGTTACTTCAAAATCATGAAGAAGTAAAAGTACAGTACTTAACAAAATCTTTACTTGATTAAAAGTTTTTAAAAAAGTATTGAGTGTAAAATTTACTTACAAAAAAATCTTCTTCTTCTTCCGCCCTGTCCAAATACCTGCACTACACACTTTGTCAAAGTTCACATTTTCTGAAAGTGCATGAAGTGTGTGAGTGCACAATGGACCTGGATTGCAAAGGAGAAGTGGGACAGACCGCACCTCTTCAGCACTTGTGTAGCAAGGTAAACAGAGCAGTCTGTGTTTGCTAAAATGCTGATTGATTTATCTGAAAATTAACAACAGCTGATAAATGGATCATTTTACCTCAGAAATATCAGACGTGTCTCTAACGTTTTAACAGTAGTGACCTGGACATGAGGCATATTGATTTAAATTTCATTTTTGTCTGTTATTTGTGAAGTTGCTTAGAAACAAACGCAGCGTCATTCGAAAAACATCACAATCAAATGCATTGTAGGTAATATACTTCAACAAAGAAACTACTTTTTCCTCTTTAGACAAAAGGTGAAATAATGTTCTAAATAATGTACTCAGAAAGTACTTTTTCTTCTACAAAAAAGTAATTAAGTAAATTACTTGAGTAAAAATATCTTGTTACTTTCCACCACTTGTTGTGTCCTTGGGCAAGACATTTACCCACATTGCCAACCGCAGTCACAGGCTGTGATAGAAAGGGCATCCGGTGCAGAAACTTGCCAAATCATTGTGCAATTGAGTTGTTTTGAGGACCCCGTAAGGAAGCAGCTGCAAGAAAAAAGAGAAAAAATACATAGGATTGTATATATTTGCATTGATAACAGGAAGATGGAAATATTTATTTGCCAGAAACATGTGCATGCATTAAAGCCAGTGAACAAAGCTGTCTACATTCATTATTCTTGATAACTTTAAAAAAAAAAAAAAAAACATTAAAAATCATAAGGCCAATAGAAGAAGAAAATAATAATAATTTTTGCATAGTTTGAGTTTTAAGTGTTTGAGTGTCATAGTGTATGCACCTGTTGCCCACTCAAACATGTTTGATGAAATTTGCTTGATATTTTAAAGCATTAAAGATTTAAACATTGTGGATATGGAAATCAAGCGCACTACAATTTTTGTAATCTACTAGAATGGATATGAGCAATGTAGGTCACTTGTTCTTATTCTAGTCAAGCCCAAACTAACAAAGACCCAGCTGTTAGATAATGAATCAAAAAGTCTTTCCAATTTTAATCTAACTTCAGACAAAATCCAATCACATAGAGAGGTTAGCATTTGGTGAAGAATTAATTTCAAATTGCAATAAGTTTAAAATAGTAATAGTTAAACACGTAAACCCAACTCACATCACGCCCTCGCCACGCCTCGAATCCACCAAAGAAGAACAATGCACAGTGACTTCTGAATGAGATTTACCTAAACATGAGCTGCTAATGAGAAGGTTTCACCGAGAAACACAGAAGAGAGAGGGAGGGAGAAAAGAATGCTGCTTTTCTGATCAAAAATAAATACAAATAATGCCTCTGATTATAACTTAAATAAATAAAAATAAGCTTAAAATGTAAAAATGTTTTATTTAGATCACTGTATGTTTTTTTTGTTTTGTTTTGTTTTTTCCTTGCACTGTGATTGAGACGTATAATAAATGAAAGAGATGTGCAAGATGCATCACATCACACACATGGATGTAATTCTTACTGTGTATGCTGTACGTGCACGCAGAGGTCAAAGTGGAGGTTGTGTAAAGGCAGGGGGCAGAGCTGTGGTGTAGACAAATGTAACATGTTCATTCATTCTTGTTTTGACACTATGCTTCATTAAAACTGAACAACCCTGACGTGAGCCATCTGTAGGAGTTGTTTATGCTCATGTCTGGTCAGATTTTCATAAATCCAGTCACAAATTCATCAGGGATCGTCTCTGCTTTTAGTTCACAATGCTGACCATAATGGAGAGTGCACAGCGCCCTGTGGAAGTGCATGGGCGTGCACGGCTACAAACCGCTTCATTGTCAAGAATACTGTGTGAAATTAGAATAAATCAAATGGCCTTCCCTCAGTTGTACTCACTACCTGCTTAAATAATGATGAGTCAAATCCTTGTTTGTGTTGTTTTAAGATTTAAAGTGAAAATAAACTGTATCAAATGTGCACCAAACATAAATTTGTCAAACCTGCTTTACTTCAGCAGCTTGCTGTGTGTCGTGTCTCCAAAATGTGCGCACGCCAGGGTCAGAGATGGCGTAGGGATACGCAAGGTTTCACGCCTAGCTGGACACAGAGAGTGCCGTACATCAGTTTCAGCCTTGTTTTTATAAGCTTTATAAATGAGGCCCCTGATCTGAAACAGTTTACTGAAACAATGGCTAAAATCCAGTCAAATCTGGGAACATTAAAGCAACATTTCCACAATTTTGAAATTGTAAATAGTCTGTATTATGTACTGTAAGGGCCAGATTCATCAAAGTTTTGTGTGCACGCTAATTGAATAAGACTTTCTGGAAGTAAAACGAGGCATTCTCGCCAAAACGTGCAAAATTCAAGGCATGGAATTTTTTTTTTTAATATGTGTATACATTTTTTCCTTGATTCTCGCTCTCATCCCACTGAAATACAGCCTTTACAGCTCCTGTCTCTGGGCTCTCAGTCTGTTCTACATACTTTTAAATCCTTACGGTGACAGAATGGTCTTTAAACGCTGCGTAAAGGATACGTGATGACACTTGTGTTTATCCCATTGCCTCCCAATGCTTGTTGTGACCCTTGATTGACAGCTGCCCACAGTGGCTCGAGGCTGCACTGCGTGGATTTGGCTCTGGATCTATGAGCGGAATTGTTATATTTTTTTGATCACCATCAGCACTGCTTAGAGGCTACTTGATACAGTTTGTATAAATGTTTAAAGGGTCTCTGGCTCTGACACAGTGAATAGGATTTTTCTCTTTGTCTCTCCACTGTCTCACACAGAGGAGAAATAAGTCACGTGACTCTGGTCAGTGCCAGAATCACATGAAACATTTAACAAGGACAGACTACGCAAAGTTAATAGAAGAAAGTAAAATGCAATTAAATGATTATCCCTCAAAGACAGTGAACATATTCAGTCAGCTGAGCAGAGCAGCTTTGCTCCCATTCTTGGTGTGTCTTATGCTCATGCAAAATTCTCATTTATATATCAGATTTGCTGCAATTATTTATGCAGTTTCGCTTCATATATCACATGCAACACGCCCACAAATAGCAAATGCTATTTTTTAAGCTCCACTCGCAATTTGGCACCCGTCTTAGTAAATATGGCCCTATGTACTTTGTTTCACTGTTTATCACTGTCTGTTTTGTCTCTGAGACCATGGTCTGCAACTTAGCTGTTAGCTAGATGGTCTAGGGACTCGGCCTCACTTCCAGCTGAAACTGTTACAATGCTTTTTTTTTTTTTTTTTGTCTTTTCTTTATCAAATAAACGTGAACATTTTAAAATCATTAAAATCCAACTAATATTTTTTTAGTTATTTTGCTAACAGACAAAGAAATTACCAAAACAACTCTGCAAAGGTAGCCGTAACACTATCATCACCAGGGATTAATTCAATTTAATTTATTTATGTACCCACCTCACAGGGCTTTACAGAAGTAATCATAAGACATAAACAGACTTTAGACCCTCCATCTTGGGAATTAAAGAAAAAACTGAAAGAAACCCAGCAGTGGGAAAAATAGGAACCTCAGGGAGAACCACATGAAGAAGGAAGTTTAGATCACAGCTTAGTCCTGATTTATTTTTGGATTAGTCTTGAATAAAGCTTTTATTAGTCCTAGATTAGTCCTGGTTTAGTCCTGATTAAGTCGCATTAAAATGATACTTGGAAAGCCAAATATTTTTTGTAGGTGAGACTTGTTTGAAAAGTTTAAGAATCAATAATATTGTATCTCCAAAAGGTCAAAATATAGTTTGAAAGACGCTATCTGGCTACATACATTTAGCTAACTACACTATACTACAGACCTTTTGTTGAATGTTTCCTATACTGTGTCGACATGTACAAGCCCACTGTGGTGGCTGCATGGTAGTTTGAATTATTACGAGCCGGGTAGAAAAATTTGCATTTGACATTTTCTGCTGTGAAAACTGGTCCCTGATACCTTCATTAGCTTGGGACATGGCTGCAGTGAAAACTATAGGGAATACACTGCACTTTATTAGCAGTTTGATTTCAGTGGAGTTTTAGATAACATGAAGTTTGGCTGCATAATCAGTGTCGGACCAAATATCAAATGTCTCAACCTGTTCTCACTAACAGACCTTTATGCAAACTGCTGTGTTAAAACTAAATACTGTAATGTCATAAAACTGTTAATAAAAATATAACTGCCTTATGAAATGTATAGAAAGAATAATAGATTTTAATGTTTGTAAACTTAATGGCTGTGATCCAAAAATGGTGCCACCAACATAGCAGCCAATTTCTATGGTGCAAATACCATTATCCATCAATCATTATGAATATGAATAATGAAGATCATTTTGGTGACTGATAACCAGTTGACTACATATATGTCATTTTGGAGCTTGGTTAGAAAAATATAGTTTTGTTTTGTTTTGTTTTTTGTTTGTTTGTTTGTTTGTTTTTTGCATAAATACCCATACATGCCAAAAAAGTTGAAAAAATATAATTATATAGTATTTTTCTGACATGTTTTGGCAAGGGCACTTTTGTCACTATAGTAACAACATTGTTGTTAAAATGTGACATAAAAAATATATTCAATTCAAAATTGTTTGTTTGTTTGTTTGTTTGTTTTTTGTTTTGTTTTTTGGTGTTTCAGGTGATCTTTTGAAAGAAAGGAAAAAAGAACAAAATAGAACAAGTTTTACCTTTCCCCATTTACATAATCTATGTTTACAAAACAAACTGCCTCTAAACATTTTTTGGACAAACCATTAAACCAATTAAATAAAAAAAAAATGCATATTCCATTTTAGATACACAGCTCTGGCTGGTGCAAAATGTTTTTTACTGATGTTGATGACTGAAAGGAAAACATTGCAGACCTGTTTTACTGAAAAGTGGATAGCTGGATTGGGTATTTATTTTATGCTTCATCAATGTCAGAAGATTTTTAAAACGTATTTAATTAATTTCCTATAATAATGTGGTAATAGCTTTACCTGCCTCATTTACTATGAAGAAAAACCTTCAGCCACCATTAGCAAACACATAAATGAAGGCAGCATAAAAGCTCAGAAATAATCACCTAACAGCACCACAAACATAACCTTCAAATTAAATGCTTTCATAAAAAATCCACTATGTTTTATCATCACCCCTAAGGTTCAAAGCTGGCAAAAAAAATAAAATAAAATAAAATCACCCTCACATTCATTCATTATGTTTAGGGTCACCAATACATACAGTCCATTTAATTCATCCATAATAAAGCCACATAATTATTTCTAGGCATTTTTTTATTGTTTCAATGCACCAACAGGCACTTTTTTGCTAAATCAAGCTAACAACAGGATGAGGCCAAAACGGGTTACAATAAACAAAAACACATGCACATACAACTAACTGCGCATACAACTAAACACATTTGTTTTTTGCCGGCTAATTACACTTCAGAAGAAAATGTTTTTAAGTCATCTTCACAGCATGTATTTGTAAAACTGACTAATGCAGCCAGGTTCAATCAGAAAGGCAGATTAATATCTTTTTTCTAACACCAAAACCACAGTCATAAAATAAGTAGTAGTTCTTTAATGAAACATTTTAATTGAATTTGCCATCAGCCGATTACAAACAAAAACACATTTTCATCTCGTTAACCCGTACACTGATATTTTACCAATCACCAGCTTTGTATTGTTCTTCCTAATTGCACATTAAAAAGTGTGTTATATGTGACAAAAAGAGTACCACTGACAAGAATTACTACTATTATATTTCTGTTCTTACTAGTAGTGCTACAGTTATTTAACTGTACTCTACTGTAGCTGTTGTTACTTACTAGTTACTATTACAATTACTACTGCTACTTCTAAGGAAAAAAATATATATATACTAATTTAAAGAACCTAAAAAAAGGTTTTGGTGACACTGTTTTACACTAATATCTTGTAACCATATTGTACTTACATTAGGACATTTTGTGTACTTACAGTTTATAGATACAAATGTGACCAAAAAAAAACAAAAAAAAAACTTGTATTACTCTACTCTTGTGCACTACTACTCTATTGCATTTTGTTTCTGCAGAAACAGCACCATGACTTCTTTACTCAGTGGTAATGTGCACTTTGATGGAGGAGTGTGACAAGTATTTTGTATTACATTTGTACTTTTGAAACTGTAAGTACACAAAATTCCACTATGTAAGTAAAATATAAGCAGTGCCGTACACAGGATTTTAGAAATACTGAGGTCCATCATGTTGACGGCCAGTTTAGTCCTTGTTTAGTCCTGGTTTAGTCTTGATTTAGATCTGGTTTAGTCCTGGTTTAGTCCTTGTTTAGACCTGGTTTAGCCTTTGTTTAAACCTGGTTTAGTCTTGATTTAGATCTGGTTTAGTCCTTGTTTAGTCCTGGTTTAGTCTTGATTTAGATCTGGTTTAGTCCTGGTTTAGTCCTTGTTTAGACCTGGTTTAGTCTTGATTTAGATCTGGTTTAGTCCTGGTTTAGTCCTTGTTTAGTCCCGGTTTAGCCTTTGTTTAAACCTGGTTTAGTCTTGATTTAGATCTGGTTTAGTCCTTGTTTAGTCCTGGTTTAGTCCTTGTTTAGACCTGGTTTAGTCCTTGTTTAGACCTGGTTTAGCCTTGATTTCGTCCTGTCTTTTTCCTAAATAAGTTCTGATTTTTAAAGCATTTTTTCTGGTTTATTCCTACTTTAAACCTGGTTTAGTCCTGATTTAGATCTGGTTTAGCCCTGGTTTAGTCCTTGTTTAGTCCTGGTTTAGTCCTTATATAGACCTCGTTTAGTTCTGATTTGGACCTGGTTTAGTCCTGGTTTAGTCCTGGTTTAGTCCTGCTTTAGATTAGCAATAGAAAAATACCAAGGTCCGGACCTCTGTGACCTCTGTGGTGTGTACGGCCATGAACGTAAATACATGTTATTACAGTTTGTTATAATGTCTAGTTACACTGCATCAAGTGTAGTGTAAAATAAAGAGTTATCCTAAATTTTCCCCCCAAAACTTTAGCCTGGAGTCTGGTTTCTCAGCCGCAGAGAGTCGTTTCCAAAGCCTTTTATCTTTTCATCATTTATTTTCAAGATCAGAAAAATATTTGTGATCTTTCATAATAATTCTTTTTTTTTGTTTTTAGCATTATTGTTTAATGTTTGTTTGTTTTCTGTGTTTTTGTTGCTGTTTTGTTTTTGCCATATCTCTGATCATTAAGGGGCCTCATAATAAAAAATCTAATAAAATATAAATTACAAAAAAAAGTTAAGAAAAACAAGCTCAAGTTTCTCAATGATTGATGAGAAGATGAAAAAATATATATATAATTTAATATATATAACCATATTATTTATTTTGAGCATTTAATAAACAATAAAATAGGTAATCCTCAAGTAACTAACTTTTAAATAATAACATTTTTAGTATTTTATATTTTTATTTTAAAGGTGAATTATTATTGATTTCATCGTTATCATGAATTGAACTTTTGAAAGAAAAAATGCAGGAGAATTGCCAATTTTAAAAAAGAAAGTACATAGTCTTAGTATAATAATAATGTGTGATGTGGATTCTCAGGGGGGAAATGACAAAATGGCAAAATTTCGACCACTTTTAGAATCATCGTCCACACGTGAGGAGCTGCAGGAACTGCAAAAATGCCCAGGGGAGTACGCAAGACAAAAAAGGTTGGTGTGAGAGAAGAGAACGCAGAGCATAGAGTTAGCTGGACAGAGACGATTCGCTGTGGACCCTCGTGCGGGTTTCTCTTTGAGCCGCTGCAGCACATGGACTAATAAATGTGAACCGTCCCGAGCAGCTGGGCCTCTCCTTCATTTAAAGACTGCATTAACCTTTCCACATGCGTCAGTATATAATAGGTGGCTAGGAGAGTGCCACACATTGGCATTTGTCTTAAGGAAGGAGCAGGGGTCCAGTTGCTAAATGCCAGCAGTAATGAAGCAGCTCTGCTCTAATCTGCGGCTAATGTCCCCACAGCAGCAGGCACATACAGTCCATACAAGAGATTGTACAGAGGGACAGCGTTCACGGTGAAGGGAGTACTGCAGGAGTCATGGGGAGGATGAGCAGCGGTATGTTCTCTCTGATAATAACATTACAAGACTGACATTTTCAAACTGCACTCAAGCCTCTCAGCTGCAGCGTTTCAAGTGTTTGTCCATTTGAGCATTAAATGTGGCTTTGCTTTTTCCTGAATTATTGTTCAGTATCATGGCATATAATTATTGTTAGTGCTAATAAATGCTGAGAACAATGTTGTTCTGTTGTGCATGTGTCTTACCAGATTACATTAGATTAGATTAGACAGCAAACATGTCACTTAAGCCATAGTAATGTGTGTGTTTTCATTTTTAAAAATGCATTGTTCCATTATCAATGTTATTTACAGTTGCCCTCTTTGGGAAAAGAGAAACCAGTTAAAGTTTTAGTACTACCGGCTTTTTTCTTTTTTTTTTTTTTTTACTGCAGCCCAGAAGGGGCAAACTGAGGACTGCTGGGAAAGATGACATGTTTTAGGGGGGTTTTGTCACCATCTTTGTGCATTTTTATTAGCGGTGAATCAAGGCAAAATAGTTGGGGCGGAACTCAAAGCACCACAAGTTTCCCCCAGTGCACTTTATTTCATGGGACCATTGAAATACACACAGGGGTGTTTCTCAAAGCCCAGGTACCCAGGAAAGTGATTTCCTCCAAAGCCACTTCCTTCTAATCCAAGGCAAGTGTCCTGCCTCGGTTCAAATAAACGGCAATGGAACAGACTTCAGAGTGAATAAGGAGCGTCACCACACTCACAGCTCCTGACTGGTTTTAGGGTCATTTTTTTCAGATATACTTGTGAAATCTTGTGGATGCCTTCCTGTGATGCATTCAAGGCAAGGCAAGGTACCTGGGCTTTGAGAAACACCCCTTGCCTTGCCTTGAATGCATCACAGGAAGGCATCCACATCATCATCTGTCGCCCAAGGTGTGTTCCAATGTTCATGTCCTTCCCAGGTAGGTGACCTCTGTTTTGCTAACATGTGGCTAATTCACTAAGGATACATCAGTGGATCATTCACTGTCTTGTATCAACCAAAATACCCATAATGCACCACAGTGTGTTTGAAAACAAGGCAGTGTGCAGGCATTTAGCATAAAAATATAGAGAATACAAATGCAACATGCTCATAAAACTTGCATATATCATAATGCATATAAATAGCTTTTTAGGGTTGGACAGGTCTACAAAAAGAAAGAAAAAAAAACAAGATTTAATTTTTTTAGCCATATTGCCAGCCCCATTTATTACAATATAAACCCATACGCATTCAAATCTGAATAAATATGTTAGCACTCCCTGAGAAAAAAGGAAAAATGCCCCAACATATTGCAGATATACAAAAAAAATAAACACACACAATATACCAATATACAAATATATAGATATAGATTTTGAAAAATGTAGTCCCAGCGTTAACTCACTGAAAACATGTGTCTGCAGAACATTCACAGATGTTCACACAATATTAAAAATACAAGAGCATTAAACATGCTTATATCAATCTGTCTTCTGCTGTTTCATGTGACTCTTCAAGCTTATTTGAAACAACAGTATAAATAGTATGCGTAAATGAATACAGTCATTAATAAATAATGTACAGCAAATATATTTTCTCTACTGGAAATCACAAATAATAAAGGCAAAAAAGTACAAATGAATTGTACGAGACTTCCCAGATGCAAAAAAGATACCTGGCTGATATAAAAGCATTGTTTCACAGTATTTGGATTTTATTTGAGGGAATGTTTACAATGTGGTGCTCTGACTATACTGTATGTAAATATGCTTATACCAGTATTATGGGCAGGTTATTGCATTGATATTTTGGAGTCAACTAAGGATGTTTTCTGAAGGTCTTTTCATTATCATCCTCTGTCTCCTCTGTCTGGCCCAATCTTTTGTGTCTAAGCTTTACTGACCGTCTGGAGCCTAGAAAAGCACCCATGGGCCCGGCCAGACACTTCCAATGAGCTAAATAGACCAGTATTTTTGTACAGTGTGCATCTGCCCCAGAAATGCCCTGAGAAACCAAAACATCCAGACCTCTATTACAAAAAAAAAAAAAAAAAAACTTCTCCAACTTTGTTCCAAGCAAACAGCTTAAAAGAAAATGTTGTATTTTACTCAGGGATTGGTGACTTTAAATAAATATTAGGGCTTGGACTTCTGGGACTTTAACACATCTTATTGCATTTGGCAACACAGAACTTTTCTCAGTGACCTAACTTCTGGCACACAGTAAACAGGGCTGGACATCCACACCAGTCAAAACTCCATATGTGTGTGGAAATCCTGTATTTACTACCGTAAAAGTGGGTTTTTCTCTGAGTCCAGCCCACCCGTGCACATACAGCACATGGCTTACTTCTCATCTTTTACTTCAAGGCACTGCTTACTGTATCGCTGATTGTTCTCACAGCCGACCGATGCATTCGCCCACGCTCTCAGAGAGGAGACAGAAGCAGCAAAGGAGAGTGGAAACAGATCCACGTTCACTCAGAGGCAGAAGTCGATGCATGAACGCTGAATATTGTTTGACTGACACTTATTAAGATAATGTTTTTCTTTTTCATTGGTGCTCAGTGGATCTTACAAAAAGTGTGATTCAGGCTAAGAACAACAATGTAAGTTTAGTATTTCTTGTGTAAAATGTAGAATAAATATTTGTGGGCATCCCATCTTGATAGGTTGGAAAATATGTTTGGTGTGTTGCTGCCCCTGTGTTTCAGGAAATGGCTTTCCATGGGGCTATGAACTGCTGTTGGCCTGTTTTGAGAATACACACACTGGGAGCTTTGTTTTTGTTTTGTTTTTTGTTTGTTTGTTTTTTTGTCTAAGTAAACTCATTACTTTGCAAAATTTGTGTTTTAGGGGGATAAAAACACCATATCAAATGTTTTCCAGGCTCTAAAGTGAAAAGTGACCAGGCCCTAAAGTTTAAAAGTGACCAGTAATTACAAAACCTGTAATTAACTAATGATTTTTTTGAACATCTCCCACCATAAATAATTATTACAAGACTGTTTGTAGCAGTTGACCACTGATTTATCCTTCATACAGTTATGGGATGTGATCATCAACAGCCAACCTGAAGCACTTGGAAAGCGTAGCCCTCCACCAAGGCCCAAGTCTTTATATAGTGCCCAGACCTGGACTTCAATTGGGGATTTGATAGGTCATGGGTAGATGTTCTACCCATTAACTCATTTGTTCCTTTACTAACCTCCTGTAGCTAGAGTTAGTATGTTTTGCCTTATATGGGAGTAGTAGAAAATCCTTAAAAATCCTGGCTCTAAATTTATTTAATTAAAATGAGCAGTACTTTTTGAGTTCTTCTTGCTAACAAACCAACAAAGAAGCCATTGAGAGTGAAAACATAACCTTTTTGCCACTGGTTTTTCTGATTGGTTCCTGATCATTCATTTGTTGATCTTCTTCCACTTGCTCCAGTAACTATGGGCCTTTGGTCTGTTAGTTGCAGGGCTAACACAGAGACACACACAGACAGACAACCATCCATGCTCACGATCATTCACTAGGGGCAATTTAGAGTCACCAATTCACCTAACACATGTATGTCTTTGGACAGTGAGAAGAAGCCCACAGTAACATAGGGAGGACATGCAGACTCCACCCAGAGAGATCGTGGGACGGCCAACCCGAGGAGAAGTCCCACAAGGCATGAGAAGCAATAGCACTAACCGTTCTGCCACCATGCCCCCTGGTTCCTGTTCACACGATCCTATTTTAGGACAAATGGCAAAAAGACATCCCAACTTGCAACTTCAGGAGAATGTTTTTTACTTTCTAGTTTTTGCAAAGGCTCATAGGAAAATGTTTGTGACAGTCGTATGCAGCCACACTGAGGGTTATCAAGATAAAAAGCATTAAACTGCAGAACTGACAACATGTGTATCAATAATATACAATCTATTTTAAGGCCCCATTAACAATATTTTAAAGCCGCTCAAAAAAGCAGCAAAAATAAAGTTGTAGAAGCGTTATGTTCAGCAAGTTACATGACATATTACAATTTGCAGAGTGACACGAATTCATGTATAATTTTCGAACTGTAACAAGATAAGAAAGGAAGGGAACAGCACTGTGCAATTAGTGTTTGCACTGCCAACGTCACTGCGGCTCCGCTACAATACAAGCAGCCGAAGAAAGGAAGAGGAAATAATGAGACACTGTGAGGAGAGCTCCAGTCCGTAATATACAATTAAAGAGTGCACAGCGATGGGACGTTCCGGTAAGTGCAGGAATGTGGCAGATGTAAGAGTTCACTGGCAGGGCAACGAAAACCTGTCAACTTACTTGCAGCAGCCATGATGTTTGAGGGCTAAGTCTGGATCCACATGCCAACCCGGACCTTCAGATCCACGTGGACTTGACTTGTTCCTTCTGGTTTGTCTGAGGTGAAAGTTTTCTCGGTTAAAGTCGGTCAGAGCTCCAAACTTGTCTGTCCGTATTAGCAGCAGACCAGGAGAACTTTATGGCTCCTCATCTACATCTGGGAACATGTATTTTTATCTATGGCATAAGGATTCTTCACACGGATTTTAATAGACTGAAGCTGAAACGTGACTGGCAATTCATTGCGTGTATTGTATTATAATGCAAAAACATTAACCATGTGCAACATAATTACATGTATATTCAATGTATTGGCCAACATGCTCAGGACAAATGAACACTTAATTTAAGCCTAGATCCACTCCTCTGCAATTAAGACAGTTAGTAATACTATATGTAATGAACTATATGAAGGCTTTATACACCATGTTTTCCAATTACAGTACCAATAACACAATATCTATCTACATCTGGGCACTCATATCATATTTGTTTTTTTGTTTGTTTATTTTTTGTATGTATGAACATGACTTTCAGTTCAAATGCACAGTAACAGAATATTAATTACGTGCAGCATAATTACATATGTTGGCTAACATGCTCAAAACATGAACACTTCATTTATTGTGTGTATTGAAAAAGATCTACTCCTTTGCAATGAAGACACTTAATACTAATAATGGATGTTTGATTTGTAAAGCTATTCCTTAAAGCAATGTACTGTCCCAAGTAGTGATGGGAGTATTAATACGGCAGTTTTGATAACTGATACTTAAACAATACTCATTTTGGGATTGATTAATTGGATAAAGTACCGATACTAATTAATATATGTGAAATACACCCGCTCCACATTGGACAGGTCCATCCATGTCATGAGACTGTTAGTGCTGTGAGATTGATGTTTTGTTTGTTCAACTAGCAACACCTCACCACTGTACACATTAAAGTTGTTAAATGGCCCGTATTAGACAAGTGATTTGTCTTTAAGGGTAATAATATTTTGATCAAAAATATATACTCATAGGGAATGATCCAAAATGCAGTCTGCTGGGTCCTGGTTTGGATCGATTCATTCTCTCATTAATTTAACAGAGGCAGGGAAAAAGAACCCAACAATGCAGGACTCCAGGTATTAAAACATTAAGAGTAACTAAACCCCAAAACAACTATTTTTTGCCGATAAACTGTCTAAATGGGGCTCTAACAGTGCTGTCTTCTTGTTATGTGCAGTTTTTGGCATTTTCATGTAAACTTGTTTAATTCGACAAACTTTGGTCTAAAGTTTGGTCTTAGTGCTGCCCTCTTGTGGTTGAAGTGTGGTTGTCGTATAAAACGCAGACACACGCCCCGTGGCGAGTCAGTTGAAAATTTGTCAGAGGGCGGGGTTAGCCTCTTACAGGGGGGTTATCTCCACTTAAATGGAAAAAGGGTGAAGCCAAACCAAAGTCCAGAAGGGTCTGATACAAACAAACAAAAACAAAAAACAAAAAACAATGAAATAAAATGACCAAGAAATAACAATGACCAAAGACCAAACCAACAATCTCAGAAAAGGCAGAGCAAATTTAAAATACAACAGGGGAGAACACAGGGATTGAACACACAGAGAATGAGGTCGAAGCCAGGGGTGGTTCTAGACCACTCTTAACTGGGGGGCCACACAGGGGGCCAGCCTTTTTACCTCATTTTTAAAAACATGATAAACATATCTTCTGCTAGAATAACCCTTGAAACAAATTGACAATATGAAGTGTGAGTTTCATAAGGCATTTAGGACACTTCAGAGGGGTGGCCACTAGGGGGACACAGGCTCACAGTTACAGGGGCACTTGCCACCCTTGGCCACCCCCTAGGATCACCCCTGGGTGGAGCAGGCAAACATACAGGCAAGAAACACAGGAGGAAGTAAAACAGAAAAACACAAAATGTAACTGACACATCAAAATAAACCACAAAGGGAAATAAAACAAGCACAAGGAGAGGGTCATAATAAAATAAATGAATAAAAGCATGCACGATGACTATTGTAAGAGGGGTGTAGAAGCAGAGAGATCTTGGCTGTATAAACATATGCGGTGACTCGTCTGGCATCTTTCTCACTGTTCTGGCTCCAGCTGACAAGATGGCTACACATGTTGACACAAGAAGAGGGGGAAGCAAAACAGTTGAGAGGCCTGGCACATACATAGCACGCTTCAGGATATAGCAGCCAGCTCCAAATAAAGTTATATTTCGGAGTGGTGGCAGTGCTTAGATGTCCCAGTTACAGAGCAGCGTCTTTGACCACGAGCTTACCCTTCCCACCAAAACACCAGTCAGCCTGAATTCAGTGCGATCTTGACAGGGAGAGTCTCGAATAGCACACCGCCTCCAGTCCCTCTCTGTCCCCCTCTCTCTCTCTCTCTCTCTCTCTCTCTCTTTGCAACTTGTATCAAGGTGAAAAAGGCAACCAACTCCCAGGGCACCACTATGGGTAGAAGTTCTCTCTGGCCAAACAACAACGCTGCCTCCCCCAGGCTCACAAATATATACATGAACTAACAGATTTTTTTGTATTTGGTTTGAAGGAAGCCTGTGTAATCATCTAATAGTGTTTACCAACCTGGGGTACAGGGACCCCTAGGGGTACATGAGCACATTGCAGGGGGTACGTGGAGTTATATGATTATTTGTAGTACATTCACACAATCAAGGGAATGCAACACTAAAGAATGACTTAACCCAGTCTAAACCAGGACTAAAATAGGACTAAGCTGGGTCCAAACCAGGACAAAACCAGGACTAACCCAGGACTACACCAAAGGAATGATTAAAGAAGTACTAAAGAAGTACTAAACCAGGACTAAACCAGGTCTAAAACCAAGACTAAACCAGGAAACAAATTGGTCTAAAACTAGAACTAAACCAGGACAAAACTAGGAACAAATCAGGCCTAAACCCAGTTTTTTAAACCAGGCCTAAACCGAGTCTAAACCAGGACTAAAGCAGGTGCTGGGGATACACAAGACCAAAAGGTTGGGAACCACTGATCTAATATGCACTGTATATTGCATTAAGAATCTGTGGAAAATAATGGCAATAATGTCTATGTGGCACCATGACACCAAGCATTTTCAGCTCTTTCAAAGGAACACCTTCAGCAACTACAGCATAAGATTAATCAAACAAGCGTGAATGAAGCATAATACTACTCCAGGTTTGTTTTTGAGCATTATAATATGGTTAAAAGCTTAAAAATGTCACTGTGCCTCACATACATTTTTGCACCTAAGAAGAAATGACTGTGCTAAAACTCTTTAACATTTTAGTGAATAAGTTATGTTATTGTAAGCATTTCTACAGAACATACAATATTGCAGTAAATATTGTACAGTGTGGTTAATATAGTAATGAAATTGTACCTTGAGATTTGGATATTGTTACACCCCTTAAAAACTTGAAAGGAAACAAAATAAAGTGTAGATAAAAATTGACAAAGATGTGATGTTTATCGAGGCGGAAATAATTGCTTGTTTGCATGATCAGGCTAATGCTAAAAGTTTATGGCATGCTCCAAATTTGATGTAATTATGTTTGAATTTGGAGTTTGCAAATTGGTTGAGGTTTACATTTGTTAATGAAATATAAGCTAAAATGTAGCTACACCATTGTTGTTGGTAAGTACTGGTGTAGGAAACAGAGCTGTTACAATGGGGTAGGCAAGGTAGGTAATTGCCTAGGACCCAGAGCTGAAGGGGGACCCCAAGGACGCTCATTTATCTGTATAATAGTGAACAAGCTGTTTCAGCGACAAAAACAAACCACTTAAGTGACACTGCCTCACAATTCTCCTGAAAGGACCCTTTCTGTAGAGTAAAACTATAAATTGTAGCCAGCTTAAAATAATAATCATTTAAAATGCACCAGAATACAGGAAATCGCATGTTTCATACAAATGGGGCTGGGGGAGGACACCCAGACCCCATACCTGTGCGTTATATGCATGGCCACAATTCAGGGTATAAAGCAAAGAGATCTTATAATAATGCTTACTTATATTGGCATTTATAAAAAAATAAAATAAAAAATAGAACCTATATATGGCCCCAGTTTTCCCTCTCACCTATAGGGCCTCTATGATGTCTAGAAATGGTTCTGGTTGGAAACACTACAGATAACAGACAAGAAGAATGGCAATGTTTTAGTTTGCACTGTACTTTGTCTAAGCTATTAAACAATACACATTACAACAAAGGCTGTAATGTGTATTAATGGAATAAATTGCTCTATAGGCGATTGTGTAGCTATATTGTCCATAATATACATAAAATGTACAAGGCTGGACATTTTCAGGGCAATTTTATTTGTTAGCTACTCCAGTCAGTCTTTACCTTCCTCGTAGCGTGACCTACCCGCTCCCCCAAGTTACACCGTGATAGTGGACAAAAACGAGAAGTGCTCAGGGGTTGGGATAGGGGCAGCTAGTTCAGTTAAGAGTTAACCTATCACTAAAATAGGTTTCTGATTATTACATAGTGTTGCTTTAAGAGGAAGCAAATAGAAGAAGCTGTTTCTGTCTGAACTGCCAGGCTGTCCATTATTCATGCCCTGTGGATATGAAGGGTAAGCCAGCTGGCGTGGGACCCCAACAATAAACAAACACAACATTGTCTGGCTTGAACTAACAACCCGTGGTTTTCTGAAAGACAACCTTTTCCTCTCAGTCGTCATGAATATTCGGTCTCCTTGCGGTCATATTTCTCCTCTGGCCGTGGCAGGTTGTCTTGGCTATTGATAAAGCTGGAACAGGGTTTTGTACAGTGTATAATGCGGCTATCGCTCAGAGGTTTGTGGCGAGGAAGCTGAGGGCTGCTGCGGATACAGATATCAGCCACTGGCTTTTAGACATCTGCTCTATGGGTAAGCACTGCGGGGCGACAAGGATAACATTAATCACCAATTTCACAATGTTTATGGCCTATACCCAACAGTTCAGAGTTTGAGACATGTAAATATTTAAGGTAAAGATAGGTAAAAGTTTAAGAATTCTTGCTAGTCTTGGTTATGCTACTGTTTTGGCTTTACTTGGGGAGTACGAACCTCTTTTAAGTGAAATACCAAACATATCTGTTTCACAAAGTACAAACAAAACAGCGAATGTTATGTTATTCGGACAAGTTAATTCTCCATCAGCCATTAAATATGTTGCGTTCATGTGGCGTCATAACATGCTAAAGGGCCTATGTTGTGAGAATTGGGATGGTGACAGGTAAAAAGTATGTGGTAGAATTTGCTTCTAAACCATTTAATGGCATAATAATAAATTTGATTCATATTGCACTATCCAAGCCTGAGCTTCCCAAAGTGCTTTCCTTGTCCATTATTCATTCACTCTTTTTTTTTTTTTTTAATTGGCACTCCAATGTTTGTGGCTGCAATCTTTGGTTGTACAACTTTCTATTTTTTTATCCTGACAGTGCAGCTTATGAAATTGAACCATAATTCAACGGTAAAGACTCCTGCTACACTACTCCCTTTCAGCTGACTCAGATTTAGTGCTCTGTCTTTTCCACCTTTATTTAGCAGTTTCAAGAAATTACTCTTTGTTGTTCTACTGAGTTGGTAATCCAGCAAAAGACATCATATTTTGATAACATAGTATTTATGGGACTATTTGGTGGAAACAGTTCCTCTATATTACATGTTAGTTATGTAAAACACAACAGAGGTGGCCACGCCAGCCAACGCCTGGACCGCCCCGCAGTGCCAATGCTCTTGAGCTATTTACCATTTAATCCCAGTGTGCCCGCTCCGCTCCAGTCCATCTGGCAGTAATGAGCTGTGTCCGGAGCCCGCTGCGTGTTGGTGAGTCGCGAGTCTAAATGCAACATGCAGTGATCTTTGTGTGTGAACCGTGTAGAGTCGCAGTGTATGGCAGTGGCACCTCACTGTGGTGTGTGTCCTCAGATCAGGGGAGGTCCAGTTCTCACAGCCTGTAAACACACACCATTTTATTATTTCAAGAGCTCTGGGCCATACCACTGCAGAGGAGCACTGCTCTCCCTGCTGCTGCTGCTTACACAACACTAGATAAATATAATTAAAGGATGAAGTCACATTTTCATTCGACACTGCTTCAAGTACAACACTGGGTTCATTTAGAGACATTATGATGTTTTTCAAGGTTTTTTAAATAAATGTAGACACCTATGAATCAGTATTTCATAACCTAAAATAATCTATAATTATTGAAAATGTCTTCTTTTTAGGAGCTGTGCTTGCTTAAGGCCCTGCTGGTTCTGCCCACTTCCCTACATCAGCACAAAGCGGCACTGCAAACACTGGAAAGTAGTAGCAGGACGTAGCTGCCTTTGAACTGCAAAGCCTTCCTCTGACAAAAGCCCTCAACAGACAGCGCTGCCAGCAGATCATCTTCTTTAAGTTCTGTTCAGTGCCGGTCATATGTATTTGGGGACCCTAAGTAAGATAGGTTAGGGTTAGGTTTTGAGGGCCAAGGCTCTCAGTCATTTTGTAGACTAAATAAAGATTAACAGACCTTCATTTTTATTTATGAATGCTTTTTAATGAATTTTTTTACTTGTAAATATTACTAACTCAACAAGAAGCAGTAAAACACCTTATTGGCATTGGTCCCCAGTTTTAGATTAACTTTTTTTTAAATTACAGAAAGTATCAAGCTAAAAAATGACCAAAGAAAAATCAAATATAATTGCATAATCAGTGAAAACAATGCTAAAGTATGGGGGCCCTCTAATGCCTGTGGGGCCCTATGGGGTTGCTTACTTTGCCTATAGTAAGGTTCTATGGAAATACGGATCTGGAGGAACACAGTTCAAACATGAGAGGAGAATGTCCGAGTGCTTGCTGAGCAGTGGGGGGTGGACAGAGTGCGCTGTAAAGGCTAATTACCACAGCTGTTAGCAACATGAAGCTAACAGATGAGCTGATTTCTATGTAGTGATGGCATTTTAAAGGGCCCATATTATGCTTTTTTGTGCCTTTTAAATTAATTTAAGACACATCTAGATCAGCATCTTATGTCTTGTTGGTCAGAAAACGCAATAATTATTGCAAAAACCTTACCACCTCTGGGCCATGGGGGGGGGGTTGAGTGGTCAGGTGGAAAAGGGAGAAAGCGGTGAAACAAGACATTTCTGTCCTTTCAGGAAGTCAAGTAAATAAATAGAGGATTACTCAAACATGCATGAATGAAACAAAAACACAACTCCAGACCCAGAGGTACTGGTTAAGGACGTGTAGGGCATTCAGTTCTAAATGTATAGTTTAATTTATTTGTGAGATCCATCCATCCATCTTCTTCCACTTTATCCGGGGCTTCAACCAGATCCCGGGGGAGGTTGGAGACATTGAGTCCGAGTGGACCATGTTCTCCACCTCTATTGTCGGCGCGGCTGTTCGGAGCTGTGGCCGTAAGGTCTCTGGTGCCTGTCGTGGCGGCAATCCCCGAACCCGGTGGTGGACACCGGAAGTAATGGATGGAGGCTGAAGAAGGAGTCCTATCGAGCTTGGCTGGCTCGTGGGACTCCTGAGGCAGCTGATGGGTACCGGAAGGCCAAGCGTGCCGCTGCCCGGGCGGTTGTGGAGGCAAAAACTCGGGTCTGGGAGGAGTTCGGGGAGGCCATGGAGGAGGACTATCGGTCGGCCTCGAAGAAATTCTGGCAAACTGTCCGGCGCCTCAGGAGGGGGAAGCGGTGCTTCGCCAACACTGTTTACAGTGGAGGTGGGGAGCTGCTGACCTCGACTGGGGATGTTGTCGGGCGGTGGAAGGAATACTTCGAGGATCTCCTCAATCCTGCCAACATGTCTTCCGTTGAGGAGGCAGAGGCTGGGGACTCGGAGGTGGACTCGTTCATCACCCAAGCTGAAGTCACTGAGGTGGTTAAAAAGCTCCTCGGTGGCAAGGCACCGGGGGTGGATGAGATCCGCCCTGAGTACCTCAAGTCTCTTATTTGTGAGATACTGTAAATAAATAAATAAATCTCTAAGTATAGCTTGAAAGCTCTTGAAAAGTTTGAATTTGATCTTTAAAAACTTGTACAAGCCCTGACTCGAACATGCAGCTATGAAAAATTCTACTAAAAACGACTTTGCATAATGTTTTTTTTTTTTTTTGAGAAAACAGTATTATAACATGGTAAAATGAGCTAAGAAAAGTCAAGTTAGCATAATAGGTCTCCTTTAAGTTTACACATTGTCCACTGTCCAAGTATAGGTACTTATTATAGGTTAGAGTCAAGTGAAGGCCAAGATGAAAGTGCAGTTGTATAATTGTCCACAGCACTCTGAGAGTACAAGCCTCTGCCATGGCACTGTCCCACTCTCGCAATGGTAAAAATATAGTATCCAGACACCACCACTGAGCCACCAGCCCCTAATATCTCACAATGGTAAAAAAAAAAAAAAAAAAAAAAAAAAAAAAGTAGTTAGTTGGTATTGCCTGGGATATACTTCAAAGGTACAGAATTCTTACATTTATTCATTCATTCATTCATCTTCGTCTGCTTATTCCTGTTAGAGGTCACAGGTACTGGATCCTATCCCAGTTACTTTGGGCCTTAGGCAGGGTACACCCAGGACAGGGGCCAACTTGTTGCAGGGCTGACACAGAGACACACACAGATAGGCAACTATTCACGCTCACATTCATTCACTAGGGGGCAATTTTCAGAGTCACCTATTCACCTAACTCGCGCATGTCTTTGGCCAGTGGGGGGAAGCTGGAGTACTCGGAAATCTTTCAGTTATTCCTTCATCCAAATAATGATGTTAAAAACAGAAACATCTCCTCATTGGTCATCTATAGTACTGGATTAATACTGAATATGTAGAAAGTGGACTGAAGTAGAGTAAAGGAGGTAGAAGGTCAGCCCGGTGACTGAACTCTAATGTTCTGTACATGCGTGTGTACATGAGCTGAAATAATTAGCATGCGTTTTATTAATAGATGATTAACATATTGAAATAAAATATTTAGTGGGTCATGTGCTTGGCAGCTGGACTGGAGAAGAAACTGCTTTGACCCTATACAAGCAGCATATGTAATACTCCACTGCAACATAGATGTAAGTGTGTGGATGGGCTTTCATCACATGCAAAGATAAGGTCCATCTTGAATGTCCCCTGGTGCCTGGATGCAGTTTAAATAAAGGACAAAAGAACTCAATTCGGGTCGGATTATTGAGCAAACATGAGAAAGGACATCTCACATCTTTGTATTTTTCATGGTTATGCCTAATCCTGATAGCTATTTGTTCATTATAACCATGCTTGTGTCTTAATAAAGTTAATTATGGTATAATGTGTCATCTTTTATCCCCTGTTCCCTTTAGGCGTTAATGGGTAAAGCCTATTCCAGCAACCATGGGCCTTAGGCAGGGTACAACCTGGATAATGGCCCAGAGCTGAATTAGTCTGACCAGTTCTAACACGCCCATGTATTTGCATGATGGGAGCAAGCTGGAGTATTTGGAGGGAACCCACAATGACACAGGGGAGAGATTGTAGTTGGCTGACCCGAGGATTGAAACCACAATATCTTTGCTGAGAGGATGAAGCGGTAACTACACTGGATTAGCAAAATAGGATGCATTAGCTGTTGTCAACAGACTAGAAAACGTTGAGTTTGTTTTGTTTTGTTGTCCTTCAATTGCACAGGAATTTTTTAATGCTAGATGACCTTCTTGTTGCAACCAGCCACATACTGTGACGGGAGTAATGTGAGTGAAGTGTCTTGCCCTACAGCAATATGCACTGGGTCGAGCAGTCACAATCCACCAATTCTTTAGTTAGTGGGCAACCTGTTTAACTTCCTCCCAGAGTACTAATAATACTACATATTTTTTGTTGATGTTATTTCTCATAGTAAAGAGAAACCATCCATCTTCTACTGCTTATCGCAGGGGCAGCATTCGCAGGGGCAGGGGCAGAGATGCCCAGACAACCCTCTCCCCACACTCTTCTTCTAGCTCCTCTGTGGCAATCCTGAGGCATTCTCAAACCAGCCGAGGGAAATAGTTCCTCTAGTGTGTCCTCCCCGAGTCTTCCCTGGAGACATCTGAAAACCTCCCTTGATGCCTTCCTGGAGATGGAGGCACCTGAGACAGATGTCCAAGCCACCTCAGAAGGGTTCTCTCAATTTGAAGGACCAGTGGCTCTACTCCGAGCTCTTCCTGGGTGACTAAGTTCCTCATCCTATCTCCAAGGGAGCACCCAGCCACTCTGCAGTGGAAATTCATTCCAGCCACCTCTATCCCAGATCTTGTCCTTTTGGTCATGACCCACAGCTCATGACCATAGGTATATCACTTACATGAACACAACAAGTTTTGAAGAATGGCACCTGACTTTAATAGTACTGGCAACAACTGTACAGGATAGGGATTATGTTATAGCAGAAATTATTAGAAAACCTCCATGAACTGTGCCTATCCGATTTTAAACCTGCAGGTGCTGGGTTTTCAGCTGCCCTATCTACCCCCTGTCCAACATGGCCTCCGCTCCATACGCTGCATCCATAATGTAGATGATGTCCCCTAATGACGAACATACAGATGTAATGTAGCACAGCGAGGTCCCTGGACCAGATAAATATTTAACAACATATTACTCTTAATGGCTGACTGGCTGATGAGCCACTGGAACATGCCACATAACTGAGCTGTTACCAGATTCCCCCGCTCACTTCTCCCCACTCTGATCTCGCAGATTAAATCCATTACATTATGCATGAAAGGGTGCATTGAGAAGCTGCAAATTACTCCAAAACAGACATGTTGCTTCGCTAATGGCTAAATTTATGACACCCAGTGGTGCCTGTGCAATCTGCGGTCACTCAGAGAATGGGCAATATGTAAAAATGAAAAGTGGAAGAAAAAATGCGCGGAGATGTAATGGCACTAAACCATCTTGATTTAACAGTATGTAAAGTGTATAAAAGAGAGCTGGAAATGAGGACTATTTAGATACACCTGCCGTATGCTGCTAGGTAGCTGTTAGCAGCTTTTAAGCTAACTCCCAATAGGAAAAGGTAAGTTATCAATATTTTTATTTTTAAGCAATGATGCATAACTTTTTTGGACAGGTGCCATCTAAAGGCCACTGCATTGTTGATTACACTGTTTATTCTAAATTATGTGTTATACATATTTTTCCAGAAGGTTTCAGAATGAATGAAAGGGGAAAAAACTTGTTCATTTCTGTGTATTACAGGTTTAAATGTCTTATTGCTTTAACCCTCAGCCCCCCCTGGCACCCTTTTAGGGATTTTTAAATACATTTTTTGTCCTCATTTTGGCATTTCTTATGCTAGGGTGATGATATTTGACAAAGATGTTCATTAACAATTAGAATTTGGAATTTCAGTGTCACAACTTCTACTGATTAGATAAAAACTCACACTCTTTCTCTTAAAGCCCTTTTTGGTCCTTACATTAAAATCACTTACTTTCACTAGGGTGACTAGTTCAAAGAGTTGGGTCAAGTAGTGTGATTTGGTGGGACAAGGTGGGACGGACTCAAGAGGCCCAATCTTCCGCTTGGCGCATAGACGGAGGTGAATAAAACTCACATGAAGTTGCACAAGCAATGCTGCGTACCAGACTTTATCAGTTTTATGAGTAAGAGAGTAAAAAAACAAACAAATCTGATGCGAGTTAAAGAGCAGGATTCCCATTGGCCATGAGCAGCATGCAGCTCGCAAGCCTCGTGTTCGCCACCCCTACTTTAGAGTTTAGATCGGGCCCAAAAAATCCAGCGTGACCCAAGCCCGTTCATGTTCTAACTGATGTTTCTACTCACGATCCAGAGTTGTTCGATTGACAACATATGTGCTGTCTGCTGTGCTTAAAGACATGTGTTAACCTCCCCTGCTTTGGTCTCTTAACCCCAGGGGGACATGGGAGATCCAGGACAGAAGCCATTCGTCCTCCAGGGTTAACTCTCTCGCTCCCTTCACCCTTTGTTTACTGAAACAGTTGGGCACACAGCAGACCTCTTTCACTGGGTCTAGGCTTTTAACGCTGTACTACGCTCTACATTTTGAGCCTGTAATAACCAGCCCCTCACGCCACCTCTTTCCATCAAAGTAAACTTATCTCTTCCGTGGGCTTGTTCTTAACAATGTGCATCGGTCACGTGCATTTCTTCACACAAGCACTTGCTCTCCTGTAGCTCGAAAGGGACACTCCCTGCGTAAGAACGCTCAGTTCAGTGTTGCAGCCTTGGCCGTGTAATTATGAGCCCGACCTGGCCCGAACCTCATTGCACACGCGGAGGGCTGGCCAGGACAAGGCAGGCACTGCAGTGAGCATAGCCGGGCACAGAGTTATGCCACTTGCAGTGCAGAAGTTTTGCTTCACCAGTTCTGCCAGGATCATCGTTTCCTAATCTGAGAGCCAGGCTTTTCGTTTAAGGACGTGATTGCAGGACTCGGGTTTTAAAAGCAGCACCTTCTCTCTGATTTGTTAATTGCTTAAAACACCCTCAAATCCAACCTTTTCCTAAATGCACAGCTGTCGCCCAGCTTAGATTTGTGCCAGTTCAAGTTCAGCCTCTTCAGCCCAAGCCCAGCCCACATCCAACCTCTTTAGAGTAGGTTTTTGCCCAGTCTAAAGCGCAGGGATTGGGATAAGCCCCCTTATCCGGCCAAGAAATTAATGCTTTGATATACAAATCTAACTTATCAACTGAGATACAAGTTGCTCTTTAGGGTCTATAAGTCATATAATGTGCTGTTTTTATCCCAAAAACACACATTTTGCAAAGTAATGTCTATACTGAGACAAAAAACAAAGCTCTCAGTCTGTATATTCTCAAAACAGCCCCACAGAGAGCCCCTTCCTGAAACACAGGGGCAGCAACACCATCCGTATACTCCAAGCTATCAAGATGGGACACCCACAAATATTTAGTCTTTGTTTCATACAAGGAATACTTACCTAACCTTGTTGTTATCTTGAATCACACTTTTTATAAAATCAACTGAGCACCAATGAAAAAGTACGACATTACCTCAGTAAGTGGGACGGTGGAACAGATGCCTAAATGGCTGTGCAGTACAACCAAAAGAGGGACAGGTGGTCACCCTAATTTTCACTCTACTGCCATTGCAATACAGCTGTTAAATTATGTTAATTCCTATGTCACCCTGTCAGTCAAAGGCTAAAAAATACACAACTAAAAATCTCCACCAGATCCACCATTTTCTCATTGCATTGTGGGAAATAATTCCCTTATAATTCCAATTAGATGACAGTGGCTGTAGACCTATCCTGCCTTTAAGAGGAAGAACGTGAGTTTTTTTTTTTTAATATAATGGCACCTAATTAGTAACCTGTGTGGGACTGATAATCCCTGCACACGCACACACAAAAAAACACTTTGCATCTTTAAATAGTTAACATTTTATTCACAAATATGTATGAATTATGTAAACAAATTGTCATTTAGAGGGTTAAAAATATGAAAATTAGTTCACTTTTGCTCTCTATAATGAGGACAGGGCTTAATGATCCAAAATAAAAAGTTTTTCTTCATGCTTTATATTTTTAAATGTGAATCAGAGACCGAAAAGGGCTTAAGGAAAGAGGAGGATTTTTTTTTAAAGGAGGGCCTGACAATTAAATTTTGAATTCACTACCCTGGCCAGCCAGACAAAATCATTTCCTATTCTATACGGGGGGCATAAGCAGTGCACTTCTAACCTGTAAGCAAAACAAACATGGTGGATACTTGCCGGTTTTGTCATAAAACATCTGAGCGCGCTCTATTATGAGTAGCTCTGTACTTATTTCTGAACAGGGGACAGAAACAAAAGCCAGTTGTACAAAGAGTTGTGGAGAGAGTAAGTTTGTTTGAATGTGGTCGTTATGTCGGACGTCAACAGGACTTTACTGTTGTTACAATGGCAACAAGATGAAGAAAACTAAATAAAACTCAAGGGAGAAGGAAAGCTTTTATTCACATTCTCAAAATCTCAGGTAGTGGGCCTTTGAGAAGCGCAAGTGTTACTTAAACCCGACCTGTTATTGAATGAATGCTGGTGAGTGGTGAGCTGAGCTGAATTGTATTGGCTGCTGAAAGGTTTATGAGTAGTATTTTAATTATTCAGTCATTGTAGCATTGACCGGAGCATGGAAACACAGAATTAGGTCAGGGCTCCTCGTGCTGTGAGGAAGCGTGTACTCTATATCCTGCTGCTGTTGGACCGTACGGAGAGGACGTCCCAACAGCAGACCACCAGCTGCCCAGGGGTTAGAGTGCACTGGACTCTTTCAGGGCTGAGCCTCCCAACAGCTCCATTGCTTTTGCACGCAGTAAACAAAAAATATGCATAGCAGAGTGAAATAAATTAACTTTAAAATGTCCATCTGGGCATTACAAACATTTTCTACTGGCAGCAATAATGTTCCATCTGTGTGTTTGGACTTTACTGCAAAGACTGTAATTTATTCAAACACTGTCAACCAAATAAAGGAAACATTTGTATTGAACTATAATATATCTCCTAATTTTAAATCATAACTTTACTGGTTGCATATACTGCTTGCATTGATCATATTATTATACAAAATCTTTAAATGGGCAATGTTATGCTTTTGTTTATGTTTTTATACCAGTCTTGGTCTCCTAGAACAGCATTGCACCTTTTACAACTTTTAAAAACATTATCTGACTAAAAGAAAACATTTCCAATAAATGCTTTAATAGCGTCACACAGAAACAGGTGAAGAAAGCAGCAGAGTGCAGTTCTGTTCTGCTCTTTCAAACCGAAAAAGCAAAAAAATATACATCCTTAAACTTTTTGTATGATGCCATTTTACTCTAAAATTAAAATTAGCTGTGAGGAAGCTCAGAAAAGTCAAATTTGAATATTATATGTGCAGCCTGATTACCTCAGAATAATGTATTGGGAATTTAGGACATCAGTAGTAGTTTTAAACACTCAATCTGTTTCTTAAAGGTTGTATTATAATTTTTAATTTATTTTCTTGTATCTGAACTTAAGTCACTTTTTAGCATATAAGGAATCATTTCTACACATTACAAGACATCATGTATGTTTTTTACATTATCAATTTCAATATTATGTCCTTCAACAAGGGAACTCCACATTGGTCATTGGAAGAAAAAAAAAAGGCTTTCGGAGAAGTGTCTATTCCAGTGCCGGCGAATAATTTTAAAAAGGGAAATGCTTTACTTTCACAGAACACTTAAAGAGATAAAGTTTATTCTTAAACTTAACACTAGTAAAAAAGCCCCATTAGCAGAGTTTTTGAGAATAGGGAAAAGGTTCTCCTTGTTTACTTTGTTTCGTTTAATATCAGATTTGCTCTTTTCTTCTCTTTTCTTCTGTTTTTTGTTTTTTGTTTAGTTTTTTCTGTATTTTTCAGCTGTTTTGTGGTTTAAGAATTTGGGACCAGCGCTGGAATTGGTATTTTTCCAGTTGGACCGCCATGACTCCAGTGTACAGTATAAAGATGTGCACAAGCTTGGCCTCAACCAATGGAGCTCAACAGTGCTTGCCCACCCCCAGTTCTAGAAATAAATTTCCCATTAATTTTCCCCATTGGCTTTCCAAAAAATGCATATTTTAAGAGTTTAAAAGCTTTTGACACATCTCAGATACATTGTTATAGCAGAAGTTGTCACAAAGCTGTTTAGCCTGCTCAGTTTAAACTGCATGCAAGCTTAGCCCTTCCATAGGCTTGCAGTGCAGATTTCCACCTAACAGGCTAATGAACTCAGTCACCTGTACAAAAAATCTTACTCAAAATCCTTAGAGCATTAAAGTTTCCCTCTGAATGGTAGTGGACATGGAGATAAAGAGAAGAAGTCTCCATAGTTACTCCAGCGCTTGTCATCTTCAATCCTGTGACCTTTTATACAGCGCAGATCAATGACGCCAGGCTATAGTCTCCGAGGTAAACAAGGCGCGGGAGAGACGGCTGACGGCGGTAATTGCTGACATTTCTCCGACAGATTTCTGCTGCAGTCAGAGCGAGGCTTCGGGCTTCAACGTACAGTACAGAGCAAGCTTTGGAAGAAAAATCTGGACTTAGCTTTTTCTCTGCTTCATAATCAAAAACACCAGAGCGGGAAGCAAACTTTTCTCACTGAAGTGTGGGGCTGAAGAAAGAAATAGTGAGATAACATGACAAAAGTTAGAGCAAGATTATGTAACTTTTTTACCTTTAAATGGATTGCTGTCATTCACGGAAATGTGTTGAGTAATTGTAGGGTCAGGTGCTGAGAAACTGCATAATGTAATGAGACACAAGTTCCTTCATTATAAACTACTTTGTTTTTCTTCTCTTTGTTGTAGTGTAAGATTATAACCTTACAAATTCTCAGCTGATCTAAGCATAAAATTGTAGCATGGCCACAGATGAAAATATGAGTAAACATTGTGTAACATAGAGTTTATCCTGTTTACAAAAAAACAACAAAACAAAAAAAAGGATGCCACATCATTAAATGGAAATGAAAACTATCACAAAGGCACCATCAAGGCAAAATTTTAGAAACACAATTTACCCTTGTATTCTTTTACCATCTCAGCAAAAGAGCTACGTCCCTGTGTGCTAGGCTAGAGGTAAAAATTGTGAGAGAGGGTCCAAACTGTTCACAAAAAGAGTGCAGTAGTGGGACCATATAGTGATTAAGGGGTTAGGGACTAGGGATGACAATTGGACACAGCCAGTGGTGCTTTCATATGTGTCATGATCCTTCTGTTTTCGCTCTCTCCCCCTCCCTCACCAACAAGGGTAACATGTTGAAGCTTTTTCTCATTTATTTGAACTGTCTGGTAAATTTGAACTTGTTTTCCAGCGTTTACAGGTCATCACCTCTTGATTAACTCTCTCGGCTCTCGCTAACCAGCACCCACCTCCAGCAAATACCAATACATGACTTTTTGAAATAAGTTTGAGTTCTGCTTTTGGGTCTTAGTCTGCAACACTTGCAACACTGTGGGCAGGGTTAACAGCAGAGGAATGGAGGCAAATCCTGAGAACTGAGATCCACCCCATGATTCAGAATTGAGAAGAATCACAGGCCTTGTCCACACAGAGACCGGCTTAGGCGTATTCACAAAGTTTTGTTATAGGCATTTATCCGTTTTCAGAGGCCAAATACATTCAATCACAATTTTTTTCCCCATATTGGGCGATCCTGATTTTTTTATTTGATTTTTTGTTTAAAATGAAAAATGCATAATTATTTTGATTCATAATTAAATTTAGATAGCTAAATCTAGCTTTTATAAAAGTGATTTAAAGTAGAGTCTTTGATTGCAAGTTTTAGTTTTTATACAATAATAACTGTAAACAACACACAAAACAACAAATAAAAGAGGCAAGATGATATGTTGTGAGTAACAACTGAAAGCATCCAGTTCCTGCTCTGTGAGAGAGCAGTGTCTGAACTGCAGCTTCAATGATGAGAGCAGGAAAACCTCCAGTCTGTCTCTATAGGACCGTCCTGTCACTCCTCACACTTCCTGAACCTATACTTCTCTCATTTTGGCAGACTATAAACAGTAAATTCACTTATTTTAAATTCCACACTGCTCACAAAGCCATTTTCAAGTGACAAGACGCGTCACGTGACACACTGCAGCTGTGCGCTCCTTCAGCTTTACTGCAAACTATGGCATGCGTGCCCTGTTTCCAAAGCTCTGACAGCGTTTCCAAGGAGTTAGGATGGTGAAATACTGTATATATGATAGGGCTGTACAATATATCGCAAAATTATCGTTATCGCAATATCAGCATACGCAATATCTGTATCGCAAAAATCTAAATATATGGCAATAACTGCTGTGGTCTTCCATCTGACAGAGATTTACACTGAAGAATCATTTTCCACCAGAGCCTTAAAAGAACATGTGTTGTGACTAAATAAAAATGTTTAAACAGTCCAGTTTTAGTGATAATTTAATTAATTTAGTCACAGCTTAGCCTTGTTTTATTCCTGGTTTAGTCTGTGTTAAGTTTTGATTTTGTTGCTGTTTTGACTTGTAAATACAAGAACTTACATTTTTGTCAAATGTAGTGAATTTAACTTACTATGTTCGAAAAGTAGGCTCTATTTTCAAATATCGTCATAATATTATCACAATTTTCAACATGGTTATCGAATATCGCATGTTTTCTCCATATCGTGCAGCCCTAATATATGAACAGTTTTGCCTGTTTGCCCTATGGATTAATTGCAGCAATAAACAATTGTCTAGATGCCATTTTTGTGCAGCACAGCAAATGCTAACATTAGCTCAGCTCCTCTATTGCTACAGGCGGAGTTGTTACTGTTGTTGCTTGTTTTTTAATGTTTTTGTTTGTTTTGTTTTTTGTTTTGTTTATTTGTATTTAAATGCATAGTCCTTTTAGATGATAATTCTTCTAAAGTCCACTCTTGTGCTCTCTGGCTCAGGCTGTAACATGTGGGTGGTAAATATAAACATAAGTGCGCCCCTCAGCTGCTCTTTTTCCACTGCTGCACTGTCTGGAAGAGTTGTCCATATCCAATAAAATGGTTCCAAGCTTATCATCGAGAGCAACCCTATACTCAATCACCCTGTTTCTGAATCCGGATGCCAGAGTGGAAACATTTGAAAACGGCATATTCATGTTTCCGTGTTTACAGCCCATACACATCTTTTCTGAAACAATAACGTTTTCGTCTCTGTGTGGATATAGCCTCAGTCTCCAGGACTTGCAACACTTTGGGCAAGGTTAACAGCTGAAGAATCAAGTCAAATCCTGAGAACTGAGATCCAGGCTTGCTTTTTTTTTTTTTTTTTTTTACGTTATCCTTTATTCTGTTATTATTTTACTTCTCCTGGTCTTGCAAGTTCTTCTTAAGAAAAAAATTTAATCTAAAAACCTTCATAAGCAAGTCTTAAAAGGAAATGTCTGTGGCTAGCGACACAAATGTGATAAAATGACCAAACTTTAATCTGCCGTCACAATCCCAGCCAAGAATTAACACACACATAACCCCCCCTCCAAAAAAAAATCTTGGGGAATTTAGTGCGGCGCCTGAGAAAATGCCAAATCCTTAGTCAAATGAAAAAGAGATTATAATGTAGCCATGTGATCCGCCTTTATTACAGCAGAGAGACTTGTGTGTTGCTGTGTGAGGCGGACCCTTGGCAGGCGAGCGGGGGCTGTCTGTTTGAAGTCATGAACTTCTAATTTGTTTTCCAATCCTTGGCCTCGGGGTTGAGCCTTTTCATGATGCCTTTTTGAGCTCAGCACAGATGAAGTCACTCCTGTGCGGATGTTACAGACAGAAGAGCGCACTGAGAGAGAGATGGGGATCCAGCAGAGCCATGATAGATTTCGATAGACTGTTGAGAGGCACAGAGGCAACATTGGGAAATTCAAATCAAATTCTGAAAAAGTTGGAACAATGTAAGGCAAAAGAAAATCTTAAAATAATGACATTTGAAAGAAAAATGGCTCCCAACCTTTGAATTGTGGCTTGTTGACCTTTTACGTCGTCTAACCATAGAAAAAAAATTGATATCCTATGAGACGCTGTGTAATATTTCCAGTTTATTTATTGTTATTTACTTTCCTTACTAGTATTGATTACTATTTGATTGTTGTGTGTCTCACATCAATAAGCTTGACTTGATAACAGTCCAACAAGATGCGGTTGTTCTGAGGTTTGGGTTTTAAAAAATAAGACAACCTTATCATGTTTTCTATGTCTGGCTAAATATTTAATAAAAACACTTTGAACAAGAAACAATAATGATGCAATAGTAATAATAATAATAAATGGTCTAACTACTGTATAGAACTATGTATTATTCACAACAGACCACAGACAAGCTGTCAGGTTTTAAGGTAAAATATACTTTATAGAGGAAATTCTTTTTTTGAAACATATAACGCTGCACAACACAAATCAACATATACACAATAACATGGATTAGAAAGACACAATATAAACAGTATCAATAAAAACTATATAAAATATGGAGATAATATGACAGAGTATAAGGGTGCTATTTTGGGATTGGATTGCAAGTGCTCCTAAAAAATGTCCATTAACAAATCAAACAAATGCTGGAATAAAATAATGTTTATTTCTGTTAAGTCTACATTGGGGCAGCCTGAACCTACAACTTGAGCAGCACATCTTAAAAGAATGAGGATGGGGCAACAAAAAGCAAGAAGAACATTTCACTATTTAAACAAAACACACGGAGTCAGCATTTTGCAACAAACTTTTTTTGTGTCAATACTTCAGTAAGATGTCTGGGTATGAAGGGAGCATTTTAGAAAGGCAAATATTTGAAAAATTCAAATACTTAAAAGCTAAATTTGCATCAAGAGAAAACCTTTGATTTTGATCCCACATTTTTTTTAAAAGCTAAGCATACAGTAGCTACAGTATTGCTCCATGAGGTAGGTAAGTTTAAGGCATAACTGTGAGAAGCAACTAAACACCATTCTATACATGACACCAAGGCAAAATTTGTTTACTAAATGAATTATGATTAATAACTGATAATATTTTATATACTGTATCTTATATAGAGACAGAGTATTCTTGTGCTTTATCACGTTAATATGAGGCGTCTGTGTATTTCGTGTATAAAGCTTCTTTGAAAAGTTGGGCTGTCTCAAAATGATTTTATGTCAAAAAAAACCTAAAAAATCACCTTAAATGAATCCAGATATACTTCATGTAATGTTTATCTGAAGTACAAGGCTATGTTTATGTCTTAGTGTTGTCACAAAATACTAAAACTGGTGTATCTGCCTGCATTATTACAGTTATTGAATGAAAAGTACACTTTATTTTACACTACAAGGTGACTACAATGTAACACACAGTGAACTGTAATATCATGTTACTATGTTGCATACATATTGGAGTTTTGTGTACATTTTATATGGTAAAATTTAAATGAATGTGACACTGCCAAAGTGCACATTTTTGCATGTTTTTTATGCTGTATTCTAAATTCTAAGGCTACAAGAGACATGTAAAGATGTGGGTTTGGTTACAATGTACTGTGGTGGCCAAAATTATTTAAACATTTGGCATTTTTAGAGGCTTCAGCTGTTTTTGTTGAATTGGCCATTAAGTAAATTAAAAGTTAAACAAATTAAATATCCAAATCATCATTATGCTCTGTAAACCATAGAACAGAGCCACCATATGAGATTTAGGTCATTTTCCTTAGAAAAAAATAAACTTCCAGTGCCCTAGGTTCAAAACAAATTTACAGTTTAAAACTAAACACTTTTACAAATTCATGAAACTCAAATATAAATCAAGTTTCTAACGAAAAGGTAAATTTCCAGTAATCCAGAAGTGAGTGACCTTTTTGCGAAACATTGCAAAGAATGTAAATAAATTAATTATTTAAATCAATCTTTGTCACCAACAGCATTGCAAGTTTTACAGCTTTTAAAAACATTATCTAACTCATAGGGGTGTAACAATGTATCGTTTTTTTTTTCCTATGATACAACTACATCGATACACATCACCATGTATCGAATCATATCGCTTTCTAGGAAGTGAATATCGATATACCTGAAGTATCGATCCATAATATCGGAAATATCAAAATTAGAAATTTGTATGTTAAAATAAAACCAGATATGGCTTTTTGGAGATAAATTTTGTGTTTTTAATTAAATAAAATGTTATGTTCAACTTTTCTTCTCTCTCTGTCTGCTGGACATAATCAACCCCGGTTGTGGTGCTACATTTGAGAGTAAACTTTTGTGATTTTTGGCAAAAAGTTACTGTATCAATTATCAATACAAAGGTATTGAATCGTATCGAATCGCATCATTCCAAATTAGCCAATATTATTCTTGAATTGTATTGAAACACTTCTAATCAATACATATCGTATCGTTGCAAAAATGTATCGTTACACCCCTACTAACTAAAGGAAAGGGGTTTCAAGATCTACTCTACTGCTGCCATGGAGAAACAGGTGAACACACAAGCAGAGTGGAGGAGAGTGCAGAGTGTTGTGGTCATTTCAACATAATAAAAAAAGAGCACTTCACTTTCTTAAACTTTTTGTATGATGCCATTTTACTGCAGAATACAAAAATAGCTAAGAGGAATCAGTGGAAACAGAACTGTACACCATTTGTTTTGTTTTGTTTGTTTGTTTGTTTTTGTTTGTTTATTTGTTTTATTTTGTTTGTTTTTTTGATAAATGAATAAGGGCAGAGTGGATGTAGAGGGCTTGTTAATTGGTCAGTGCTTCCTGGAGTGGGCGGGGGTTTGTGGAACCGAGCAATCTGAGGCCAGGGAATAGAGAATTACTTACATTTTGCGTAAATGAAGCAAGACAACTCTGGGAACATTATAACATGGTAGAAAGCGCAAAAAAAAATCTATTTTGCATAATATACCCCCTTTAAATTTCTAGCGCTAGCCTGATGCATTAACCTGATGTGAACAAGCAATTAAACATCTTGCATCATACTTTTTTACAACATGTAGTATAATGCAATATAATGCAACACCACATCTCAAAAAATCTGAGTAAAATGTGTCATTGGAGACATTGTTGAAAAGAACAGCATATTTTAATCAAAAAGTTGACTGGAGAGGGGAAAACGTATAAGGAAGTGCAGAAAATAAGTCTGCTCAGCTAATGATCTCAAATGCTCTAAAATGGCAACCAAAACCTGAAAGAAAAGGAAGATAATTAGAATTAATAATTAGAATGGGCTGAAGAATTGCTATTATTTTGAACACTACTGTATAGCAGAGAGCAACCATAGTCACTTCCTTGTTGCCAGAATGTTAATGCCCCCTTTTGGGTGAAAACAAATCATCCGTGGGTAGGAGAGAAGCAGGTGGTATGAGGCCAAGCACTGCTATGATCGGTTTTGTACTTTCAATAATAAAAGAAAAACCCAATTTGAGATTTGAATTGCTTGCTCACAGACTAAAAGAAATCAAAGGAAGAGATTTGCGGCCTCAGGCGAGCCACAGAGAGAAGAGGAAGGATAAAATGACCAGTTAGACCCCAGTTTACTATATAAGTACAGTACAATGCGTGTGTCAGATGATTTTAAAAAGCGGCAAGTCACTCTGTTAATGTTTATATCTGAAATAATATTCCTACCACATAAAACATTGATTTACTTAACTTTAGTTAGTTTCAAGATCAAAGATGGCTGCTTGATACAATGATATTATAAGCTTTTATAAAAGGCACAGATCTTTTTAATATAAATGTTGATGTTGCTTCAGTCCGGACCCAAATTAACACTAAACTCATTTAACCCTCCTACACCTTTAACTTTTTAGTCTCACCTTTTGCGCTAAGCACAAAAACATGCACCAATAAAGACTGCCATTGAAAAATTATCTAATGGTCTTTTTTTTTTTTTTTCATGGTTACAATGATTGACTTCAGTCCTCATCATACACAGCAAAATTTAAATCTGTTTATGAAATGAAACCCCTTAAATTTCAGTTTCTGTGGTGCAGACACATCCAGCACAAACAGAGGCCTCTGCTCAGTCTGGGCACCTTTTTCTACTTTGCCCTGATGTGCACATCTCTGTAAGAACTACATTTTGGATTTGTGCTCACACAAACACAAACAAACTCATTTCTCAATCAAACACTTTCACACCAATTTATGACAACCCTAAAACACACCCAAATCATTTTAGTTCAAGAAATGTTTTTTTATTTGCCTTCTAGGCTTGATAATTTATACAAATACTAATGTGGCCATCTCCCAATTTGTACCTCTGTCTACCATATATGGGCAAATGGTGCCACCTAGTGAAAAACAATAAAAACTAAAATTCCAATCCCTCACCATCATGAATCCATGAAATACATAAAAAAATATATATTGCAGTGACAGTGTATAATAAAAATGTCGTTTTAATGTGGCCTCCATACACCAAGGCGACGATCGCCCATCTGAAGCCGTCTTTACAGTTCTTCTACGTCGCTCATTTCCGTCCTTTTGATATGTATGCACCGTCAGCCCCCGTCGCTCCAGGACGGAGGCTGTCTGACTAGTTTCCTGCTGATTGGCCTTGTTGTTGAATCGGCGTCTTTGGTCTTTGGCACGAAGCGCTCTGATAGGCCTAGCACTACAGCTGCCGCGCCAATCAGCTCACGGGAATTTTAGCGGAAGCAAGACACGGTCTTTAGGTCGGTTGTCGCTTCGGTGTATGAAGAGGGAAAAAGGTCATGCGACGTGAGGAAACGGGAGGGAACGAGAGGAGACGAGAAGAGACGAGCTGTCGCTCCGTCTTATCGGTGGCCGTCTGGGAGTCGCCTTGGTGTATCGAGGCCTTTAATGGGAGACAATGGCACAAAAAAATGTCTAAGGGGTAAAGGCGTGAATATTTTTTGGACACTTTTTTAAGAGGATTTAAAAAAAAAAAAAATACACACCTGAGGCAAAATCTATGCCAACACAACAAAAGTTATCCACAAAAAACAGGTGCAAAACATCCAAAAATATCTTCAGGGTGTAGGAGGGTTAAATAGGCCAACATTTTACTCACATTGTATTTGTCATGAATTATGTTAAATGAAGTATATTGTTGTTGTACTAAAATACGTCCACTGTGGGGTCATTCAGCTGTGGCAGAGGCAGCTAAGTTAGCAATCGGCTCCTATTTCACTGAGTTTCTTCAAATTACAACACTGATCTATCTTTGTCAGTGAGGGAATAAAACCATCGGCTTAACTGGCTATTTTTCTCATGCTCCTGTGAGCTTGTGTTTAGTTTTTTAAGTCCCGAACGACAAAAGAATCGATCATTTGTATTTGCCACCATTGAGTGAATAAAGATGTTTTCACCCAAAAGGGGGCAGGGACTTGGTGCAACAGTAAAGTACCAGGATGGTTGCTCTCATCTATGTTTTACTATTTAGCGCCATTATAGACGTATAGCACTAAATACTGAGACTTTCGCTAACTTCCAGAAGTCATTGTTTGAACTGAGGCAAAAGACAAAACTGATATTGTTTCAGTACATTTTACACATCCCTTTTTTTTTTTTTTTTTTTTTTTTTTTTTTTTGTATTTAGGGTTGTTACATGGCAGCTAGGCCACTGCTGTTACATCTTTTAGGTGGCTTTAAAAAGTCTTCGTCATTGTTGTATTTTTACTTTGAGCCTTTCAGTTTATACAGCGCATTAAGCCACAGGTATTCACTTTCGCACACATATAGACGCAGTTGGAGTCCTGGCTGCCCAAAGCACAGTACAACACAGGGAGCAGACAGAGTGAGAGTGCATGAAAGGTGGCCCTATTTTAAAAGAGCAAGAATTCGCAGATAGGAAAAAAGAAAGTGGGTTTAATAGCTCTTTTAAATTTCAGCCGTGAGATGAATCGTTGCGGGGAGTCAGAGGAAAAACGCTGCTACAAACAGGAGCAGAAAACAAAGGGTCAGGCCAGTGCTATGTTCACATTTACTGTGTAGGTGTGTGTGTGAGGGATGGAGGGCACTGAGGGTGTCCGAGTAAATAAGGCAAAGACGCACAGTCAGTGGTTGGTCTTTGAAGAAGGTCATGAAAGCAAAGGGATGCAAACATTTCAGATAGAGTTTACAGTAGTTATTCTGCACATAGAAATGATGGGGCAACTATTAATGGTTGGTTAATAATGGTATGCATTGCTTTTGTTTTCTACAAGAGACAGCATACATTTAATACCAGAGGTGGTGGTGAGGCTATATTATGCAAAATCAACCTTTTTTGAGCTTGTTATAATGTTGCTTCCTCATCAAAAACATACCTGGAGTTGTGTTTTGTCTCATTCACGCTTGCTTGAGTAATCTGTTATTCTCTGACACTGCCTTTCTGTCAGCTCCAAACCAGCTCGGTCCTACTTACTCCCCCGCCCCCCCTACAAATCCCAGCCCAGTCAGGAAGCACTGACCACTCAACAGGCCAGTCTGCTATCATTTATTTATTAAAAAAAACTGTCTACAGCTCTGTTTCCAGCTATTTTTCATTTTGTATATGGCATCATGCAAAAAGTTTAAGAAAATAAACAGCATTTTTTTCCTCGGTTTCTGTTCAAAGAAGCGAGACAGAACTGAACTCTGCTGCCCTCTGCTGGTTCCTTCACCTGTTTCTGCATTATTTCACATAACTAGTTGATTGACTATTTTCTCATGTACACAAGAAGTTAAAGTTTACAGGAAATGCAACCGCCAAAGTGTTTTTTGTTTGTTTGTTTGTTTGTTTGTTTGTTTGTTTTTGCACATTTTTGCATGGAAAGAACAACAAAGGGGGACATGTTGAGCCTGATAATGCCGAGATTTGTGGAGAACATGTTTTAGGCCACGAGTAAAAACATGAGAAATATCAGTAAGCAGCTGTTTGTTTTATGAATTATTTTCAATGCAGTAAGCTGATGGTAATGGTTCTAATGATGAATTATAATTTTATGTCGTCCTCTTGGAAAGGTGCTGCTGCCATTCGTTTATTGCCACCTTGCCCTAGCCTATTACTGTATTCCAAATGTTAGCAACTCTACAGGCCAGTGTTAAAAGCAACTCTACAAAAGGACTATGTTTGTTTATTTGTTTATTTTTTAAAACATCATCTGTGCCAGTAAAGCCAGGATTTTTGATTTTTGTCTCAAAAGATTTCATCCCCTTAGAATTATAAGGTTCTAGCTGCATTCTGAGTAGTTCTGGGATATTTAGGTTCAAAGTTTTGACCATAAAAATAGCAAAACTCTTATGAGGAAGAAATTTCTTTAATACATGGGAATTAAAGGCACCCCAAAGAGATTGCAAATATACAGTTTCAAAATCTTTGTAGCTTTTGAAGTGGGACTTTTAGCAACTGGTCTTCTGCTCTTTTGCCTTCTAATCCTGAATACTCAAAATTCAGCTGAAATTATAAGGTTCTATCTTACATAACATACAAAAATCAATAAGTTATGTTTCAGGAGTCAACTTGTTTTTATAATATAACTGTCTTTACATTTGAAAGTAAAATGCATTACACTTTGACAATATTTAACATAGAATTTGTTGGCACATAAGCAATAGGCCTGTATTTCAAAGTGTAACACGTTATACTTTTGTATACTACCTTTACACTTTTCCAATGTATAAATAATAGACAGACTACAGTTAACTTATACTCCACATTTTTCATATTTTCAGCTCTCATTCTCCAGACCTATAAAACTGACTGCTTTTTTTCTTTGTGTGTGTCTGTTGCTCCAGAGCTCTTTCTCCCCTCATTCATCTCTTTACTGCACCCTCCTGTGTCACATTCTCTTTCTTTCTACATTTAAAACTTTATATTTTATTTGTACAGATTTTGCATTTCACATTTTAATATTATAATATCTTTACTTTTTCTCTCTCTCCTACACTTTCTATTTTTTTTCCACAATAATATTTTTTGTACATCGTCTTATTATATTTTGGGAGAAGCGTGTGTCATTTCCGGCCAAAAAAACTTGCTGGTTGAAAGTAACTTTAAGTCAGAATTTGCCAGGGGTATGAACAATTTTGGGCTTCCCTGTATGTAACTAAATTTTGACAAAAATCTCAGATAGAACCTTATAATTCTAAGGGGACGGTTTATGGAAGTCATGCTGCACAACATGGAACGCATAAAAATGTAAACTACTGCTTGTTCACACTGTGCAATGGTTCAAACATTTGAGCTACAACTGAAGTCAGTTGGAGCTAATTTCAGGCTCTGGATGCAGTTTGTTTATGTCATTGTAGCACAGGTGATCGAGAAGCTAGTGCTGCTTTCTATAGCGGTGTTTATGTGTGGAAAAGTAAATAAATCAAAAGGGACAAGTGCTCACAGTTGTGGCTGGCAAAAGCATTATTGATTTTACTATGACAATCTTCCCATTTTTCCAATATATGTTTCTCTATTTAGCACTGTTTCTCTGTGGAACAATACGCATCTAACGTTAAAATAGAGACGTTCTCTTACTTCCAAATGTCACTATCTTTGAACACAGTTTGCACAAATCCAAGTTAAAGCTGTAAAGCATCACACAAAGGAAAAGCCATATGCAAATGTGATGCAGAAAACACTGCCGTCTTCTCTCAACCAAAGTTTACCAAAGAGGGAAAAGAGTAAACTGAATGTTTATATATAATGGCTTATTATTATATTATATTACATTATATTATATTATATTATATTATATTATATTATATTATACCATTACCAAAGTCAGAGCAGTGTGTTTATGTCATTGTAGCGCTGGTGAGTCAGAAACTAGCACATTAATGGCTGGCAAAGGCTCTATGACAATACACTGTTTTTTTTTTTTTTATTGGCCACACGTCTGACAGAGATTGTACATGCAGTGAGAGGCTAACACACTATATCTGACCCAGCCTGATATCTGTCGCAGCTCATCTTTGGTCGTAAGATGGCTCTATCTGTGATCGTTGTCCCTGTCTCACTTTAAGACAAACAACCAGTTTTTGAGCTACAACAAATGATTTTTCCCACAATTACAAATGTTTCATCTGAGCCTATACCCGGTTTAAAGCACACTGAAAAATAACTTTGAGAAATAAAGAACCCCGTGCATTTGAAATATTGTGTGCCATACTAATCGGCCTCAAATATTTTCATGTATGAGAAAACAGGTGGTTGTATACAGGCTGTTTTCACACTATGTACCCTCAACAGGAGGCATCCACCAGCTTGACGCGTTATTCTCTATGCTCTGTGAAGTCTACCCTCTCCCTGGTGCATACTCTCCATATATTATAAAAACATGCCTTATACAGTACATGTCTGTCTGGATACTGATCCCATAAGCACCTGAGCCACGGCCTTTCACACACAGCGCCATGGCCAATCCAAACAAGAGAACACCAATTAATCCACATTTTTCTCACTTTTGGCGATAAGCGCTGGAATCATGACTGGCGTTTGAACGCAGGGAAATGGATTGCCGTAACCCTGACAAATGGGCGGGCGGAGTGTGGAAATCTCCAGTACAAATAATTAGCGCTAATCTGGAAGGCTGAGCGAGACAGTGAGAGCACGCTGTGAAATCTTGTTTGTTACTGTGCACGCTCCTCCACTTCGCCTGCAACCACCTTTCACCAGCACCGCTCCTCCCTGCAAAGCCTTTGACGTCTAACTCAGTATGGGTACATGTGAACAGAGAAATGTAAAGTATTGCTTTTGATAGACGATAATATGACTTTTGAAAAGCAAAGTCTTACAACGCTAAACTTATTCATGCTTTTATTTATAATAATCTGATAAAAGCCATTTAACATACAAGTCAGGTTGCCTTGCCTGGTGCATATGAATGTGTTAGTGTGACTGTGCATTTGGAGGTGGTTGGGATGGCTGTAGGAGCATTATGGCTGCCACGTCTCCATTTGGTGGAGTTACACTGCATATGCAGCTCATTGCTGTATGAAACCAGTGGACAGAATGGAGTACATTACAGGCTTTTGTAGTAAGACACAATTAGAGCAGCAGCTTAATGGGATTTTTGTCCAAAATTGTTCAGTTGATGATACAAGCGTGAAATTTGGCTGAAATATTCATTATACACTAGATTTTCAGAAATACAATGCTGGCCACTTGAAATTCCAATATGGCACCATTTTCCAACATGGTTGCCAAATAATACCTAAAATGTAGAGGGCTGGGAGCCACAATCCTCAGATGAATATTTTTGCTACTATTTTGAATAATTATTTTTTGTTAATGTATACCTTAGCCCATTACAAGTTCATAATCTTTTGTGTCATCTCTTTCCCGTTTGATCCCAGGACCCCAGAAACCTCTTTTTTGGGACAAACTTCTAGCGGAATTCTGGGAGTTTAGATGATGAGGTGCTAGCAGCGCATACATTGCTACAATATGATAAAATTTGGTACAGAATTACTAGGATAATAATCACATAACATTAGTTAGGCCTAATATTATTCTGTTTACAAATATTAAAGTAAAATCTGGAAAAAGGCTCTTAACAAGGCTTCTTATGGGATGCATAACACTAAAGCCCTTTATGTCTTTACTGATGTCACTGTGAGAGTAATCCACACTGCTGCATCTTTGCTGCCATTTTTTTAAAGGCATTTAGCATACCAATAATAATAATCTCATTTAAAAATAATAAACCTATATTTGTATATATTTTTGTGTCATCAAGAGAAAATATTAATAAGCTGAAAGTAAAAAATAAAATTATAATAATAATAATAAGAATAAATAAGGATTTTATTGTTTAGCCATATTGCCTAGCCCTAATTTGGAGAGACACTGGTGAAGCCTACTGCATGAAAAAATATGGAGAATGTCTGTACGATAAACTTCGATTGATCCTAATAGTGGTAGACTAGACTATAAAATCACTGTTCATGATCGCTGGCTTGTCTCTCGCCTCGTCCCTCTGTTCCACTCATTTCAACTTTAAAACTGAGCTCAGACTGGCAGTGAGTGCTCAGCAGGGGGTCGCTGGTCTAATACTGAAATGCACCCAGCTTCCTCCCACTGTCTCCTCCTCCTCCTCATCCTCTCTCACATCATCCTCCATCTACATCGCACTCTCCAATGGTAATTAACAGAAATGAATCCACACACAGCATCAGTGGGACCTCCCGCTGAGAACACAGCCGACCAGCCTCTCCAGACTTCACAGTGTACCATGACAAGCGTTCAGTGTAACTTCATGTAAAGCATCCCGACTTCAATGCATGCCAGAGTTCATCCATATGGCGCATTTGTTATTATTCATAGTACATCGAGTCTGCTGGTACATTGCGTAAGTGTGTGTGTATATGTGATGATGCGTGTGATAGTTCTTTACCTGCACTGTCTGGGCCACCACATGGAGGGATGATAGATAAGGCTGTGTCAGATAGTGCTCCTGGTTGGATTAAAACTGGCAGTGGAGGGTACACCCCGCTGTGTGGGGATAAGACTTCAGGCTAAAGTCTGTCGTGTGCTCTGAGGTAACAGTAAGTAATGGAATACAGTGAACTGCATATTTAATGTTGCCACAAAGCATTCCCATATCCAGGGCTGGGACATGGGGGCTGCAGGCTGGGAGGAAATGCACAGTCTTCCTCTCTCCCCAGACACCTCTTCAAGCTCCTCCAGGTGAATACCGAGGTAGTCCCAGCCCTGCCAAAAGACATTGCCCCTCCAGCGTGCCCTGGGTAGTGCAGTTGGTAGAGATGCATGCGCACTAACCCAAAGGTTGGCGGTTCACTCCCACCATTGCATACTGCTGTTGTGTCTTTGGGCAAGACACATAACCGTCCTTGCCTCCAGTGTCTGCATGCACTGGTGTGTGAATGGATGAATGGTTCCTTGAGGTAAAAAGTGCTTTGATCACCCATGGAGGTAGAAAATCGCTATATATTTGACCATTTACCATTTACTCCTCCTGGCACTCGATGTGGAGGAGCAGCCGCTCTACTCCAAGCTTGTCACACTCCAAGCCACTATAGAGTATTGCAACATTTTCTGTGGTATGGCCTGAGCAATCTGCAGCTGAAAGTGGATTACGAGACTGGATAAAAAAGGAAGATAAAAGAAAAAAATCTGGAGTGTCCATTGGCAAAGACTGGGCAGAGGGGGTCATGTAGATAATTTCCAATCTTTTACTGTCATGACCCACAGTTGATGACCGTAGGCAAGAGAAGAAACGTTTGACTGGTACGTCTGAAAACATTAATTTGGTCTTCAACTAATCTTTACACTTAAAGTTTTATTATTGATAGACCAGTGTTTTTTACTTTGGCATATTTTGACTACCTGCAGGCTTCTTGCCAGCTGATTGAAACAGTTTTTTTGCAACACAACAACAAAAACTAGGCCATTGAGATCCAAAAACAAGCACATAGGACAGTAAACCGGCATGAGGGGGCCTACCTGCTATCTCACACCTGGGATTTTGAGAAGGATCAAACTGCAGATGGTGCTGTTGTCCTACCTTGTCAGCATCAAAACCTGTTTAAATCAGCTGGCAAGACACATCACAGCAACGTGACCCTTCTGAGGAAGACTGCAGGAAGTAGTCAAAACATGTTAAGGTACAATATAATAACACTTGTGTATTGATAAGAAAACTTCATTGCCACGATCAGTCTGTTAATCGCTCCATCCTTCTCTTCGGTCAACAAAACCCCAAGATACTTGAACTCTTCCACTTGAGGCAAAAGCTCTCCACCATCCTGGAGAGGGCAGGCTACCCCTTTTCTAACTGAGATATAAAAAATAAAATAAAACTATAAAGCTAAATTAGAGAATACAAACTATTTTGCTTTACATGTTTGACCGATTGATGTGACCAATGTGCCGTTTGGCCAGCATTTATCCATTTGAGGTGTGTCATTCCTAATCAAACATCTAGTCAATCTAATTAAAAACACTGACACAGGACTTCTTACAAGTTACAGGTAAATGAACAGCATGGTGTTCAGAGTAAAAAAATAACTCTGTTTAGAAGTACCATGTGTATGCTCACATTACAGGCCTTCACTTTGGTTGAGGGCTCTGTGACTTCTTTGATCTGGGTGAAAGAAAACTGCCACAATGTAAATTCTGTGATTTTAACAAGCCCTTTGTTGCATATATACTACACATATGCACTTCAACTCCTTAGATAAAAAATAAAATAACAGGTTTATGCTATAGTTATGCCCAAAATTATTCATACCCTTTTTAATAAACACTGGCAAAGACTGTTTTTGTTTTTTTGTTTTTTTTTTTAACAAAGCTATCAAAGTTGCTTTTAGTTTGATTTTATTTATTTAGTTTTTGTTTTTGTTTTTTGTGGATGGGGGTTGGACCACTCCAGATCTCCAGCCCCTTGAGGTTACAAAGCTTCCTTGCCATATGCAGATGATATGCAAATGTGTTGGCAGATGTGTAAATGTTTTGGAAAAAATATGGTTAACATCTCTGCAATTACTGGGCCTATCTACATGTAAAAGATAAGGAACCACACCAAACCTACCTAAAGGAGTGCATTCATCAGAGAGGCAACAATAAGACCAAAGGTGAGCTCCACAGCAGGGACTGTTGTATCTGTCCCAGGACCACTCTGAACCATACACTCCACAGAGCTGGGCTGTGTGGAGGAGTGGCCATTGCTTGAAGAAAATAATAACAAAAGGCACGTGGGAGACTCCCCAAACACGAGAAGGTCCTCTGTCCAGATACAATTTAAATAAAATGAGCCATCAATGAAAGATGCTATGTGTAACACAAACCTAGCACCTGACTGTGGCCCCTCTCTAAAGTGAAGCCCAGTGATGGCAGGGTCCTGCTGTGGGGATATTTGTCATTGGTAGGGACTGGGAAACTGCTCAGAACTGAAGAAGTGAAGGATGGAGCTAAACACAGGACAACTGTTGAAGAAAACGACTCAAACTGTGCTGTACAATGCATCCAACCTGAAGCAGCTGGAGCTGTTTTTTGATTAAGAATGAGCTCAAATCCCAGTGAGTGGTGAACCAAGCTCATAAACACTTATCCTAGAAAAGTTGGAGCTGAAAGTCCTCCAGAAGGTGCTTCTACAGAGGACTAACTTGAAAGGGTACATACTTTTGTACCTTCAATTTTTCTCTTTTTCATATTTCTAATTTGCTTCACAATCATTTTTTTTTTTTTTTTTTTTTTTTTTTTTTGCATTTTCATAGTTGTTGTCATGTGATGTAAAGTGACTGACATAAACCTCTCAATGATCCATTTAAATTCCAAGTTCTAAGGAAACAATACAGGAAAAATGCTAAGGGGGTACATACTTTTTCTTGCCACTGTATACTTTCCCTTGTATTTGATAAGAATGAGAACAAATCCATACAACAGCTTCCTAATTGTACTTATAGTCACTGCTTTTATGTTACAGCATTAATAAGCCGTGACTGTTTCTTGGCCGCGGTGCTTGCCATTCAGTATTTACTCTCTCTAAACCCCTAAATCTGTAGCATTAGCAATCAGATGGCTATAGAAAGCTGTAACTGCTTAGGATTTTAATCTGCGCATATGTGGCAGAAAGCTTTGAGGTTGTGGCATGTTGTAGGCCATGGGCAAGACTAATTAACTGAGGTAAAGTGGTGTTGTAAAAACTATTTCATTTGAACTACTTGAAGTGTCATTTTACAGCAATACAATTATCTCCCTTGTATGCAGCAAATGGTGAGAAATTATAGTTCTTAACACTCAGACCCTCCTGTAAAAAAAAAAAAAAAATCTGTTTTCCTTTTAAGGCCGCTTTAGGTCATGGCATTATTTAAAAATATAAAAAAATAAGAGTGCATTTTTTTTTAATCCATACTGCAGCCATCTAAATAAAATAACCAAATAAAATTCTTATCTCATAAACCATGTCGTACTAACCCAGAATGTCCAACATAGTAAAAACACTGGTTAAGAGTAAAAGACCTCAAAGTGTCAAAGTGTAAAAGTTAGTGATAAAGATGAAGACAGTGTAGCTCTGTAGGTAAATCTGTGTTAGCAGAGCAACAGCAGCCAGCGCAGACCTGTAATGGTTTATGAACCAGAGCAGATAGACTGTACCACTGGGCTCCACACTTGCATATTCACACACCGCAGTAACCTTTCAGACTGTCAGCTTTTATCTCAGGTCATTTTATTCACTTTCCAAAGACCTGAAGATATATGAAAGATGTAAAAATTTCTCCTCAAAAAAGTTATTAAGACGCCGGCAATAAGTATGCGCCCAAAGAGAGGTTCACTAAAATGTTATGTTCAAGAAAGTCTTCGCATTTTTGCAATATTTAAGATGGTGGACCTGTGGGGTATTTCTGTCTATTCTTATAGTGGTAACTTATATAGTAGGCGCATAGACTATACCCATTCTTCAGTTTAGTTGAGCTGATCTAGTTTTTCAACCAAAAGCATTTTTTTTTTTTTTTTAAGAAATCATGTGAAAAACAAAACTAGATATGGTTTGGACGTGTACAGAGTAGGAATAGTAAATAAACGTAAAAAGATTTAACAGTGCTGCCATCCAGGACGACTCCATGAAGGGAACAGACCAAAGGAAAAGATAAATACCACAAACATTGGCCAGTTACATGATCTCCAAATAAATTAGTATAAAGAAAGCGTAAATTCAGGCACAGGCTATGTCTGCTTATACATAAACAATACAACAAAACATACATAGAGAAATTTGAACTTTGGCTATGTATTTGTGAGCTCTTTAACACCTCAGACATGACTGCAAGATGACTCTGGTCTGATGGTAAACTCAGAGCTAGAAGTTTAAGGTAAGCTCTAAATTTAGCTTGGATTTAGGTGGCAGAAGGCAGAAACACTGGAAGGTTGGTGGATAGATCCCCACTACCAGCACTGCATACTGCTGTTGTATCCTTGGACAAGCGGGCTCCACACTAACTTTTTTTGTTTTGATGCACCAAGGTTTTTCATTTAAGTGCACCAAAAACATTAACATTAGTTGAATCAGCCTCAGACAAATGGAGATCTGTGTAGTAAGCTCTGTGACGAGCACTGAGCTCAAATTCTGCTCAGCTTCAGTCGAGAGTTACTGCCCATAAACTGTTGTTAAAATGCTCTTTGAGGAAGGTTTTCTTTTGTGTTACTGTTGTGCACCTCCTCCTTGATCAGTTTTCATCCAGTGACAGTGCCTAGAGAGGGGCGCAGACTAAAAGTTGAGTCAAGTTAAAGTCAAGTCGCTGTTGGTGTGAGTCCACCATTATCAGCACCATCTGCAGTCCGACTTCTTTAGGACAATATCCCAGGTCAGTAAAAGCTGGTTGGCACCCTCACCCCAGTTTATTGTCCCGTGGGCATGTTTCCAGATCTCACTTGCCTCCTTAATTCATAATATTGATGCAGATGGCACTGTTCCTCTTCCACTCTAAATCAGCCAGCAAGACACATCACCGCAACATCACGTGACTCTTCTGAGGAAGGATGCAGGAGGAGTCTGAAACTTGTAAAGGTCTATTTCATTTTTGGTTGCACTCTGGAGCCCTAGCAAGACACTTCACCCACTGGTTTATGAATGTGTTACTGTGATTGGGTGGTTAGTGGTCGTCGGAGAGGCGATAGACATGGGATGGCTGCCATGTCTCCGACAGTCTGCCCCAGGTCAACAGAAGGAGTGAATGAACAATGCACCTAATCGTAAAGCAACTTTGAGTGTCTAGAAAAGTGCTGTCTAAGACCAATGCATTATTATTATGAAACTTTTTAGTGTTTGGAGGTGAAAAACTTGATCCAGCAGTAAAAAAAATCTATGACAAAGTGGTGTTTGACTAGAGACAGAGTAGGGTATGTTTAACTGCTTTATTTTTAGCTTTAAATACTTATCACTTTTTATTTAATGCTGGGAGCATGCTGTACATCCAATTAAGCTGGTGAGTTTGTTGGCTCAGATTCCAGGTTTGCAAAAATGGTCAGCCAAGGCTAATAATAATAAAAAGAAGTATTAATTCAATTGTGTATTTTAATAGTCAATAGTGATGTATGCCCACTCGTAAATAAATGAGTGAGTCTTTTATTGGCCAGATTGATTGTTTTCTGGAGCGTAAAAAGCTTTTTGGTAGAGTACCATCATGCACGGCTAATTAGAGTCCACTAATGTGTTTTTGTTCTCTTAGAGCCCCCACACTTGTCCCACCACAGCTAAATGAAAACTAGATTGAGTTTGGGAGGCTGGGTCTGTCTCTCGCCTACCTGTGTGTTCACATTAGGCAGCAGCTGGTGGAGTTTTGTAAAGTTAACTCACCACTAAATACAAAAACATGAACTCAAAATCAAGTTTCAGAGTTTGACAGCAGGCAATTTTTGGATTTGGTGGAGCTGCTAATCAACAGCACATTCTAATATATGTGAGTGACACATTCAGATAAGTTGAAGGGAAAAAAAAGAAAGAAAGAAAAGCCTATTAGCAAAAAGTTAGGTTTAAAGATTTTTTTTCCAATTTATTTTTTTATAAGGGAGCAAAGTAAAACAATAAATTAGATGTTTTTAGATGGCAGAATCAAATGGTTGTTTAAAAACTTGTCAAAATGTATAGGATTTGTGGTGCTTGGTGGATTAAATCTAAGCATACATTGACAAAAGGTCAATAGACGTCATATGCAAAAAGTACCATGTTAGAGGTTTTATCATTAACAAGCTTAAAGAGGATATATTCTGCTTTTATTCATATTTTTAAACCAATCTTGGTCACCTCTAGAACAGCAATGCACATTTTCCAACCTTTAAAAACATTAAAAGAAAAAATGTTTAATAAGTACTCTACTGGTGCCGTAAAAAGACAAAGGTTTTTGTTTTGTTTTTTTTAAATACATGAATGGGAGCAGATGTAGAGGGATTGGTCAGTGCTTCATGGAGTAAGTGGGGGTTCATCTTACAGGCAGCAGTTCGTGCAACCGAGCGATTTGAAGGCTCAGAAGGGCCTTGCCAGAGAATAAAGGATGACTTAAACATGCATAAATGAACTAAAACACAACCCCAATTAGGTTTTTATTAAGTGAACAACATTATAACTTGGTAGAAAGCCCAGAAAAGTTTTGCATAATAGAGTCCCTTTTATATGTTGGCAAGTGACAATCTAAATGGCTGTTGAGTTATTGGTGGCTGAAAAAGTGATTTTTCCCGTGTGTCTTTTTTATGTAGTTCCAAAAGCCTAAATGTCAAAAATGGAAGCAAAGGCAAAAATCAATATTTTTATAACAAACCATAGATAATTGCTGGTTTTGTTCAAACGCTAAGCTCAGTGCTAGAAAGGAAAAGAATGGAAAGTATGATAATAGAACCAGGACATAGCTTTGTTGTGGCTACTACTGTAAAATCTCTGAAAACTGAATTCAGTGTTGGACCAATCTTATCTTGCATCCTCTGGCAACACAGCCTCCCATTCCCTGTGCAAGCTTGAGATGAGGTTTTGGGGGATGGCTTGCCATTCCTCCAACAACGGTGTTCACAACTCCACATGGGTTCTTGGAGGGACCAGGCGAGCTTGCAGTCTTGACTGAGCTGCTCCCAGATGTGCTCAGTGGAGTTCCTGTCCTGACCTGGGATTCGCTGTCCCATTGTCTGCCTTCTCGATGCCTTGGACTCACTGCACCAGACCTTCTGAATCTGTTCCATGCTCTGGAAATGACACTTTGATATGTCCCCACTGGGTCTGCAACTTCTCACAGCATCCCTATAGCTGCCCCAGGACACATTTTAGCTCGCCATAATGTGTCCTTCCATTGCAATGCTGACGACACACAGATAAACCAATGACCCCAGAAGCCTGGCTGCTGTGTTGGAGTGTTTCAATCATGTGAGCAATTGGATGGCACTGAACTTCCACCTACTCAACACCTCCAAATCTGAAATAATTCTAATCACATAGTCCATCTCCCATATCCAGAACCACCTAGGCCCTCTCTCATTTCCTTCACCAGAAATCTAGGGGTAATCTTTGACTCTCACCTCTCATTCCAAGATCATATAAAAAAAAAAAAAAACACCCAGTCATGCTTCTTACATCTTTGTACCGTCTCCAAATTTAAGAAAATCCTCACTCCCCCAGATCTCAGCAAAGTCATCAATGCTCTCATCTTCTGCAGGCTTGATTATATCCATATATCTCTGGTCTGGACAACGGGACAACAAACACATCACCCTGGTCTGAGCCTCACTACACTGGCTCCCTGTGCATTTTACAATTGATTTTAAGATTTAAAGCTCATTTAAGCCAAGCTTCATCACAGAGCTATTAACTCCATATGAGCCTTAGCTCCTCAGGCAGGTCCATGTTAGTTGTTCCAGGGTTGAGACTCAAGACCAGAGGTGATGAGGCTTTTTCGGTCTGAGCTCCTCGTCTCCAGAACAACTTGCCTGAGGAGATAAGGCTGGGACAGTCAGTGACATCTTTGAATCATTTCCTGAAGCCTTTTATTGACTGGCCTTTTTATAATAGTTCTTTAGTATTAGTTTTTATTTTTCTATGTATCCTGTTGTTTATGTGATTTTTTTATTGTTATATTTTTGATTGTTAACCTTATTTTTTAAAGTGCTATGTAAATAAATGCAAGAAAAACAGCATACATTTCCATTTCAGCTACAAAAAGAAGCAGTCATAGCGTGAAGAAGGACATACAGTTAGCTTTTGTATCTTGGCTGACATATGGATGGTTTTGTTCACCTCCAGCTCTGTGCGCTGTATTGTCAGAAGCCCGAGTGTATATTTTTCAAATGCACATCTCCAGCAGCCTTTATGTCTTTGTTCACACACTCACCTGTTGCTATGGAGCAGCTCCTATAGCGTCGCGCTTTATTCTTAGCCTTTTCATGTTCACAGGGGGTCTGTGCACCTACAAGCATTCACTTACCTCCAATGCAGGCATCATATAGGGACATCTAGTTTCTATAAAATATAAAAGAAAAGTGAAATGGAGAAAAGGTTGCAAAAGAGAATATTTAAAATTACACTAAAGACAGAATATTAGGTGTAAAGAGACACTGCTGTTTTTAAGTCTGGGTGGATAATATTTGGGCCTAGCCTACTGCTACTGCCCCAGTCCTTTATGATTTCAGCCGGCCTAGTATAGATCTTCTTAAAGTTGACGCAGCATGTCTAACATCATCAAAATGCATAGAAAAGGTGAAAGGAGCAGGTTTTTTTTTTGACTGTTTTATTGTTGTTGATGTTTGTATGTGCAAATAAAATCTTATCTAGATACAGACATGAATATGCAATGGTTTTGTTTAATTCCCAAAAGCAGGATCTACATCTTTCTACACAATTTCACCGCTTAAGTATTAGCATACATGTCTTATAGTCAACAGAATGCACTGTGTAACACTCTATGAAGTTAACAAATGCATCTATAAATGTGGATGTTTTAGTGTGTACGTAAAAGAAACATAAGGTTTAACATGTTACTTAATGAATTATTTTATATAGAGTATGTCGGGATATGACTTTTTTTCATAACTTGGTCATTGGATTATGGAATTTGTATAAGCAGGAACAAAATGCATTGGCCTTTGTTTAGTACAAAGCAATGTGGGTGAAATGTCTTGCCCAGGAACACAAGGCCACGCTTCGGATGAGGTTGGAATTGCTGACACTCTGGTTAGTGTTATATTATGCTTTTATTTATATTTTTATACCAGTCTTGGTCACCTCTAGAACAGCATTGCATGTTTTACAACCTTTAAAAACATTATCTGACTGAAAGATAAAAACTTTACTACTCCCATAAAGAAACAGGTAAAGAGACCAGCATCAGAGAAAAAAAGCTCTTTGCTTCCTTAAACTTTTTGTATGATGCCATTTTACTACAACATGAACAAAAAGTTCCGAGGAATCAGTGGAAATAGAGCTTTACACTGTTTTTTTTTTGTTTTTTTTTTGGGATGAATAAATGAGAGCTGACTGGATACAGAGGGCTTGCTGATTGGTCAGTGCTTCCTGGAGTGGGCGGGGGTTGGTGGAACCGAGCTTTCTGAAGCCTCAGAAAGGGAACAACATTATAACGTAGTATAAAGCTAAAAAAAGACAGTTTTGCATAGCGGTATATCCCCATTAATCCTTTGCTCCACTGTCACCCCAGTGCTGTATTAATAGCTTTATGGCACCTAAATGTTGGCAAATGTGTGCTAACAATGTTCAATAAAAACTATCTGTATTAAATAAAGAATTTTGTTTTCATCACGGAACATTAAAAAAGTGCACAATGATGACGATGCCAGGAAAATCAATGGCTACTTAGTGCAACCATGCAACTAGTACAAATGATGCTTTAGCACAGTCTACACACTCAGATATAAAAGAACATTAATTAATTCAACAGTATAACCTCTGAGTGACTATCGTAGCTGCTGAGAGATAAGAATCTAGTACACGTTTGACAAGTTCAGTTCATAACCGCAGTGTAAAAGATGATGAGCAAACAAGCCGCACTTAGACAGGGAAGGATCAAAATGAACTCCACCACAATAAGACTTTCAAATGTAACTAAATCAGCCAGAGCCATGGCTGCCAGGCAGGGAATTAGCATTGGAAATGTGGTCTACACAAGCTGCCGAGGACCAAGTGTCAAGGTAAATGCACCGCTTCAATTAGCTCAGCTCTAGCTCAAAATGACTGCATGAAGACACAGCCAAAGAGCTCCTTAATTACATGTTTTTAAATCTGTTTTTATGAGTTTATTTTGGTCTAATTTGTGAAAAAAATGAGGATCCTGTAGAAACCAGATTCTGACATGTAGTCCTCCATTAAGACCATTAGGAATTTATTTGAAGTAAGGCCGCCCATGTTAAAATCTGTCAAAATGATCCAAAAGGTTTTCATATCCTCAGGCATCATAAACATATAATCAATACTAGGAACCAAAACCGGGGCAGTTTTAGAATTAAAGATTTATGGGTGCTGAGGTCCTTGTAAGCCAAGAAAGAAAGAAAGAAACCAACAAACAAACAAAAAACATATAGCATTAGATAAAATATTAAACATTGTATATATGTAATTTTCTCACACAGCCAACAGGTTACATTTAGGGGGTGCTTGACCTCATCTCAGGGGTGCTGCAGCAGTCTAGCTATGCCAATGAACCAAAATCTTCAGTTCAATCAATTTTGGAAATAATAATCTCATGGTCTTGAGCAATTTTTTTAAGACAAACAGACAACAGGAGAGTTTTCACAATCACAAATGAACCATAAGTATTGCAACTCAACATTTATGCAGGAATGTGTGTTTAAACCTGTGTGCTTCCTTCTTTAGCAGTGCTTGGTTTGTCTGCTCTTGGGTGGTTTGTTATTTGGCTAGGTCATATTTATGTAAGAATATGTGCTAAATTATGTGTGCGCTTCCTTCTTTAGCAGTGCTTGGTTTGTCTGCTGTAGGGTGGTTTGATGTCTGGCTACATCATATGTATGCAGGAATATGTGCTAAACATGATTGTGCTTCCTTCTTTAGCAGTGCTTAGTTTGTCTGAGCAAGTGTGGTTGGGTTTTTGGCTGTTATATTTGTATAGGAATATGTGCTAAACATGACTGTGCTTCCTTCTTTAGCAGTGCTCAGTTTGTCTGATCTAGTGTGGTTTGTTTTTTTGGCTGTTATATTTGTACAGGAATATGTGCTAAACATGACTGTGCTTCCTTCTTTAGCAGTGCTCAGTTTGTCTGATCTAGTGTGGTTTGTTTTTTTGGCTGTTATATTTGTACAGGAATATGTTCTAAACATGACTGTGCTTCCTTCTTTAGCAGTGCTCAATTTGTCTGCTCTAGTGTGGTTTGTTTTTTTGGCTGTTATATTTGTATAGAAATATGTGCTAAACATGACTGTGCTTCCTTCTTTAGCAGTGCTTAGTTTGTCTGCTCTAGTGTGGTTTGTTTTTTTGGCTGTTATATTTGTACAGGAATATGTGCTAAACATGACTGTGCTTCCTTTTTTAGCAGTGCTCAGTTTGTCTGATCTAGTGTGGTTTGTTTTTTGGCTGTTATATTTGTATAGGAATATGTGCTAAACATGACTGTGCTTCCTTCTTTAGCAGTGCTCAGTTTGTCTGCTCTAGGGTGATTTGTTTTTTGTTGATGGTAAAGTCCCTCCCCTTTAGAAACACTGTCAATGGGAGGCACCTCAGATAGAGTTAGCAGTGTAGCTTTTGCCAGATTATCCATAATATTTCAGATATTTCAACAAAAATTTTTAAAGGATTGCCTCTTTAGGAATTGAAAGGAACTCTTGTCCAGTGAGATACCCGTCTTGGCTTCCTTTATTTGATTTTTATATGTACTTAGGAAAGAGCGGACTTGGAATAAACGGTCAGTGACCTTGTGCTCCAGACAGTGTTCAGATATTTGCCCACTGCTCCAAATGGGAACTTTAAATAGCTCTCATCGGTACAAGGACAAACACTTCAGACTGGCCCGGGCCGCTGGACTAATACAGTATGTACCACTGACCACACATAACCTGGACTTTTCATTCCCATAGTCCTTTTCTGTGCTTTATATTGCAGCAAAGAAGAAAATCAAACACTCACATCGTCTCCAGTAAAATACTCCCAAAATCCCTACAACCAGGACTTGGGAGAAACGCAGCAGTTCTAGCCCTGGTCTGAAATTTAAATGAAGATGAAGAGTTTTTGCTAACGAGGCACATTCAGTAACACATTCTTGAGGGGGAGAAAGGTAAGGGAGCAGCCATTTTACAAGGACAACACAGAAGATTTGTGTTTAGACAGTCAGTAAAACAGAGAAGGACATTAACTCGGTCTATCTATTAGACTCAATAATGTTGCTGCAGTTTGTAAATAAGTTAATAAATATATTTTTAGTATTGAAATAAAAAAATTTAATATATATATTTTTAATGAATAAATATTATTATTAGTAGCAGAGGTCAAGCAGTCACAGATGTTATTGTGGACTTTAAAAGAAGACATGCTGCCAACCACCAGTAAACAACAACAGTGACTCATGGATATGTTTGGCAGATGATGACAGGACAGGGGTTATCTATAACACGGTGAGTACAATGGCTTCATGTTTATTTAGATGTGAAGTCCTGGCTGTGGGTGAGGTTTTAGGCTGCTCAGTCTTGCTAAGCTACATGTGCATTTATGCTGTGACCTGGCCAGCAATCTGTGGTCATATTCCTGAGTGCAAAGCTAAAGTTTTGCTCCAGAAGTGGTTCTAGTTGTTTTTGACGCAGAGAGAGTGCGCTGGTCTGGGACTGCCCTCATGGTGCCGCAGTAATGGCTTTAAACGGCTTCGCTTTCCTTGTTGTTTATACTGAAAGTTACAGCTGACAACGCTTTGATAATGATCTGAATAGTGATGGGAATTTCGGCTCATTTCAGTGAGCCGGATCATTTGGTTCGGTTCACCCAAAAGAGCCGGCTCTTTTGGCTCCTAATGGCTCTTCATTTTACCACCCATATCTTTTATATTTCAGCCAAATTTAGCACAGTTTTGACAAATGAGTTGTAATGTATACTCATACATATAAATACATGGATTGTAATGAAGAATTCAAAATTTCTAATGCTTTGAAACTACCCAATGAACTGCCTTCTTACAGAACCACTCTACTACACATAACATATAAACACACCTGTAACACTGGTCTACAAGCAAAATGCTTCCGGAACAAAAGTAGTGAAATTTTTCTTGGATTAGGTCACTAATAAAGAAAAAGTAAGTCAGAAGTGCAGATTGGCTATAGTTTCCAAGAAACAGTATTGGGTCAAAATAGGAAATTTATGCAAAATAAGGCAAAAACGGTAGTTTATCAGAAGGTACAGTGTGTCTACAAGCAACCAGTTCTATCTGAAAGCCTGTCTGCACATTCAATACATTCATTTTAATATGTCTAGAGTTTTGACATAAAATGTTTTGTTTTTATTTGCAGAAATCTCTCTCTTGGAAGTGGACAAAATGCATGCATGTAAAGAAATTAAATATTTTCAAAATATAAATATTATTTTTAAGCAAAAATGCCTAAATCTATTGTATAAACAGATGCGATTTTGATGTAAAACAATATCATTAAATATCTTGAATACATTAGCTAACCAGCACAGTTATCAATTGATTTTCAGTTCATCTTATCAAAATAAATGAGATTTAGCGACTTTTATCTCGGAAGTAGATTGAGTCCAAAAATTTGTGGACCAGTGTAATTAAGCATAAAAAAAGGAAATTTATGCACACACCCTTAATAAAAAGCAGGGCTTTATTCAGTAGTAAAAAGTAAAAACAACAGGAACAGCTGACCTCAAAACTCAAAAAACTTTATCATAAATATGCAACCTAATAAAAACTAAATAAGTATGTAAGTGTAATGTTTAACTTTTATTTTTCAGGGCAGACTGGTCTGGAGGAAGACCAACTGCCTCAGCTGATCCGGTTTCTTCTCTGTTTTTATCTGCCTTGTTTATAAAAACATCCTTTCATAAAAAAACAGCTCTCACCGTTCACTTAAAAGAGCCGACTCTGTAGCAGCTCGCTCGCGACCGACCCATCAGTAGATCTGAAGTAGGCTGTAGCCCGGGTTTCGCGTCACTGAAGCTGATTATAGCCTAATTAACGGTGGTGTTATGGGCACTGGTTGGCGTTGAAAATAACAAACAAACAAATAACATATGGCTTGGCAGAGGTCTGGAGCTCTCCGAGTGCTTCTAGTTATTATAATTATAATTATATAAAATTTTAAAAACATTATTTACTTGTTGCTACCCACTTCCCAGTGCCCAGTTGGGAACCACAAATGTGAAATGTTATGAAAAGGTTCTGGTTAGAGCTTAGCGAACAATATGATGAAACACTGTGTCCCCAGTCTGTGTTTATGGTAGATTCGGCTGTAGACCATTTCTCTCCTGTCGTTTTTCTCACAGTGCTCTGCTAGGAGGGTAAAGGTCAGAGGTCATGGGGGGTTATCTGCACTAACCACAGTCTGGCGGAGCTGCTCACTGCTCTCTGGTGGATTCCACTGGTCTCTGAGAGGAGCTAACAGCCTGGTAACACATCCGCAGCATGTGTCTGTGGTAACAAGGGTTTACCTGCACAGAAGGAACAATACAAGTCAAAACATACAAAGACTAACTTAGACCACTCAATGCGTTTACATGCACTAGAATACTCCAATATAGGTCTTCTATATAGTGCCTTATTCAATTAAAATAGTGAAAATTATTTAAAATCCATGTGTCATAAAGACCATGGTCAATCTTCTTGGTGCTATAACAAATGAGTATATATCAGACCAGTTTATTCTGTTTATGAGAGAAATATACCAGGGCTATGAGAACAACATAATTAAGTTAGTCCACGTCAGTCATGTCGAAGCAGTAAATACCTGGTGGGAACAAAGCGTACTGTTTATTGTGAGGAATGGCATGTAAAGGTGTTCTTCACATCTTATCACAGTGAGACAGGTGAGAGGACAGAGAAGACAGTTAGTACAGGACGTTTCAATGTTCACTATTTTTGCTCTGCCATTTTGAGGCACGCGTATTTATTCTATGTGGAAAAAAATAGGTCTATATAGAGGATTCGACTAACACTTTAACCATTTGATATGAAAATTAACCTCATGACTGGTTAGATAAAGTCTATTATGCTTACTCAAGTTTTCTGAGTTTTCCACAATGTTGTTTTCTTCTTAAAAACATACCTGGAGTTTTATTTAGTTTCAGAAATCCTGTATGCTGGGGCGCTGAGTTTCTCAAGAGCTGAAAACGCTCGGTTTCACTGCTCTACATAGACACGTGAAACCCCGCCTTCTCCAGGAAGTGCTACGTGTTTGTACACCATCACCAGACCTTCAAACACACTTACTAATCATTTTAGCATTTACACTGCCATCACTATGAACAGTCAGCTCATTTATCCAAATATCTGTTAGCTTCATGTTGCTAATAGCCGTGCTAAATAGGCTCCATACCTCCTCCCAACAGCTTTTGTCAGAGGAAGGTTTAGCAGCGGTAAGGCAGCTGCACTCTTTCTATCATAACTTGCAACAATTTCACAGTGTTGGCAGCAATACTATAGACTGACTTGGGCTGACAGAGTAAAGTGGGCGGAGCCAGTAGAGTCTTAAAGGAACACGCACCTAATTCAATTGTTTAAATATAGATTAAGGGATAAAGCATGAAATGCAAAAAAGTACAAATTCAATAAGGATATAACTAATAAAAAATGCCTTAAAGCTCAGTTGTGGCTCATATGGGGATACATATATGAAACTACAAATGTATTTCACCCATTATTCACGTTTAAGATAATTTTTTGGATTAAAATTAATTTTGCTATGGTCATAAGTTATCACACAGCTGATTAGCCTCTGTCAAGATTTTAAACTCTAAATATACACATTTTTGAAGTCAATGGGAAAAATGAATGGGAAATTAACCTCAGGAACCAGAGGGGGGTGGGCACTGTTGTGCTCCATAACGCCACTACAGCTTGCCTCAGTGTTGTGGGTTTGAGTCTGGACTCCGACCATTTACCGCATATCTCTCCCTGCTCTCGGCTTCAAAATTTACTGTCACTTATACTAGTTTTTTTTTTTTTTTTTTAATACAAAGTGTGGTCAGAGAGGAATTCTTCTTTTCTCGTCCACAAACTGGATAGTAATTGTTGTCTTGTGGCACATGACGTACCTAACACCATACTCAGTCAGAGCTTTTGTTATTTTCTCCAAGCCCTCACCAGGGGCATGTCTGAACAGCTATGTGACAGTGTGTGTGTGCGTAGTTGGTCAGGTGCCATATTGTGTCCGGATGGGGCTGTGTGGTGCTAAAGGTGAGGCAGCAGGACTCTGTGTAAAGTGTTGTTCACAGCAGCAACAATGTGTCACTAACCTGGTGAGAGGCATTCAAATACATTTACTCATGGAGCTTATTCTTCATTATATCAGGCAAGGCTTTTCGCTTTTTCACAGTTCACATTGCAGTGCATTGATTGTACAAGGGGTGCCAAAAGTAGCACGGTTTGGAACACTTTCTGGTGCTGCTTTGGACTGTTTGGGAAGTGGTAACACATCCAAACCAAACTGACCCGCCCACATGGAAAAGCGCCAATACTGTACATGTACTACAGCATTCAGTAATAGTAATCCTTGTGAAAATCTGAATGTTAATACATTTGCAAGTACAGCTTTTCCCAAAGACCTTGGATGTTAGGGTAAAATATCAGCAATGTGGAAGTTGGGCAGCAGGTTTTGACCCGAGTTCCGGAGTTCTTTTTCCGACTTGTGCAGGCATTTGTTTTCCCAAATTTCTGAGGACCGCATGAAAGCACCATAATAGACCCTTCCACGAGTGCCGTATCCAAATAAGTTGCATACGCAGCCTGGTACCGAGATTCAAGTTCCATCTCATTAAAATATAAATCAATATTAATTTAGACATTTTTAGAAAGCAGAAACGAATTGTTGTTACTTATATATTTGTTAAAAATGTCTCTGAATTGATATAACCCAGCTCTGATTGTCAGGTTCCGTTACTAAAGTGAACTTATTAAAGTAGGATTTGTGGAGATTGATAAATTAAATCTGAGCAAACAGTGTCAAACTGTTCTGTCCCCCACAGTTCTGTGACTACTTGTCCAGTGTAGCATTAAAATTAAGAAAAGTGAACTGTGTAGGTTTAAGCTTAATATGCTAATTATAGACGATAATGGCTATGCGAAATAAAACAGGTAAACATTGACAAACGTGCTAAAATTATCAAACCAGGCTCTGATATTACTCACATGTGGTTGAGTGGTTGTCTGTTGCCAAAACTATATTGATTATTCATAATTTGCATTGCTTGGTGGCTAATGCTATTTGCTCAATTATAAATGTATTATTGTTGTTTTAACTTCCGGTAACATTCTTTGAAACGCAGGCGGTCTGTTTACATAAACTAAAAGGATTTCTACACAGAACAGTAAGCTTTGTACTATTTTTGTATTGAAAATTTAGCATGGTTTTTGGTTGGAGTTTCTTTAAAAACAGCACAGAAACATAGCTGATTTGTGTTTCTCTTTTGATTCTACTTTTTGTAAGCAGTGCAGCATGCTTATCTGGGATATTTGTACATACAGTATTCTCACAGTTTTTGCCAGTGAAAAGGACCTGCACTGAACTGCTGCAGTGATTTAAGGTTACATCTGCCGGCCCTATGTGTAAACCTTCTAATACCAAACTCCATTTGCAATTTAAGTGTGTGGACGAATTGGAGGGATTGAACTAGTTAAGCTCCCAATAAAAAGCAGAGGTGACAGTAACACTCACACTTATACAGTAGCGCACATACACACAGTTAATTACATCTCCCCTGTGCACCATCGCTAACCATTCTGTCTTTATCACCACACACTCACTTAGGCTTAGGGCAGCGGGGTCGCCTCTTATTTTAGCTAACGCAGCAACTCCAAGGCCTAACTCTACACATACACACAAACGCCCCAACATATAAGACATTTGCAGTGCAGTTTTAAATTGGCTGTGGCACTGTGTTTCTTGGCTGCTTTAAACCTAGCTTCTTAACACATTGCCTTTGCAGCATTAAAAGGAGTCTGTCATGCTACTTCAAAATGTGTTTTTACTTTGTTTTAGTAGTTGAGTGTAGGGCATGTATTTTTGTAAACATAGTACCAATGCATTATGGGAAACAGGAAGTTAGTACCAATGCATGATGGGAAACAGGAAGTACTTTGCCATGTGGTGATTAGCTACAGACATGGGTGAGCTCTGTATCATCTGCTTCTAAATTGATCGCCTTTTTTTCTCCCCTTTTGCTAAGGCATTGTCTGTAAGTATTTATCAGTGTGTAACATTAGGTCATCATTTAAATTTGGTTTTCTGTAACAATATTAAGACATTTAGAATGCTAATTGGTCTGTGCTAGGCTAAGTTAGCTTCATGATAATGGATACTGTTGCTAACTAGTGTTTCTGTGTTTTATCATAAAGGTGGTGCAGAGCTAAGATAGCTAAGCTGCATTATTTCTTTAGATACTTTTCGGGTTTGATCAATAATAATATAGATGTTTTGTGTACTGTGTTACAGTTTTACCAGATTCTCAGCAAACTTCATGGAAGTAAATCTGCTGTGTCCTGGAGTTTCTTGGGAGTGTTTAAGCTGAACGGAACATAGTCCTTTACAGACTCGTTTCACTGGCTCCATGTTCATCACCTTATACTTATGCACATTTTAAAGTATTGCTTTAGAAACAAGTGATGGAAGATGGAAACACATTTGTCGAATAAAGTCTCACTTAGCAAAACCATGGACGGAGTCCTTACCTGTTGACAGATGAGATAGTAAAACCAGAAATATTCCTATTAGGCAGCAGCAGGTTGTAAGAAAAAATATCTGGCAAAAATCCTATTTCCTAGATCAGTCATTCCCGAAATCGATAAAATTTCCGAAAATCCCACGTGGATCCCTGTAGTCATTCAAAAGACATTGTTATGTTTTTCTATATATATTTCTATAAAAACATTACCAAAAACACTGACTGTCAACTAAAAATTGTTTTAAAGTAATATTTTTACACAGGTATAGAACTGTACCTCTTTTCAAACTTAATTTCTTTTTATGTACTTAATAGGCAACCTCTAGGGGCTCCCTGCAGTACCTTCACAACCCCCCAGGGGGCCGCTGACCCCACTTTGGGAACCACTGTCCTAGATGTACGGGGGCTTGACATCATAGCACTCTTGTTGCTAGTGCCTGGCTAACATTTATCAATCACAAACTATGCTGACCCTAGCTAACTTAACATACAGGGGGACTTTATGTTGGTCCAGTGATACAATGGTGCGGGACATTAGGGTTCTTCCTTTTAGTATCACTCTGAACTTATCCCAAATCACAGTCTAAATGCAGTTTATTAAGAACAGCTCAACAACAGGAATACCAGTGTAATGACTGATGGAAACTTGTCTAATTTGCACTTATTTTGCTCTCTTCTTATGCAAACTCTGAAAATACTTGCATCATGTTTGGGTGGAAACCAAGCTGATGACAGTATGCACTTTTGGTGCCCAGATGTCTTTTTTGTACAAAGTGGTACAAAGGAGTAACTATAAAAGCATTATTATTAATATTATTTTAAATATTTTTTGGGGAAACAAAAAATTCACAACAATGCCAAAGAATTGTTGTGTGGTCTTCTGTTCTCGCCTGACAAACTCTTTTTCTATCCTTTATAAAGAAGTTAGTCTGGTATCCCTTTGCTTAAATTTAATTTTTGAGGCGGAACAATCACAGGCGACGTAACTAGAGAAACAAAAGGCCAGACCTAAGCAGTTGCACCACCGAGAGTTTGGGAACGTGACGTCACATCGTTGGTCACAGAGGATCACTCCAATAGTAAAACAATGGAGCAATTTAGCATGTAAACTAATGGGGTTAGCGTTCACACAAAAGTATTCTGATTCTTTCATTTGTTTGTGTGACTAATGCTACTTTATTATATTTTGCTGTTTGTGACCAGTCATGAGGCAGATTCATCACTCAAAAGTCATTTCATGATGTAGGTTCCCGATCTCTGTTGTAATATTATGGTGAGTTTAAGTCCTCATATATATTGTAAATCTGTTAATGTACTGAGCTATACAGCGGCCAACAATATTAAATTAACAATATTAAAATTCAAATAAAAAAGGAAACTGTGTAGCCTTTAGCTTATATGCTAATTATATATGCTGCAGTACATAAAACGGCTAAATGTTAATAAACTCACTGATGCTTCCCAACCAGGCTCTGATATTACTTACATGTGATCGAGGGGTTGTCAGTTTCCAAAATCATCTTATTCATTCATGACTGGTAATCCTAATCCTTGGTGGCTAACTCTTATTCCTCCTTTTAAAATGTATTATCTTTTTAGGCTCCAGTACTATTCTTTACAAACACTAAAAAGACCCGTCAGTCAGAGTAGAAGCTAAAATACTGTCAGAAATTTCAAATATTTTGTGTTCTTTTCAACTGTGGGACATATTTATTTATTTTTCTTCTCTTGACCTCATCTTCAACTGAATTATTCATACTGGGCACTGTTGTCAGATGTATAATAACTATATATAATAATTTTCACCTCTGTGGGATCAATAATCCAACAACTACCTAAATGTGTGATCATTTTAAGGCATTTGTTATTATCAAGTTGCTAATTAATGTTCACATTTTGATGGCTCACTGTTGGTCTGATCTGGAGTCAAACTCAAACTCAGGTTTTTACTTGAGGTATATCTTTTGTCTCTCAAACCTAATGCAAAAAACTTACTCTGAATTTGTTGTAACATAAACTTGTAAGACAAAATTTCTAACCCTGCTGCCTTTTGCAATAGCATAGGTGAAAGAGAGTTGGGGACGGATTCTACAAAGACAATCTTGAAAGAAAACACAAAGAAGAGAATTAATGAGCCAAAATGAAAAATATGCACTGGATAACGTCATGTGTTACTAATTTTGTCACTGTTCTGGAGTCTTCAGGTAAGGGTTTTGTCTGTTCTTGAGCCTTGTCTGAGGGAGAGCATGAGATGTGAGTAAATGCGTGGCAAGGGGAGGTAACAACAGTGCTAACCCGGCCCAGGTCTGAGCTCTTCAGAGATTACAACTGAATTTTCTAAAGCCTGTCACTTCTGTGTGGGAGTCTGTTTGTTTTTAACAGTTTTAGAGATTGCAAACATTGTTCTGATGCTTTATTGCCAGTTGTTCAGTTGGAGGATATTTTTTGCTAAAATACAATAAATTTGGTGTGTTTGCACAATCATTTGGTTTTCAGTATCGGGAAACTCTCATTAAGCCGCGATCTGTGAAAAGTAGAGAATACAACTGCATTAAATATTGTTGAAATGGTTAGTAATGAAGTTAATAATTAGGTAAAAACAATGTTTAATGAGATTTGGTTAAGTAAACATGGCCCGGGTCAAAGTGACCCAGGAACATTACTGGTGTTCCTCAGAAACGAACATAACAGGAGGGTTAAGATCTTATTATAATGGGTCAATGCTCTTCCTGATTTGGTATTTTTCAGTGGTGTATCATCAGGCAGTGCAGCCAGTGCAACTGCTCTGGGGCTAAAAAAATAATCAAATAAAAGCACCAATTGCAAAAAATATGTATACAAAATCTTGTACTTTTTTCTTGAATAAACTAACAAAGCTATTACTTTACTTTGTAGATTTTCTACATAATGATGAATGATCGTAGTGGTTTCAAAATGGTACTGCAGGGTAAATGCTCTGTGGGTTGCGAGTCTTTCTGGTTTTCTGATTGGACGATCAGCAATGCAGCTTTAGAACCAAAACAAAAAATATAAACAAAAACAACTTGGGCATTATGTAAAATATATTTTCAAGTATTAATAAATCAGAAAAACTAATATTGTTAAAACTAATATTGTTTACCTCATATCTTGGCACACATATGGGTAATTTTTATAAAATATAAACTATATATACTGCTCATTGCACCTTTAATGCAGGAGCCTTAAAAAAAATGCTAAGTGTGTTTCATAACTTTTGGGCTCATTCTGAAAACTTGCACTAGTTATGCCACTGGGATTTTTTTTTTTTTTTTTTTTTTTTTACTATTACTATTACTATTACTATTATTATGAACTAAAAAACTCCTTTGAGAATACTCTCTAATCTCTTTAAATAATACTCACTAAGATATCCTCTCATCTGTTGGGAGTGAAACACAAGCCAGTTTAAAGCAAAAGTTCAGTGAAAAGTTGCCGATTCATGTCTTCACTTAAAATGACTTACATGGTTAGATTCCAATACTCAAGTGAAACAATTAAAAGCCGATCCTTTGTGGAAAAGAGTTCAAATAAAGTGTGTTCCTTAAAAACCTTTCAATTCTAATCTCAGAAAACTCACACAAACCCAAACTCTGTCCCAGTGTGACAAGTACACGTCCACTTTTCTGCAGTTCAAAGAAAAACACAAACATTTCAGTATTAAAATATTGGCTTTTATGTGCATTATTATGTTCACGTTGCTGTACATCACTTCTTAAATGCGCCTCGCTGTGTGATGAGTTGAGTGGCTTGTAAAACTGTCAGAGCTGCCTGTTAGCGCAGCGTTTAGCGGCGTGTTAGAGCCACCTGCACGCTGACCATAATAATCGTCGAGCTAAACTTAGCCGCTCCTGCTGGGGAGGGGGGCTAAGACAACATAATCCTAGTGGGAGCACAGCTGTTTCTCTCTTGATTACTGGACGGATGAAATGAGTACAACCATAATACAGCCTCTGATGTTAAAGAGGAAATGATAAAGGGGAAATATTATGCAAAATTTACTTTTCTGAGCTTTCTACCATGTTTTAATGTTGTTCTCTCATCAAAAACATACCTGGAGTTGTGTTGACCAATCAACAACAAGCCCTCTACATCCAGTCTGCTCTCATTCCTCCAAAAAAAAAATAAAAAATAAATAAATAAATAACACTGATTCCACACAGCTATTTTTCATTTTGTAGTAAAATGGCATTATACAAAAAGTTTAAGGAAGTGAAGTGCTCTTTTTCTTTCGTTGTGTTCAAAAGACCGTCACAGCTATGCACTCTGCTGCCCTCTATTGGTCTCTTCACCTGTTTCTTTAGAGCACCAGTAGAGTACTTACTAAAAACGTTGTCTTTTAGTCAGATGATGCTTTTAAAGTTTATAAAATGTGCAGTAACCAAGATTGGTTTAAAAATGTGAATAAAAGCACTATATATCCCCTTTAAGGTATAAATAAATTAATAATAATAATAATAATAATAATAATAATAATAATAATAATAATAATAATAAAAATAAAAACACAGTTCAATACAAATTGTTTTGTCTATTGCTGGCATTTTACATCTTGCCCAGGGACTACAGCTGAAAACTAGCTCTGTAGCTAACACTGAAACACTGGCGCAATGTCAGAAATGTTTATCAATGTGTACTGTCCCAATTCAAATAAACAATTAAATTAAATACAAAATAAATAAATACCCATTATTAAAGGCCGTATTAAGAATGAATACAGGGTTAGAGATTTGCTGGCATTGGTTTGTTGGTTATCTGTGAACAATAAAAATCAAAAAGGTTAGTTAGCTCAGTGGCTAACTTTGTAGAGCAGGGCTATTCAACTTCATTTTCATTTGGCAAATTAGAAAATTACAAGATCTGTGAGGGCTGGATGGACAATCGACACATTACTGACTCAGCATTACTATTAAAAATACTAATGTACATTACACCTTACAAAAAATAAACTAGTCACACACCTGTTTCTTTTCTTTTCCTTTATACTATCACCCTTTTTTCCTTTTCTCACACAAATGCACACCTAGGGCTATGTTAAAAATAAAATAAAATAAAATCGAGTATCAAGCCTCGGTTGGGGCGATATAATGTTCAAAAGTATATCCAGAAATATACCTAAAAAACAATGAACACATTGTTAAAGCTAGCACCACTGTTGCCTTCACTTTCCAGGCCTTCTCAAGTTCTTCCTTGAGTCCTTGGTACTTGGTACTAGTTTCTCGTGTTCCTTTTTCCTGATGTTGCAATCGCTTGGTATTGCGATGTCAACCACAGCGACTTTCCTCTGCTGTTTGTCCATCACCACAATCTCTGCTTGGTTCGCCACTTACCATTTTGTCTGTCTGGATCTGGAAGTCCCACAGGATCTTCGCTCGGTCGTTCTCTATCACCTTTGGAGATTTGTAACACAACAACAACAAAAACACAAAAACAAGGGCAAAAAGACAAAAGTAAAATGTCTCAAAGTTACACAATATTAAGTCTGTTGTTGTCGGACTGTGCCAGTTTTACACTTGGTCAGGTGATCCAAGAAAGGCTGCTGCACATCAAAAAACTTATCAAGGTTATTTTCCAGGGAATACCTAATCCTCTCCATGTGCAATACACTAAGTTAAGGTAAGCTCAGTAAGCCACATCTTAAACAGAGGTACAGTGTCAGATTTCCACAATGTTAATATTACTTTCTTTGCAATTACCATTCCATACACAACTGTGGTCTGTTCAGAGGAGCTGAAACGCAGAAGGGAAGGAGAATTTCCAAACAATGCAATTTCGGAGTCTGGAACCAAAACCAATTAAAAATCTTCTGCCAAAGTTATACAGTTTAAGACAGGTTCAAAATAAGTGTGTCAAAGAGCCCTCTGTGGATTTGCAGCAATCACATAAAGGGGCAATGTTAGGGAAAAAAATGTGTGCAATTTAATCTTTGAATAATGAGGCCTGTGTAACACTTTGAACCGCATCAATTGATGCCTTGCATTCATAGAGCAGGACTGGATATTCTTTCAGCTCCCCTCCCTGTTTTGTTTGTTACCTCTTTTACTAAAACAGCCCAGTCTCTCCTCACACAGCCTTCTATTATTCTGTCTTCTAGTTAATGGATAAAACACATATTTTAAAGTCCACGTTGCTCATATTAAAGAGTCTTTTCAAGTGCCACAGCGGTGCATTGGGCTTTACACAGCCACACAGAGGTGACGCGTCAACTCACACCAAACGTGGCACGTCATGGCACTTAAAAGACTCTTTAACATGAACAACGCAGGACTTTAAAATACATGTTTTATCGTTTAACAAGCAGACAACGTGATAGAAGTCGCCCCAGGCTGTGCGAGAGGAGACTGGGCTGGGCTGTTCAAGTCTCTGTGGCACTGAGTGGAGCAGGAGTTGGTGCCACTCTCTGTGCCCCGCTGCAGCTCATCTCTCTCCCTCTGCGTTTACATGTGTCTGTATTTACTGCAGAAACACGTGGAGAATGTGTTTTCACCAAGCTTCACTTCAGTGACGACTCTACTGGAGTCTATGAGAGGGCTTGCGTGTGCAGTGGTAGAGTCATTCATAAATATGTATTGCATTTTTACAAATCTGCTGCGGGCCAGATCAAATTTTTGTTGGGTCAGTTTTGCCCCTGAGCCACGAGATGAGAGGCCTGATGTAAAGGCATTGTTGACTATTACTCAATAACACAGCTAATATGAATGATGTATAAATGGTTAAAAATACAATCTTAACTTTTGGATATGTGTGTTGGGCCATGAATAACATCACAGATTTTTTTTTCATTATTACTGAGCATTAAATACAGTATACATATTTTACAGTATACATTATTGTCCATAATGTCCAACATTTGTCCTCTGCATTTGACCCATCCTTCAATGCCGCTGGGGCAACCTGCCAGGAGCATTTGGCAACTGCAGTGCAACTCCCAGGGACCCTTCTCCAGAAGTTGAGCCAGGATCCTGACCAGGAGTCCCTAGCTCGACGATTAGCCTACTGTGCATGTTATAGGCTGATGGGAGAAGCTAGAGCACGTGGAGAAAACCCAAATCTTTTTGCTTTGACCCAAGAGTTCTAACCACTTTTGACAATAACTGCAACTGTCCACACCAGCCTTTCCTAAAGTTGCTAGTGTCGCAGCTCCCTTCAAAATCAAACAACCCCACGCAAACCCACAGCAACAAACCCCTCGCCATATTCAAAAGTCATGTTTTCCCCCACAGATTTCTATTTTAAAAAATTACAAAGTGATATTTTTAAACTGTGTCCACAAATGTCCAAGTACCTTGACTTGATTACATCACAGGAAGTCATCCACATCATCATCGTCCAACCTAGACCTCCGTTTGGCTAACATGTGACTAATTCACCAAGTATTCATCAGTGGATCCTTCACTACTTTGCATCAGCCAAAATCACCCAACTGAACCAAAGCTTATTTAACAAGTATGGATTATTTCCAAACTAAAATGTTGCTCTGACAGCCTTGGTGTAAATTGACGCAACTAAATAGAGCTGCTGCCTTAACGGCCCTGGTGTAAAGTCAGGGTTAGCGCTCCTACCTGCTCAAGCAGCAGGGAGGTTGTGGGTCCAATCCCCAGCTAGTCAACCCGCAATCGTTCTGAGTGGAGAAAAACATGAATGAATCCCAACTGGAAAACAAACCTCTCTGTAATTCTACTATACAGTATCTTTTTGTGCAGTGCATGCTTTAAATAATTGAATATGACATGTGGTAGCCTACCTATGTGAAAACCAATCTGAATATAAATATTTCGGTATGTAGCCCATTCTTACAACAGACGGCAGCATAAAACCAACAGTTAGTGGCAGTATGTGGAGAGAACAGCTGTGTTATAACAACGTGGCAGTCCTTTGTAGACACTTCTTCAGCCTCTCTGTCTTCTCCAGCCTAATGGTCTGTGTGTGTGTGTGTGTCTGTGTGTGTGTGTGTTTGCATGTGCACAACTGTGGGCTCCTGCCTGGCCACATTGTTGGTTTTAATGTATTTTTAATTTCCCATGAAGTGACTGGAGTCTTCGGTGACCGGCGCAGCATAATTGGCTGCTTGTGCGAACATCACTCAGCCTAACGAGTACGGGAGTATAAAGAAGAGAGGAGCTTCTTCTGCCGTGGGACAAGCCCAATGCGCAACCAACAAAGGCGCTATCCACACTCCCCCCATTTGCAAGAGAGTCGGGTTTTTTCCTGTCTGAAAGGAAGTCTCATTAAGCCAACCGCACTGGCCATTTTCTCCAGAGACGAGTAGTGTTTACCTGTTAGTGCGTGATAGAGGGAATGGTGCGTGAATGCAACCAATACAATTAGCTGCAGGCTGCATATTAGCACAGCTGCTAATGCATGCGTGGTCACACAAGCGAGCTAATTGTGTTCATTATAAAACGTATAGTAAACAGTACAAGCGATTCTAGGTTTTGCTGGTGTTTTTAATTGCAGTGAAGAATGAGGAAGTTGGTATCCATCAGAGATATTTGTGGAGACGGAGGCGCATAAGACAGGCTGGTCCATGTGCATCACACCCGCAGGTTAACTGACCACAATTAGGCATGTAGCGTGTCACGTCACATTTTTTCTTATGAGATCCCAGGAAATAATTAGGATTTTTTTTAAGTTCAAAGTGAAGTAGGCACATGGAGCAGAGCGGTGGTGTTGAAATAGAAAAAGAAAAGAAGGAAAGAAAACCCCAACTCACATCCCATTCTCCCCAGGAAACTTATAACTAAAAACAAGAAGGAAAGGGGGAAGGAAGGTCAGAACTTCTTCGTGCTGGATGAACAGACCTGTGAATACCAATATTATGTTCTGTATTTTTTCAGCTCAGGTAACCACCACATAAAAAGAAGAAAAAATTAACAGCAAAAGCTTTCCTAGCCACAAATCACAAAGGATTAGCGAGTGACAATAGACTTCTTATTTCTTATCTCTACGGGAGGTAAGGCAGAGGGACCTTAAAGGAACAGGCCACAGTTTTTCCATACTAAACTATGTTCTTCCCTGATCTTAGATGAGATGATGCGTAGCTCTCTGGTCTTTGTGCGTGCCCTGTGTGTCCTTTGCAGGCCTGGGGAGCGACGCTAATTGTTAGCATTTAGCTTTGCCAAGCATATCCCTATGGAACCAAACGCGGCTCAAGTTAGAAAAATTAAAAAATGAAAAGTGGCAAGTTTCTAAGCGGATAAAAATGGGTACTATAATGTAAGGTGTAATAACACTTTAGGAGCACTTTGGCATTGGCGCAGTGATATCTTCACTCCTAAAAAATTCTAATTTTTATCCGCTTAGAAAATTGCTACTTTTAATTTTTGTGTAACTGTACTTGGGTCATGTAACTACTCATGTAACCATATTTAAATCGGGAAAACGTGGAAGAGCTTGGTTGCTTCTAACTTGAGCCACCTTTGGTTCCATAGGGATATGCTTGGCAAAGCTACATGCTAACAAATTAGCGTCATTCCCCAGGCCTACAAAGGGCACACAGGGCACGCACAAAGACCAGAGAGGTACGCATCATCTCATATAAGATCAGGGAAGAACATAGTTTAGTATGGAAAAATGGTGGTCTGTTCCTTTAACTGGGAGACTGAGGAGTTGGTGACACTGAACAGCAGCAGACTAAGCTAGCTACTGATTTGGGTAATAGATGAATTTGAGAGTATACAGCAAGTGTGGTGTCCTGCTGTTGGGCCTAGCTTGCATTGCTAACAGATGCACACATATTATGGCCTGATCTATTAAGAAGGGTGCTAAAGTACAAGTGCAGTTTGAAAAATAGCATCTGCTCTTTGTGGGTGTGTTGTGTATGATTTACTATGAGTAACCGTGCAAATACAGAGTGTGGCCGCAGCGCCTCAATTCAATGCAGCCTGTCAATCAGCTGCAGCAAAAGGAGATGGATGCGTTTGAAACCTGCTAGAGGGGGCCAGTCCATGCAAAGCTTTAAAAACAAACAATATGTGATGGGATGGATACAACTGGATTTAACCCACACTGTCATAACGTAGTGCTCGGTCTCCACTGTAAAGACTTCATTAAATTTAGGCTTTCTGTTGCCATTGCCTTCAAAACACAGTATTACCATAAATGTTCCCCTTTAAAGCATTTTATTGAATTTTCTATGTCCCCTATGTGGACGAACATCAACAACAGTCTCCCCTCTGCAAAAAAAAAAACACACACATACTAAATATACACACAGATTTAGCCTCTGTAGAAGCGATGATTTGCATTATCTCTGCCTTGCATTCTAGCAAAACGCCTAATTTTACATCTTCATTAAGTCACTGAGTGAAATATAAACTGCACACATATAGCACCTGAAGTGTGCTAGCATTTGCTCCACTTTTAACACGTCTTATTCATTTAGCATGTACGCAAACCTTTGATAAATAAGGCCCTCAGTGTGCTATTTTACAGTAAACACAAACAAAAGAGTTTTGTCATATAGGATTTATTTACACTTTGTATTTACAAATTCAAAATCTTCTCTGTACATATTTTAGATTCGTGATCAATGCCTCCTGTCACCCACACACTCCAGTATTATTTGATTTCCTTAAGATCAGAAAGACACAAGAGGGGGAGGACCTTCTTTCAGTTTTTTACAAACAATATTTTCAAGTCTGGAGAAAAAAAAAAATACTCCAAAAAGATAAAATAAAGCAGATGAAAATGTTACTCAAGGATAGCCTCCTGGAGATTAGGCTTGTGTTTTTGAAGTTCGTCTGTGTTGCAAAGCGTTGAAAGTGGGCTCCAGCCAAGCCAAAACGCTTTCAGGCCTTCATCACCATGGAGACGGGTGACAGTGCAGAGATAGGCGCTGCTTTCATAATCATCTGTGTTTGTTTATTAACGCTCCTCTTAAAAAAAAAAACAACAGCAACAAAAAATAAAAAAAAAATAAAAAACAACAACACTTGTCGCCAATTCTTGTTTGGAACTGATGTCACACTGCGGCAACACTGGAGGAACATTTAGAAATCAAGGCCCGTGTATGACTGCCAAGCTCAATAACATTTCACTGCTAACACCCATTTCAGATATTGCAAAAAATCATTTCGGATCATTTTTTTAGGGCTGCTGGAAATCACATTAGGCTGTCTGGATGGATGTCTCTACTCGGCTTACACGCATTGACAGCTAATACAGCAGTTGTCAGCCTCCGGCAGTAATTGTTTCTCTATCTAGGCATGTCTGCTTACTCTATGCGACACTGTAATAATGTGTTCAATAAGGCAACTGAACTTTCTCAAAAGTAATGCTGTGGATGATGAGAGGAACAGTGAGTTCTGCTAAGCTCCTTCCCTCTTAGGTACTGTTACAGCTCTCCATTTTCACATGCACTACATGCTGACGCTTACATGGCACATCATACTCTGATTAAGATCATACAAATGAACAATTCCCTATATAATATCACTAGTTTGACTCGTGTTATTATAACGTTAAGAATAAATGCTATGTTTGTTTTATAAAGGGAGAGCCCTGCGGCGCCGTCAAAAACCAGAAACAGCTGTTGCTAAAAACCGCTAGCTTTTTTTGCGAAGAATAACAGCACTTTGCTGTTTTCTCTTGAAATTTGAAGGTTTAAGCTGTCACAAAGCCACTGGTAACTTTGGTAAAAAAAGGTGACAACAAGCAATAATGCAATTAAGATCAGAATACTCCAGGTGTCTTACTTCGATTATGGCTTATTCTGAATACGACCTTTATCAGATTAGGTAATTCTACAACAGTGTTTACATGACAGTATGCTCACATTCAGATTAAGATCGGAGTATTCTTATGCATGTAAACGCGCTCAACATCTTCTTATGTTAATTACCATTTAAGAGTTACAGTCAAACCCAAATTTATTCATACCCTGGCTCTGCACAATCACCCAAAATTCATGCACATCTGAGTAATCCTGTAAACTGAGCGTGTCCATTTCTCAAGAGCTGAAATCACTTGTTTTCACCGCTCTACGTGAAACCAGGAAGTGCTTCTGCACAAATGTTTCTAAAGCCCATACATCGTCACCAGACTCTTTCTGATAATTCCAGCGTTTTAATTGCTGTCACTATGAAGCAGTCAGCTCAATTATTTAATTTGTGCTAAGTAGCCATTTTATGCCCTGTCCATTCCCTTCTGCTGCCAGCAGGGGGCAACAGACACTTAATCCAAGTGTTCTCTGTAAAGTCAAAGTGCCAGCTCCCCAAAATAAGACATTTTACATACATAAACATTATTTTAAGTTATAAAATGTGAAATACTGATGCAAAGGTGTCAAAAAAAAAAACAAAAAAAAAAAAAAACAAGCATAATATAGGACTTTTAAGTAAATATTTTGGCCAGGGTATGAATACGTTTGGGCATATCCACTATACTACCACTTATGATTGGAGAGCAAGTATAATATAGGATTCATAATGATGCAATGCATAAGCTTTTGTAGGCTATAGACTCAGTACACACGCAGAAAAATATTTAAAGCATATATTTTCATTGTGATCATTATGTTGGTGTCACATTATGTTTTAATTTTATGAGATACAAAATTTTAGTTTTCATTAAAAGGGCTATATTATACAAAATTGACTTTTCTGAGCTTTTTACCATGTTGTAATGTTCCGTCATCAAAAACATACCTGGTGCTTTGTTTCATTGACGCCTTGAGTAATCCTCTATTCTCATTTTGTAGTAAAATGGCACCATACAATGACTTTAATGAAATGAAGAGGTTTTTCATGGCACCAGAAGAGTACTTAATAAAAATGTTCTCTTTTAGCCAAATTATGTTTTTAAAGGTTGTAAAACATGCAATGCTGTTCTAAGGGTGACCAAGACTGGTTTAAAAATATGAATAAAAGCACAATATATTATAAACCCCTTTAACAGTGAGCCATAATCATAAAATACATGCTTGAAATATTTCACTCCGAATACTGAATTAATGTGATATATGATTTTCACCTTGAATGGAACTAGTGAAATAATTTTTTTTGATGATATCTATATTAGGGGGAGTTGTTGCTTTTAAACGTGAGAGTAGATGTAATATGTGGTATGCTAATCTTGTCAAGCAGATCTCATTTTTTGCATTATTACATAAAAAGGTACAAGTCTGAAAACTGTGTGTGTATAACTTTTGCTCTCTGTGTGGCTACTGTATCTTCTTCTGTGCAGATCCAGCATAGCATGGCCCTAAGCATTCAGTGTGATTTAGAGCTTGCTGCCCTCAGACGAAGTATCGTAAATGCTTGAATATAAAGCAGTTTTCTACCCACTTACTGACTGCACACACATATCAGTCAGTTTTATCCAAATTTTGCAAGATTTTGTTGCATTTGCAATGTCTTTTTCTCCAGTTCCCTCCAGTGAAGAATGCAACCCTTATGTGTGGCTGCCTTGGTCACAGTTGCTAAGGGTAGGGGCTTAGTAAAATATATGTTGCTATGTATCACTTTATTTTTAGATTACATTTGATAGAGTGTATCTACAATGTAACTACTATGCTACACATACTGTCAGAAAATGTAATATCCTTGTAACTATGTCAGTGATTCTCAAATTTTTCGTTCCAAGTACAATCTTTAATGGACTAAAATGAGCCTAAATCTTGTCTAACACAGGTCTAAATCGAGGGATAAAATAGGAATTAATGCAGAAATATGCATTAGTAAAATAGGGCTAAGCCAAACCAGAAATACACCAGGACAAAACCAGGTCCAAACAGGATAAACCAATATTAAACAAGGGTTAAACCTGGACAAATCCCAAACCCAGTCTAAACCAGGAGTAAACCAGGACTTAACAGTGTCTAAACCATGACTAAGCAGTGCTCTACACTTCACTACTGGATTAAGCCTAAAACAGGACATATTTTGCAAAAAAACTCAAGTACCACCAGAAGGTCCGCTTATCACCATTGGTACCTGTACCACAGTTTGTAAACCCCTGAACTATGCTATACCTCCATAAGGATATTTTGTGTACTTACAGTTTCTGTAAATGTAATAAAAATACTTGTTACACTACTCTACGTTACTCTAGAAAAGTGCATTTTGCCTCTGCAACTGGGTGGTAGCATTTGGTAGTGTAATGTAACGTACATTTTTTTCCTTTTTTTTTTTTTTTTTTTGTACCGATACCATTTGTACCGAGAAACCTTAAGTACACAAAATTCCATGATGTAAATACAAGATAAGAACGTTATTACAGTTTGTCACTAGCTGGGAGTCACAGGGTACCTTACGATACGTTAAGCGATACATGGCTCACAATACCGATAATATCACGATATGGTGCTATTGCAATTACTGATATACTGCTCAAGAAAACCTACACTGTATCAGTGGATTTTTTTAAGGAAAAAAGAGTTGAGTTTGAGTTTTTTATGCCACTGCAGCAGCAGAACAGTTTGACTGATATTGATACAAAAATTACCAGTACTAGAAGTATCAATACTTTGGTATTGAGTCACACAACTCAGACTTCAATAAACAAGAAACAAAAAAACTCCTGTTTTCAAAAGTAATAAATCAACCATCAGTCAGCCTAATAGTTATGTTTCAGGTATTTAAATGTGCGCTGCTGCCCTCTACAGTCCTGGCAGAATACTTGATAACTTTCAGGCCACATTTGATGATGAAAGCATGACGAAAGTATCAATATCAGTATCGTCCCACAAAATATCAAAATATATCACAAAATCATTATTTTTTCCCAGCCCTATTTCTTACACTGTAGTTACATTGTAGTTACACTGTAGCAAGTGTAGTGTAAAATAAAGTGTTAACACTAAGTGTTTTAAAGCCAAAAACTAAATGTGCAAAAAATGTTTTTTCTCTTCTCAAAAACCAAGAGTCATTGTTGTCAAGTTAATTTAAGGTCACACTAAAGCAGGGTGTGTCTTGAGTCTCCAGAGTCAGGCACAACTTAATAGGCTTGTCACCTAAACACCATAAAAAAGACAAATCTTTAAAATGCTGATACAAAGAAAATAGTCCTTACAAAAAAGAAAAAGGCATTAAATTTACTGCATTTTTTGCCGTGTCTGAGAAAGTGGGTGATGAGGGGCTTGCGAAACTGGTGTTAAAAAAAAAAAGAAGAAAAAAAAGCTCAATGTGTGATCAAAGAGTGACGGCTGTGGGAGAAAAAGGGAAAAGTTCAGAAGAAGCAGAAGTGGCTCGTCTGTGCTTGTATCTCCCCTTCACACACCTCCGCACACCGCCTTTCTGGGACCGTCTGACTTTAATGGATGCTGGCGGAGTCGCGACAGGAGCCTCCGAACGCTAACAACACAGCACCATGTCGTGAATGTCTGATTACCCGCCAAGCCGCTCTCCTGCCGACATTTCACCAACATACACGCCTATGGTGAAGAGAGGTTATTGTCTGTCTGCAACCTTTTCTTGTCAATAGACACCTACACCTGGGCTCTGGCTACACATACAGAGATTTTCAACAAACATTTACGTCCACATGAAAGTATTTGGCAAAAATTCTCCACAAAGCAAAGCACCATTACAAATGCCCCAAAATGTTTTTTTCTTCAGACACCAGACTGTCTATAAGTAACAACAATTTTTTTTTCTGTCTTAAAGGGGAACCATGTAACTTTGCTTGTTTCTTCTTTGATTTGGTCACATTTTTCTTTTACAGAGCTCCCCCTACATTTCAATGTAAAGCACTATTTGTTAAAAATAAGTCCAGATGTGTGAGCCCTCGCACCTTTTAGTCACTCTAAGAAAAAAAGTCATCACTAGTGTGTTGTTACGACTAACCGGGATGTAGCACTTTCTCGCAAGACCAAAGACTTCAGGGACACGTGGCCTCCCATTCTTGCAAGGCTGGTTTTTTGCCAAGATACACCAGGGGGAAATGCAGGGGCCTTTACCCATGCCGCAACAACTTATTTTGTCATCACACTGACTCCGAAACTGTTTAATTAAGGTTAAAAAGTTACATAGTTCCCCTTTAAATATCAGCAAAAACAAATAATTCATCACTATGGAGAGAGAATATGGAGGCAAAAAGGTCAAGTTTCACTTTTAAACAGTCCAAATATTTCCAGACCTGGTACATGATGGGTTAAAACGTCAACATGAGAAGCCCAAATAAATGGGCTTTTATTTAAAAAATATGAACGTGTTGCCAGTTTTTGAACACTGGATGCATCAGAGACAACCGTAGCTGCTGTGAACTAGAGTTGGAAATACATAATTGCTGAGGTGATTTTGCGCTGTAAAAGCAAATGGCACACACCATGTTCTGGTTTGTAATTCTGTGATTTCTGTTTATCGGTTTACCTCAATCTTGTGTCTGAAGAACTTGTAGTGGCCATTTGAAATTGTCCTTTGTGGGACAAGCAACATTACATGCTGTGCTTTTGAGTAAAAACCTAAGAAAATTAATATAGAATACATGTAGCCAGGCCATAAATCAACTTTTCAAACTTGGGTGACAACCAATAATCCCATTCAAATCCTTACCTGTCTTATTTAAATTCAATGTAAACAAAAAAAAAAAAAAAAAAAAGGCGAGTTGTGATTGCACCTGTCAACAATGCGCTATCTCAGAAACCAGTCTGTCACTATTACACATAAATATAACATAATGCACACAGCTGGAAATGAATGTCACAGTGACCTCCATACGCAGATTATTACCACAGCATTACTGTTCAGCATTGGAAATCATGAGGTCCAATCCAATTCAAATGCATTAATATTTGGTTACCTTTCCACTGCACAATTGCAAGTGTGGGCTGGACCTTGCATTTTTTAATTTTTAATTTTTATTTTGTGGCTGTTGTTCTGACCGAAATCTTTGTTTTGAGTCAAATGCTTTGTTAATAACCAATGTAATTACCACTTAGCCACTTGGACGAGCCAGAAACCCACAAAAACAGTGCACTTGGAACTCTTTTGTTACAGTGTCTTAATTGAAATGTGTGGCCAGCAATTACATGACCCACTTTAACTTAATCACTTGCTACCTAATTATTTTTTTAGCTACGTCTGCCAAGAATTATTTGCTACTTTTGAGCTACTTTTGTGATATTACTGGGATTTTTTTTTATTTTTAATTGATAAATGTGATTAGCTGTAAGTGGTTATTTTACAGCCTTAACTAGACACAGAGCGACATACTTAACAGAATGAACACACTACGTTCGTCTTCGCTTTGACTGGTTTTGTCTTTGATGTGAGTTTGACAGGAGCGGCCCACAGTCCTGGTACTCTGATGTTAAAGTGGAACTGGGAGGGACGTGGTAAAAGAAGAAATGGGCTGCTCTGTGTGTGGGGCTGTGGAAAAGTGGGAGGAATACTTCCTTTTTAACTATAGAGCTGTTTGCACAACAATAGTTCAGGCAGAAAAAACCCCAAATAAAAATCTTAACATAAAACTGCACAGTGGGTCTGGAGTGTAATCTCTTGGGGCTGTTTACACGACAACGCTGGTCAGGAAAGTGCAACAGTCATGCCGTCTCTGATTTGCGTCTATACGGATACAGTCCTGGCTGTTCACCCTGCTGACAACGCCACAGAAGAAGCCATAGCTAAAAATTTCACTACAGTTTTTATATGCTGTGGTCTTCCTGGTTTATGCTACAAAAAAGGGGATCGTTATTAAAAGGAGAGAAATATGAAGCTATGAAACATAAAATAGCAGTATTTTGTGATGGCCCAGTCTGTCTGGTTAGGTCATCATTTTTACTGAAGATAGTATTTCCCAGTCTACATGACATGACACGAAAACACAGCTTCCAGCACTTTCAAAATATTGCATATTTGGAAAACGAAAACCCAGTTCTTGTGTAGACGAAAGGCCAATCTACAACTGAGTCATTGCTTATTTAGCAAAATGCATTGTTGTGTAAATGGCCCCTTTGGCTTCCCAAGTACCAATCATTAAGTTTCTGCCCGTTACTTGGAAAGATTTAAACCACTTTTAATAAACCACTATGCAGTCTTTGCATTTACTCTGCAGACACATGAGTTTTCTAGCACTTCTTTATCAACTATTTGATTTTAAGTTGATCTTAAAAAAAAAAAAAAAAAAAACAACAACATCACACTCATTGCAGTAGAGAACCTATGTCAAACATGAGGTTTACTTGCCAGTTTTTACACATTTAATCTGCCATTTTAATTCTGACTGCTGAGACTGGATAGACTGAAAAAAAAAGTCAACCTGAATCTGCACAATTTCTAAGATATACAACCCATCTGTAAACAAAGCATTGAGTTTTATGTTCCTGCACATCTGAAAGTAATGACATGGTGCCATTTGATTTTTTACTGCCGGAAAAGGAAACATTGGTACGTAGTGTTTTGGCTGTAGCCTGGCATGAATACTACAGCATGTAACTCTGTGTAAAACTGAGTGAACATAATGTGACCCGCTTTCAATTTTCAAGACTTTTGCCACAGACAAGCCGCATCTGGGACATCCTTGTATTAGTGTGTCATGAAGCAAACAAAGCACTGGTGAATCAAAATATAAAAAAAAAAAAGCAAAAGCAAAGGGTGTTGTTCCTTCAGGTGGTGACCAGGAGAGGGCTCAGATGTGTAAGCCATCTGAAGCCGTGCCCTTTTCGCAGTCATGCATTGTCTTTCTGAACTGAAAAAAAAAAAAGGTCACATTTTTGCCTTGGGGGAGAAAGAGGGAAAAACAATGTATTGCCATGGTGTTGGAAATCACAATAAGCAGAAAGGAGCATTTTCTCAGAGCGTGACAGAAACCCCGGGCGATGTCGGGCCACAGTCCTTGCATTGGGCCTGGGATTGTACTCCAGGGGTGCCAGCTTTAGCATCTCCGACATTAAGTTCAAGTATATACGCCAGAGCTGAATGGAGATATAATTTAAAAAGACGCTAAACTTTGTCCTTCGCAGTCATTGGTTGATTCAAAATCTCAAAGGCCCAATAGGGGAAAGGTTTTCTGAACGGGAGGCGGTCCTTCCAGTTAAACCTCGAGTTCAACAGAGAGGTGAGAAAGACAGGGTGAGTCTGATGATACTGCTGCAAAAGGCTCATCATCTCTTGTAGTGGTTGGGGGCGTCGGCGAAGGCAAACTTCAACCTGTAGGCTTCGGCCAGTAGGACACTGACTTCCTCGTTGCCCCAGTGCATTGTGGGTAAGTTCTGCAGAAGGATCATCAGTCCCTGGGAAGAGAGAGAATGGAATTAGAAACGCTGCAAATCGCCAAAACATGCCCAGAATTATTCATATTCTGAAGTATTGTTGAAGAACACAGAAAAATACAAAAAAGAAAAAGAAGAAAGACAAAAAAGCGAAATTATAGAACTTTGTTTTTCAAATTTGACCGTGGTTTAGATGTAGAAACAGTGCAACAAAACCTGTCCATGAAAACTCACCCAAATTTGCCCAAAATTCAGGACAACAACAACAAATCCTGAGAGACTCATACACCCTGCCAAATGTGAAGTCCACTATCTTCCACTTATCTCATTTTTCTTTTTTTAAGTAACATATTAAGCTAAAAAACTGCTGATCACCTAAATTAGCGTGACTAAAATGTATTACTGTATGGTTTATTTACACAAATTGACCAGAGCAGAGCATGTTTTTTTCAGGATTTTTAAAACATTGTGGACACCTTTGCGTCAGTATTTCACATTTTATATCCTAAATTAATGTACATGTATGGAAAATGTCTTCTTTTGAGGAGCTGTTGAGAACGTTGGAGGAAAGGGCAGAGCATAAAATGGCTAATTAGCAGTGAGACCGAGCGTTTTCAGCTCTTGAGAAGGGGATGGCCTCAGCATACAGATTACTCAAATGTGTGTGAATGAAATAAAATACTACTCCAGGTATGTTTCTGAGATGCAAACATGGTTAAAAGCGCAAAAAAATGAATATAGCATAAGAGGGGACCTTTAAAAATGCAACATAATGAATATTGAAATAATATATTGAGATAAACTTGCAATGGTGCGTCTTGTAATAAATGCAAACAAATAAAAACATCCTCTTTGTTTATTGCTGTGATGGCAGAGGAACAGAACACACCTAATTTACATTTTGTTTTTATGACATTTCAAAGTCTGGCCTCAAATTTCCTTGTTTTTTAAGTAAGTGCTACTTGCTGAAACATTATTTTAAGTTTTAAATGTAAGAAATACAAAAATATACAGACATTGGGGCGAATACAAAATGTAAAAGGCACAATAAATCAGCAGATGTTTCAGAGGAAGAGAAAGAAGCTGAATTCTGAGTGTGATGGCAGACGGCGGTTTATTATACTCTAAAGAATAATGTCAAAGGAAAAAGGCCTAACAAGCTAATTTTTAAATATAGCGTATAAGGATAAAATCAAGCTTTTATGTAAATGTTTTCATTATAGTTAATTACTGGTGTACCTCTGCCTTTCTTCTGAGCTATAAAAAAGACGTTAATCACTGAGCAGATGACAGAGCGCAAGTCACTAGAGAAATGGGTTTGAATTAAAACTTTACCTTTATATTTTTTAGGAAGAAAACAACACAACACAAAGTTACACAAAGCAATCTGATGTCCTTTTACAATTATCTAAGCAAAGAAATACTATGTTGTTACGTACTTTTTTTTCTCCTTTTGTCCAAATAAGTGCACACAAAATGTAGTTTCTGGCTACTGTTGTCCAGAGAATAAAAATAATCTTTCTTTTTGGTGCAGTTAATTACCACTATTTTTAACTGAAAAGTGCTGAAAGTGTTATTTCCAGTTGCTACGGTTACAGTGTGAGTGTTGTGTGTTTTATTGGACATATTTTGTGACTGAGGAGAGAATAAATACCGGACTCAGTTGCTTAGGGTACGTGAAAAGCGCTACATTATTGAAACTAAAAACCAGAGGAGACTGAACGTTTGGGGTAACTTACATGCAGAGTTTTAAATCCCAGCTAAAAACGCACCTCTTGTTGCACTTGCATTGTTTTTATTTATTGTTTTTATTATGTTTTTGTGTTTTTACAATTATATTTTTATTACTTCATATTTGTTTTTACATTTCCGAAGCTGGCCAGCACTTTGGGCCGCAGTTGTTTTATTTTAAATGTGATATATGAATAAACCTTGACCTTGGCACTATTATTATTAATATTTTTATACTTTTTTTCTTTTTTTTCTTTTTTTGCATATCAGGAAAAATTACCCAGATCACCTACACAATTCAGACAGTAATTGTGTTCTGTTTTCCTTTTTAGCACCGTTTTCTGCCTTTGGAAACAATTTAGTAACCCTACCTAGAAAAATATAACAAATCCCTGGCCAGCCATACCTATTCACTTAGGTAAAGTAAGACGGGTCTGTATGGCTTTCCTTATACAGCAATGTTCCCTAAAAATTCTACTGGACCAATTTTTATTGTATGTTAACTGTGCGATATCTTTCATGTGAGTCAAATGCAACTACATCCTATGTAGGGCTGCACAATATATCGCAAAATTATCGCAATATCAGCAAACGCAATATCTGTATCGCAAGAATATAAATATAAATACATCTGACAGAGATTTACACTGAAGAATCATTTTCCACCAGAGCCTTAAAATAACATGTGTTGTGACTAAATAAAAATGTTTAAAAACTAAATTTTTAGTGGTAATTTAATTAATTTAGTCACAGCTTAGCCTTGTTTTATTCCTGGTTTAATCTGTGTTAAGTTTGGATTTTGTCGCTGTTTTGACTTGTAAATACAGGAACTTACATTTTTGTAAAATGTAGTTTATTTAACTTACTATGTTCAAAAAGTAGGCTCTATTTTCGAATATTGCAATTTTCAACATAGTTATCAAATATCGCATGTTTTCTCCATATCGTGCAGCCCTAATCCTATGTTATAAACCCACCCGTGTGCGCTTAAGGACCAGCTGCCTCTGTGAAAAAACAATATATATATTTAAAGAGAAGTGCTAGAGCTAGGAAATCGGGAATGAAAGAATAAAGTGTCAAGTACAATTCAGCCCGGTCCCAGGCCAATCCCCAGATCCCTGTTTTGTACATTACGGTGTAAGTAAGAAGACAGACAGCACGGGCCCACAGTCCAATCTGCCCCGCTAATACGTCTCCTTCAGAGGGGAATGAGGAGGGGTTCGCAGGCAGACGTGGTGGCCTCGTGTGTGTGTGTGTGGACGTGCGGGACCGTCCCAGGAGCTTTCATCATCAAGGCTGAGATCGCCACTGTGACAACCAGGTTTACGACCAATCACGGTCCCTGATTATCACATGGAAGGACAAATTACACTGAGTCCTGGAGGCGTCCACACTCAAACGACTTCTTCTCCAGATGCAGCCAGAGAACGTGACCCCCCGTTACAACAGCACTTAGTAGATTTCAGTACAAGTCCAAGGACGTCTCAAAGTCTGAGCCAAGGCCCGAACCAATGTCCCAGGAAGAGGCCAGGAAGTATATTATAATTTGCATTTATTCAGGTAATTTTTTTTACATCAAAACTGTAAAAAAAACTTGCTTATATATGTCACTGTCAGTCAAAGTTTTATTAAAAAAGCATCTGATTGGCTTTTGAATAGTGATCATAAATACAAGAAATAGCTTTGAAGCTTGAGTGACGTCAAAGATTCACAAATACTGGTTTCGGCTGACTCCCATTAGAAGACTGTCATGTCACAGTCATGGTTATATTATCTTTAACACTATTATTGATCTTCTTGCTTAGACTGCTGCCCCCGTGACCCGGCCCCGGAAAAGAGGAAGAAGATGGATGGATGGACTTTATTGATCGCTAGAGTTTTTCTTTTCCTTTTAGCTGTTCACCTCAGGGATTGCCAGAGAAAATCATCTTCCTCCATTTAGCAGTATCCTCTGCATTCTCTTCATTTACACCATGTCCTCTTTCACTGCATTCATCAATCTTCTCTTTCATGGAAGCAAGCTTGTTTCATCAGATTTTACCTTTGAATTTCTATCACTGAATTTTTTAACACTGAAAAGTGTCTCAACTTTCGTGTTCAGTAGCTACTGTAAGGGCCGAATGTAAACAGAGTGTGTGCCAATGGTGTGGCTACAGTGAATGTTAAATTACAAACATTTAACTAACATTTTCAAGAGCTATATTTTTAATGTCTTGTTTGTTAAAAGTAATAGACAGCTGTTTTAAATAAGTAAAAAAAAACACACAATTAACAAAAATACCTTGCCAAAAACATTTCTGTTTGCGCATGTGCAAATGAAGTGGCAACTAGTGCCTCCAGTATGAATGAGGAAAATGACACAGATGTTTCATGTTAATTTCTTGACACCACGTTTTACACTCAAATTTTGGCCAATTGAATTTGAGGACTCGAAATTATATGCACTGGATTTTTGAAAGTTTTTTTTTTTAATTTGGAAATTTTGATCAATGAAAAAAATACAATGGAAATGAGATACTCAAATTTTCAGAGACAAAACAATTCAGACACTTTTTTAGGTGTTAAAAAATTCAGTGGTAGAATACATTTACAATTCAGAATCTGATTAAACAAGTTTGCTTCCATACTCTTTCACTCTCCCTTTTATCCATAACAGGATGTCTGATAGCCAGCCTTTAGTATTTAACCATACTCCAGTGTGGTTTATTATTCAATTATTTGCAGTTATTATGAGCTCTGTTTATAACATCTATGCTTTGCCCAAAATACTGCCCTCATTACAAATATAGCATAGCTCCTAAATTTCATTCAGTTTTTAAAGGTTCTTTGCTGAACACTGGTAAGGCCAGTCTCTGCGCATTACTTTTTACTTTCATTGTTTGTAACTTTTCATAACAATGCTATTATATACCATTTCTCTGGGAGCTCTTTAGCTGTTTTGCTGTCTGTCGTTGGTCTTTAGGGCACAACTATTGTAAAAAGTAATTTCACAATGCAAATGAATTGTTCTGGTCGACCAGCACTTCTTTTTGCCAAACTAAAGAAAGGCCATTTGGTCGGACACGGTCTGCTAAGCGCTCACACCAGAAATTTTCAAATTTGGTTCAACAGCAGGTAAGGCATAAAAGGTTCCCCAATAGGTCGGCCACAGCTAACTCTATCAAGTCATGCATCACTACATTTTCATGCACGGTCCATCCTCGTCTTTCCAACCGCTGAGAAAGTCAAAGTACACAAAAGTTTAAGTGGAAGTATTTACTACAGCCACAACAGTGTGTGTGTTGCTCCCCTCCCACACATTAAACTGAAGGTGTTTGGCGCCATTAATTTTTTTCCTTCCTGGACCGTTTTAATGAGTCAGTGAAACGACCCCGGTGACTTTTCAACAAAATGCATTTGTATTCCACGAGAGGGTGAAAAAGTACAAGTTTTCTTCGAACTAATTAGGCTCAAAGCTGCCATGCAGGCTGGATATACAATAAAAAAGACTAACTGTGGTTCCACCTCGCTATTAAAAAGTAAACATAGCCTTGACATTCATTACAATTTGAAACACTTGCCTATGGCCTGAAGGGTAACTGATGATTATTTAGTTGACATTTTTGTACTCTAGCTTTATCAATCTGTCAAAGTTTAACAGTAAAGCGAAGCATAATTGGCCTCTAGCACTACGAAGAAAGGACTATTGTTCTACTAAAAATAATCTTTTTAAAATACTGGCTATCAACATCACAACACAACTGCTTGTAACCTCTGCCAAGGAGGTTATCTTTTTGCAGGCATTGGTTAGTTAGTTGGTTTGTACTACTCCTTTACAATACTACTGAACTACAGCTCAATCCCAAACATATATTTTTTATTAATTGTGACTTAGTTAATTGTCTAGTGTCAGAGTATCAACAGTATCAGCACTATATACCTGCCCAATAAAGCTTCTAATCCCCTGTGATAATCCCATTTTAAGGCTCAGGATCTCGCAAAACATTTTTTTCAGGATCTTGCAATACTTTCTTAGGATGTTGCAATTTTTTTTCACCATGCCCCTCCAGCGCTCTGTAGTTTTGCAGACTATTTACCATCTAAACCCAAAGTTGTGGCTACTGAGCCCCAAGCCTTCTCCTTTACATTGTCCTTGTAAAATGTGTTTGTTGTCATAAATTAAATTACATTTCTCCCCCTTAAGAATGAACTTCTTGTCATTCATGGTGAAGTCCTGCGTATGATGAGCGATGTTTACATTACGGTTATATTTTAGTGAGCCTTAAGTTTGATAGCACAGCAGATGTTAATGTTGACACTTGGCGCTTAGTTCCTGTAGCTCGGTAAATTGTCGTCGAGCTGCTCGAAAAATAGAACTCCAACCCATCCCCTGTTGAGTTGGTGTATATTTGGGGTAAGGGAGAAATTAATTGTTTTTGTGTTTGCTCTAGATCACAGTCTGGATGCAGGAGTGTTTTTAAGGATTCTGTACCATTGTGAGATAGGAATGTCCCAAAAGCCACAAGGGATCAGTATATTTTCTGTTCTTTTCTGTTCTATTACTAAATGCATTCAGCCCTTGAACTTGCATAGCACTGGTTTGAAGTCCAGGTCTGGGCACTTTACCATTGTGGGATAGGACCAATGCCTTACCAAATGTCTGTGTTCCCCCCCTGAGTGGTTCTACTTCATGGTAAATTAACCATCAGAGATGCTCAATTGAAAAGATCACAACCTTGACTTTGAAATGCTGACCTCAGTTGCTTTTAAGTATTAGTACTCTAAGAAACGTAGGGAGGTTGGGCACTGCCATCTGTATTCTGCAAGCCTTTTTCTCATCTGTATTCAACATCGTCCTTCTCTCAGCTCTCCCCTTTCATTGCTCAGCCTCTTCTGTTCACATACATTTGAAATTCAGCAGCCGGCGGTGCACGCATACTACGAGCGGTGGGGTTATGTTTGCCTCATCACGTGAAAACAATCAGAAACCTGAATAATAAAATTACTTCTGAAAAGGTTTGAACTGTAGATGTCCCGCGGAGCGTCTGTTCGGAGCATTAGGCCGAATACAAATCAGCCAAAGCTAATAGTGTGTTTGAGAAAGAACAAAGGGAAGAGGGTAGGGATAAAATGGTCAAAACAAATGATTTGATTTGTACAGAGCATAGGTTTGTAAGCCGTTTGGAGCACGGTTTATAAGGATCATTACTTGTATGTAAATATGTGTATGCTAAGTGTAGTATAACTGGTCCAGGTTGCCTAAGGCTATACAATGCGTACTGCGCTACTGTACTCACGGCCCCAGGCCTTCTATAAAAAACAAAAGCACTCCCAATAGAATAAACCGGCAGTGCGTCTACGAAGCACACAGCCTTGTTATGATTTGGAGGAAAAAAGTTATTAGGACTGCAGTACTACTACTATTTTCCTTTTGGCTTTCACCACAGGAAATTATCTGTCTCCTAGTGAGCAGTGATTTTCATTTTGATTTGGCAAAGGTTTTATTCCAAATTCCCTTCTTTCCTCTCCATTTATTCAGGCTTGGGACTGGCACAAAGAGTAAACTGCCTTGTGAACCCCTGAACAGTAAAATATAATGTTTATTTGAGACACAATATACATAAAAAAACAAACAAAAAAGCAACATTTGGAAATTCAAATTTTTTTTTTGCTAGACTTAAAACACTCCTATTCTCACAAGCTTTTGGTTGATTTAAATTTTATTTTTATCCTGTTTTTATCTTGTTTTATTTGTTTTTAATTTTTGTGGTATATTTTTTTTAAATCAGTGTTTTATTTTTTCTTAAATATATTGCTGCTGAGTTGTTTTTATGTATTTTTTTGCACTTAAGCACATTGAGTCTATGTATGTCATATGAAATGTTCTATATAAATAAACTTTATTATTACTATTATTATTATTATTAAAAGACAACTATGTTTGTGCTATCAGTGAGCGGGTAGAGAACATTACAAAGTGGCGCGGTATTTATCATTTAGGGTACATGCTATAAGATGTGATGCTATGATTATTGTACTAAGCTCTGTTAGTGGTAAACAGGACATTTTTCACTGTTTCTAAAATGTCAGCTTTAGTATCTGAACATGTGGCATCAAACACATCAGGTATAACAATATAAACACCTGCCTATTATTGCCTGCCTAACATGCGGCCCATACTCATCAAACTGTGATGCACTGTGTATATTTCAACAAATTTCTGAAAAAATCTGAACCTACAAGTTAATGTAAAGAAAACGAAGGAGATTATTGAATCCAAAGCTAATGGGAGACCACACTACGATCCTATAAATATCTAGGCGTTCAAGTTGATGGAGAAATGAGCTGGCACGAGCCTGTAACAGGTGTGTGTGCGAAGATACATCAACGCCTATGTTTGAGTGCTTTGAGTGTTCACAGAGGTGGAAAGGTGTAACCCTCACAAATTATATTAACGTTAGGACTTAGTTATTGCAATGGGATGTATACAACCGAACACAGAAAACCAGGTTCGTTATGGGAGCTTGTGGTGAATGGAAGACAAGAGACATTAAATTTGATTTAAATGAAAAAAAATGTATTGATATAAAAACAAATAAATAAAAAAATCAATACATAAATTAGGGCAAAATTATATTAAAAAAAGGCACAACAGAAAGAATTCAAATACACATTGACCTTAAGTTTAGTTCAAGTTTTTCGAAATCCACTGACTGCGCATTTAATTCACACAAAAAACATTCAAAGAAACATAAGGCGTCCGAGGTCCGGAGATAATAAAAAAAAAAATTGTCCTACACGCTCGCCACTCGGGAAGAGGTTTCAGTGGGTCCAAAAAAAAAAAAAAAAAAAAACCTGACCGCTGAATTTTAGAACTTTACGTGAGGTTTTTCAATTTATGGGTAGTTTTATCCACACTGCTCCACACCAGCCATGCACAGCCAACAACAGTGTTGCAGGAAGTCAGAGCAGGAAGTTGCTTGGGAGCGATTCCCTTTTATGACAGCGCCACTTGTGGCTGGGCAAATCAGTGTCAGCTCACTCTATGTGACGTGGGTTACAAAGGCACTACATAAAAATATGACCATTTACCACTGGGTTTTTGGGGTCAATCAAAATATTATGTTGACTTTTTCCGAGCTAATATTAATTCTGTTTTATGGTATAGTCAGCTAGTTTTGTAACCTGACTGTGAAATATAAATCACAGAATCTCAGGTCAAACTAGCAGGTAAGATCATGGGTGTGTCCACAAATCATCTTTGAACAATCTGCTATAAGACAGGCTCGTAAGATCTTAGCAGACTCCTCTCATGTATTGAACTCTGAGCATGAGCTACTGCTATTTGTGTATGCAGCTGGCCCTTGCTGTGAGACAAATTTCTCCCTGGAGACAAACAAAGAAGTCTAAACCTTAACCAGCATTAACTTCTCCTGCAATTTGGATAGGACCACAGGGGTCAGCCTTCACTACCCATCTGCATCACCTGTGGCCGGTTCACCACTGTTCCTTCCTTGGACCATTTTTGATAGACACTGACCACTGCAGACCAGGAACACCCCACAACGGCTGCAGTTTTGGAAATGCTCTGTCCCAGTCATCGAACACATTAACTTTAAAGACAAAATGTTTAATTGCCAGTGGTCATAGTGTTATGCCTGATCAGGGTGTAAATAAAAATCTGCTTTTGTTGCTATGTTAGGCACGTTTTTATCCAAATTATGATTATGTGGAAATAAGCATGTACAATATTTTCCTGCCAATGCTCCAAAATGTTATTAACTTGCATAGATCTTTTCTGAGGCAACAGTTTGAGCAGGTGTGAATACAATGGCACTTGGAATCAGACCAAAGCAAATTGAAGTTGGTTGAGAGGAGGTGGTCTCAGCCGGTCGATGGTGGCAGTGACACAGTCTAGATGTTTCTCATATGTTTGAGTTCTTTGTTTTTCTGTTTAAGTAGGCACTAGTCTGAAATTCAATAAGAAAGCAGTCACTGGAGGATTGGGCTGATATATAGCGGCTTGCTTTGTCAACAGAAAGTACACCACATAAAGTATACTTTATGTTCTATAGACCAGCCCAGAATACGAGTTAACAAAATACCTCTGAAAAGAGAATATATCTGGGATTTTTTTCACCTAAATCAAAAATATCAATATTGGATGTTAAAACTGAAAACTATAATTAAGATTTTTATGGTCAATTAGGGCTGCATAATATATCGCAAAATTACTGTTATCGCATTATCAGCAAATGCAATATTTGTATCACAAGAATCTAAAAATATCACAATAACGCTGTGGTCTTCCATCTGACAGAGATTTACACTGAAGAATCATTTTCCACCAGAGCCTTAAAAGAACATGTGTTGTAACTAAATAAAAATGTTTAAAAAAGTCCAGTTTTAGTGGTAATTTAATTAATTTAGTCACAGCTTAACCTTGTTTTATTCCTGGTTTAGTCTGTGTTAAGTTTTGATTTTGTCACTGTTTTGACTTGTAAATACAGGAACTTAAATTTTTTTTAAATGTAGTGAATTTAACTTACTATGTTCGAAAAGTAGGCTCTATTTTCAAATATCGCAATAATATCGTTATCGCAATTTTCAACATCGTTATCGAATATGGCATGTTTACTCCATATTGTGCAGCCCTATGGTCAATACTGTGGAACAAACTTATCAATGTACAAAATACACAAAAAATGTGACTAATAATAATCATAATAATAATAATAAAGAAAACCAAGATCTTCTCGTTGAGGGGTAAATGCTCTTTCTGTTTAGCCACAAAACCCTCATATCTCATAATGGTAAAGAATCCCATAAAACACTCTTGAATCTTTGAATCTAAACAGTGTAATATTTAGACTTTATGCTTTTAATTGACCATTTCGACACAAATACCCAAAACAAGGAGAAGAGATTAGTGGGGAATGCTGCTATTGATTCACTGTTTAAAAGCTAAGTAGACCAACAACCAATGGGAGTCATTCTTCATTTCAATAGTACCAAAATAATGTTTATATACTTAAAAAATGATACTTTACCATCAAATGAGTTTCTAGTTTCTGTAAAGGTAAGTAACAATTCACTGAAACAATATTATATGTTGCAAATGTGTTATAGCTTTAAAACAACTAAATATTTAAGAATAATTTAAAAAATAAATTTGTGGGAATCATTGCTTACGCTTTTTCACAGATAATTTCCATTATAATATGCTTTTAGATGAACAGTTTTCCTCAAAAGAAAAGAAGCATACTACACATATGATACACAAATGATAAAAAAGATGAAATGAATATAGTGATATAAGCAGGTTACTGTTTGTACAGGATTTGGTCCCTACAAGCTTGATGAAAAAGGCACAACTGTAATATCTCTGTTTAATTAATACATCGACTATTGTTTATAAGACTAATAGGATTTAATTCATGAACAACACAAAACATTAGGATCTGAGGACCCACTGCAGAGCTCTTTAATTATCACCCCGAGCCAAATGCAAAACAATAATTAACCCAGTTTAACCTCTTTTTAAGTTATAGTTTACTCAGCAAATTTAATTTACAAATTATATTATCAATATTCGCAGCATATCTCAATTTTTTGGAAACACAAGGAGAAAATTAATTCACAGGTTCATCTTCTGCTACCTATGGTCTTAATGTTTGTCTAAGCCTAATAAGCAGAGAATCACCAGAACCTACTGCTTGAATTTTAGGACTGTCACATATGATTTGGGATGTCTACACGATACTGTTATTGGTATTTTATAAACAGAAATTAAATTGTAGTTATACATTATTTTTGGAGATAAAAAATGTGACTTACATGGTTTTCTAGAACAGTGGTTCCCAGCCTTTTTTGCCTGCTGAACCCCCCCAGGCTTTTTGTTATTCCATGAGTACCTCTTTCATAGGGGATTGATAATTTTTCAAAAAGATAAAAATAATAATAATAATAATAAAATAAAAAAATACCCCCCCCCCCCCAAAAAAAAAAACAACTTAAAAAACATATACTTGTTGTAAATGCTAATTCTCCTGCAGTTTTTCTTTTAAACTCAAATGCCTTTAAAATGAAAAATAAGAATAACTATAATATAAACTCCTGTTACATTATATTATTTTACTATTTTTTTATGTTTTACTCTATATAGTTGATTTTTATTATTTACTGCATATTTTGTCATCTAAAATTAAAATTACATGAATAACTATATAAAATGAGCTATTAAAGCTAAAAATATATAACAATATAACATACACATATTCTTTAGCAGTCATATGTTTCAATAGTTCAATGTGAAAAAAGTGCAAATATTTTCTTATCATCTTGGAAATAAATTATGAATAAACAAATTCCAAGTTCCCCCTGTAAAATACTCGCATACCCCTAGAGGTCCCCATACCTCGGGTTGGGAAACACTGTTCTAGAAGGTCCGATATGCTTTTTTCAGTATTTTGAAATAGTTTTGTACACCTTTGCATTAGTATTTCATGTTTTATACATTGAGGAGCACTTCCTGGTTACCTGGTCTATGTAAAGCTGTGAGATTAAATGTTTTTAGATCGTTAGAAGAGGATGGGCTCAGCAAACAGGATTACTCATACAGTGAACGAAACAAAATACTACTCCGGGTATGTTTTTGAAGTGGAAACATTATAACATGGTTAAAAGCTAAAAAAAAAAAAAAAAAAAAAAAAAAGTGGTTCCCAACCTTAAAATGTTCATATAAAACATCTTGTGCATGCTAATTCTTCTGCATTTTTAAACTAAACTAGAAAACAAAATAAAAATGATAATCTGTCTGCCTTTAAAATTAAATATAAATTCCACATTGTATGTCCAAAAAATAATAATAATCTTAAAATTGACTACAATAAGATATTACCTAAAAATATATAAACCTAAAAGTGACATAAAAAATATATTATTCTAATAATATTCTTCAGTGGTTTCACCTTCTTTTTATCTGTCATTGAGACACTTAAGGTTTTCTTTCATGTTTTGATAGTTCAGTATGAAAAGATTGCAATTTTTTTCTTATCATCTTGGAAATAAATCATAAAAAAGTGCTCATGTACTCCGAGGGGTCCCCATACCACTGGTTGGTAAACACTGTCATAGGGGACCTTTAAAGAAAATCTATGTAATCATGTTTTGCGCCAAAAAAGTTAGCCAAATTCTGTATCATCCTTGTAGCGGCCTAGACATTGTTTTAAAATTGCATCACGATTCATTTTTATGCTTGCTCATTCAAATCTTTTGAATCAATTTTTAACCACATTGCAATGATGTATTGTTACACCCCAAGTCAAAACAGCTCTGTTTTGCAAGAACTATCCATTTCCATTACCCACAATGTCAACGTTAATACGCCTTATGTGTTACATTTGCAGATTCCGCTTTATTTTATTTGGTAATTTACATTGTTTCTGGTTCAAAACACTCTTGATCACTTATAAAAGAACCACAACAAACAGAGCATGTTTACTTAGCTTTCCCAGGGGGCTGTGTACTGATTTCCTCTAAGATGAATGGGAAAATTACATTAAATTCTTCCACAGCAACAGCATGCTAATGCCAACCATTTCAACTAGTCTCTTAGAAAATTACACTGTAGATTGTTTTGGCCTTAAAACAATCTCCAACAGTCTCTAAATGAGTAAGTGGGAAGAGAAGGGGGGGTATGTGGTTCTTTATAAATTCACAATAGACACAAATTACTATTCTACAGGAGATGGAGCAACCACAGTCTAATCAAGCACTGTAGAGAGTGTTACAGCTGTTAGCCAAAACACACACGCCAAAACTCACACCGCCGCCGTGAGTGAGGGGCTTCATTAAGAGCATATTTCCGCACAGTAAACCATCTGTTGGCTATCACTTGTGTCGGCCTAATGACTTTAATATGGTTTAATTGCATACGTCTCGCCGTCAGGGGGGAAACGGTGCGCGCTCCACTCCACACAGGTGGCACCACTCCAAAATGAGAGGCCCGGGAGTGTCTGAGAGTCGGCAAGAATTTCGAGGGAATCCAACAATGTGTCTGTCGTGGGGAGTAAAACGTCTATTTTTATTTTTATTTTTTGTTCCCTAAGACAGTGGTTCACAATCTTTTTTGTCTTTTGTACCCTATGGGCTTTTTTGGACATAAAATGACTACCCCCTTGATGATTCTTCAACACTGCCCTATGACCGTGAACAATAATATGCATTCTACCAATATACAGGATATTTGGGAAAACGGCTGCACATAATTAGACAAGAGGGTATGTGTGATAACTTACAAGTTGTCACACTAATTGTTTGTAAAGCTCTTTACTGCTGATGTAATATAGGGCTATATAAATAAAATTGGATTTCATTGAAATTGACTATAAATTTATTTGGGATTTACCTCATTTGAGTTCTACTACTGATTAGACAAGTGTTTTTTTTTCTGAATTTAAACTCAAAGGATGGTTAAGTTGGGCATTTTAAAACTAAGTTGCATAATATTGTAAACAGAGGAAGTCATTATTCTTTTTTACATATGTCCATATAAATAAAAAAATTAAGCCATTGCTATTTATTTCAATACTGTTAATAACCAAGCACTATCCACTCTGTATCTGTATCTGAATCTGAAGGTACCTATCTAGGGCTGGGTACCGTTAAACAATGCCTTTTCTTGAAAGAAACATTAAACAATTACTGGTTTTATTCAATACCTAGTGAGACCTTTAATGTTCCTTTGCATGTATGAATCAAATAAATAACAGAATAAATCGTACAAGATTCTGGTTTTAGCTTACAGATTTTTTTCTTTTATTAAATATTATTGTGTTTTATGATTGTAGAAGATGAATTAGCACAGCATAAGTATCAGAAAAAGTATCACTTGGATATTGGTATCGAAAACCAGGTTTCGTTTAAGTACTGGTATCAAAAAAATCTGAACAGTACCCAGCCCTAAACCTAGAGGCGTCCTGTTGAATAAAAAGTGTATTTCTGTCTCAAAAACCTATTACATTTTATACACAAGATAATATTAACATTGCTTTTTAATGGTGCTTATTATGTAGGTATTTTCTTGAAGGGGTTATATTATGCAAAAATGTACTTTTTTTGAGCTTGTATTCTCTGGCGCTGAGTTTCTGATGGTTCAGAACACTCGGTTTCACGAACCTCCACCCACTACGGAAAGCACTCAACAATCAACCAATCAACAAGCCAGCTATATCCAGGCTATTCTCATTCATTTATCAAACAAAATTTGATCTGTTTTCATGGATTCCCCACATTTTTCATTTTGTAGTAAAATGGTATCATGCAAAATAGTTTAAGGAAATAAAAAGCTATTTTTCTATAGTTCTGTTCATAAAAGTTCTGCTTCTGCTGCCCTCTGCTGGTCTGTGTCTTTATGGCAGTAGTAAAGTAATTATTAAAAAAGCTTTTTTTAAGTCACAATGTTTTAAAGGCTGTAAAATGCAGTGTTGTTCTAGAGGTGACCAATATGAATTATTTTATTATAATAAAATATGGAAGCATAATAAATTTCCTTTAAAGGCTGCCTTGATTACCATTGAGCTGGAGGTATAGCCTTTTACTGCAGTTCATCTCCTGAGGTCAAAGTGGAAAAGATACTGCTGCTGACTGAAAGCAGAGCTAGTGAGGTGTGCACACTCGCACTTATTCAGCCATGAACATCCATTTGTCCTGCAATGCTAACAAATGCATTGATTCACCATTACTGTACACGCCACATTATACAAAAAGGCAATTAGGCCACATCTCCTACACTTGGCAGAGTTTAAACTGGTTAATGGCTATAGATACTGGGAAGAAGGCAGATTGTCAATAGACTCGGTGCAAAGACTCCTTAAAAAAAAAAAAAAAAAAAAAACAGAATGGAAAAGCACCAAGCATGGAGAGCTGTGTCAAGTGAAAGATACAGTTAACCTCAATCGGCCAGCTGTTTCAAATCAATACTAAAGTCAAAGATGGCCAAGTATTTTCAGTAAGTTGCACATTCTTAAATATGTAACATGTTCATACTACATGTTTTTCATTATGCTTGGGTATTTTTCTTTTTTTCAAGCTTTTTTTCTTCTTTTGGTGATGAAACTAAATGTGTTACTTGATGCGCCATCTACAAGGCTGCAAGTACTTCAGCTCAAACTCTGAAGGCCTTGGCTGCCTCTCACAAACACCAGCAATAAGAAACGCACTTTACCCTGAGCTGACAATGAACAGTATTATTAGTTTTTAGCACAGGTTTGTCCCAGCTACTGCCAAACTATCTTTGTGTTTGTAGCTTTGCCTGAAAGTTACTCAGTGGCCCAGTTTATACTGTGCAGAGCATTTATTAAAAGCTAGTGTTGTTTATGTAGTGTGTGAGGCTTTATTTTTATAATGCTAACTAAGAAAAAAGGAAGAAAATAATTATAACGTGTCTTAGGGTTCCTACATTGAAGTTTGTAAGCAGCCAATCTTGGGAAGACTCTGATAGTGGAGTCTTGCTTCATTAGTCTTAAAGATAGTATATATAGATCGTGTATAATAATAATAATAATAATAATAATAATAATAATAAGCAGAATAAGAATAATAAAAATAAGAATAAGCATAATAATAATAATAAGTATAAGAAGAAGAAGAAGAAAAATAAGAAGTATAAGGAGAATAAGAAGACTAAGAATAAGAATAAAAAGAAGAATAAGAAGACTAAGAATAATAGTAATAAGAAGACTAAGACTAAGAATAATAATAAGAATAATAAGACGAAGACGAAGAAGAAGATGAAGAAGAAGACGAAGACGAAGAAGAAGAAGAAGAAGAAGAAGAAGAAGAAGAAGAAGAAGAAGAAGAAAATAGATAACCAGTGGTGGTGAGCTTCTTCTGTAGCCACAGCTGTCCTGGGGCAGACTGAGAGACACATGGCTGCCATGCTGCGTCTACAGCGTCTGAGAGTGGGACTGAATTGTCAACCATTCGGTTACAGGACGACCTCTCAATCTCCTGACCCACTGTCGATCCAACTTTGTTCCTTTACTGATCCCTTATGGCAGGAGTTAGTATATTTGCTCCTGTTTCAGAATGCTACAGAATCCTTTCAAAAATCCTGGATCGAGAGCTTATAACTTTTTTCCCTGGCCCATAACAGACTTTTCCTCAAAATGTTATGAAAATCCAACTATTACTTTTGAACAACAAACAAACCAACATGGACAAAAACTTCACCTTCTTGGCTGAGGAAACGCATCATTAGTTAGACCAAAGTTGTGTGCCTTTTAAGCAAATGTTTCTTTTTATATTAGAGTCTACAAAAGAAATCTTTGCAATGCTGAGGTGAAGTACCACAAGTGACCACTGAACAGCGTCCTTTATTGTGCTCTTTTTTTGCATTCACAATGCACTTTTAGTAAAATAGTAAAGCCTTCGTCATGAACAGAAACTCTAATTCAGCAAGGGCATATAAATATTAGCTTCAGGGAGATTTTTCCACTGCTCACATTTAAGCCATTCTGCACTTTAATAAACTGCTTATGCTCCAGAGATGAATATCAGTTATGCGGATACTTAAAGAGAAATCTTCCTTCAGTTGCTATTAATACAGTCAAGTGTTATCTGCGGAATCACTCTTCAACCTACAGGAGCACGTAATAAAAAACAAAACACACACACACTCCAATGGCGTTAAACCGTGCAATCAAAGCCGGTCTGCCCCATGAACCAAATGAGACTGCGCTAAGTGAAGTGGAGACAATAGAAGAAGGTGCCTTGCTGTCTTTCCTGCGGCGGCGACGGCAGCTCCCTGCGGCAGTGAGCGCCGAAAGCCCTGGAGAAATGAAGAGGTTGTTTTAGAGATGGAGCGAAGGCAAACACGCTATGGAAGAAATTGGTGCTCATTTAGAGGCATGGTTTATGGTTAATATCTCTGGATTTACTGATCCTATAAAGATGAAATAAAAACTAGCACAAATTTAAATATATTTTCTGTCTGCACAACTATAGTTAAAAGATGTTTTTCCATACTGACATGCAAAGTTGTGTCCATCACTGGGGAACTTTCCATTTCAATGTTTCCTTTGAAAATATGGTCTAACTCAGTGGTTCTCAAACTGTTGTACTCAGAAATCCTAATTTTGCTTATTTTAGAGTCAGTTTTATTCTTGTTTTATTCCTAATTTAGTTCCAGGGCTAGTCCTGGTTTAGACCTAGGTTGGAACTGGCTTAGATGTAGCATAGACTTGATTTAGACCTGGTTTTGTCCTAGTTTAGTCCCTTTTTAGTTTTGTTTTATTTTTTGTGTAGATTTTGTTTTAGTACTGGCTTAGTCCTGGTTTAGTGCTTTTTCAGTCTGGGTTTAGTCATGTTTAAAGTTTGTTTTAGAAATGGTTTAGATTTGATTTATATCTGGTTTTGTTCTGGTTAAGTCCTGGTTTAGTACCTTTTTAGTCTTGGTTTCCTCTTGTTTAAATATTGTTTTAGACTTGGTTTAAACTCAATTTAGACCAGTTTTGGCCCTAATTTACTCCTAATTGAGTCCTGGTTCAGACTTATCCTGGTTTAGTATAGTCTCATATTGTTTTGCATTTTCTGTGTTAATTCCTCTTTTATCTCTTACTTTAGTCTTGATTAAATTTTGTTTCAGACCTGGTTTAGGCCTGATTTAGACCTGGGTTAGACATTAGTTCAGACTTGATTTAGTATAAGCTGAGTCCTGTTTTAGTCCTAGTTCAGACCTAGTCTCATATTGTTTTGTATTTTGTGTTAATTCCTTTTAGACCTGATTTCATCCTGATTTAGGTTCATTTTAGTCAGACAAAGATAGTAATTGAAAAGCCAAACATTTTCTGATGTGGTACTAAGTTTGACAACCACTGGAAAACAAGAAGGTGCCTTGCTGTTGCTCCTGTTGCGGCGACGGCAGATCCCTGCGGCAGTGAGTGGCGAAAGCCCCGGAGAAATTAATGGGGAAGAGATGACGTGTTTTTTTTTTGTTTTTTTTTGCTCAACCGACAAACCCTTTCTCGGCAAATGGCAATCATTGGTACTAACTGTTGTGTTTCTTTGGCAGGTATCGCTCCAACCTCCGAACTCACTCTACCAACACATTTACATGGACATGCACACACACACAAGCGCGCACCGACTGTCACCTACATGCACAACCGCTGCGGGCTGCTCCTGCTGGTGGTAATGGTGTTTTGCAGCACCCTGAGGTGTAATGGGCCCCGGCGCCGCTCTGTCAGGGCCATTAGCTTGCTGTAGTTCGTATAATTACACAAAATAGGCACTCTGGCAAACAGTGGGTGCTAATGTAGGAGCGGGTGGAGGTAAGAGCTGCAGAGCACAGCCAAACTGTCTGCTAAAGAGGGTTGATGGTATAAAAAAAAAAAAAAAAAGCTGAGGGGATGTGCTAATTTAGTTTGGATTGAAAATGGGGTTGACAAATAAAGTGTTTTGCTAATTGTTGTGTCGATTCCTTTCTCGCAAAACAAGTCAATGAGGAAGGAGGAATAAACTTCAGACTGTATGAGAGTGAACTAGTTACTGCTCAGAGTTTTTAAAGCCGTGTTCAGATCTATAGGTGCATTTCTGTACACTGTAAAAAACACTTCAACTTGTTAAAATGGGCTTTCTTCTGTCAGTATAAAGTTAAAGGAAACATGTATGAAATATTCTGGATATTGACCAGTTTCCAAAAAGGAAAATTAATAAAGAGAGATGCAAGTTGCAGGTTAAAATGCCACAGTATACAACAGAAAAAAAGGGAAATCATTAGTCAAAAGGCTGTTTAATTATGTATGATCACATTGAAATAACTATTATGGCATGTCAAATGTTATATAATTACTTACAAAGCCAAATACATTCAACAGAATACATTTTTTTTTATTACCTTTAGTTCCAGTTCCTAGAGCTGCCAAGAATGAGCCAAATGAGCATTGCTGAGGTGAAGCACAGTTTAGTATCAAGATTAGGTTTTGTTTAAGTTAAAGTTATTTTTATTTTTAGTACATTTTATACTTTATTGTAAATGCGAAAAAATGTTTTGCTCAATAATACAAATATAACAACTAGATAAACCTCTATTACATCAACTTATTTCATGTTTAAACTGAAAAATATTAATTTTAAACTAAAAAATAAACAAAATCATAAAAAATACAAAAATTGTTAAGAAATTTGCATTATTAAAAAATAAATTTACTAAAAAAAAAAAAGATAAAAAATGATTAGCATTATTTGAATCACCCCCATTTGAAACAATCTGTTAAGTAAAAAGTAAAATAAAAAAAATTAAGTTTTAATTTAAGGGACCAGACTTTTTTTTTTTTTTTTCATATTGAATTTGTAGTTTCAGTATGTCCCTGCAGGGCTACTGTAGCTTTTCACATGCTCTGATATTGATAACAACAATAATAATACATTGGATTTATATAGCTTCTCTGACCACCACCAAACACACAACCACATTAACACATTCATACATAGGCGAGGTGGGTGAAGTGCCTTGCCCAATGACACAATGACAGTACAGTAGCAGGAATCGAACTGCCAACTTACAGGTTAGTGGGTGAACGTCTCTGCCGACTGAACTCCTGCTGTGTGCACTTACAACATTAGATGTTGCCAAAATGCAATGTTACAATAATAAATGTAAATTAACAGCAGTATTTTCATTATTATTATTATTTTATTATTATTGTTATTATGATTATTATTCATGGACAAAATACTGTCATAACTGAGTAGGCAGCACCTTAAAAGTTGTGTGGGTGTAAGTACATTTAAATCATGCCGGAAAATGTGACAAACAAAAAGCTTTTTAACGTTTACAATTAAAAGCTTTTCATCAATTTACCGTGGACTGCAGCCATCCTGATACTCCCACCTTCACTGAGCCAGACTTGAGAGAAGCAGAAATCTTTTAATGGTTTAAATCAAAGTGCAAAAAAAAAAGTTGATCTTCAAACGAACTACACATCTTTTCCTTTAATTGAGTAGATTTTTGCCTCCTCACACTGGTTGCTAACAGTTCAAAATGCGCAGTTCAAAATGTTTCAGAAAAAAGTAGTAAAACTGTCATCTTTATCTGTTTAGCGGAGCATGATACGTTTCTCTCTGCTTGAATAGTTTCATTTTTCAGCAACTTCCAAGTTCAAGCTCAGTCGACTTCCAGCCATCTGCCCTCTCCACATGACAAGCAGAGAAGAGAAAAAAAAATGGCTAAATTAGTTTCTTTACCACTCTACATCTTTCTTTTTCTTTTTTTTCCGACAGCTTGAGTCAGTCCATCACTATGCAACAATCTAGTCCAGTGGTTCTTAAACTTTTTACACCAAGTACCAGCTCAGAATATAATTTACTCTCCAAGTAGCATTTTAAAAAACTAAAATGAGCCAAAATCAGGTCTATTTTGGTCTCAACTAGATCTAAACTGGATCTAAACCAGGACCAAACCAGGGCCAAGCCAGGACTAAACCAGGACCAAACCAGGGCAAAGCCAAGATCGAACCAGGACTAAACCAAGTCTATACCAGAAGTAAACCAGTTCTAAACCAGAACTAAACCAAGTCTAAACCAGGACTAAACCAAGTCTATATCAGGACTAAACCAGGTCTAAACCAGGACTAAACAAAATCTATACCAGGACTAAACCAGGTCTAAACCAGGAGTAAATCAGGTCTAAACCAGAACTAAACCAGGAATAAACCAAGTCTAAACCAGGTCTAAACCAGGATAAAACAATGCCAAGCCAAGATTAAACCGGGACTAAACCATGTCTAATCCAGCACCCAGATCTAAACCATCTACAGAGGGAGTAAACCAGGACTAAACCAGGTCTTAACCGGGACTAAACCAGGACTCAGCAGTGCTCTGCAACTGGATCAAACTAAACTAAATCAGAACTTGAACATCAAAAGACTCCTGAGTACCACAAGATGAAGTGGCATATCACCAGCGGTACCCCTACCACAGTTTGAGAACCACTGCTCTATGTCAGGGGTAAATCCACTGAGCCACAAAGGCCTTTTATCTGGACAAAAAAATAACTTCTTTCCTTTATTGACCCCTTATGTCTGGGGCTAGCATCTTTTGGGATCCACACAAAAAAACAAATCATCATATCTTTGGCCTACTTCTGACCTTTTCTGAAAATGTTATCAAAATCCACCAATTTCCCTTTTGAGTTATGTTGCTAACAAGATGTATAAGATCTTATTTTACAGTCAAAACACACTTTTTGGGATGACAGCTACAGTGAGATTTTCCACTGCTCACATTTGAGCCATTCAGTATTGTATTAAATTGTTTATGCGCAAGAGATGAATATAGGCTCTTTAAGTGTTTGTCAAGAAATCGGCTGCGTTCCAAAAAATGGTGCCATCAACTAAACAGACACATAACACATTTTCAACATCTAGCCGTTTTATTTATTGCAGCAATTAGCATCTATAATCAGCAAATAAGCTGATGCCAAGCACTATACACTTCTTAATTTTGTGGTGGACCTAATTTGTCATTAATTTGTCATTTGTCATTAATCATTAAATTAAGACAAATTGAACTTAAATGAGTTAAAAGTCTTATATTGTGCCTTTTTTGAAATAGTTTTGGAATGGACAGAGCATAAAATGGCTATTTAGCACAACGATAAGCAATATGATGCTAACAGATAGATAAATGAGCTGACTGCTTTGAGGTGACGGCAATCTAAGCGCTAAAATGTTCAGAATGAGTCCGGTGACGGCTTATGGGCTTTAGAAACTGAGCGTTTCCAGATTGTGTTAAGAGGACGGGCTTAGCAAACAAGAATACTCTCACAAGCGTAAATGAAACAAAACACCAAAAGGGGGTCTGCTATTCATCTGCTTGGTTAAAAGCTCAAAATCGCAATGTGCAACTTATCTGAATATGTCGGTTAAAATCTTGACTTTTAGCACGGCTTGAGTCACTCCATCACAATGTAACAATCACTGCTTTTCACCATTTTCTTGTACGATGAGAATAAAAAAAAACAGCGCTTCAACTTGTGTCAGCATGGTTAATCCCTCTCCATTTAAGAGACCACAATCCTTCGGGAAAGCCTTACAATAACTGCAATGCTTGAATCTTTCTTGGAGAGCGAACAATATTTAAATTACCCCCCAGTTTGAATGTCTGAGTTCATGACCCAACTCATTTCTCAAATCTTCTTCTGGTCTAAATCTATTTTTCTCTCCCGCCGCTGCCAACGCTGCTCAAGTCTGTATATTCTTTATGAGCAGATCAATAGAGCTGTATATTCGGTGTTCTTGTGTCTTAACTGAATTGAGCAGCGTGCCACATGCACAACTCCCCGCCCTCTGTTATTCTGTTATCTCAGCCCAAAAGAAAGCTATAAAAGTCGGCCTCTTCCTATCTCCATTCCCTCCCTCTTGTGGATAAACCTCTGCCAAATGATAATGTTGCCAATGACAGGAAGCTGCAGATAAATGCTTTGGGGCGACTAGCTGCAAAAGCAAACGGAATTCATCAGGAGTGCACCGACAAAATTGTGTGTCATTTAGAGCAGTAAATCACAGGTTGGTTAGGTGATACCATCTTATATTGATTCGCCAAACTGATGATGCAGTGTTTTACAATGTCACCAAGCCTTAAAACAATTATGACTCACTGTGATTTGGAAATGCCTATATAATGCTGATGTATCTACATATTTAGCCTTAATGGAAAGCTCTAGTGGTGCAGTTCCAGATTTACTGAGGGTACTGCAGGAGCACAGTCCCATCCAGTCAAAGTTTGCATTCAAAATGCGTAATGAATACTTCTGAATGAATCAGATGGCGTCACTGTGCATCACACCTGCTTTATCACAAAAATATGTAACACTTTACAATAATTCCCCATTATTAAGTAGTAGTGAAGCATTTATAAAGATGTAGCAGTTTATAGATACTGTTAATATAGTATCTATAAACTGCTATAGAACTGCTGTTATAATTTTAATAAATCTTATTACTCAAAAATTAAACAGTAATAACAATGTTTGTGTTTGTAAACTTTGAAGTAATGCTTTGTAAATTATAAGATAACTGTTATTAATCCTTAGCTAATGCTTAAATAATCATTCATAGGGTGAGTTTTTCCAGAGTGTTGCCCAATAATCTTTTTTGTCATCTTTAAAAAAAGAAAAGTAATTTTGCTGATGGGGAACATGGTGGCAGAGTGGTTAGTGCTTTTGCCTCCCAAAAAGGAGATCATAAAATCAATCCTCGGGCCGGCCGACTCTCAATCTCTTTGAGTGGGGTCTGCATGTCCTCCCTGTGCTACTATGGGTTCTCTCCAGGTACTCTGGCTTCCCCCCACTGTCCAAACACATGCATGTGTTAGGTGAACTGGTGACTCTACATCGGCCTTAGTGAATGGTTGGTTGTCTGTCTGTGTATGTCTCTGTGTGAGCCCTGCGACTAGATGGCCCCTGTCCAGAGGAAATCACGCCTCAGGCCCAAAGTGATGGGAATAGGCTCCAGTATCTGTGACCCCTAAAGAAAATCAGCAGAAGATGATGAATGAATGAATTTCATTAATACAACCTGCAACAACTATCAGCCAGTGCCATCATTTTAAAAACCGCCAAAGCAAAATGTGTAAAAAATAGTGGTTAGTAAGACGGCTAATTAACCAGACAATTGCTAATGGCTAACCAGTAATAAATTATTAATAAATATGTAATTATCAATATTTTAATAAATTACCAGTAAGCAAACAAAATAGATCCCTTATTACCACTGGTGTTTATAATTTTGCACTGACTTACATGAGCTTTTTAACAATAAACATTAATAACAATGCTTATTACTCAATGGTGTTTATAAATCTTGAGGTAATACTTTGTAAATAATCAATAAACTGGTTACTAATCCTTAACTAAAACTTACTTGCTACCTAAAAGTTTGTTATTCTAAAATGTTACCCTTTTTAACCACAATTACTTCCTCTAACCTCCATCATAACTCATAACTCAGAGCTATACAGCATGACATGTAGTAACTTATTACAGTGCAACCACCGCTCCGCAAAGATTTAGCTTGCTAGCCTAGCACAGCATGGCAATGTGTCCGCAGTTTGGCAGAAATTTCAACTGGACCAGCCAGCCAGGAAAACGACAACATGTCTGATACACAACACTGCAGTTTTGGTATAGGTAACTTTATCACAAGTAACTTAAAGCATTTGCGTCACCCTGAAGAACGCAAAGCTTTCAACCAGGAAAGACAAAACAAACAAATGAGTGTAACAGATTAGTTATTGATGGAATAATCTTTGGGGTCCCTGCACATAGAGATGTCAGTGATGCAATGAAGGGAGAGTTTGATAGAATAGTTAGGGGAATTTTATCTCCCAGGCATAGACACTCACTGGTGTTGTTGAAGAGGAGAAGAAGGAGAGGCTGAGGAGGCTGATGGTTGTGTTGCTGCGGTGGAGCTGAGGATGGAGAAGGGCTGCAGTGTGTAGCTGAACAGCAAGTTGACTGAGAGGAGAGGGCGTATAAATATGTGAACGGCTTGAGAGGTGATTGGATGAGAGTGACAGACAGATGAAAGGGCATAGACGGGGTTGAATTTTACACTACAGCTTCATTTCACCACGGCTCAGAAATTGTGACAAAATATAAACAATTCAGCACACACCAAGACATTAGATTGGCATTCAGTATGAAAAAAAAAGAACAACCTTACAAATTCATCTATACATGCATGTACAGAGAGAGCTTCTATAGGCTGGCTCAGGGATCCCTAAAACTCTCCTTGTTGAGAGTAAATGTATTAATGTCTATCAATGAATTAACCCCCACTCCCCTATAAAAAAAATCTTTCCACCATCATTCACACTTTGTCTAAGGCATGCCAAACTATGACCGATGGCTACTCACTTTCAGAGCAGCTTTGGTCATCAAAATAGTACAGTGCAATAATTCAGGGCCTTCGAGAGTTAGCCTCAGAGTGAACTCTTGCTGTCAGTGATGGAGGACACGTAGGTGGATACAGGCAGCCAAAGAGCGATGTCATAGTACAAAAGGCCGAGATGCAACAGAGGTGTACATAATTACTTTCGCAGTATTAAGCCCTTCTTGTTGTGCTCTCATTTTTCGTCTCTTTTCTGTGTTGTTTTGGCACAAAGATTCATATGCCACATCCGGTGCAGCACTCAATCAACAGGGTGATTATTAAAAGTTGTTTACTGGGGGTGGCCTTGTCTCACTTTGAACACTATTGACTACAGCGCAATCCATCAGCAGAACCCGAAAGAAGGTATAAGAGCTCGGCGCGGGCCAAGTTTGGGAAGAAAGTTCGGCGGCACAAAATGAGGTGGTCTGGCCTTGATAAATGGCTAAAAAGGACAAAATTAATCAAAGGAGGGACCAAGCTCTTTACTGGGGATTGCAAGGTGGTGATGTGAGGAGATGAACCATCGCTCATGGACACAAGAGGTGCAAAATGAATTAACTGCAGCGCCGGACAAGTGTAAAGTACATTAGAGTGGTTTTTAATGGGAAACTCTATGGATTGGATGGTTTTGAATGCAGCGCTGAAATGGCAGAGTACAACATCGAGAGTGACCAGATGTCCCGATTAAAGTACGAGGACTCCAATTTTCAAGCATTTTGTCCTGGCGCCATGACAGGGAACACGCTTTGTTTTTCATAATTAGACAGGGCAGGAAGTGGATTTTGCTCCGAATAAACAAGAGAAATAGATAAATATGTCACCAAAGAAAAATGTGGAGCATCAAACTTACACTAATTAATGGGAACGCATAAGTTTAGTCAAACAGAAGTGGAGACCTTATTCAAAACAACCAGATATTACTGCACTAATTGGAGACTATAAAGTGATGCTGGCATGGGAACAATATTTCTTATACAAAGGGGAATGGCCGCCGCCTTTACTCCAGTGTATAAAGACGGGCACAAGTTTGGACTCAACCAATGAAAATGTCCCTGATCTGTAAGGAACCACCTGCCCTTTGTTTTCAGCGTGTGATTGGTGAAATAAATCAGTCCCTGCTCTAGCTCGCTCTCTGTCAAACACACTTTATAATAAAGCCCAGAAGAGGTCTTAGAGTTTTTTTTCAGAGATGACTTTAACAATCTTTACTGATTTGCTAATGTTCTCTATCCACACTCTGACAGCACACATTGTAAAATGTGTTACAGTTTGCTTATCTTTACCCAAATTGCACACAGCTTATGTAAAGCCTGCAATCTATATTTTTGACTTTTAACACAAATGTAAAAGTAAATTTTATGATTATGCGAGTTCAATTTCAACACACATTAGCCAATAATAAATCCAATAAAAACTCTATGCTATGCCGTGATATGTTTGCAGTTGGAGGATTCTGTTTTTGCCTGAGGTACTGGTATCAGCATGGGCCTCTTGCAAATACAAAACAGTACATGCACTGAAAAACAAACAAGAACTTTAATTACTTGTAGCCAAATTAACATTTCAATGCTCTGTACATAAAATTAACTGCGGTAATAATTTTGAACAAAGTTGTATCGCTCCTCTTCACGGTGACTGAAATATTGCTGACATTTTCCAGCGCTCTCTGTGCTTCTCTGGGGGGCTCCCCTTTGCTTCGTTGCCAACAGCAGGCTAACCTAAAGCACCTCACACACACAGTTATGATCACAGGATACACACTGGCATTTACAAAGGTCTGCACTTTTTTTTTTTATACTGCAGTAATTAAAGTTAAAACAAGTCCCCGTCTATCTCCTCTCCTCATCTCCTTTCTTATCACACCGCCTCATTGATTTATATTGGAAAATAACATAGAAGCACTAGGATAGCACAGGCCTATCTCTTAAAGGTCCCATATTACTCTTTTTTTACATTAGCATTTGTTTTTAACTTAAAAATCAATGTATATGCATGGTAAATGTCTTCTTTCAGGGAGATGTTACTTTGACCTGGCAGGGAGTGCTTGGATTAGGTGCCTGTCGCCCCCTGCTGGCAACAGTGGGGGCTGAACAGAGCATAAAATGGTTATTTAGCACGGCTATTAGCAACGTGACATTAACAGAGAGATAAATGAGCTGACTGGTGGAGTTGATCTTCCACTTCAGAGTAAATGCTTTATCCATTGAGCTTAATATCCTTTTATGCAATGGTAAGACTCCACTAAAACTGGTAATTTATTCCCATACTGACCCCTTGTGGCAGGAGTTATCTTTGACTGTATCTTGCAACAGTAAAAAAAACAAACAAAAAAAACAAAAAACAAAAAACAGTTACTCGACCCAGACAGTGTTCAAGATCTACCAAAAAAGCAGATTATTTTTTCTTGTCCCATTACTGAGCAGAGCTAAAATGTCACCAAAATATTACCATTACTTTTTGGAGTTATATTGGTAACAAAGTAACCACCAAACAATCCAATCCATGCCAGCAAAAATAAGGACTAAAAAAGGAAAAGGGTATTTTGGAGCCTAAGATAGAACTGAATTAATTTAAAACTAACCCTGGTCACCACGTCCACGGCACTTACTTTGAAATGGAAAGGATATATGAAAAACCATTATGTCTGTGATACAAAACAAGAACTCTTTATTTGCCTTGATGGTTATGATGGTTCTCTTGAAGAAGTAATCAATTCACTCACAATATCTCATAGACTTTCAAACAACACTGTCCTCAAACGCTCCCTTTATTAAAAGCCCATAAAGCTCATAAAGATAACACTTGTGTATGAAAAGAAATAGTGTCCCATTGAAATAAAGACACAGACTTGACCTCCTACGTACGACGTTCAATTAAGTTGTGACGAAAATCAAATAAATGCACAATATGATTAAAAAGAAAGCCATTTGGTTCGTTTAATTAAAAATCCGGGAGAACTCTTGTCATTTAGTTGTGCTGCCAGCAGTAAAATCACTTTTAAAGATTATGCGACAGCGGTCAAGTAAATAATAGGATTGGCTATATTATTTCAAAAAGGCAAAAAAAGTAGACGTACTGTTGATGCTGAAAAAAAAAACTACCAAATGCATTAAAGAATAACATTCACTAGCTCATGCCACATGTGGTGGTCTAATATTCACTTAATTTTTAAATGCTGCAAGAGAAATAGACCATTAAGTAGCTGGAAACAAGCAATACACCGTTTTCTGTTCTATAGGCTTTGCAATTTATAAACTTGAGTCATAAAACCAAAGCTGAAAAAAGAAGATTTAGAAATATTGAGAATATAGTAGCAACTGTAAGTCCTCCTTTTGTGTGTGTTTTTCTCCAGCACTATCACAATTGAAAGACATTAATATTAAGGTGAATTTGTAAATAATCTACAGTGGTTTCCAAAGTGGGGTGCGGGGCCCCCTGTTTTGCCACAAAGGTACTGTGCATAATATATAAATATAAATATATATATATATATAATATAATATATATATATATATATATATATATATATATATATATATATACATACATATATACATATATACATATACACACACACAAATTAATTAATTAAATAAAAAATAAAGGTTTTACAGTTTATCAGCACTATAAAAAGTTTCAAAAGTTGTAAATTGTGTAATAAACCCATACATCTAAAAGAGCTGGATAAATGCCAAAAAAGATTCTGGCTTACAGGTTAATTTTGCATTGTACGGCAAATGGGGCAGGCCCTCGAGCATGGTGCTCGGCAATATTGTGATATTGTAATATTGTCATGGACTTTTACAATATTTACTGGTAAACTCCCAGGGCTAATTTGCATTGTTTTGTTGTAAATGGTACAAGAGCAGAGGGAACTACACAGATCATGATCCTTGGCTTCATTTCACTGCAACCAATATTGGTAGTAAATGCTTACTTAGTGTTAATTGTTTAAAATATCACAATAATTAAGGCACTTAAGGCTTGACAGGGCATTTTTGGGGAATAGGTTTTGTTATCATGAGCCTTCCTACAACACCGTAAGCCTCCCCCACAATAACTATCGTACCGTGACATAAATAATGTGATAATACCGTTCTGTGAGATTTGGAAATTGTTACATCCTTAGTTCTGACCAATGATCGCAAAGGTGGGATAGATCAGTGACGAAAAAAACATCCAAAAAAACAAAACTACTTTTTAGGCGATTTTAGAATTTTTAATAGAGAAAAAGTCAATGATATGCAAAAAGATAGTAAAAATCTACAAAACTCAACCATTTTGGAAGCTGTGGGGGTCCTGTCAGCTGAACACCAGGCTTTTCTTTTTACATTGCAGTCTACGGGAAAAATCTCGTGTCCACTAGTAAAATTGGCCACAAATGTGGTGCCTCATCCAGACCTTATTATACTTTACATCCATGAGTTGACCTTTTCTATTTGGAATGACTGAAGCACTGACAAGGTTGGCAGCACTGTCCCTGGTCAGACATAATACAGACTTATTAGCAGCCAAGCATATCCATGTGAATGCAAACTGTTCAGGAATGTTTTGAGCCAGTTGTTTACACAAGGAAAGTCTACGCCACAAAACTGCTAACTTATTTGTGTCAATGCAAATTGTTTTTAATACATCAAAAGCACTGAGATAGCTTTAGCCTAGATTTTTTTTCGATACACGCGAATTGTTGCGATACTGATCATTGCAATTGGAAATACTGTGATACCAATAAATCTGCCAGATACTGAAAATGTTATATAGATCTAATTATGTTAAAAATTACTGTGTGGGGCTTGCTTGCTTGCTTGGAAAATCTGTGCAAAGCCGAGAGTGAACTTTGAAGGTTTTTTAAAATGCAGCCGGTCCGTGTGCAAACGCCCAGCTCAGGTGCACTTTGCCGTCAGGGCTCTCTACGGTACACAGTGATTTGGAAAATGTTGGTTGTGCGGAGCCACTCTGTGTGTGTCTGGAGGCAGCTAATGGAAAACAGTGCTGACCGAAAACACAGTTGGATTTGCATATGACAGATGTTCAAAGTGAGAGAAAGGCACGGTGTCATTGCATGGACAGCGGAAGCAAGTTGGTGTCGTAGTGAAAATAATAAAAACGCTTTTGGTGATAGGAAATGGCTGACAAGGCTTACAAACTTTAAGTCTTTTCCCATAAATTAACAAGACTATGGTGACCCAGCATAACCTATTTAACCTACAATAGTCTAAAACCAAATGTAACATTTTGCCATGAACAGAATATATAAAAATATAAGTCACTTTGAAAAAATTACTGTATTTTCCGGACTTTAAGTCACTTTTTTTTTCATAGTTTCACTGGTCCTGCAACTTATAGTCGTGTGCGACTTATATATTAAATTTAACTTGAATCCAGCAGTAAACATTACCGTCTACAGCCGCGAGAGGGCACTTGTGACAACCACTGTCAGTAGTGATGTAGAATAAGATGGAGAGCTCGGGGAACTTCCTTAACAGTAATTTTCTTCAGACTCTCTGGCTTGTTATGTTAATTTACCCTATTCAGCCTCCCAGGTTTGTTCTTTATGCTATTGTGTAGCTGAATAACTGTGAATGTGTTATGTTAACGTACCGCAGACACCTATTCAGCCTGTTGTTCTGTGTGCTATTGCGTAGTTGAATAACTTGCCTTTCCAGATTAAATGTCTGTTCTTGTTCTTGGATTTTGTGAAATACATTTTTTAATAAATGTGATTTATAGTCCAGAGCGATTTATATATATATATTTTTTCCTCTTCTTGACACATTTTTTGACCGATGCGACTTATACTCCGGAGCAACTCCAAATTTTACTAGTACGTAAAATACGGTAAATACAGTGTCCAAGTCAGTCCTAAATGGCTCTTAATTTGACCACTTACAGCTTTTAGAATACAGCCAGTATGTGCCGTATGGACATGGTTATGGTTTGTGTATATACAGTGTAGCACCATTTCAAACATCCTTGAAGCCCAAATAACCCTAATAATCATTAGCCTATTATTAGCCTCACTCGCGTTAATATGCAATAAAATAATTGTCTGTGCTAATTAATTAATGCATTAATAACATGTTTATGTGCCTAGCCCTAGTGGTTACACTATAGAATAGCTCACCACTAACGAAAAATTAATAACACATTAATAAAAATAAATAAATAAATCAGTAGTTTATATTGTAGATACTGCATTGATTTACATGTGCTTATTACTTGAAAATTACACAATTAAAATATGTTTAACACTAAAACAGGCATGAGATCATTTTCACTTTCATTTCACTGAGTACTCCTATACTTGTCAAAAAGTGCTTTTTAGTTTACCACTCAAATTTGACATAAAAAATAACAATAAAAACTCCTGTTGTATTTACATACTTTACTATATATTTTATATTCAGAATAAACTTAAAAAAAACTGTAGCAATTTTCAAGACATTAAACTTCCTATACTTAAAAGGAAACTTACTTTACAGCAATTGCTTCCATTAACAGGGAGACAATGTACACACTGATTATATAATTTATTTAATATATATATATATAAAAAAAAAATTTCCATTTCCATCATCTCAAACCTGTTGGGCCATTCTCCTCTATTCTCCTCTGACCTCTGGCATCAACAAGGCATTTTCACCACAGACCCACTGCTTTTGCAGACCTTTCTCCGTAAGCCCCAGAGATGGTTGTGTGTAAAAATCCCAGTAGCTCAGCAGTTTCTGAAATACAGTCAACCATGCCGAGTCACTTAAATCATTATTCTTCTCCATTCTGATGCTCGGTTTGAACTTCACCAGGCTTGTCTTAAACATGTCTGACCATATCCATCAAATTAGTGCCTTGTAATTTGTTAAATAGATATTTGCATATAGAAGCATTAAAGGTGTATCTAATAATGCGACCAGTGTGTGTATGTGAACTTATCCTTGCACCCCAGGCCTATACTGTATGGGAGCTGAGGTGGAACGGAGGAAGCCAGATTGCTTGGGGAGAGCAGTCCTTTTCATTTAGCAGCTTAACCAATCCAATCCCGGCAAACAAGGCAGCCACATCCACATGCACACACATTACTTGCTAGTCGTGCTGTGTTGATAACAATGCATGAATTATCCTTTTGAAATTACTTTCCCTGTGCATTTTTTAATTAAAACTATTAAAGTGAATCATTCATTGGCCTCTGAGGACACCAAGCATGTAATTCTGCAGTAGTTTGTCATACGCTGCTGCCCATCACGCTCACAATTAGCTGGCACTTTTAGAGGAAGCCGTGACTAAAGTCAGACGGGGTGAGGAGTAAATATATGTATGGGTTTTATCTACTTCATAGGTAACATAAAACAATGCAGAACCCTTTGAAATAAATGAATAAATAAATAAAAAAAAGATATCCAAGCTATTATCTTTCCAAAAGATTTATGTGCTCCTTGGAAACCTACAAATACATTATGACCTTGGCCAAGGAGGTCATGTTTTCATCTGTGTTGGTTTGTCTGTTAGCAAGATAACTCACAATGCTGGATTTGATGACATTATTAAGAAAAGCCAAAAAAGGAAATCATTAGTGTTTTTAAAAAAGTCTCCTATTATGCTAAATCAACGTTTTTGGAGCTTTTAACCATGCTATAATGTTGTCATCTCAAAAACATACTTGGACTAGTATTTAATTTTTTATTCATGCATGTTTGAGTAATTCTGTATGCTGAGGCTGTCTGTTTTGCAAAAGCTCAAACGTGCTGTCTCACCGCTCTGTGTGAAACCAGGAAGTTTCTAAAGCCCATACACCGACACCAGACTCGTTCCGAAAATGTCAGTGCTTAAATTGTCATCACTACGAAGCAGTCAGCTCATTCATCTCTCTGTTAGCGTCATGTTGCTAATAGCCAAGCTAATTATCCATTTTATGCTCTGTCCATTACCCACCATTAACAGCAGCGGATGTCAGACACCTAATCCAAGAAGACATTTTCCATACATATACATTATTTTAAATTATAAAGCATTAAATACTGCAATGGTGTCCAAAATATATGGCCCCTTTAAGGATTCTGTCCTATTGCAAGATAGGGCCAAAGATACATTAGTGGGAGAAATGATTTGTTTTAGCAGATTTCTTTTTCATCATTGTGTAAAGGCTCAATGGATAGAGCATTTACCTCTGAACTGAAAGATCCCCGATTTGAGGCCAGGTCTGAGCACTAGATCTTTACCATTGCAAGATAGGGCCAGTGTCTTGGTGGAGGTCGGTCCTCTCCGAGTGTCTCTAGTTCCACAAATGCCAAAGCTCCAAAAAAGGTCAAAACTAGTAACTGGTAGTTTGAAGCTTAAATTGTCTTGCCTAGTCCTGATTATAAGTATCCATTATATAAGGCAAAAACAAGCATGAAAGAAAGACATTGGTTCTAAGAAGGCTGCAGTAGCTCACTAGGTAGAGCTATTCCCCTGGGTTGTGCAGATTGATCTCCACTACCAGTATTCACTACTGCCATTGTGTTCCTTTGCACAAGACACCACTCACTTTGCCTGTGGTGTTTGGTAGTGGTCGGAGAGGCCGTAGGCACAGAATGGCTGCCACTTCTCTGTCATGTGTTGCCTAGAGCGGCTACAGATGTAGTTCAGAGCAGCCCAGTGTGTTACTGAAGAGTGAATGAATAATGTACCTAATTACAGTGTCAAAGTGACTTTTAGTGTCTAGAAAAAACGCTTTTTAAGACCAATGCATTTTTTTATTAGAGAAGATTCTAAAAAAAAAAGTACTTGAAATGTATTTCTATTTATAAAGAGAATGCTAGAACTGTGAAAAACTAAAGTTACAATAAATTGTACAAAACAAGTCAAAATGCTTCACCAGGAGTATATAAAATTAGGAAAATAAATATATTACAAATGAGTCTTAAGTGCACTTGACCATGCATGAATCAATCAAAAGTAAATGCACAGCTATGGAGCACAATCCAAATGCCATTAATGTTGAGGTAAATGGCAGGTAACAAGTCTCCTTCTCCTTCAGGCTTGAGAGGCACAGCTCAGTGTAATAATGAGCAGATTGATGAGAACAGGTTGCAAACCTTTATTAAATTGCTCCAAGCCTCAAATGTGAGAGTGCGTGACTGGGGAGGAAGGAATTATTGCTAAACAGATGTGGTTATTACAGTGCTAACGCATAGATTCTCACCAATTTAAGATGTTTTGGCAAGACGTTTCTGCACTCTCTCTCTCTTCAAGATGTGCTCAAATGAGACAGACTTCTAGATATAAAGGTCACTTTTAAACCCTCAAACCCTCCTCATAATGTCAGTGATGAAGTGCTGTGTGCCAGAAAAAGGAGAGGAGAAAGTACAAGTAATTAAATAATGAGCCAGTGCCAAAAAAAGGCTAGAGAAGTTTGACATAACTTATATTTCACTTTTTAGTTCACATCCATTACAGATTATTGTAATAAAAGATAGGGTCCTTACTTTAACCTTTACTAGGTACATAGTAATCTAAAAAAAAAAAGTTTTGTATACTGCACCAACACAACATATTTCTCTGTTATACTGTAGTTAGGATACATTTTTTTGTACACTCCTAAAACAAAAGGTTCTTTGGAGCCAAAAGTGTGTTAGTACCATTTGCTAAAGAACTTATAAAAGTAGGATTTGTGGTGTTTAATAAATTAAATGTGAGCATACAATGTCAAACTATTGTTGTCCGACACATTTCTGTTACTATTTGGCCTGCGTAATATTAAAAATTAAGAAATGTAAATTTGGTAGCCATTAGCTTATATGCTAATTATAGGCGCTAATTACTACGTTAAATAAAACGGCTAAATGTTGACACACTCGCTAATGTTATCAAAACAGGCTCTGATATTATTCACATGAGGTCAAGTGGTTGTCAGTTGCCAAACCTGTCTTCATTATTCATAATATGCGACGTTTGGTGGCTAGCGCTAATTGCTCCATTAAAAATGTATTACCGTCTTTTTTAACTTTTGTTACCAGTCTTTGGAACACAAAGATTCTGTTTATAAACACAAGAAGGGTCTATAGACAGATATTGAACCATTTTTCTAAAGAGTTCTTTATTAAACCACAACAACAACTCTCCACAGATCAAGACTCAACAGCCAGGTGTAGCTCAGGTTAACTGTACCCCATCAACAGTTACTGTTACAGCAAAAAAATTAGTCTTTTAAACTTATTTTATTTATCAAATCTTTCATTTATTTTAGTCAAATTTTTTATTATTGTTAATGACAAATGACAACAAGTATAAAATGATGTATCCCTTGTAAGTATACAAATATAAAAAAATATTTTTTTCAACATTCCTATCCAACTGCAAGTATTTCTGTTAGCTAGCTGCTAAAGGTTAGCTAAGTTAGTAAATGATACTACAAATAGCATTTACTACTTCAAATGACAAAACAGTTTAGGCACTAAATAAGGTAAATGTAAATGCATCTCTTTTACAGATAATATTTAATATTGAGTCCCTTTAGATCCTTCAAACTCAAGGTAAGGTAACAGTATCTGTGCAGTGATACAGATATGCATCGTGCTACAGTATTAGCCTACATGATAACATTAAACCTTTTGTTTCTCTTTCATTCCAGATGATGGGCTGCTAAACTTATGAAGCTTTGGACCTCACTGAAGACTCCAGATGACAGCAGTCCTCATGTCCTCAGTCCTCATGTGTGGATGTCAAAAGAGGCTCCTGTCTCTAACATGATACATGTTTATATTCTATAGGAATTTACTCTGTCGCTGTTGAATTTATATTTAACTCTGCATTATTGTTTTGTAGATTTCTGGCCAGAAAATGTACACAGCCATCATCTTCTGTTGGATCCTCTGTATTCTTTATATCAGCTGTGTGTTTACATTTTACATATTTTATACTATTTATTTAAAAAGGTTTGATTTAACATTATTTTTATGTTAAAGGGATGTACACTGGAATGTACCTGTAGTCCACAGTCTGAGAGGACAGAGGACAGTCTGAGAGGACAGAGGCCGTAGTCCACAGTCTGAGAGGACAGAGGACAGTCTGAGAGGACAGAGGCTGTAGTCCACAGGCTGAGAGGACAGAGGACAGTCTGAGAGGACAGAGGCTGTAGTCCACAGTCTGAGAGGACAGAGGACAGTCTGAGAGGACAGAGGCTGTAGTCCACAGTCTGAGAGGACAGAGGACAGTCTGAGAGGACAGAGGCTGTAGTCCACAGTCTGAGAGGACAGAGGACAGTCTGAGAGGACAAATGCCGTAGTCCACAGTCTGAGAGGACAGAGGACAGTCTGAGAGGACAGAGGCTGTAGTCCACAGTCTGAGAGGACAGAGGACAGTCTGAGAGGACAAATGTCGTAGTCCACAGTCTGAGAGGACAGAGGACAGTCTGAGAGGACAGAGGCTGTAGTCCACAGTCTGAGAGGACAGAGGACAGTCTGAGAGGACAGAGGCTGTAGTCCACAGTCTGAGAGGACAGAGGACAGTCTGAGAGGACAGAGGCCGTAGAGGACAGTCTGAGAGGACAGAGGCCGTAGTCCACAGGCTGAGAGGACAGAGGACAGTCTGAGAGGACAGAGGCCGTAGTCCACAGTCTGAGAGGACAGAGGACAGTCTGGGAGGACAAATGCCGTAGTCCACAGTCTGAGAGGACAGAGGACAGTCTGAGAGGACAGTCTGAGAGGACAGAGGCTGTAGTCCACAGTCTGAGAGGACAGAGGACAGTCTGAGAGGACAGAGGCCGTAGTCCACAGTCTGAGAGGACAGAGGACAGTCTGGGAGGACAAATGCCGTAGTCCACAGGCTGAGAGGACAGAGGACAGTCTTAGAGGACAGAGGCTGTAGTCCACAGTCTGAGAGGACAGAGGACAGTCTGAGAAAACAGAGGCCGTAGTCCACAGTCTGAGAGGACAGAGGACAGTCTGAGAGGACAGAGAACAGTCTGAGAGGACAGAGGCTGTAGTCCACAGTCTGAGAGGACAGAGGACAGTCTGAGAGGACAGAGGCTGTAGTCCACAGTCTGAGAGGACAGAGGACAGTCTGAGAGGACAGAGGCCGTAGTCCACAGTCTGAGAGGACAGAGGACAGTCTGAGAGGACAGAGGCTGTAGTCCACAGGCTGAGAGGACAGAGGACAGTCTGAGAGGACAGAGGCTGTAGTCCACAGTCTGAGAGGACAGAGGACAGTCTGAGAGGACAGAGGCTGTAGTCCACAGTCTGAGAGGACAGAGGACAGTCTGAGAGGACAGAGGCTGTAGTCCACAGTCTGAGAGGACAGAGGACAGTCTGAGAGGACAAATGCCGTAGTCCACAGTCTGAGAGGACAGAGGACAGTCTGAGAGGACAGAGGCTGTAGTCCACAGTCTGAGAGGACAGAGGACAGTCTGAGAGGACAAATGTCGTAGTCCACAGTCTGAGAGGACAGAGGACAGTCTGAGAGGACAGAGGCTGTAGTCCACAGTCTGAGAGGACAGAGGACAGTCTGAGAGGACAGAGGCTGTAGTCCACAGTCTGAGAGGACAGAGGACAGTCTGAGAGGACAGAGGCCGTAGAGGACAGTCTGAGAGGACAGAGGCCGTAGTCCACAGGCTGAGAGGACAGAGGACAGTCTGAGAGGACAGAGGCTGTAGTCCACAGTCTGAGAGGACAGAGGACAGTCTGGGAGGACAAATGCCGTAGTCCACAGTCTGAGAGGACAGAGGACAGTCTGAGAGGACAGTCTGAGAGGACAGAGGCTGTAGTCCACAGTCTGAGAGGACAGAGGACAGTCTGAGAGGACAGAGGCCGTAGTCCACAGTCTGAGAGGACAGAGGACAGTCTGGGAGGACAAATGCCGTAGTCCACAGTCTGAGAGGACAGAGGACAGTCTTAGAGGACAGAGGCTGTAGTCCACAGTCTGAGAGGACAGAGGACAGTCTGAGAAAACAGAGGCCGTAGTCCACAGTCTGAGAGGACAGAGGACAGTCTGAGAGGACAAATGCCGTAGTCCACAGTCTGAGAGGACAGAGGACAGTCTGAGAGGACAGAGGCTGTAGTCCACAGTCTGAGAGGACAGAGGACAGTCTGAGAGGACAGAGGCTGTAGTCCACAGTCTGAGAGGACAGAGGACAGTCTGAGAGGACAAATGCCGTAGTCCACAGTCTGAGAGGACAGAGGACAGTCTGAGAGGACAAATGCCGTAGTCCACAGTCTGAGAGGACAGAGGACAGTCTGAGAGGACAGAGGCCGTAGTCCACAGTCTGAGAGGACAGTCTGAGAGGACAGAGGCTGTAGTCCACAGGCTGAGAGGACAGAGGACAGTCTGAGAGGATAGAGGCTGTAGTCCACAGTCTGAGAGGACAGAGGACAGTCTGAGAGGACAGAGGCTGTAGTCCACAGTCTGAGAGGACAGAGGACAGTCTGAGAGGACAGAGGCTGTAGTCCACAGTCTGAGAGGACAGAGGACAGTCTGAGAGGACAAATGCCGTAGTCCACAGTCTGAGAGGACAGAGGACAGTCTGAGAGGACAGAGGCTGTAGTCCACAGTCTGAGAGGACAGAGGACAGTCTGAGAGGACAGGACAGTCTGAGAGGACAGAGGCTGTAGTCCACAGGCTGAGAGGACAGAGGACAGTCTGAGAGGACAGAGGCTGTAGTCCACAGTCTGAGAGGACAGAGGACAGTCTGAGAGGACAGAGGCCGTAGTCCACAGTCTGAGAGGACAGAGGACAGTCTGAGAGGACAGAGGCCGTAGTCCACAGTCTGAGAGGACAGAGGACAGTCTGAGAGGACAGAGACTGCAGTGAACAGGAGGACACTGCTGAGGATCACCAGACTGAACTCCAACGAACAGCAACATCAGAGGAACCTGTGGATACTTGTTTTTTGCAAATGTTTGATCAAACAAAATATAAAACTCTTTAAAACTGTGATTTATCTTTCATCTCAAATGTTTAAGTAACAATTTTAAATAATAATTTAAAAGGTAAAAAAGAGGAAAATAAAATGAAGTTTGATTGAACGCTCAGGGTTTCTATATTTAATAATTTTGAAAAAAAGATCTAATCTAAAAGGGGTTCTTTCAAATAAACCCTTTTAAAATGGTTCCATATAGAACCATGCACCTCTGAGAAGGGTTCCAAGCACACAACAAAATATAGAACTCTAAATGGTTCTATATAGAATGTATTGCAATAAATGTAAACTAACTTAGAGACAAAAATGTTGCAGATACAATTAAGTCAAAAGCACATAATGTTAAATTACAACTATATTTTACAAAATCATTAGAACACTTGCCATATTAAGGAGTTTCACTTGTTTTGGCCATTAAAATACCCATTAATAATAATGAAATAACTACAAAGTCATTATCATGCTCTATAAACAATAGAATGGAGCCATCTTAGCGAAATGTTGTCCATTTTCCTAAGCCAAGCCTATTTCACTGTCAGTGCCATACAATCCATGTTCAAAAATAGAATAAAATAAAACAAAAATATTGACACTATGCCAGAGAAATGGGCTGCTGTAATTGCTGCAAAAGTTGGACATGACAAATTGAAGAACTCAATGTGATATTTGTTGTGCTCAGACCTGTATACAGTTGTTTGGTGGCTTGGCCAAGATCTGCTGTAACACTGTAGTGGTATCCAGTGCATCCAGACTTGGCCGCCTGCTGTGAGTTTTATTTGTTCAGTTGACATTTATTTTTATGCTGAACCATGAATTTAGTATGTTATGTTCATAAATGTGGTCATATTTGAGATTTAAAGCCGCCAATAACATGCCACTCTCCCTTTTACTGCAAGGTATAACTGTTGGCTTATATCGCCCTTATAAATATGTGACGTGTGCTGATGACGCATTTATGGGACGTGGGAGAAATGCACCTTGGGATAGTACATGCGACTGAGCTGAAGAGGATTTGTAGGCTTTAATATTTTTTGGGGAAAAAAGTGAATTGTCGAACCACTATGTGTCTGGTCTAGCAGGAGGAAGCAATAACAATACTGTAAGTACAAAGAGAAAGACAGGATTTGGAGGCGGGGTAGAGTTGAAGGATGTTGCAGTGCCTTAAAAAACCTGCTTGTCCCGGTCTGAACTCTCAGGATCAGTGGCTCAGAGGCAGAAATCTCCAGGAATTAGACAGTAAAAGCTAAAAGAAAATTAACTTTGCACAACTTCTTCTTTAATCTGTGACAAAATTACTCAAACATTAACTCATATGCCATAATATTCTTTGCAGACAGCACTAGAACTTTTTCTACCACCTATTTCTGTTAGAAGGGCTGGGAAGTCTGTTCTTGTGACTTTGAGCATGAGGCAGGCTGACACTTTTACCCCTAAACTAGAAGAGTTACTAAAATAAAAATAAAACATAGTATGAAACATCAAATATTTTACAGACAATAGAAGACTGTTTTGGTAACTGCAATAATAATAATGAAAAAATATATATAACTATAAAGCTCAGCCCCAAATTGCATTTTGCTGTACTTCCATAGCTTCCTGTCATATTTTTCAGTGGATCCTGAACTCATAGCTGCCTCGACTTGTCATAAAGTTAGCTTCCCAAGTTCATGGACTTGCAGTTCTCGTTGTTTTACTGCAGCAGCCTTCCTCCTCTCCTGCCAGGCTCTCCTTACATGATATAATGTTCATAAATACATTGATGTCTGAGCACTGTGTGACTATATAAAGGTTAGTTTGGCTCCTTCAGTAGACACCCTTCAAAAGGCTCCAGAAATTCGTGAAAAAAAAAAAAAAAAAAAATCTGTTCGGTTTGAAAAGAAATTCTATAAAAAGCATAAATAAAATTGGTATTTTGAGATTGCAAGGTGAAGAAATCTGCTGAAAAGAAGTGAGTAGATGAGTTATTTAATGGCTCGTCTTCAAGCAGTGGCAGCCTGTGGTGTCTCGGTCAGACTGAATCAAAATTGATCAACTGTCCGCAAACTAAAACCCAGCTCTACTTTCTAAAAGTGCCACACAGTTCCCCTCTGCAAAATAGCATAAAAATGAGCCTATTAAATCTTCTAGCTATAAAGGTGCTATGAGCAGTATATAATTTTTTTATATTTCACAAAATTAATGTGTACCAAGATATGATGTAAAGTTTTACTGATAACAATGGTACAGTTCATTCATTAACAGTTAAAAATATTTTACATAATGGAAATGTTTTTGTTTGCATCTTTTAATTTGCTTCTAAAACTGCACTGCCAATCGTCCAATCAGAAAAGCAGAAAGACTTGCAACCCACAGATTGTTTTGATTTAGACTGCAGTATCATTTTCAAATCAGTATGAGTCCCTTTAAGTTCAGCTTTAGATCAATGTGATCTTTATGTCAGAGTTTCATTAGACATTTTGTAACCGCATAATATCAATGTGCGTATTCATGTTCTATTTATGTATGTATGAAAGCCAGCACTATCCAAGACTCTGATTATGTTTTAGCCTCTACTACTACTGCTACTACTACTAATAATAATAACAATAATGATGATGCATTGGTTTCATGTAGCACTCTTCTAGACACCCAGAGTTGCTTTACAATTAGGTGTATTATTCATTCACTCCTAAGTCACAAACTGGGGCAGACTGACAGAGATGTGGCTGCCATTCTACGCCTATGGCCTCTCTGACCACCACCAAACACACAATCACACTAACACATTCATACACAGGGGGTATGCAATGCTGGTAGCATGGATTAAAAAAAAAAATCTATTTTCACATTAAGAAAACATGAAGAAAAAAAAATGTGACAGCGTTTGACAGAAACCTCAAAGGCTTTTCATAAAACCCACAAACCAAAGTCCAGTAATTAAGTACAGCATCTGCCATAGACAGCTCTATTAAGAAACAAATAGCCCTATTTGAATTCACAGTTCATAAATAAAGTCATAAATGTCAGAAAAATTCAACCAAAAAAATCAACAATGACAAAACAACTCAAACAGGCTTTTCCTTTCTTTCTACACCTTTACTTACAAAATATAACAAAACTACTGAGCTACTGCTGCTCGCGGGGAGAGCAGGGAAAGACTTGGGTAAACCATCTGGACTCAAACCCACAATGCAGAGGTGTAGTCGCACTGTATGCGTCCCAGAGGCTTACAAAAAATATACTTGAGCATGAGCTGGCCAAAAATTCTAGTGTGGACTGAACATTCTCATATATAAAATTCCTTAAGAATAGACCTAAACATGTATTCAGGCTTAGGACTGGAATAAAAAATACACTGGCTTGTGGCTCCTTGTGGCTGGAGTTAACAACTGTCCTCAAACAGAAGACTTTTTTTTTCATTAAACCCTACTGAAGACAGCTTCTGATTTATTACATTATAAGAGCCACAGAGGCTGTAGCATTTATTATTTATTTAATATTAATATAAAGAGCATACATTATAGCATTATAGCATACATTATGCCATTTTAACCCCTTTAATTGGTATTTACATGACTTGGTCTTGCCATGTTTTCCCGTCCTCACACTTGTCTAGCAAATGCAAATGCTAGTTCCTTGAGAACAAAAAAATGCACTCAACAGTCATTTAAATAAATAAAAACAACACAATGACCGCCCTCACATAGACCACAATTGGGATTCAATGTCAGTCAATGGAGCTTTAAACTTTTATATCTTCTCACTTGTCAAAAGCCTGCCATTGCCGCTGCTCCGCTGATGGCTCTGCTCTCATTTTCATCAAGATGAATGCTTCGCCCTTGGCTCGGCACTTAGTAGTCCAGGTATGGGAACTCATTCAGTCTGTAAAACTGTATGGGACTGCGCTGGAGGAAGGTCAACTTTTATGTGCGCAGCAAAGGAGGTTAATGAAGAGAAACCAGTAGGTGCTATAGATACACAATGTATGTACATGCCACATGAGAGCAAGCAAATGAGCTCTCGGATCTTGGAGAGTGGGCAATGTTTAACCACATCTTATGAAATGTTAATAGGATGTACGGTAAATTTTTTATGTTTTCATGACATACAGAACATGCCAACAAGCGCTATTTCATGCTAGCCAAAGCTTCTCCATAGCATCACAAAACACAGGACCTTCTATTTATGTCATCCTTATACAGTATGCATAAAATAGCAACACCATTACTTATAGATATGGATTGTTTAAAGATATAAATATGACATATAGAAACCAAACCACATACTTGCATACATTTTTTCGCCCTTTTTTTTTTTTTAGGATTGGCATAGTATGCTAATGCCACAAAGATAATATAACCATGAGCAGTATACATCTATTATAACATACAACAACAACTAGTAGCAAAGTGAGAGCACGGGCATGCACCGAGGCTTTGGCCCTATCTCACAATGGCATCTAATGATAATTCACAATAAAACGTTATACTCTCTTCTTTGGCCCATAACTGAATTTCTCGACATTTCGTCAAAATGTGACTATTACTTATTGATATCTGTCTTATATTCTTAACAGACAAACCAGTAGCAAAAACATAGCCACCTTGGCAAATAATATTGGCCAATAGTAAATTAAACAATTAGACAGATTTCATCAGCAAGATTGCTTTTTATGAGTGGTTCTCGACTCGTCTGATTGTGGAGCCTAATTTTATTCCTGATCATTTTACTATGACCTACTTTACAGAGCCAAGTTTTCTTTTATTACAACCTTTGGGGTAGATGCATTTTAAAAAGTGTTTTACTATTTTCTGTCATTACAACAATGTTGAGAAATTGAACAAGCTGATAATTAAACCTAAAAAACAAAAACAAAAAATCCATAATCTATTCACAATAAAAGCTTTAAAATATTGTTCACTGGGATTTGTTGCATCTTTAATTGACGTCTGGTATAGTGGAACTGTTTATTGTTCATCTTCTTCCTCTTACTCCCATTAGAGGTTACGGGTACTCGAGCTTATCCCAGTAACTATGGGCCTTAGGCGAGGTACACCCTGGACAGTTAGTCGCAGGGCTGACATACACAATGTGACAACCATTCACTTTCCCATTCATTTGGTCAATTTTGAATCACCAATTCACCAAACACATGCATGTCACTGGACAGTGGGAGGAACAGCCAAAGTACCCAAAGAGTAGCCACGGTAACACCCCACACAGACAGTTTGTGTGAGGACCGGCCCGAGAGTACAGACCGCTCTGCAACCTTTCCCCTTTTTGTTGTGAGATATTTTGTAAACCTTATTTATTTCTGTAAGTGCAAGTGCAAGTTTGAAATAAATCCCCAATATTCTTTATGTCAATATATTATATGCTGACACACACACACACACACAGTGAATAGTGCTAAGCCAGTTGTTAAACATAGATTAAAAATGGTAGACTAAAAAGTGTGATGACAGATTTAAAAGGAGCAGGAAAAAGGAACAGCCAAAAAGCAGCAGTGGTGTTTGTCTATGTGCAGATGTAGTTGGTATTGCTGCCGTTAAGAGGCCAAGTCCCCCAGTGAGTTGGCAGCCAAAGTCACCTTCTGGCAGCTGTGTACTGTCATCTCGTAATGCACTCACAATGACTTTTAAACCCACAGTTAATGACCAGGGAGGAAATGGAGAGGGATGTAGGCCACTCACAGCTCCACAAGCAGCCCGGGACACTCTTTTAGCTGGATTTGTACACAGCCGGGACACAATAGATTAATCTGCGTGGACACACAGCTATGTATATCAGCGTCAGTGTCAGCAGCCGGGAACACACGTCTCCTGCATGTATGGGAACACGGCAGTCTGTGTCCCACTTTGAAGTACATGTAGTAAGCAAGTACATTTTTTCAATGTCCAATAGGCCTGTCAACATAATTACTACATCAACTTCAGGTTCAATATATAAAAAATTAAACATGGCGTTTTTCTGGACTCCATATTTGCTGGTTAACTTTTTATTAACCATAGCACAACAACATTAATGTAACATCTGAGCTGTAGGGGAATGAATTAAGATGCAGCAGAAAAATTCCATACAACCCAGAAAGGATTTTTCTCATAGAGCGCAATGTAAAATGAAATGCTTGGTGTTTGGCTGACAGGGCACACACTGCTTCCAAAACAGACGGATTTTGTAGCATTTATTATCTATTTTCACACCCTGGACTTTTTTTTGTATTAAAAATCATTAATTTGGCTAAAAAACTAACTTTATATTGTTTGTGACGTCACTGCTCTAGCCTGCCATTGAGCCATCGAGTGAGGTAGCTCAATGGCTGTAGTGTGCCTGCACTATGGGCTGTACCACAGGAAAATAACATGGAAGCAAAAAACTTTTTGGCACCATGCACCAATGAGTATGGCTATTGAAAACAGTGGTGATCATGGCGTCATTCACTATCAAGTTCTATAATACATCTGTGGCATGAATGAACTTACATTACATGGCTCCTTACTATGGCTCCTTTTAGCAGCTAGCTGCTAACCGCTAACTAACAATTTCTACTGGACTATTTGTTCTGAATCAAACAAAGCAGAGGAGACTATTCCAAAAAGCTGACCCTTTCAAGTTAAGTAAGTAAACAGTTATCATGTTTTAAGTAGATTCTGGCAACTTTTTACAATTTAATATTCATATTAATAATGCAGCATGTAGGGTTAGTGAATTCAGTTTATAGGTCAGAATTTGCAGGTTGCATAAACCTGATGAATTATAGTTTTAGTAGTAGTGGTAAAATTAGTAGTAGTAGTGAATTGTTTTAGAATTTCTATTCTAGAAGAGGTATGGTGTTTAGAAACCAAAGACATATTAAAATGAATGGGCACCATCTCCCCCTGATTCCACAAATGTTTAATGGCATTGTCATGGTTGATGTCAGTACAAAGTCTGTGTTCTTGATAGATGACAGAGATGATACTTTATCCCTTATTTGCTGGGGAACAGTTAAATTTACAGTTTGCTCTAAATGCTACAACTCCCCAGAGAGTGTCTCTTTAATTCCCCACAGCTATTTGAGCACTAATTTAGCTCAGCTATTACCAAAACATTAGCACACTCTATAATCTTAAGTAAACACAAGTAATTTTGCTCCTTTTCTGGCAGCCTGCAATGTTAGAAAATTCAGAGAAGACATGTCCCAAGTCTGGTCCAAGGCCCGGGAAAGGCATATGGCAAGATTTTCTATGGTCATTGGCATCTTTTATAAAATGTATTGCTTATGTCCTCCTGCACTGACAAACAGCATTTTGTAGCTTGTACATTTTCACTGTTCTGTAGGCAGACCTACCTTTCAGTTATTGTCAGTAAGTTACCTGGTGGTAATTCAAAATAAATGAAAGTCTGAATTTATGATAACATTACTTAGACTGCTGTCACGATTGAAAACTTGGCATTTAAAGGAATGATGATTCTTTGGTTATAGAAAATATAACTGCATTTACTCTACCATTTAACAGTACATTTCAATGTAGGTTATATACTTGCTACAGAAGAGAAGAGAGAGTAATGTTGTTTAGAAGGCAAATATACTGTAAAGGCATAAACATTAGGGCTTGGAAAAAATATTGTTTCGTGATATATCGCAATATATTGTAACGTGATGAATAAGTATGGATACTTCAATAAGGATGCTTTTGATACTTCGTTTAAATAATAGATGGTGCTACAGTGCTGCACAGCTTTCATAGTCAAATGTGGGCCAAGCATGGTCAAGAATTTGGCCAGGACTGTAGAGGGCAGCAGTGCACTTTGAAACACTTAATCTGACAAATACTGTCACACACATTAAAGTAAATTAGTGATATGTAAGGTGATATGTTCGATAACAGTGGATTTTGTTATAATATCGTTACCAAGCTGAAACTGTTCTGCTGCTCCACTGGCATAGTGGAGCCATAATATCCAACATGTTTGCATATAACTTTTTATAGTTCACAAAAAAAACTCAAATTATTACAGAAAACAATGGTTTTAACTGTATGGGCTGGAATCAGTAACACCACAAGCCTTGGTTGTGGGCCCAAAACCCGAAAAAGAGAGAAACCTGATACTGCAAGGCGAACCTTATCGGCAAAAAGCGTATCGTTCCAGCCCTAATAACCATGCTTGAGATAAAAAATACTGAAAACTTAAAACAGAAACAGCTAAAAATAGTTCACTTCTTTGGTGAAACAACCTACATACAGTATTACAAATTGTAGCATGCCTGATCACGTCATAACACCCACAGAGGTAACCTTTTAAAGCCTTGGAAAACATTCACATAACATCCCTCATGAGAGAAGCAAACGTACTAAAAGACATAAATATAAGCTGAGGTCTCCCTGTGTGATTGACCATTGATACTGGACCCTGAGAAGACATGGTATTGACTTTTCTTCCCACATAGACAGCTATATACTATTCAGTGACACACTCAGGGATTGTTAACTCTCTGTTCTGGTTTTAGTCTTGATGTTTAGAGCGAGAACGATGTGTAAGGTCGTGTGTGCCCCTTACCTGAAAATCTCTCTCTTCTAGGATCTCTTTCCGCCATCGCACCAAGAAGGCTGCGCACACGTATAGGTGGAAGTGGGAGAAGCCCTCTGGTTCGGCCTAATGACAGAGAAAACGGATAAAAACATGGTTAAAAAACAGTGATGTAGGCAAGATAGTACCAACAGAATAGCAGAAGACGTACAGGGACTGGGACTGAGCAAAAAACAGGAAAAGGTATAAACAAATCAATACCAAAACTAATGCATGAGTAATTGGAAGAGATCTCAGGAGACAGTCTAAAAATATGTCTTGCACATCTATTTTGTTTTATTAAATTTGGAGAAGCAGCTATCTGCAATAAAACAATGAACAAATTGTTTTTTTCTTTTAATCACATTAAACAATAGACAAACCAACCTTGGTAGTTTCAACTTTTGCAACCCTCTCCATTTATCCAGGCTAGGGAATAATCCAGTTCTTTTTTGTTTTCTGATGGCTTTCTTCCTAATTATGCCCATATCTAGGGACTAACACTAACTTTTCTGCTCCCTGGCCACTGTGGAAAGTATTTTTTAAATTACTAGCCACTTAGAATTGTTAGTAGCCACAATTTAGCTTTTGAAAACTGATCTGTTGATATGATAAGCTGACAATTTTGTGGTTAAATTTGATTTTACAATTGTGTGTTTTGGCTGTTAATTTAAGTTTTCATATCTTTCAATAACAGGGTAGCTCCAGGTCTTGTCAATTTTGTGAAAGTTAAGACCTTTTTACGACTTTTTAATGCCACTTAGATTTAAATTCAATGCCAGCATCAGCAATACAATAGTCTGTATAAAATTCACATTTAGGAATTTTCCGTACTGAAACTGAAGGCTTTTGTTTGAAAAGTCTGATATAGGTGGAATAACTCCAGTGCTGAATTAAAAATATCACAATAAAACTTTATCATTGGGGTGGCTTAAGCTCAGTCAGTAGAGAGGTTCACTCACTAACCTGAAGGTTGGTGGTTCGATCCCTGCTACAAGCATTGTATATTGTCGTTGTGTCCTTGAGCAGAACACTTATTTGTGTGAATGTGCTCGTGTGATTGGTGGTCGGAGAGGTCGTAGGTGTAGAATGGCAGCTACATTATTACTATTATTATTATTATTCATAAATTTCGATTATAAATAGATATTGTTATTGTGCTGTCAGTATTTTTTTTGTCATATTAACATAGATATTTGACAAATTTGAGGCCTAGATCAGTGGTTCCGAAAGTGGGGTCCGGGGCCCCCTGGTGGTCCGCAAAGGCACTGCAAAGGGGCCCCCAGAGGACCGTCTATATTAAGTAAAAAAAAAAATGAAATTGAGTTTGAAAGGCACTGTAAAAAACAATGCTGCAAAAACTCAAGGCAACAGGATTCCCTCAAGATTTTTGAGATTTGGTGATCAACTCAAAATCTCAAGTTTTCAACAACTAATCTGTTTTTACTCACCAAATTTAACATTCATACATCTAAAAACTTGAAATTTTAAGTTTACTCACTATCTTTATTTTTTCCAACTCATCTTACAGCCAACGGACTCCACTGTTCAGAAAAAGTATTATTGATAGTAATAAAAACTAAATATACTACATTTAACAAAAGAATAACTTTTTTCTGAACACTGTAAGTTGGCTGTAAGATGAGTAAAAAAATAATGATAGAGAGAAAAACTTAAAAATTAGAAAAGTTTTTAGACGTATGAACATCAAATTAAGTGAAAGTATGGAAAACCTGAGATTTTGAGTTGGCCCTAAAAATCTTGAGGGATCCTTTGCATTGAGTTATTGAGTTTTTGCAGCATCTTAATTTTTTTTTTTTTTTTTTACAGTGTATTTGTTTAAAAATGTAACTTTAAAACACTTTTTAGCCAACAGTGTCTTTTGTAATGTTTTTATAGAAATAAATTGGAGAAAAACATGAAATAAAATTTGGGATGGAGGGAAGTTGTACTTTTGGGGGTCTGTGTGGGATTTTGGTAAATTTAAGGGGGCCATGACGCTCCTGACTTTGGGAATGGCTGGGCTAGATGAACAAAATTCAATACCTACTCCTAAGATTTAATGCTTTTAAGGCCTTGATTTTGACAACATCAAATTCAATACCTTATTAATACTTTTAAGACCTTGGGGCTTCCCTGAATAAAGCCTCAGAAACTTTAGGCTTGTAACTCATCATATTTGAAACTAAGTTATGGCACAAAATTAGGTCTAAAATATAACTGTCCAAAATGTCTAGTGAGAGTCAGTGTATTACCAGCCAAAAAGAAAATATCCGTATTTGACAGGTTTGGCAGGTTTGTTAATGTCAAGCCCCGCCCATATTACTCGTAATTGTATCTAATTTTATGACAAACCACTATTTAACTAAAAAGGAAGCTGAACCCTTTTGAGCACAAACAAAAATAGTGCTAAAAAGCCATACACATATCCTATCCAATTTAGAGTTTTTGTACCCTTATTTCTACTCTGTAAATCTCATGTACAATGTTGCGTTCAGACGATGCCTTTACTTGCTGCTAACATTACACTAGGTAGCTTTATATCCTCTGAATATGCAGGGGATTACAGTACAGCTAGACAAAAGATAAGATGATCATTGTTCTTTTTATTTTCCTCCTATCACAGGTGGGATAATTACTAGTGTCTTTGAATGCAGCTGACTCGGAACCATGAGACCCCGATCTGAGAGTATGCCTTAATATGACAGTGGTGTGGGAGTTTGATTCTTCGCATATGTTACTGTAGTTTCAAATGTATGCAATTAAAGTGTGCGCTAATGTATGGGTGATGTCGTGGCAACATACGCAAATGTACTGACACACTTTGTAGTACGATGAACTTATGAATTATTCTGCACATGCTCGCTCTGATCTGTCCGCTTTAATAGTATGAAATGTAAAGAAAAAATGCACTCCAATAAAATAACTGGGAAGGTTTAAAAAAAAAAAAAAAAAAAGCTTATATTCAAAAGCTTTTGATTCAAGAAGACATGTAGAATGATATTGCCTAATACTAATATTACAGTATTAAAGCGCATGCAATGTAACACACTGACAATGGAATTCATCATAGGCATCCCTCGATCTCGGGAGATCATGAAGCTGTGGCTTGATTCACTGTAGAATGAAATTTGGAGCAATGCCTGCTGTGACTGTGCAGGCCGATGCGAGAGTGGCAAACTCTACCACAGGTGGTGTCTGCAGCAGTCTCCTCTCATTTTTGAGGGTCTATGTTCAGTGATTCAGGTCTCTTGTGCATGCATCTCTAGAATAGAGACGTACAGCAGATCTTTTGGGATCCTGTCGTCAGGCGTGCGATGGACCTGTCCCAGCCAGCGCAGCCTGCATGGCTGAAGAAGGGTGGGAATGCTTTAAAAGCTGGCTCTGTCTAGGACTTTGTTGTTGGTCACATGGTCTGACCATTTCATGCTGAGGATGTGTCTGAGGTTTCTCATGTGGAATGTGTTTAGCCTCCTTTCCTGCTTGGAGTACGTTGCCCATCACTCACTACCATAAAGAAGAGGACTGAGGACATGGGCAGTGTAGACCTTGTGTGACCTGTAGATCTTGGTGTTGATGCTTAGCTTAAAGTTTTTTACAATTTTGATTTTACAATAGGGCTGTTTTTGACACTGTCCAAAATTAAAAACTCAAATTAATTATTTTACAGCAATTTAGCATTCAGCCCTTGAAGCTGGGTGCTAAATTAAATAAATAAATAGCTGATTGGTGGAGATAAAATGGCTGGTATGACACAATAAACTACATTGTACCATTACAAAAATGATAAAATGTATGTAATGCAATCTAGTTCATGTACTTAAACTTGCTCACTGTTTTCCTTTAACTACCACAACACTCCGATAATCATCATTATTCAAGCCCCACACAAACTTTTAGAAAACCCAAAGTAATAGTTGAACTACCATTCTCATTTGTGTCTAGCAGAGAGATGGACACATAACTCTACAGGAATTAACAGCAACTGCCTTTCCGCTGTGATAATTGAATATGCCTCCAGGAAGAAGGCAAGACGTAAACAGATTAACAGTAAAAAAAAAAAAAAAAAGATTTAACAAAAAAGCCGCTGTTAAGACGTTAATCAAAAGAACATTAACTGTGCTTTTGTTGTCTGGGAGACAGATTGAGCCCGCTCACTTCACCTAACGCTTACGTCTGTGCATCAATTTAGAAAATACTTTAATGGAGTGAGTGTGAGAATAATAATAAAAGTGTGGGGAGATGGTGGTGTGAGGGAAGTGTGGGGGGGGTGCTTGTTTGTGAACAGCGGAGCGTGGCAGGATGCGAGGTGTAAACTGGCAGGTGATTGGCTTGTTGGTCTAACCTTGCAGCTCCAAAGCAAACAGCTAAAGCAAGCAAATACACAGTTCTTCCTCAGGCAAACAGGAGTGAAGAGGGTATGACTGGCATATGAGAGTTCATTATGGCTTGAAATGTGAATTTGGGGAATTTGAGAATCTCTGCATATGGGACTATTTAAAAGGATAGAGTTATATAAGGTTAAGGGCATGATTAAAAGTCTCTAAATCTACTTCTTCACTAGCCTGGCCAGCCATACATTTTGCTCTATTCTACAGTAAAGTCAAGTCTGTATAACTGGCCAAGTTACCTTTTAGCATCAATCTAGTTTCCTCATATATAAGTAACATAATTACATAAAAACATATTTTCCATAACTACTGTTATCAAGTCAATTTAATGTAGTTGAATTCAAAATCCTCCATTATAAATGCCTAAATCACACTGAATGCGGTATATGTGCAGTACATCTCAGATACGGTATTCTTGAGCACTCCAATTCACACCGAGTGTGTTGCATGTGCAGCACCAGAGCCAGCTGTGGAGACCACAAGTTCACAGGAGAGTACTGACTTAATGCTGGAAGTGAGTTTACTCAATAACAACTATGTAAAAAGAGCTACATGTAAACAAAAAACAAATTTGCCTGTCAGTTGACAATCTCCTGTTCTTTTGGAGATTATTTCGTGACTTTATGCTTCTACCATGGGTAAGTATGCTACATATATAAATACTTTCTTAGGAGTTAGGGGGATCAATTATCACCTGTGTGTGGATTGGGAGAGAGCAGAGATCATTTATTATTTTTAAAAAGAGCTATGAATATGTTAGGGGTGTTGAGCTACTTATGAATGTGTTCTTTAGAAATTATTTATTTCGGGGGGTCTGGGGGGGTTCTACCCCAGAAAACTTTTACTGTAACAGATGCTCTTACAGCACAGGTTTTGCGCAGTATAATGAAGAACAATCTTTTGGTGGACTAGGGGGGCTGGGGGTGCCGTGGGGGGTGTGCAGCATATAATGGTAGGGGAATAACAGCATTCTTAGTCCTATCCTCGACACTCCAAAAGAGAACCTCAGCATCTTCAGCTCTGCTACCTCCAGCTCTGCCTCCTGTCTTTTCCTCAGTGCCACGGTCTCTGTTGCTTTGCTCAGGTGCTCACTAGTTCAACATCTTCAGCCGCTGCTAGTTAACTTGGTTAATGCTGAAATGGTTATTAGGTGTTTAGTTGTCTCCAAATATTCATTGTTATACTGTAGCCTACATGTGTCAGATGCTGAGAAACGTTTTGGATGTTTATGTTAATTTCTCCACACACATGACAATAACCTGCTCAGAGCAGCAGCCCCTCCTGTAGTGCCACAGAGCAGTGCCCACCTCTGCCCTGACTGCCATGACTCTGCTCCTGTCGCTGTCTCTCGGGGCTCTTACTGATCAGTGTGACTAAGGCTTTTTAAAAGCTATGGATCATCATTCACAAGGCTGTTTTATCAAGCTACAAACGGGACCATAGCCTGAGTGGAAAAAGTAATTGCCCCGGGACGTCAGGCTAGCGATTTTGTGAGTCCTGTTGGTGAAACTCTTTTATCACATAAGACACCTGACACATTTCTCCATCCATTCCAACCTGCTGCACAAACCTCTTCACCTGTTTTCCACACTAGAATATACAACAGTACAATACAGCTCCAAAGGCAGTGGGATAAATGCAGGTAGGACAAGATTTGCCTCTGCCACATTTCTCAACATCAGTAAATTGCATTTACATTTACAAATTGCAATGCCATGTTTACATTAGCAATCACTAAAACCAACTCCAATGATATAAAAAGAGCTTTAGCAGAAAGCTCCCATTCTTTTTGCATTTCCATATTTCAGTCTAAATAAAAATACCTGCAGCATTGTGTGACTGTAGCATGTAACCTTTTGTCCCTGAGTGCACCATCCCGCCCCCCTCTCCTCCCCGTCCTATCCAACCCCCTGCTGCTGCCCCCCAGCTCCAGGGCTCCATGTCATTATGATTTGCGAAATAAAGTTTGTCGTGGAAGTCAAGGTGACTCAGTCAAACCTGTCTCTGCCTCTTCTCCTCCTGCTCTGTCCTCCAGCCCCTTGTGTCACGGCGGCCATATTGGCTCAGACAGGCGACGCTCTGACTGACAAGCAGTGCTGATCAAAGCATGGCGGGGGAGGGGCAACAGGCGGGGGGTAAAGAAGCGTGGAGCGTGTGTAAAAAAGAATGAGAGGTAAAGCAATACACTGCAAGTTTTCAAGAGCAGTGCCCTCTAATGAGTTGAATTTTTTACTTACAATTTATATATTGTATACTGTTTTTATATTGTTTTTACTTTATTTCACATGTTTCCTTATATGACAAACTCTTTGAATCTTGAAATGGATCTGGATGACCTTCTACATCCAATATATATCTATATATATTTTTTTTTTAAAGATTTGAAGTACCATTGCAAGATACTCTGGCCACAAGGTGTCAAAAAGGAACAATCATTGTATGCAGGATAATAAAAAAGGTTACAAGCTAAGGATTTTTTATTGGCCTTAAAATGTAAAAACTAGCTATTACTTTTGGGATTATCTTGCTAACTGATGTCATGAATTTTTAAATGTGTCCTGTTTTCCTGACTTGTATATAGCAGCTGTGACCCCTTTTTCTGACGATCTCCGTGTTTGGTTGTTAGATGACTGCTGGCATGTTTTTCCTGTGTAGTACTATTGTTACTTCTTCTGTATCCTATACAAAACTTCACTCTTTGTTCAAATGTTTAGATCTCTGCTCGTATTAAAGCAAACTTTTACTGAACGCAAACAGGCTATGTTCTTGATTTCCCCTGCTTCTCGGTTTTCATGATCAGATGGCGTTGCTTATTGCTGCCAAAATATAATTTTCTTGGTGTAGAAAGAGGGTTAGCTGTAGGCTAGACAGTTTACATTGCACTGGTTAACAGTTGTTAGTTTTTAAGCACCAGCCCAGGTGAAGTTGTTGGAGTATAATAGCTGTGCCTCAAATTAGATCAGCAGCAGGTTTTCAGACATATACAATTAAAGACGTTTGACAAGATGTAAATGCATGATGTTCAATTTCAAAGAGGGACGGGGATCAGGTTTGTCAGGTAACCATCAAAAAGACTTCTATATTTAAAGGTCGAAAGTAGTACACTGAATTAAGAAGTACCAGAGGGAGGGAGGAGTACTGCTTTGTCAAAGCCACTTTAAACTGCAGTGCTGGCTGTCTGACTAGTCAAAACCTGTCGTCCCAATGAAACGATGAGCCTCATGTGGGACTGGCTCCGACGACAAGGTGAAAAGTAGACAGCGCTTTGGAGATGTGAGATGATCTACGAGCAGATTTAAAATGAGCAGAACAATTACACACACAGTAAAATAAACAACTGGAGTGGCGCCACTTGAGAATATGTTAGATGTTAGTGTAAGGGGAAGGTATTACTTACTAAATGCACAATTATTCCCAGAAGCCATTTCTCTTTACTAATGCTATATAATACATTTAAACCCATAGTGAACTGTAACAATGGATTGCATTAGGTATTTGTCTCAAGTGAAGTGCTCATGGGCAAAAATATTATCATACTATTCATCAGCATTGGTTAATTTGTTTTTTAGATTGCTACAAAGATAACTCAGTAGTTAATTGTCAGATTTATGGTGACATTTTCAGGAAATGTCAGTGATGACCAAAGCAAAACATTACTTGTTTTTGGTGTGGATCCAAAACACAGTCTGGCTACAGGATTTCTTTTAAAGCTGAACTCAGTAACTCTTCTTGTTTCTTGTCTGTTTTTGCCTCTTGTTCCTCTCTAAAGCCCCCGGTACATTTTAGAGTAAAGCACTAAATACAAAGTCCAGTGCACTCCTATATGATTCCTTGCTCAGCTTTACTTTCACTTTCCCCTCTGTATATCTGTACAAAGTCTTTTCTGCCATTTGGCCACTCTGCCTTGACAAAAATTTAGGAAAAAAGCTCTAGTTTGTTGTTTGGCTCTAACCATGATGTGATGCTTTCGCTTGAGACTTTTGTGACACTGGGTCAGCGAAGCTTATACTTGAAAGTGTTGTTTTCGACTCAGAGACACCAGGGGGAGATGCAGGTCAATTCATTCACACCGCGATAACTCATTTAATCCATCGCACGGCCTCTGAGGTAAAAGAGGTAAAAAAAAGTTACTGAGTTCCGCCTTAAAGGATTCAGCGCCATTGTGAGAAAAAAGTTAATCTTTCAGCCACTAGGGGTCAGAAAAATATTTGGTTTGGTGAATTTTTTAACCTCACCAAAAAGAATCACAAGCACAGTCTGCTCTTTGTGTCTGTACCAAGTCTGGATAAATGGAGAAAGGTTGTGTCATAAAACCAAATGCCAAATCAATATGCCTAAAGAAACAGAAAGAAGTTAATTCTTTACCATTGTAAGATAAAATCTGTCTCAATAGATAGATTTGACCCTATACTAGAAAATCATAGTTTTATGTCCAGATATGGGCACTATATCTCTACAACTGCGAGATAGGGCCAATGCCTTGGTGGAGGTGTGCGCTCTCCAAGTGCTTCTGATCAGCTTCTCCAGCACATCCAACAACCTACAGAAACTGCTTTTTCAAAGTATGCCTTAACTTCAGATGAGCTTAACAAACCCTTCAAAGCTATTGTCTGCAGGTTGAACTGACAAAACACGTTCATTTGAAGTGCCACTAAACAGATAGAAGTATACGTGTGTGTGTGTGTGTGTGTTTGTGTGTGGGCGAGAGATACACATACGTGACAGCAATTAATTGTATGCAAACAACAGAAAAACATATACATGAGATGACATCATTCATCTCACTACACTGACTCCATGATAGATGTTCACTTTGCGGACGTTTTAATGTTGGCTTCACGCTGAGATCAAATGGAAGAAGTAGGAAAATATTGATAGTAGTGGGATAATGACAGTGGGAAAATGAGTAGGGAAATCTTCTGTGTGCACGATCACTTTCTCAGGTTTTATCTTTTATAGGTGTAATATAGTGAATTGAACACTTTGCCATGTATTTTGTGCTCTGCTGAGAATTTCCAAATAAAATTATTGTTCTTTAGAGCACACCTTAAAATTACAATACAAAAAATAAGAGAAATGGTGCAGTGTTGACAGAATATTGATCATTCAGTTTTAATTCTCTTATAATTATAGGATAATAATTCTCTTTTAAACAAAATGGTAATAATGTTTTGACTGAAGAACATTCAGAAATCAGTGTTTGGTGGCATAACACTGATTTGTAATCATGGTTTTCCTGTGTCTTGCTCTCCACCAGTTTTTCACATTGCTGTTGGCTGACTTTATACAACTCTCTCAGCTTTGCCTGATGGTCTGCGAGCTCAGACACTGGCCTGGAAAGGCTGTCACACTGCAAAGAGGCTGATTTAAGAATAAATTGCAGTGATCTCTTATTGTTTTTCCAGTGCTGTATGTATTAAAACATTTCACCCCACCGCAAAAATGTTTAATGTTGGTTGTGACTACTGGAGCCTATACCAGTAACTATGGGCCTTATGCACTGGACAGTGGCCAGTTAGTTGCAGGTCTGACACAGAGACAAACACAGACAGACAACAGAAAACCATACACTCTTATGTATCAACCACTATGGGCAATGCAGATTCACCAATTCACCTAACACATGCATGTCTTTGGATGGTGGGAAGAAGTCCACAGTAACTCAGAGAGTTTGTGTGACAGCTGGCCTGAGGATCGATCGCACAACCTCTTTGCTAGGAGACAAGAGCACTAACTCCTCTGCCACAGTCCCCCCTCCACTGTGATGGAATAAGACCTATTGCAAAAAAAAAAGCCATCATTGTCCAACCAAACAAAACAGAACAAATAAAATAACTTTTTGCATTTCCTACTGTATGCGTGCTAGCCTCAAATACATTCAGACTGGGGGTACCCTGGTCCGGTCTACAGGGATACTGGGTATTGTTTGCAGTGACCAGGGGCCAGTCATTACAGACACAGACAGGAGACAGCGAGGCAGACGGTGTGAGAGAGGCCACTTCCCCATAGACTACTGCTTTCTTATTCTGCAGCACTCGCCGTCAAGTCAAGTCACTTTGGGTTTGACTTCACAGCAACACTCCTCCGTTTGATTTTACAATGCTGTCAAAGAATCGAAGCTCAAAGAATACATCTGTCTGCTACAATTCGTTTAGCTGGCAGTACATCTCAATACGACTGCTGTGTAATAGTGTTGTAACCAAGACTGAACTAACAAAGAACATGAATGAAGACCAAAAGTGGTTGAGAGAAAGACTTTTAGGGAGCAAAAAAAAAAAAAAAAAAAAAAAGTTTATATGATACATTTGAAGAAATCCTCAGGAAATGCAAAGAATCTAGTACACAACTCTCAAATCTCAGTATAGCTTTATGTATACAATACCAATAATATAGTATAAGAACACAACTTTCCAAATCACAAAATTGAGTGACATTGATGAATTTGTTGTTCTATTTGATATGTGCCAACAGCAGCATCTGTCTGTCTGGGATCTGGCCTGAACAACAATATTTTCACCAAAAGCTGTTAGAGATCACAACAACACACAATATTCAGAGCACAAATTATAAAGAATTCACCACTGATGAAATTTCAAATATAGAATCAAGCCGAGCAAGGATTTGAGAGTTTTTACGCTAGTCTCTTACTTCAGAAATGTAGCTTTGTAAGGAAAAATGTATCCAAAACAGCGAAGAAACAAGTAAAGTTACATGGTTCCCAGTGCCACTAAAGAGATACTATTGTGTGTAGGCAAATGACTCAAACATGTATAAATACAATTTTAATAAATCAAACTTTTTACAAACTACTACCTAAAAACTAGTAACAAATCAAAGCTTGTGTGTCCATGTGATGGGCTTCTTAACTCAATCCCTACAGTCCATACAGAAAAGTACCTCTGTCTCTGAGCCTGGAAATGTCACAGTATCCCTTTAACAGGCATGCTAATGCTGCCACACTGAGCTACTGCTAATTTCATGCTCCACGCATCAAAGATAATTTGGTCCTTGTCTGAGAGCAGAGAGGTATATGTGAAAGAATGGTTACTCTATCACACTGTTCTGCATTCTCTTTCTTTTGCTCTGTTGTTACTGAGTAAAAGGCAGTGTCAATAAAGCAACCATATCTATGCAATTCAGTGTATTTATAGGTGCATTTCCACTGAATGGTACAGCACTGTTTGGTATGGGTAACCCCACATTTAACACATTTTAACAACTCATCATTTAATGACTTATGTTTAACTTATGTTTAATGCAATCTAAACTATAAATGCAATTGACTCATGACGTATTACTCTAAACCAGATTCAGCTGTTATTAACATATGCTAGCTTTGTTTCATCAAAAAAGTTGGTACAACATTTTCACATCAACTCTTGAAGTATGGCTGTTTATCACAAGAACAAGACGTGTTTGATTAAAATCTGGTCTCTGAATTATCTATCAACTCGCAGCAGTGTGTAGCTCCACCTTTTCCAAAGTTGTCCAAAGTAGACTCAGCGGACCCTTCCAGAGGGGTGGTTAAGTATTATGAATTGGTACGCTTTCTGAGGACGCTTTGGACCACTTTGGGAGGTGGAAACACGTTTTGGAGTGTATGGTATGACATGAAGTGGAGATTTTATAGTTTAGAAGTAAATGCTTTCCTATCTTGCAGCTGCTACAAATCTCTTCATGAACCAAAATCCTGGCTTCCTGAATCAATTTGCTCTTACTTAAGCAATTACCTTCCTAAAACATCAAGATCCATCAGTTCTTTTTTAGGTTATCTTGCTAAGAACAGCATACCGAAAATAGGATAAAATTTAAAGTCATGAAAGTAAATCTGTGAGACAGAGGGAATGCTGTCTTGTACTGGATGGACTGAACAGATGGCCGCGCTGCAGAGAGAAGCCCACAGCGGAGACTTACAACACTCAGGTTAAAATGCCCAAAGGAACCACATACATCCACATGGGCTGAGAGCAAGAGGCCAAAGACTTCCTGTTTATAACCGCCAAGAGTACGGAGGCCTCAACAGGACAATCTGTTCATCTGCATCTCATTAAATTAGGTCAAATAAATGTATTAAGTCTGACTCTAAATTGCCTGTAGTGAATGAATGTGAGACTGACTGGTTGTCTCCTGTGTACGTCTCTGTGCCAGCACTGCAACTAACTGGCCATTGTCCAGGGTGTACCCCGCCTTAGGCCCATAGATGCTGTGATAGGCTACGGTCACCAGCGACTGAGGCATTAGCAATGGCAATAGAGTAAATTGTAGAAAATATACAAATGTAATAACTCTAGCAGAAAATATGACTGTTCAGGAGTAGAAAAGATTTCCAATTTCAGTTGTTCTTCTAAAATAAATATTAATAATCCTTCTGTTATGAGTTAATTAAACATTATTTGTGCAAATAAAGTAAAATAAAGGACCAACTTTCATACAGACAATAAATGTTATTTCAGATATTCAGGACAGATATAACACTCTTTTGTAGGGATGGGCATTGAAACTCGGTTCTACCCGAGAACCTGGTTCTACTTTTTCCAATCCTTCAGAATTCTTTACTTTCACTTCGCTGCAAAAGTCGTCTTCTATGAGTACCCTACAAAGTGTGGTGCTCATCCTGCAGTGCATGTTCTTCCCTCTTCAATGCACACACGCTCACAGGAACAGAGCAGCGTGGAGGTAGGAGCTAAATGTCTGTGCACATTGACAGCCGGGGTTCATTCACCGTGCATAAGAAATACAGTGTGCAATGCTGGTGAGAAACAGTAAGAAAGAGAGACCACCATAGAAAACGCTGAATACTTGCGCCTACCTGACTGAAGGTAATTTGGACCCTCCCTGCTATGCACTGTCACGGTAACACAGACTACTGTTTAGTTTAATGCATTTAATGAGTGGTTTATTTATATAAACTGGTACAAATCTGCTCTTGCTGCTCTTAAATTAACATTAAAGCAACAATCCTGTTAAATCCAGCATACATTTCCAGTATTTTACTGTGTACATTCAATACATGTTACTTCTGTTCAGTGAGCCCACTTTAAAATAGGGCCACATACATAAAAATAAAAATAAGCTTCAATTTCTGCTTCATAATAAACTGTAAGGCCACAAATCTATTTAATTTTTATTTACAGATTTATCAGGAATCGGACTGATAAGCAGAATCAGCAATGGCACTGACATTGATAAAATCTTATCAAGTCCCATCACAACTATTTTGCTTTATTCTTATTGAATATCAGACAGTGTCAATAAAGCAACAATATGTATGCAAATGTAATGTTTAGGGAAAACTAATATTAATAGAGGGGGAAAAATGTCATCTTATGCTAACACATTTGATTATTAGATTTTTTTGTTCAAGCTTTTTGAAATGAATTGGTCATATTTGCATCAACAGTTCATGTTTAAGAACATAAAACAATGCATATACAGTATATAGAAAACATTTTTTTATGGGGAGCTGTTACTTTAACTTTGCAGAAAATGCCTAGAGTCGCTTTTAGGCAATGTGGGGCACAGACACAGCATTATAAAATGACTTTACCACAGTCATTAGCAACATAAAGCTAACAAATAAGAGTCTGGTGATCGTGTGTGTGCCTTACAAATGCACAGGAGCACTTCCTGGAGTGGGCGGGGTTTCACGCGCCTATTTAGACGTGCCAAGCATTTTTTATTTTGAGAAGGGCAGCAGGATTACTCAAACATGCGTGAATGAAACAAAATACTACTCCAGGTATGGTTTTGAGGTGAAAATTGAATTATAACATCAATTAAAGCTCAAAGTCTTAGTAGAATATAGCAGTGTAGAGGACCTTTAATATTGCAGGCAAGATAGAAAAACAGCAACATATGGCAATTTTATTTTTAAATGCTAATGCGACCCAGAGCATCTTGTTCATCTTGTTGAGTAAAGTGCGGACATGCTCCTGAGGATGACTGAGTGGAATAAATTCACCTTTATGGAGCAGCTGAATTCACTTTATACCCCAACGGGATTCACCAAACTCCACTGTTCACTGTCCACAACACTGCTTTAAAAACATTATTCCTGGACCGATATGAACACACAGAGGTCAAGGAGGATAAGCTGTAAACAACAGTGAGTGGAAAGGAGATGAATTGCACATGATTAAAGCCAGCATAAAAAGGTAAGAGTTTGACAGGAGAGAGAAGAGCAGCGAGATGGAGGCAGCTCTGCGCTTAGGCTGTCACTGGAAATTTCATGAGTGGAAATGGCCTAATTCCCCGTCCACTAAGAAACAATGGTGAAGAGGTGAGGGGCTCTGACAGATGCTGCAAAAAGGTGCACATTTGTGTACCAAAGTGTGTGAGTGTGGAGGGGTCTATTGTAAAACATCAAATATTAAGAGGATAGGTTACAAGAACAAAGTGTACGCAGGTCGCTGTCAAGTCAAAGTCGCAGCAACACTATTTAAATTAGCCATTATTCAACAGCCAATCAGAACGTCCCTTACTGTAGTGTGCCTGCAAATTAACATCCTTAATAACACAACCTAAATGTCATTATAAAGTCAACATATAATAATACTACTAGACTATTAACCAGGTTTTCTCCAATCAATAAAAAACTGGCATTTGGACAGAGTGATTAAGCTTGCTTTAAAAAAATAAGTGAGATTGATTTGACATCTTTTAAAATGACATTTGATTTGGCGCCAAAGCTATTAACTGATAATAAATGGGAACTATGGACACTGCTCAGATATTGAATTTATTGGAGGATATTAAAATGGTGCTGGTGGTCAAAGTACTGAGTAGGTCTGTCGGCTCGGGAACCCTAAAGGCTCGAGATGAAAGTTTTGTTATTCTTTCAATTATAGTTCAGAAAAATGTTAGTACACACTGGTTAGTGCATATAGTGTACAATGATGTATAGATTAAGAATTATGCAGCTTACTTATTTATTTTTAGGCAAAAAAATACATAATTTTGGTTAAAAGTATATATTTACATAGTCAAATAAATAATACTCTACTTATAGTCATTGTTTAAAAGGGAACAGTGTAACTTTTTTATCTTTATTAAACAGTTTTGGGGGGCAGTGTGATGGGTAAATGAGTAATGGCAGGGTGAATAAAGCCCCCTGCAGCTCCCCCTGGTGTCTCTTGTTGAAAAAAAAAACTGCCTTGAAAGAATGGGAGTACCAACCTCGTGTTCCTGAACACTCGGGTCTTGTGAGAAAGCTACATGTCCTGGATAAACAAGCAAATAAGAGCTTGTTTTAAGTCGCAATTTCTCCCCAGGACAAATGGGCAAAACTGTTCATATATATTTTCACAATTTTAAGACGTCAGAGCTTTGAAAGAGGGGCACGCAGCTTTGTTATCAGTGAGTTTTAAAATGGGTATTTTTACTGATAATAGTCTGGCAAAATGAGAGAACTATAGACCCAGGCTGAGTGTGGAGACAGAGGATACTTGTATAGAAACAGACAGGACGTTTTCCTGCTCTCATCATTGAAGCTGCAGTTCAAAACAAGGTTTAAAACAAGATCTCATCTTGCCTCTTTTATTGGTTTAACATAGAACATTACCTCTCTAATCATTTAAATATACTCTATTACAGATTAACTTAAAGGAAATAATACTAAACTAATTTTGATTGATCACATTGGGAAAGTAGCACACCAATTTCAAGGTTAATCGGTGGATCCTTATTGCCCATATGGGAATAGATATTAGTATTAATGGTTATCTATCAATGGCTGAATTAGCCCTGCAATTAGCGAGCAATAGTCCAGTGTGTACCTGCCACATGCCCACCTCCCAAAGGGGGACCCAAAGAAACAATGGAAGATGAATAAATGGTTCCCCAGTAAAAAAAAATAATGTGGAAAGAATAACTATGGTGGGTATTGTATAACATGTAACTAGAGCTGCAGCTATCAATTATTTTGTTAATTGAGTAATCCATCAGTTATTCTGTTTGATTATTCAAGTAATCGAATATGAGATACTCTTGGGTCTCTGTATATTTTTAAAAGTAACACATTTTAATCTACGCACATCTGTGAATATATCAATATAACATTAAGTGTTTTTTTTTCACATTTTAATGCATTACATTGCAAATAGCATTGTAAATGTAGGTTTTATTATTTTATTATACTTTATAATATAGCCTACTAATTATATACTTATCCTATACTTTACTTATACAATATATTATTATATACTAATTATATATTCAGAATATTTGTTGCTAAATGCCTATATGAAACAATGCAAAAGCTGCAGCAGTGTGCATTCCCCTCACAGTTAAAAAAAATATTTTAGTTGTAACCCTCTCTGCTTGTGATATCTATTATCATTTATACACCATGCAAAGCCTGTTAAAAGACACTAAACATCATTGAGTACACATGGCTAAATGTAACGTTACGCAAGTTACCGCTGCAGGCTGCACGTCACACTACACTGTTCATTTTTTACCAGTTTGCTGTCTCCTATTAAACAAAAGTTTTACAAAGGTAAAACAAAACCTTTCTCTGTGATTATTAGTGTTTTTTTAGCATCTGCAGAGTCTCCACAGTCAGTATTTAAGCTGCTCTTGGCGCTAGTTGTAGCATTAGCCAAAGTGCGATGCTTGGTGGACACTATTTCCTCTAAAACCACTTTTACAATAGGGTTGTTTTCTACATAAGCAAATTACTACTGAAGTTTATTCCGTATATAGCCCAACCCCTGCCCTACAAGCTAGTGTGTTGTGCATTAACATTGTTCCATGTATACAAAGTACCCAGCGCTATGCACCAGTCTTTTTTACATCAATTAAACAAAGCTTTGAGGAAAATAATTTTAATCAAAGCTTTTGTAATTGTGTGTGTTGTAACTTGAATATTTCGATGAATCGTTGCCTACATGTAACTCCTACCAAAAACATTTAAAACTGTACTGTACTTTTGTAATTGAGGCCTTACACCTCTTTCTAAAAAAACACTATCTTTGAGATATTAATATGCATAATATATACAAAATGACATATTTGAGTCGCTACAATAAATTTCTCAATCGCTAAAAACACCTACAAGATCCACTTCCAGGCAGTTTGTCTCCTGCCAGCCCACAATTGGATCTGACACATGGACCTGGAGGAGCAGCCCAGTGGTTAATTCCAATGATTTAGCTACAGTCCTTCATGCGCTTTTAATTCAATTGTGGTAATTAAAAAAAAAAAAGTAGTTGTAGGGTCAAGTGCTAGTGAGATAAACTGCAGTTCTCATAAGTCATTGAGTAGAGGACATTGCAATGGAAGCCAGGCTCACTTTCAGTGTTAGATAAAATGATGCTACAAATGCTAATTTGTCTAATAAAAGGTTAGGAAACTACACACAACATATATCTTATTCTTAGCAGATTGGGGAGTGAAGACAGCAAATAAATAAAAGTTTATGTTTTGAAATATGATGGTTATCTGATGTTATGATGCTTGGGTACAGTACTGCACAAAAGTCTTAGTTGGGTTTTTAAGAAAGACTATGAACAAATAAAGATGTATCAATGTTCGGAAATACACAAAATTACAACAACCAAAATAATAATAATAATAATAATCAAATAAAATAAAACTAGACGTACACAATGATAAAGATATAGTGCCCAGGCCTGGACTCTAACTTGTAGTTAGCTAGTTCAGGAGTAAATACTCTTTTCATTGAGACACAACACAATGGTAAAGAATCTACTACAACTAGTCATGTGCTGGTGTGGCAGTACTGTCATGTGCGTGTTGTAGGTTTGATGACAGCAATAAGCATTTTTAGCACTAAAACATGGAGCTTCCATAAAACAAACCGTCTGCTGCCATACATTTACAAAAACAGCACAATTCATCTCACGTTTTTATTATGTTGTTTTACTATTGTAATGATTTGATGTCTAGCTATGTCATATGAGATATTGAGACACTGAGCTGTTGCTATGATTGGCTATAACTAATGGTATAGGGTAAATATACTACTGAAAGTTAACATTTTCAACAAGAGGCTTTCCAGATAACATAACACAAACATATTGTTAGTGCTAACGTTATATCAGTCTGATGTTTGCCAAGGTTAACAGTGATCTGGATCCATACCATAATTAATCATTTTGCCCATGGGTCATTACTACAAATTACAACAACACAATTTAATAAAAACATCAACAAAGAAATACATTTATGTATGTATTAAAGCTCTTATTAAAACTTTTGTACAGTGCTGTACATTGTAAACCAGATTCTAATGTAGAAAGCAGATCATAACAAAAATGATAAGTGAAACCAATTTCAAATCACAGCTTTATACAAGATTTTTGTGATTTTTGTGTTTCAGATGTTTATAAAATCAAATGGAAAGTTTAAACAGCTCGGTAGACGTGTTGCTAAAATACGACAGATGTTCAAATCTGAGTAAGTTTAACATGAAAAAGGCCCATATTTGATGTGAATTTTTTTGCTGTCAGTTGCAATCTGTCACACTGCCCTAAGTTCAAAGTCAGTTCAGGCTCATTAAAGCATGCATTTCAGGTAGAAGTAAAAAAAAAAAAAAAAAAAAACCCAGCTGGATTGAAATTTAAAATAGCCTCTGCAAAAAACAGACCAACACACACATCAACCACATCAGTTTAACTACATTTTTATCACTGTCTGTCAGGTTTGCTTTTATTTCCTCTATATACATAGCTATCTCTGGCCCCCATATGCTTACTGTTCACTGTGGTGGATTTCTGTTTTTCTTAGCCCTTGCGTCATAGTAAAAAATGCACGACTGGTAGGTGTGCACACAATAGTAAATCCACAAAAACAATAGCATGTGTTGATGCATTTAGCTGAGGTGGAAGTACTCAAAACCTGTACTCAAGTAAAAACATTATTCTTCAACAAAATTATTAATTTTTTTTTTATTAATTAAGAAATTAATGTTGAGGATTCCACCTTAGCCTTTTAAAAATTTGTGTTGAAAATCATAAGGCTTAACTTTGGGCTGGGCGATACATCAAATTAATTTAATTAATTAGCTGTTTTAATTTTGGATGATGTCAAAAATAGCCACAAAGTGAAATCAATTTTAGTGGAAATTAGCATCCTCCAAGCACCGTTACCTGTGTTGTGGCAAATGCTACTGCTAGTTCCAGAGCAGCTTAACTACTGACTGTGGAGATGCTAAAGCACTAACATTCGCAAAGAAAGGAGTCCTTTTATCTCTGTAATGACTTTGTTAAGATGTGGCAGCAGTTTGGCAAAAACAAGCAATATAGTGTGGAGTGCGGCGCTAAACTTATGTACTTTGTTTATGTACGTTTTTTTTTTGTTTTTTTGCTGTATAAATTGTAACAGACCTGGCCTTTAGAAGCAGAGAGGACTAAAACTAAAACACACTGATGTCTTCACTGATGTTACAGTGAGAGTAATGGACACTGCTGCTGCTTCACTGTTGTTTTGTACAGACATTTAGCATAAAAATATAACTAAACCTATATTTAAATAGCTTTTTATACCAACAAGAGAGAAAAACTGAGGAAAATCGTAAATCGGCTAAAAATAGGAAAAAAAAAAAAAAAAAAAAAAAAGAGAATCACCCAGCTTCAGCTTAACTTATACTAGTCATCTGCAATCTAATGTTTAAGAGCAAAATGGAATAATAAAATAAAAATAAAAAATATTCTCCCTGTTTTCCAGATTGTGAGTTAAATACGAAACACACAAAGAAAATGTTACTGGATGTAGCTCTAGTTCTTCCAGTGTGCATGGCTCTTGTGTACGCTGCTGTTTAGTGGCGTAATAAAATATAATCAGTGCAATGAGTATTAATTATTATTATTTTTTGTTAATTTGCAATAATTATTGGCCACCCATGATGTATTTCAGTTACAGGTGACTTTTGTGCAAGTGACTTTTGTGCAAGCTTTACAGATACACATTTTGTATTTTTGGCCAATAATTGGCCAACAATTGGCCAAAAAATCATCACAGCAAAAAATCAGTCTCCATTTACATCTGCCCCCCTGTGATGTAAATGGAGACTGCTTTTTTTCCATATGAAACAGGAAACACCATTTAACATTCAATTCCTCCACTACTCGCTCCTGCACACCCTTTCAAATGCTAAAAGAGCCCTCCTTGACCTCCACAGCAACAGGAAAATCCAATATACTTTACTTTGGCCTGCATCCTCACAAACACAGTGCATATGGACACACACTGCTCGATCAATAGCAGGCATTAGATGTTATTGACAAACGCGGATGGAGGTTAACTATGTGGTGTAAGTGTCCGACTGCCTGTTAAACTCTGTGTACATGTGAAAGAGCAGTTCTAGATGAGTTAAAGATGTAATTACAACGCTTCTGAACATAAAACACAATGATGAGGGCATTTAAAGAAAGGGTAAAACACTAGGGACAACAATAGCAACAACTGTAAATTCAGTAATTGACAATGTCCTATCTTAAAATGCAAATGAGCTCTAAAATCTAACATGTTCCTATATTTATGTCAAGGCATTGGCCCAATAAATTGCAATGGTGAAGCTATAGTGCCCAGACAAGGACTCAAAACATGTATCTTGTAGTTCAGGGATAACTGCTCTATCAATTGAAACGCAAAGTCCTTATAACACACAATCCAGAATTTTGATCTGGAGCCGCACCAAGAAGTAATAATTTCCTCCTTTACTGCCCCATTGTGGCTGGAGTCTTTGATGCAGCTGGTATGTCCCTATCTTGCAACTGGATCAAAAAGATAATGCTATGATACAGTTAGGGAATATTACTATAAAGGTATAATAAAAATATATGATGTATTTTAACTGTCTTTTATGATACAATAGCTTGTCCATTTTTTACTATAAGGTGATATTTATTATTTATTTAGTATTTATTCATTTTTTTCTGTAAGTACAAAAATGTTTTCGTAATGACAAAACTGACAGGCTTGTAGGACTTGACCGATATATATTTTTTATCTTTATTTAACTAGTAACACTTAATGTAAACGTAAAGTATATGCATGAAAATCATCTTTTGAAGAGCAGTTACTTTGACTTTGCTTAGAGAATGCTTGGTGTAGGTATCTGCAACAATAAAGGAAAAATGCTAAGGGGGGTACATACTTTTTCTTGCCACTAGAATAGACCACAGCCTTGTTTTTGCTTTCTCCTTACCCTTCTTCAAAAATCCTTTATTTATAAATTCTATCTGTATTATGAGCTATCATACTTGGCTTGGCTGGAGTGTAACAGTGGGAACTACAAGAGCAGTACTTTGGAGGCAATCATCGATGTCATTATCAGAGAATATCCCCCTTTTGAGAAATCCCACGCAGAGAAACAGGCACATTACAGAAAGCAGGATCTTGGCGGTAGTTAAACACTTTCTTTTTTTTTTTTTTTTTGTTGTGCAAATGCGCTGTTACCTGGTAGGTGTCCCAGAGCCGGATGGTGCAGCGAAGAGGCAGCTCTCTCATCAGGAGGTTGTTCATCCAGCGAAAGGCAAACTGTAGGTACTCCACCTCGTACTGGTGCATGTGACGGTGCACGGACTCTGCCAAAATAATTACAGTCATTTTACTCCATAATAATCACAAGCAACTGCCAATGTTTGTCTGTGAATGAAGTCACTAGGTAAAAAAAAACTGTTCAAATTCATATCGTATCACCAGTGTGGATAATTGGCACATGGCTGCACATCAAGGTATTGGCCCTATCTCTCAATGGTAAAAACATAGTGCCCAGACCTCAAAACTCAAACCAGGGATTGTCTAGTTCAGGGGTAAATGCTCTACAAAGCAAAATGAAGCCATTATATCTCTCAACACACAAGCAGCGATCTGGAGCCACATGAAAAGTCACAAGTTTCTTTCTTTACTGCCCCCTTGAAACTGTGACTGGGGTAGGCAAAGCAGGGGCAAGTGTCTTGCCCAAGTACACAACAACAGTATGCATCAGGTCAGAGCGGGAACAGAACCTCCAACCCTGCAGTTAGTGGGTGACCAGCTTAACCTCCAGTGCCACTGTTGCTCTTTTTTTTTTCTTTTTTTCTTTTTTTTGGCTCTCAGATGATGGGACCCTTATGCCTGCTCAAATCCCACAACACTACAATGGCCCCTTCTCTAGCTAGTGCAATTTCTCCTACCATTCAAGTGCAGCTTTAAGTAACAGAGAATTAATTATCATCCTTATGGGAATTGTCAGCGTCAGATAAAGCAATGAGTAAGAGTAAGTAATCACTGTTGAATACATGCTCCAAAGCTAATACATATCTGAGTGCGTGCATTCAAAGGTAATGAGATCCTAAAATTGGTTATCTATAGCGTATTCATTGTTATTTTTATTTATTACTTATTGCTTGGGTCTAAATTTAAACAACTTCCTCTCATGCAATAAGGCTGCCTCATGTCCCTATGGAGCACTAATACATTTATCCTGAGTATTACTACTGCTATTTACTGCCTATAGGGAAAGGAAAATGGCAAAACTTCTTTATTTGTTGAAGAAAGATAGCAAACGTCTTTTGAATAACAAACTGTACCTTCCTCATTATGTAATTCCTTTTGATGCTTTATGAATATTTCATTTCACTGAACTGCCACAGTAGACTCAATGAAGGATAGTATGGTCTTTGTGTTTCTATAAGCATTTATGAGTTTTTTCAAACATTAAAAATTATTATTATAAAAATAAATAAAATAAAATATTAAATAATAGAATGAAAACATCACATCCTTATAATGATTCAAATTTAGCCAGCACATACTTTTTTGGACTCAATGTAATAAAATAAATAACAATAGAATTTGCCTATGTGTGTATAATGAATGCAATCTTCCACTGAAGATGAAGTGCAGAGTGGCAGAGTGGTTAGTGCTTCTGTTGTTACTAAGGGTTCTCATGGGATACATGGCTTCCACCCACCGTCTAAAAACATGCATGTATAAGTAAATTGTTGAATTTAAATTGACCAATTAGTCATTTAGGTCTTGGCCGACTAAAATATTACTGGTCGATTAGTTGCACCCAGTGTTTATCAACAAAGCTGGTCTAATTTTTTACTTGAAAACTTTCCATTTTCAAGATAACAGGGATTTTTTTGATAAAAAATATATCTGGATCGTGTGACACTGGTAAGTCTCCACAAATGTCCTTAGTCGGTTAATCGCTGTGCTGGCCTTGACTTTGGTCGACGAACCATTTCTCTGGTCATCTGCAGCCCTATTTGTCAATGTATGTCTCCAAGTGCCAGCCCTATAAGGTTTAACTGGCCTCTGTGACTCTACCACACCTAAGGACCATAGTTGCTGGGATAAGCTGTGACAAGAAGATGAATGGTGAATTGTTAGGGCTAAACCACTTGAAGTACAACATTACTGAAGTGTTGAAGCTGACTGTTTGAGTTCTGATTTTCTCCTGGGTTGGGCAGGGCCTGGGCTGCAACAGAGTTGCACAGTGTTGTGCGCGCTGTTGCAAAGCAAATCTGTCTGCTTGTGTTTCTGCAGCAGCGCAGCAACAGCTGACTCCAGCACCAGCGCAGTGACACTGGGTTGTTACTCCCGGGTCAAAAAAGTAGCTTAATGAGAGCTCAGTGTGAGTGTTGAAGGCATGTGAATGAAAGTGCGTGTTGTTTCTAAACAAGACCATGGAGCAGAGAAAGGCTGATGAGTGAAAGAGTGAAAGAGTGAAGTGGCCAAGAGAGTGAACCCGACCAAAGCTTTTGGTCATGGAGACAATTACAGGTAGGAGACTAAAGCATAGAATGTGACCACGTGTGCTGTATATAACAGACTGCACAACCAAAAAGCTCAGGACTGAACATAGAGACATCAGCTAGAAAGTGAATATGCCATCTGCAGGCAGCATTTTAAATACCAATTTCGTATTATATTGTGCAGCCCTGTTTTAACTTTATAAAAGTGGATGACAAACATTAACACAATCTAAAAACTAAACTCTGTGACACCATTGTTTTCAATTCTTCCTCTCTCTGCTCTTGATTAATGCTTGTTTAATGCTACTTTACATACCAAAACACACACGATACCACTCAATATGCAGCGAGTTCCCATTTCACAGTCATCAAACCTGTGACACTTAAACGCACAGTCACAAACGTAATATTACAGCCATAATTACAGACCTGTCAGAGGAGCCAGTTAGGAGGCAACAGTAGCATCCTAGTCTATTCCACTCTTTGTTATCCTGACTGACAAGCTCAAACTATGCGTTAATGTAGCAATAATTGCTGGAAACATTGCTTAATATGAGTTGAAACGCTTACATAAATCTCCAAATACTTTGCGTGACACCTGTCAATCAACACAGAAAAGATACATCAATCAGCCATTACTTTATGACCACAGACAGATGACTAACAGATTATCTCTTCATTGAGGCACTTGTTTGTGGCAGCAGATAAACATTTTGTCCTCAAAGTTGATGTTGGAGGCAAGGAAAATGGGCAAGTCTTTTAAAGATTTAATTTTGACAAGGGCCAAATTGTGATGGCTAGACAAATGGGTCAGAAGATCTCCAAAACTGCTGCTCTTGAGGGGTTTTTCCAGCACTTCGCAGTAGCCAGACTGTATTAAAAGTAGTCCAAGGAGGGAACGGCAGGGAACCGACGACATGTGACAAATGTGAGGTGGAAAGGCTGCTCCATGTGGTCTAACCCAACAGATGAGCTACTATTGCTTAATGCTGCTTGTCAAGAATACACAGTGAATCGCAGTTTGTTGCTGCATTTTAGGCAGGGTGTTCATAATACAGAACATGCCCACTAACAATAGGCAGGTGGTTATAATGTAATGCCCGATCGGCGTATATTTTCAACATAAAGCTATTATTTCACACTCTTTCTCCACAGTTTAATTATCACATGCTGGTGTAAATGCATAAACAAGGGAACCTCGTTAGCGGCAAATACATCACGATGACATAATGGAGCGAGCTGCCAAACTGAGAGAGAGACAGTGGTGGGAGAAAGAGAGGAACAACTTTAGACAATATTATATTACACTAATGAACTCGCACTGCCTAAAAAGCATCTTGGCCAAATACGCAGAGAAAGAGGTGCACAGTTGGTGGGTCGTAGGTGTGGAAGGTTGTTTGTCATGAAGAGTTATCGCACTATAGGAGAAGACACATGAGACAAGGAAAAATTGTATTCATAGATAGCCCTCTGTGAAATTTGAGCTGTTCTGCACTTCTATACAGTAAGACTGAATCAACTGAACAAGTTTGTTTTTTTGACTGTTAATGGAAATGTGCATATCTTTTACAAAAACGCAACAGCATCTTGCTTCTATGAAAATAAAGCTAAAAAATAACCAAACCATCTTATTAGCAAGTATTGATCCGTGCAGCAATCTGAGAATCTTAGTATTTCACATTTTATAACTTTAAATAACATGTATGTATGGAAAACCTCTTTTGGGGAGCTGTGACTTTGAATTTGCAGAGAACGCTTGGATAAGGAGCCTGATGCCCCCTGCTGGCAACGGTGGGGACTACACAGAACCAAAAATGGCTATTTAGCCCAGCTCTTTGCAACATGATGCTAACAGATAGATAAATGAGTTGACTGCTTCATAGTGACACCAATTTAAGTGCTGAAGTTATCAGAATGAGTCCAAGGATGATGATTGGGCTTTAAAAACACACAGGAGTACGCTACATAAAGCGCTAAGACTGAACGTTTCCAGATTCTTAGAAGAAGACGGACAACTCAAACATCTGAATGAAACAAAATACTACTTCAGGTATGTTTTTGAGGCGGAAACTAAATTATAACATGGTTAAAAGCTAAAAAGGTCAATTTAGTATAAGCATAATATGGAACCCTTTTATTTAAGAAAAATAAATATTACTATCAGTCTATGTTTTATTAAAGGATAACAGCCACATACTGACTGGAGTATGCATTTGGGTGAAGTGTCTCGCCCAGGGACATGCACTTGGTGGGTTGGTGGGCGAATATTTTATCCACTGCGTCTCTGTTGTTCCTGAAGCAAGGTAATGCTATCAAGATATTCTTTTTTGTTGCAAGTGGCTTCAACATGAAAATCTGCTTGTACCTGTACTGGAAACTGGATTTTTTGGGGCTTGTCAATGATTATTCTAATATTCTACAACAATGGCTGAAAGTTTTAGGGACTCAAAACACACACAATATACGTAAAAACATTCAAACACACCTCTGTAAAATAACGCCATCAAAAAAGCTTGACTTCAAATTGCCGTATTATGATTCTGGAAAACTTTAAGCTTTCATTTCTCTCACTACGCCTAAAGTTGGGAAGTTGGTCCATTCTATTTCCAGTTTTCCCTGATGTGTAGGAAGCCTGTAGTGCGAGTGAGTGCAACTACAAGCACTAAAACTTATGACTTCTTAACCCTTGGCATGGCTCCAGTCTCGGGGGCTGAGGCAGGCATTTTTTTCATGATTGGGCAATTGGTCAACTATTTTCCAGGTTTGCCATGATGTGTGGGAAACCCGGGAGAACTGCAATAAGTACAAATGTTAAAACTTATGCTCCTTTAACCTCTGTCTGGCTTGTATCCAGCTGGCATGTAGGAATGGGAAGAGTGATCAAGATGGCTGACGCGGACAGAAAATGCTGTTTCACTTGGACGATGGGTCTTCATACTGATGACTACAGTTGTGGACTGTCAACTCGCTGTATTGGACACTTGCTCATGGCGGCAAAAGTGTGAGTGGACAGCGAAAAGTCAGAGGTCATAGAGTAACTGGCGAGTTGTGCTTATGGTTCTGCTTATGAGGCCAATTCAACATTTAGCGCTGTTACATACACCTCAATGCTATCCTCATTTACCTTTTGATTGCTTAACTAAAAACAGAAACTACTTTTTTTTTTCTTTTTTTTTTTTACTTGTGTAATGCTAAACTGAGCACTATAAGTTTAAGGTAAGCTTCAAATTTCAGGTTGATGCCATATGTTTGTATTTTGCGGATAGGTTGACTTTCACAGAATAGCAAGCAGCTATACTGTTGTTTTTGGTGAGTGACGGGTTTGAAAATACTATAGGTACCAGATTTCATTGTAACACCAGCCAGGACAGCAATCAGTCCCTCCAGGATTGTGCCATATTGCGACTATTAAAATAAATCAAGCAAACCCCACGAATTCAGTACAAACAGAATCAGAATCAGAGGCAGTGTGTGATAGCCTAAGACAATAGCCTAATAACATAACCAATGTCATTTTAAAAAGTAATTACACAGGTATTTTTAATTAGACGATATGCAACCATCCCATAAGTTTAAAAACAAACTGCTAATTTTTGTAATTCTAGCCAATATTTTAAAGAAAAAGAACTAATAGTGTATTTTTGCAACCTCTGGTTCACCTGTGAATTATAGACAAAAAAATTGCTCAACTTTTAAGAACATCCCCAGTAAAATCAGACATTTTAGCCCACAGCAATCACAAAAACTGCACATAAAATGCTGGAGAGATTGAGCAATAGAGTAAAATTCAGTCCTGCTTTAAAATTATAATCAGTTCACAGTTTGAAAAACTGGCTGCTCGTCCGGGATCTGATTTGAGAAGGAATAACTTCTGTTTAGGACCACAACTTTTGTCCTGGCATTAATCTTGGGTTGGGGATTGGCCTAGTTTACCATCATTTAGTGGTGCAAATGAGTCAAGCCCTTTCCCTATTTTATACAAAGGTTGAACGTTATTAAATAAGTTTTATCATCATCTCTTAGGGGAGCAGTACAGACTTAGTTAGATTATCTCTTGTGTAAAAATCTAGTTTGATCTCCTAATCTACCTATGGCCATAGTTTAGCAAAACTCTGAAGCTCAAAATTACACATATTGACAATCTTTGTGTTTGAATTATAGGGCTTTTATATTAACTTTTATATTATCTGCATAACACAGGGCATAAATATTTCCCTTTGTTTCATTATGTTACTAATACAAGAGGCAAGAGATGGCAGATCCATGTGTTCGATGTGGAATATGCTGCTCCTACCATATTTACTTTGATTACATCACATGCAAATGGCACCAGGCCCCTCTCTCTGGCTTTAATCTTCAGATACAGTTTCTATTACTATATGATATGACCTTTAATTACAGGAATAAGGATTCCTATTGCAATAACTCCTGGGAATATGAAAGGGCTTCAGTAAACTTTGCATAATACCTATGCAATCCTGCTGTTTATTCTTTATATATGCTCTGGTGGAACATCATAAGATTTGAACTGTGGGATGGTTAATAGTAGGAGTTAATCATAGGTTAATCAATTTAATGATTAAATAATTTAGATCAGTGGTTCCAAAACTTTTTATAGTACTGTACCCCTTCTGATATTTGACCCCCAACCATGTAGCCCTTACTCTCACGCATTAACACACAGCACAGATAAAATAAAATATCTTACAGTGAATTATTAATCCCCAAACTGAAATGTGATTTATTACATTACCATTGTTTTTTTGTGAGCAACACAAGTTCACTTTGAAAAAGATAAAAATCTAAAAAACATTTAGGCTATAGAATAAACACATTACCAAACATATTAATAATAAAAACATAATAATGTCCTGAACACTCAGGGTATGTGTATTTTTGTGAGAGAAGGCACACAGACATACACTAAATATAATGAAGCTGTTTGCAAATCTTGTTTTTTAAATTATTTCGTGTACCCCCTATATCTTTTGGCATATCTGGGGGTACCTGCACCCCAGTTTGGGAACCACTGATTTAGATGTTTTTTGTTAACACTTGTGAACTGTGGATCTATTGCTAATATTCTCACTTGAAAATCTCATTTGAAAAAATAGCCGCGGTTATGACCTTTTGGCCAAATACAACCCCATCCAAAAGTACTGCAATGTCAATGAGGCCAATTCCATTATTCTTACTGTAGACTGAAAACATTTGGGTTTTACATCAAACAATGAATATTAGACAAAAAAACTAAATTTCAGCTTTAGATCCTTTATTTCCATATGGTAATGATACACAACTTAAAGGTGCTATGAGTCATTTTTACTGACAGAGAAGACGTTCAACTTTTTGCCAGTTTTGGTTTTATGTGGATAAGCCCAGTGATTACAGAGATATTAGCCATACACCAGGCCAACACATCTGCATTTTGACTCTTCAGCAGCAGATTTGACCATAGAAATCTGACCTGCCTTCAGTTCAATTATAAACTATAGGCCCTTTAGGATTCTATAACATCACGTGAATGCAACCTATCAGCCTCGCAGTTCCAATACTTACACAGGGGACTATCTATGAAACTGGGATGAGCGTTAAGGCAGCATGCTTCCTGAAAGTTCATCTGCTCTACATAGCCAGATTTCTGTAAAATTCATACAAAATCAAATCCTAATCATATTCTAACCTTTCATAAATTATATTTGAATCAGCTGCCCCTAGTACTTACATTGTACATTAGAATACATTATGTAAGAGTAAGATTTACTAGTGTTAACTGTCAATGCACCAATAAGGGCTCATGTAGGTTTAATTTAGCAGTAGACTAATGAAGTTTGATGAAAACATATGAAGTGGAATCCAATGTACTGAAAGCTGCCATGACAAATAAATTATAAATATGTTTCACAACACATCCAAGCGCCTTCATGTCAAGTCTTAACAGGATTTGAGCAAAGAAAGAAGACAAAACTTATGAGTGTGTTTGTTGTGTACTAAAGTTGAAAAAGTGTTGTCTGGCAAAAACCAAACAAAGCTGTAAATATATTTCGACTAAATGGCCCAAAGAAAACACACCATAAACAAAACTGCTGCTACAGGAAGGAAAACTATCTCTCTGCAAAGCCATAAACCTTTCCGTGCCTTCTCCAAAATTACACAACCGTACAATACAAGAAGCTTTTTACACAAGTCAGGAAGAGTGCTCTGTACCAGTGCCTCCCTCATTTACATACATAAATTCACCTTTGGGCAATTTGCATGTTGATGAACTTGTGCTAATGCACTCACATGCGACAAATACACAGAAAGAGATAAGGCGAGATAAAGAGATCAGAGAAACATGATGAAAGCATTTTGTATTTAGAGCGAATACAACAGTAGTGTCAAGCAAAGCTAATAGGAGTTCGAGTATGCTATTACAAGTGGGATAATTGCACAGGGGGCAGGCCTGAGGGAGGGACCAGTGGAGGGAAAAACAATGGAGACACAAAAAATAAAAGGCTTCCAACAATATCAGCCACTTGAAATGAACTAAGAGCAGTATTAAAGCAGAGATTGATTGTTGATTGAAAATGTGGGAAATAATCCAAACAGTTTCTTTGGCTTAGTCAATGAGCCATTCACACTGAACTCACACAAAAAAAAAAAAAAACATTACACAGCATTACAGTACAGAAATGGTGACAGTTATAATTAGGGCTGGGCAATAAATTGAATTAATAAGATTCACGTTTTTAATTTTGAACGTTGTCAAAAACAGCCATTTCTCAAAATCAACTTGAGGAGAATTAGCCAATGCTGCACTGTTTTTTGTGTTGTTGCTAATGCTGCTTCTAGCACCCAGAGCAGCTTAAATACTGACTGTGGAGACTCTGTGGACACTAAAAACACTAATAATCACAGAGAATGGAGTCCTTTTATCTCTGTAATGTCCTCGATTAGATATGGCAGCAGTTTGGCTAAAATGTGTAGCGTAATGTGCAGCAGCAGTAATATTTTATGTATGCTAATTAGCCATGTACTTTGGATCTTAGCATTTTTTCACGGGCCTTGTATGATGTATAAATTATAGACATAATCTTTGGAAACATAGAAGGCTAAAACTAAACGACTTTTATGATTTTACTGATGTCATTGAGAGAGAGAGAGAGAGAGAGAGAGAGATATGAGATATTTATTCATTAATTAATTTAGTTTTTTGCCATATTGCTAAGTCCTATTTATAATACTTTCTCAGGCATCTCTAAAGTTATAAACTATGGTTCTGAATTGTTCTCAATTTGGCACCCAATACAAACTGCACAGACCCTTCCATGAGTGACATATTCAGAAGTTGTGCACACAGTTTAATTAGCAATATTTCCCATTCATTATTAAGAGGGAGCAATGCAACAACAAATTAGACATTTTAAGATGACAGAAACTAGCAGTTTAGAATCCTGATCTGGTAGTCAGTCCCATTTACTTAAGTGAACTTATTAAAGTGAAATTTGTGGTGACTGATGAATTAAATCTGAGCATACACTGACAAACTATTGCTGTCCACCACATTTTTGTAAATACTTGTCCAGCACAACATAAAAACAATACTGCAATCTAAATCAAAACAATAGTCTTTTTTTCCTGATTGAACGATCGGCAATGCAGGGTTATAACCAAAACAAAAAATGGAAACAAAAACAACTTGGCCATTATGTAAAACACATTTTTAATTGTTAATAACTCAACTGTACTGTACTGCTCATAGCACCTTTAAGAAATGTATTATGTAGCCTTTAGCTTATTTGCTAATTATAGATGCTAATTGATACATTACATGAAACAGTCAAACACTGATACACCCGCTAATGTTTTCTAAGACGCATTTTTTTTTACGTACTTTGTTGATTGGTTGACAGTTGCCAGAACCATCATTTACAATATTTTGGGGCTAATGCTAATTTCTCAGCAGAAAATGTACAGGATGTATGACTGTTGAACACAATTGTAGCTTTTTCTCTTGGTGTACAACTTTTCAGAGTACACAGTGTCTGAAAGCTTTCAGCCGCGTAAAGGTGACAGACATTCACAGGGACAGACTCACCTGCAGTGTCCTCATCCCGCTGCGGCACCAAAACATAACGCAATGAAACCGGGCTCTGGGGTCAACCATAATCTGAACCCAGCAAGCGTTCCCCGTCCCGCCCTTGCCGCCCCAGCTCCCTGTTGTCTTAACAAATAGCCCTGTCTGCCTCAAGTCTTTACCAGTGATGTCCCGGTGTCAGATACCCATCTGACACAAGGCCAAGACAAAGCGCTTCCTTCAGCTTCTCTGAACAATGTTTACACTTTCTAACGGCATAAAATAAATGTGTTTTCTCTTCCATAAAACTCATCCAAAGAGAATTTAAATTAATGAGCTTTTAGATTAAGCACAATTGCAGAATGGATAGACATTCTTGAATAAAACATTAAGGCTTTAGAAAAAACAATTTCTAAACAGTAAAAAGTCCCATAAAAAGTGATTGCATCATTTGAAATCTACAGTGCAAGAAGTAATATTGTCTCGGGAAGCCACCAAAACAAAGACAAAACTCCAGTCTTTAGAGGAAAATATGCAGTAATCCGGGCATACGATAAGAGATGATGGGTAATTCAAGGAAGGAGTGATAGGCCATTGTCCCCAAAACAGATGGTATGTCAACAGCCGAGCGAAAAACAATCCTGTAACACAAGATAAAAGCTATCTGTGATCTCATTACAGAGGTGGTAATGTGGAGCGGCGGGCTATGAAATGACTCTGCCCCAACTGTGATGACGGGGCACTTACCCAACACCACACATTCAAATACCCATACATTTAGAAGGCCTTTGTGGTGGAGGCAATATGACAGAAGAGTTTAATATGGACAATTATAATGTTTGTTTAACTAAGATTAAGTCATATTATAAATTTACGTTCTGTAGGTTTTTAGTACATTTCAAAACCAATAATTCATTTAGTGCTCAGAAACATAAGCATAAATGTTTGTCTTCTCTGCCTTGAAGTTTTTAATATACCATATTTTCCGGACTTTAAGTCGCACTTTTTTTCATAATCTGGCTAGGGGTGCGATGTATACTCAGGTGCGACTTATATGTTAAAATATTTCATGTGTTGGTTAGAGGGCGCTCTAGGCTTGTGTACCAGCATCTGCTGCACCTGTACCACTGACAATTTAAAATGTAAACATTAACTCTAACAACTTAGGCTATAAAGACAACTGAGAAAGAGCGGAATAATTGGAAATGTAACTGATGCTGAGTCTGACGACAGCCACGCAGAGGAGGAAGCGGCGCTTCGTCTACCTCCGGAGTTGGCGGAGTTGTTCAGAAGCGACACCGAGAATGAAGAATTTAAAGGATTTAGCGATTAGGAGTGAGATGGTGAGTTTGGTGAACTTGTTATATTATGTTCTTTATGTTATAGTTATGTGAATAACTGTTAATATATTACGTTAACATACGAGACACCTATTCAGTTCGTTGTTTATGCTTCATGTAGCTGAATAACCATCAATGTGTTACGTTAGCAAACCACACACCTGTTCAGCCTGTTGTTCTCTATTCTATTATTACTATAACTTGCCTTTCAAGATGAAATGTCTGTTCTTGGTGTCGGATTTTGTAAAATAAATTTCACACAAAAAATGCGACTTATAATCCTATGCAACTTATATACTTTTTTTCTTCTTCATTATGCATTTTTGGCTACTCTGGAGCCACTTATAGAAAATACGGAAAATTTAAAAATTAAAAGCAACTGTTGTATTTTTGGGCATTTAATTCTCAAATGTACAGTAGGAATTATTTAAAGATGCTTATAATGTAGTGTTTAGAGAAACATTATCAACACTGAAATGTTGCCATGGCTATCACATGAACACACTGTGAACAAACACAGTTAGACATAATATAGACATTTTAGAAACAGAACACATTCATCATTCTGTTTCTTCAATAATTCACGCTAAGCTCCACCTTAGATTTTTCTTACTATTTTTATTGTCATGCATAGATCCAAACCTTCATTAAATATATGCAATTTATACAGCTGGTAATATTGTTTGATATTAGGAAGTTTAAGATATTTCTTATTGCTATCACTGTATTTACTTGTACATAATCTGGTTCAGGCCTCATGAGTCCTATAGCAATAAAATACATAGCTAAATTTGTCTGATCTGAACAGTTGCAGTGATTGGAAAACTGCCACTAGGTTCTATGGAGGATAAAGTGTATATAAAAAAATAAGAATAAAAAAACAGGGAAAAGCAAAGTATTAATCTTTTAACTCTATATGGCAAAACTCGACTCATTTTTCTTCAATTACTTACTTTTTGAGGCAAATTAAGTGCTGCTTTTTTAATGCACCTTGGCAAAAAAATTGTGCAAATGTCACTTTTTTTGCCAACAATATGGGACATATTTTTAGCACTTGTGTGAAATGGAAACTTCAGAATTAATGACATAAGTGCTCTGCTATGTGATGTAGCACAGATATTATGTAGGAGCTTGTTATGTGGCCCTATTGCTGTTTTGAACATTGAAGTTAGTGCATTCCTATTTGCTTTGTTCCATGTTATAACGTTCCCTCATTAAAAACATACCTGGAGTTGTGTTTTGCTTTATTCACGCATGTTTAAGCAATCCTTTATTCGCTGGCATGGCCATTCTGAGGCCTCAAAATGCTCAGTTGCACAAACCTCTGCCTCTCCAGGAAGTACTGACCAATCATCAAGCCCTCTACATCCAGTCTGCTTGCATTCATTTATCCAGACATACGGCATCATACAAAAAGTTTAAGGAAGTTAAATGCTCTTTTTCTCGGATTATACCTTCAAAAGACCCCAACACTCTACTGGACTCTGCTGCCCCCCGCTGGTCTGTTCACCTGTTTCTACCAGAAGACTACTTATTAAAAACTTCTCTTTAAGTCACATCATTTTTTTAAAGGTTGTAAAATGTGCAATGATGTTCTAGAGGCGACCGAGATTAGTTTAAAAATGAGAAAAAAAAAGCACAATATAGCCGATTTAAAAAGAGTAGAGCTTTATGAAGGGTTTTAAAATGAAGAGAACATTAATAAACTAAGGGGAAACAATGAAAGGTAACATTTTTGTTTGGTATTATATGAGGAGCTGGCTGAAATGCACATACCATGTTAATAAAAGTTGAAAAGAGATAGCAAAACTAATCAAAAAAGTGCCCCTATAGACTACATATGCAGTAATTCTTTGGGAATCCCTGAAGTGTGTGTCTTTGGCTGCCTGTTTAAATACATTAACATACTAAGTACACAGCCTATAGCAGGAAACATTGTCATTCTGAGCATGCTCACAAACGCGTTGTGTGCCGCTACTACTATGAGTTGAGTTTATCACATACACATGACTTTGCCTGACATTCACTCACTTGTGTATGAGTTTCCGTGTCCATTTGGATGCAGCGGGCGGCTCCCTCCCTCTGGCTGACTGAGCAGGTGACAGGACGGGCCCGACAGCACCAAGGTTGAGCCCAGAACATGACCATTGTATACAAAACCTCGCTTTGATAAGACCCTGTTTATCACTGAGAGATGTCGGGCCAACGCAAAAAAGTGTTGCTTTCTAAAGAGATAAGCAGAAATGGGCTGTTGGGAGGAAACCAGAGAAAGCCCACAGTAACAGGAGGAGGACAGACAGACTCGACTCGGAGAGGTTAAAGTCAGCCAAGACAAGGGTCCAACACATAACCATCTTGCTGAGTGGTAGGGGTGCTAACCACTCTGCCACCGTGCACCCCCTAGCACAGTGCTTCTCAAACTTCTTACACCAAATGCTATCTCAAAAAATATTCGGCTTTACAAGTACTATCTTTAATGAAATAAAATCAGGACTGACCCAGGTTTGAACGTAAGGGAAAAAAAATAAAATAAATACATACAAAAAAAATATATACACAAAGCAGGTACTAGACTAAACCAGGATTAAACCAAAACTAAACAAGGTCTAAACCAGGTCCAATCCCAAACAAACTGTGGACAAAACTAGGACAAAATGATAACTAAACTCTGACTAAAGCTGAACGAATCCAGGTCTAAACCAGGCTAAACCAGCACTAAACGAGGAATAATCCAGGACAAATGCAGGACTAAACAAGGTCAAAACCAGATCTAAAACAAGGACTAAGCAGAGGTCTAAACTTAAAATTTAAACCCAAACCAGAGCATGACTATTACAGGAATACAACTGGCTCTAAACATCAGGACTAGATCAGGACTCTTAACTGCAAAAGACTCCAGTGTGTCACCAGGGGTACCTGTACCACAGTTTGAGAACTGCCCTAGCATAAACAGTTTTCTTCAAATATACAGTACATTAACCCACATACTTTCTCATTAACTAAATTTCCATAACTTCTCAGTTAATTGCCCAGCCCTTAGGTTTGTTTAGTAAAAGTCAAACTATTCACAGTGTGTAATTCTGTATTTTGGAACAAAATGGTGAGATTGTGTGGAAAGTATAGAGCTGCTAATTAACACTAAGTTGCAGAAGTGTGTGTGTGTGAATGTCAGTGTGTGCATGTGATGGCACTGTGTTTGCATACATTAACTCGGAGCCCTCAGCAGGCCGTGGTGTCGTGCTAATAATCAACAACAGCACGTACACATTGCTCTGACAGCCGAGCCGAATGAGAATTAGCCAGACGGGAATGGCGGTGTCATGTCATTACAAACCCAACTCAAAACCCTGGAAAGAATCGAGGCGGAAAAACAAATGCTACATCCTGCCGCGTGCTCAGCCTGACACCGCGGTTTAAGCAATCAAAGCAAAGCAGTTTAAACTAACAGCGCACCAAGTCAAACTTAAGCGAAGATTCCTCATCAAAATGACTTTTCTCTGTTTGGTAATTTCTGGTGTTTTGTGTGGCAGAAGATGAATGAAAAACAGTGGTGGCCAACAGCAGAGATCGGGCAAAAGGCAGACATTTAGGAGCTAGACATATCCACGCTTAGTCACTGTAATAAGGAAAGTATTAAAAAATACAACTTCAATATTGGGGGAGTGGGAAAAGGAGACCAACTGCAGTGAACAATGAGAGAACGCAATGAATCGCGGCCATGAAATATTCATACATGCATATGTGTGCAAAATCATATTTTTAGATCCCACCATTCAGAGTCAACAGTCTCCTTTTTCTGCTACTTACTCGGGGAAAGAGAGGAAAAAAAGACTTTATGAGCTTTAGGGAAGTCGACAAACCAAGAAACATATGAGTGTGGAGAACTAGAGGATAGAGGAGTGCAAATGAATGTAAATGGGGCAGGAATGGTAGAGCTGTGAGCACTAAGCACTTTATGGATGCCTGAAAAATAGGTGGACAGTTTAATACAAGGTCTTTAAACATATCACTATCTATAATGAATAATGGATATAATGGAAAATTGGGGATTCGGATAATATAATACCATAAATATAGTGCAACAGGGCTGAACGATATAGCAAAAAGTGTTATCACTTTTTTATATGTATATATATTGGCCGATTCCCATAGTCAAGTTTATGTTTACAGATAAAAACTAATAATCATGACTTACTCCTTAGATTTAGATTTTATTGTAATGGGAAAATGGGAGATTCTAGAAAATAGACTGTAGATTATTTTATTGCGAATTTTTGTTATTATACAATATTAACTGTAAAAATGTAAACAAATAAAAGAGACAAGATGATATGTTGTGAGTTTTTAACAAATAAAAACATCCAGTTCTTTGCTCTGTGATAGAGCAGTGTCTGGACTGCAGCAGTTTCAATGATGAAAGCAGGGAAATAACCCCTGCTTCTATAGGACTGTCTTGTATGTCTCTCCGTACACTTCCTCGACCATAATCTCTCATTTTATCCGACTACTGACAGAAAAATAACTTTCTTTAAAGTCAGCGCTGGTCACAAAGCTTTTTCAAGCAACAAGATGCATCATTTGACGCAGTTTCAGCCGCTCTGTTATCTGTTGCTGGACCGGCTAATAGACCTGTTCATATTAAATAAAGGGGCTCTATGCTTATCACCAAGATCAACCCTATACTTAATTGCGATTCAACTTTAAATTTCATTTTTGGCAAAGCCCTACAGTACACTACAGATTACAGATACATATTTTTATTTTCATAGTCTGTGTACTGATCAGAAATAACAATATGATCTAATATGCAGCCCCATAAGCTAAAGGCTGTAATGCGCTATGAAGTCTGAGACTGGACCACATGCTCTGAGCCAGTTGTCTAATCATCACAATTTGTCGCTTGTCAAACTCGCTCAAATCGTTAAGCTTTGCCATTTTTCCTGTTTCTAACACATCACCTTTGGGGACAAAATGTTCACTCCTATATCCCACTCACTACCAGGTGCCATGATGAATACAGAATCTGACTCACTTCATCTGTCAGTGGTCAACTGATTTTTGTTAGTTTATTTAAAAAGAAAAAAAGAACAGATAATGTGAAGCAGATCAGATCTATTTGAAACTGCAGAGAGCTTAACAGAAAAAAGTATAAAAATCTGACTGTGGAGAAGTAGTGAGAATAGTACACTCTGGTACTTTCTGGATATCTGAGGAATAGATGGATGAATACAGATTGGTAACTCACCATCGATCCTGCTGACCAGCTCCTCCAGGGCCTTGACTTTTCTCTGGATCCCTGGCTGTGCAAATGTGTAGTTGTCCTGTACAAAAAGAAAGAAAAATTGATTTATTTCTAATTCTTTCATATAGAAGGAAGTCTGGCCAGACTAGGTTTACAAAGGATTGGTGCAAAATATTCCCAACTGTGACACAGTTTTCATGAGAGTCCTTTCACTTTACTAAATCATCAGATTTATTATCAGAAAAAATAAATACAAAATGCAGGTTTTATTATGATTATTTCATTCATTAAAGGAAAAGCTATCTAAAGCTACCACTGTTCCATGTCTTGCTGCAGTCCCAAAACCTTAGAAACCTTAGAAATGGCACTGCAACTTTTACTCAGCTTTAAACTATGGTTAATTACGCTTAATTCATGATTTAACAAGTGGGCTATAACTTGTGCACAGAGGCCCAGGTAAGTTTTTTTCCATTAATAACTTATTTTGGTTATCTTTGTTGAAAATTAAAAGATTTTTGATGGTCCAGCATTAAAAGGTGCTATGAGCAGATCTTTTTTACATTTCATTAAAGTTACCCAATTTTTTTTTTGGTTTGGTTTGGTTCTTAAACTGCATCGCTGAACGTCCAATTAGAAAAGAGATCATTGTTTTGATTTAGACTGCAGTATGAGTACGAGCGCATGCTGCTTACAGTACCTTTAAGTGTGATAAATAAACCCAGAAGGGGGGCAAATACTTTTTTTTCTCAGGCATTCAGTTCTAGAGCAGTAGTTAACAGTCAATATTACAAGTTATATTTCAATACAAAGCACCCTTACAGTACAATTTCGAGGATCTCTAGCAACTCTAGGAGCACTGCAATTAGCATTTGGACATAAAAAAATATAAAAGACATATTAAAAAACTAATTATAGTCAAATAGCTCTGATAAAACCAGAAAAAAATAATATGAAAGACCACCGCACAATAAGAAAAACAGCTACAAATGAGGGAACGGCCGATAACTTATTAAACGGATATTAGCTCTATTCCTGTACAATTTCTCGGGCAAGCTGTGAAATTGATCTCTTGTTGAGAAAACCAACTCGATTTGTCTCAGGCCGATGTTTCATATCCACTTGGCCTGAAACGGTGTCACAGCTCATATTATTCAAAGCCTTTGCATTTCACACTTACACTCTAATAATTTAATTTCAGAAAGACGTCATGGCCATTATGTATCTGAAGTGTTTGGCAGACCCATTTCACACCTCGCACAAAGCCGGCCTTAAGAACAGAGAACACATAGTGAAAAAAAAAGAATAACTAACATTGCACTGAAAAGCTGATTGGTGTGTGTGTGGATTTGGGCTTCAACATAAAAAAGAGTGGCGGTGAATGCAGCTCTCACGACATAAAGGCAGGTAAATGGGTCACAGCCATACAGACTACGACTTGAGCTCAAAGACAATAACATGAGCTTATGAGTCCACCTCTCTGAACTGATATTGTTGCTGCCTTTAGAAGATAAAGCCAAATACTACCAGAAATTACCAAAAGGACAAGAGGCACGGTGGTGGAAAACGCAAGGCAATCCAAGCCAGAAGCCAATCCAGCTAATTCATCTATAATTAAGAATATGAAAAGACAGTTTTTTAAATACAAAAGGTCTTAAAGATAATAAAAGTGAAGCGATGCCAGGTTAATTATTATATATTTAAGAAATTTCTATAAAGAAGAACGTATGATAACACCAACTCTTGCTTCAGTGTAGTTAGAAAATGAATAGGGCTATATTATGCAAAATCAAATTTTTGTGAGCTTTCTAACATGTTGTAATTGTGTTCCTTCATCAAACACATACCTGAAGTTGTGTTTTGTTTCACTCACTCCTATTTGAGAAATCCTGTATTATATGACGCTATAAGTTTCTAAAGCCTCTGAAAGCTTGGTTCCACAAATCTCTGCCTCTCCCACGAACTCCTGCCCACTCCAGGAAGCACTGACCAATCAACAAGCCCTCTACATCCTGCCTGCTCTCATTCATTTAGCCAAAAATCAGTGTACAGCTCTGTTTCCACTGATTCTTCACAGCCATTTTCTTATTTTGTGGTAAAATGGCATCATACAAAAAGTGATTTTTTTTCACTCATTATGTTCAAAAGATTGCAATAAAGCTTGGCTTAAAAATATGAAAAAGCATATAAAAGGCCATTAAAAAAAACTTTGAACAAAAACTACTTTCATTGGTTTCTAAAAGGCTAAAATTACAACACCACACTGTAACATCTAATTAGGAATCTCTTTCTAATTGAATGTTATGCTACAAAGCTAACACATATGCACGTTTTTACATTATGAGATGTTTTTTGGATTTGTTATTATTATTATTTCTATATTTTATGGAAAACTTTGTGTTATTATTGCCCTACAAAACAGTGAAAATATTATTCATTGATCTGCCTGTCTACTTCATTTTGTTTTGATAATAATAGCTTTCAGGAAATGCATCTTTATACTTTTTTTGCCCAAAGTTATACGGGGACATTGCAGGGTATGTGACAACCACAACAGCAGCTGAATATGATGATAGGAGTGGACAGGAGTTGACTTGGGCAGAATACAATCCGAGCGAGAACAACACATAAGCATTTTAGGGGCTTTGTGTGTGTAATCACCCCAACGCACACACAACAATGCACACACAACAACGATTAGGTTTCCTTGAGGGGTCATTTCGGTGTGGCTGGAGAACAGCTGAGGTGGCAAACTGTATCCAACAGATGGAGAGAGTGGCAGAGAAAATGAAAAGGAGAAAGAGGGAAAGAACGAGTGGCGAGGGGGGAGAGAAGTCATTTAGCAGTAAACTGTCCGGGGTTTGCCCTTCAGGATCAGCACAACCAGGGACTGGAGTCTGTGTGTCAGCGGACGCCCCTGGTACCAAGCACAGAATCACTGGACTTTTATACTCTCTAGTTTGTCTTTCCAGCTGAAGATACTGCATTTCTTGTGCCAGTCCCTACAACACATTTTTCATTTGTTTATGTCATTTTAGAAAGGGCTAAAATGACAGTGCACTACTTAAACTATGCTGAAGCCTGCCTTACATAATGGCTGCCTATTAAAGTAGATAGTAACATGTGTTCCTATCATTTTTACACAAAACAATACATCTTCTACTATTCTTTTTCTTAAATACAATAAGTTCCGATTAGGGATGCAATATATGTGGTAAATCTGCTATAATCAAAACATCACAAACTACTTGTATTGCAATAACATGGTCTTTTTCAGACATTTTTCTCTTTGTCTATCGAAATGTTTGTTGAATAGATGTCAAACTATAGTGTCCAAATAAATACAAAAACATTTACATTTGTTGGGCATTGTTGTCTATCATCCTTGGTCCTGGTTTAGTGCTAAATTTCGCTCAAGATGAAATTATTTTTTAATTTAAACAATACAGGACATTCACTTATTGCAAGTAGGGCTGTGCAGTCATTCACATTTTAATCGCAATTATGATTTTGGCTCCCAACAATCACAAAATCTATATAATCGAGAGAAAACTATTAGACTATGTTCTGAATGACATGCTTGCTCTGCTCTCCCAAAACCTGCAGCAAAACCACACATGCTGGTGTTGGTGGCCGATGACTATGGAGCAATATTTGTCTCAATAAAATAAACTGATGCAACAATAAATGTATTGATTAATGTAGAATGATTTATTCAAAATCTCAAATTTGTGACTTGCATGCAGCGATTTTTTGCAAATATATGATCCACAATTATTTCACAAATAAATCATGTTTGTCATTTATAAAGCTGCAGTTTTTCATGTGAATTGTTGAATCTGCATTCGTGCATTCATCACTTCTGTGCATTTGGATCTTTTAAAGACATTCATCCTGCATTTTGAGACAGCTAGATTTATTCACAAAAGAAATCCTGCTCATGGCGACCACTAGGGGCAGTGTTCAGCAACAGGGGCTATGCTCTTACTGCTTCCTGACTTTAAGTAAGCAGCAAGACAAGTACGGCAGCAAAAACATGGGGAGGATCAGTCTAACTTTATTAGACAAACTACATCTAATCCTTTACACAGAGGTTTTAGCATTTGTGTATTTAGTATTTCAGTAAGCCACATATTTAATGTACTCAATAACCACTTAGGAGCTCACTAGCACTGAACTCTGTTTCCCCGTCTGTGTCTGTACTGTATCACAACGCATTTAATGCACTCAATAGTTGCATTTGCACAGAGCAATTATGGCAAGAAGAAGTAAACTGTTCACCTGGATATAGTTATGAAGTATGCAGCCTTCAGCATTGTGTTGCTAACAGCCACTTGACAAACAATCATACCCCTTCTGTAAAACCCCCTCCCAGGCCCTCAGTACAAGTGAACCCTCCTCTCCAAAGCCGACAAAGGGCTCCTGGTGCTGGGTAGATCATAACAAAATCTGGGGTGAACAGTTCACACAACTTCTCTGTGCAAAGAGGTTTCTGTTCTTGTCCTGCAGGTACATTCTCTGGTTACAAGCTGCTTACAGAGAAGAAATAGGTTGCTGAACACTGGCCCCAGTGGCCATCATTGGAACAGGATTTATTTTGTGAATAAATCTTGCCGTCTCAAAATGCGGAACGAATGTCTGAAAAAGATTCAAATGCGCTGAAGTCATAAATGCATGAATGGAGCAATCCACAAATGCAGATTCAACAATGCACATGAAAACCTGCAGATTTATAAATGACAAACATGATTTATTTGTGAAATAACTGTGACTAATATATTTGCAAATTAGAATTTATTTGCAAAAATTACAGCATGCAAGTCACAAATTTTTGCATCAATCATCATTTATTGAGACAAATATAGCTCCATAGATGACCTGACTAGATGAGGTACAACAAATTCTGTTGGGTGAGAGTAGTTTGGGTTTGGGGAGGCAAGCATGGAGCATGTGTGTTTATTTACTCCAATGCCTATGGAGCTAATGCTAACCTAAACGCTAAATGGGTTGAAAAGCGAAAGTAAAGAAAATGTGTGTCCTGGTGGGCTGATTCTCCATTACTGTCAGAGCCACAGACACACACACACTTTGTCTTCGTCCAAAACATCTTCCAAAATCCAAAACGGGTCACAGGCTACAGGTACGTTTCTGTCTTTGAGGGGCTTAAACTCTTAACTCTTCGCTCTATGAATCACATAAACAACACGACAAATTATACAACCATTATTATTTTGGTAGTCCATGAAAAATATGTATAAAATAATTGTGATTTCAATTACGACACAAATATTCGAGATTATGATTCTTTTATAATCGAGCAGCCCTAATTGCAAGTCATATAAGTTACTACAACATTTTTAAGTATACATTCCTATCCGTTTAACATTAAGTTTTCTTGGTTTCCTATTCTGTTAAGCACTTCAAATATCAAATAACCCTTTGGAAAGAATATTTAATATTAGCATCTCTTCAACTAAAAACCTAAAGCCATTGCGACACACATTGCCTACGCATTGTTTGGAGTTGCATCATCAAGCCAAATAATATGCAGCTATCAGCCCCATCCTTCAATTGCTCCTTCAATAACTTGACATTAATTAGAAAGCATAAATTACGAATCACTGCTCTCATCCAATCAGCTGTTTCTTTCGATCCCCGCTTTTTTTTTTTTTTTTTGTCTACCTGAATTACAATGCTGTTTATTATTGTGTTTTTGCTCCTTGGACCTCCGGCACCTCTGGCTCTGTTGTTCACTGTCTCTGCCTCTATCTGCCGAGTGTTAATGTGGTTAGGTGCTATGCAAGTGTGCGGGCCACTGCTAGTAATTACATTTGCATTATTGAAGCTGCTGGCTTTAATCAACTGCCCTTCTCCACGATTTTTTCCCCCCACTCACTCTCAACAACTGCAGTGCTTCTACCAAAAATTACACTACTTTTGCCCTACTGAAAAATTAAACAGAATGCAATAGGGGTTAGGCGATATGACAAAAATATAATGACGTGTTTATTTTTATTTATTTATTTTTTGTAGATCAAGTTTTTTTTTTTTTCCTAATTAAAAACAAATACATGTGTGTGTGTTTTTTTTATATGATTCATCCTTTTATATTAATGTATAGTAAATTTTCATCAGTGCAGGGTAAGCTCCTGTCTCTCCACACACAGCCTGGATCTAGTTCTCTCATTTTGTTGAGTTGATGCTGTTTCCACAATGATAATGCTTGGAATATTTTTGGAACTTTTTGCCTGTTTGTCATGTGTAATTGAGTAATTGTAGAAAAAAAAAAAAAAAAACATGACAATTATGAACTGCTGTTTTTAAAGTGACTGTTCCTTTAAATTGCACTCTTGTTCTCACTTGCTCCTAAAATAAATGCTATTTTTATCTTCATCTTTTTTCCCAGCATTCTGTTGCCCCCATTCCAACTTTTTTGAAATGTGTTGCTGATACTGTATCCAATTTAAACAGCACTATTATTCTTCATGATATTGAAAAATATCTCAGTTTCAACACCAAAAATATTGTTTATGTTCTATTGTGAATAACATAAGGGTATATGGGTTTTGCAAATCATTGTATTCTGTTTATATTTACATCTAACACAACAATACAACGTTTTTAGAATTGGGTTTGTAAATATTTCACAGTCATTGCTTTTAAATAAGTTTTGTCATGACTCCATCCCATTGTTATTCTCACACTTATTTGCCACTCTGATTCGCTGTCCCTTTCATATACCTCAACTTGCCAACATTCCCCGCTTTCCCATTCGCTCCTGTCATTTCATGTCTATCACTATTTCCACCGTTCGGCATAAAAAAATAACTATATGAATGTCAAAAGTCATCATTTTTACCTCCACGAATGACGTCAAAGAAATGTCTGTTCATGGGATGCAACTAAAGATTGCATTGACTTTGACAGCAGGATAGGACAAACACTAAAGCTGGTAACTATAACCTCAAATCCCCCAAAGAAGTTAGGACTATGAGTAAAATGCAATGCAATGGTTCATCAAATTAATCTAGAAGTCATAGATATTTAGATAGTGGCACGTTATTATATTCTTTAGATGGTCATCTGGAATTATTCAGACTATTCCTGTTTATTTTTAATTAAAATTCCACAATTAGCCTAAAAGCTTAAGGGTCAAAACTCTTAAACATACCAGGCAGTGTAAAAGGGGTTCAAACTCAAATTACAGCTTAATCACACTTAGTAAGTTTTTGTGACTTACTGTTGTGGCTATTGTTTATCTAAAACTGTATAATACATATGGGATTATTATTGTAGGCTGTTTGTCTGCTGTTTTATAGAAATCCAGGTCTTGTGAAACTGTAACTCCACTGTCATTGTGTAAAAGCAGCTATCACCACTTCTCCATAATTGTACTACTTTCTTCTGACTGCCATGGCCCTCCATTAATTTGCCCCCATTCCACTCTCCACCTCCCCCACCACCACGTTCTGTTTTTCATTTCCTTACCTATTTTCATCACTTTGTTGGTGCTAATGAGGCCAAAATTTTATTAAGTGTTGTGAAATGCTATTATATTTCATCTCCTTTGTTTTTTGCCTTTTTATTTGTCCCATGCTGCAATGCTGTTAACTAAGACATATATATATATTAGGGCTGGGAAAATTATCACGTTAACGCAGTGCGTTAATTTATTGATTTAATCGCGTTAATTTCAATTGACACATCGATTAATTTGATAACAACAAAAATATTACGACGACACTGACAGAGGCAGCAACACGCCACGTGAGCGTAGAAGACGACACATTTCCATTTCCATCCATCAGGCGTTCGAGATGAGCCAGACTTGCGCAGTTTCGATCAGTGTCGGGTCTGTGCGCAGTGCACGCCGGTTAGATTTGTGTCTGACTTGTTCCCGACTTGCTCTGATGTCACAAGTGCGACGGTCACCGAAAGCTCGTGAAATCCAAATGAGACCAGCGCCTGAGCCGCCGCAGTTCATCAGGAGCAACTGCGGAGGCTGCACGGCTCAGTGCATGATGGGAAAACGCCCTACTGTCAGCGGTGAACGGACAGGTGATTGGATCTGAGTTTAGTGCTGATCAGAAACGTAACACATGACACTTCACTGCCCTCCTCTCCTTCTTCACCCGCCTCTTTTTTAAAATACAGACTAAAGTTACAGTTTTGGCATAGATAAACCAACACACGCAAGAAGTGGATTTGGGGCGTGATGGTGCGTGATCTGAGCCACAAACTGTCCGACTTCAGTACAGGTGTATTTCCCCTCCTCTCATTGCGGCCGTGCACTCTCGTTCACAATCCAAGGCGAGGTACAGTTCATCTGGAACAAGCCTAATGCAACAAGTGACCGAGCTAAAGCAACATGAGACACATTGATATATATATATATATATATCAATATGTATATATACATATATATATATATATATATATATATATATATACATATACAAAAAAATATAAAAAAAAATTGTCCTCTCGCCCTCCGCGGGCGGTCTCATCCATCCAAGCTCGGGTCCTCTACCAGAGGCCTGGGAGCTTGAGGGTTCTGCGCAGTATCTTTGCTGTTCCTAGGACTGCACTCTTCTGAACTGAGATGTCTGATGTTTTTCCTGGGATCTGCTGTAGCCACTCTTCCAGTTTGGGGGTTACTGCCCCGAGTGCTCCAATGACCACGGGCACCACTGTTGCCTTCACTTTCCAGGCCTTCTCAAGTTCTTCTTTGAGGCTTTGGTACTTCTCCAGTTTCTCGTGTTCCTTTTTCCTGATGTTACAATCGCTTGGTATTGCGATGTCAACCACAACGGCTTTCCTCTGCTGTTTGTCCATCACCACAATGTCCGGTTGGTTTGCCACTACCATTTTGTCTGTCTGGATCTGGAAGTCCCACAGGATCTTAGCTCGGTCATTCTCTATCACCTTTGGAGGTGTTTCCCATCTTGACCTCGGGACTTCCAGACTGTACTCTGCACAGATGTTCCTGTACACTATACCAGCCACTTGGTTATGACGCTCCATGTATGCTTTCCCTGCCAGCATCTTACAGCCTGCAGTTATGTGTTGGATTGTCTCAGGGGCCTCTTTGCACAGTCTGCACCTGGGGTCTTGTCTTGTATGGTAGATCTTGGCCTCTATTGCTCTGGTGCTCAAGGCCTGCTCCTGTGCAGCCATGATCAGTGCCTCTGTGCTGTCCTTCAGTCCAGCCCTTTCTAGCCATTGGTAGGATTTCTGGATATCAGCCACTTCAGTTATCTGTCGATGGTACATCCCATGTAGGGGCTTTTCCTCCCATGATGGTTCCTCCAGCACCTCAGTCCTCTGTTTTCCACTGCCTGAGACATTCACTGAGAACTTCATCTGTTGAGGCTATCTTCCTGATGTAGTCAAGGATCTTGGATGTTTCATCCTGGACAGTGGTTTTGACACTCACTAGTCCTCTGCCTCCTTCCTTGCGCTTAGTGTACAGTCTCAGGGTGCTGGATTTGGGGTGGAACCCTCCATGCATGGTTAGGAGCTTTCGTGTTTTCACATCTGTGGTCTGAATCTCTTCCTTTGGCCAGCTTATTATTCCTGCAGGGTATCTGATGACTGGCAGGGCATAGCTGTTGATTGCCTGGACTTTGTTCTTGCCATTGAGCTGACTCCTCAGGACTTGCCTTACTCGTTGGAGGTATTTGGCCGTGGCTGCTTTTCTTGTGGCCTGGTCCAGGTTGCCATTTGTTTGTTGGATTCCAAGGTACTTGTAGCTGTCCTCAATGTCTGCTATTCTGCCGTCTGGGAGTGGGACCCCTACTGTATGGACTACCTTCCCTCTCTTTGTCACCATCCTGCCCACACTTCTCAAGTCCGAATGACATTCCGATGTCATTGCTGTAGATCCTGGTTGTGTGGATCAGTGAGTCAATGTCTCTCTCGCTCTTGGCGTACAGCTTGATATCATCCATGTAGAGGAGGTGACTGATGGTGGCCCCGTTCCTGAGTCGGTACCCATAGCCAGTCTTGGTGATTATCTGGCTGAGGGGGTTCAGACCTATGCAGAACAGCAGCGGGGACAGAGCATCTCCTTGGTATATCCCACATTTGATGGACACTTGTGCAATTGGCTTGCAGTTGGCCTCAAGGGTGGTCTTCCACTGCCTCATCGAGTTTGCAATGAAGGCTCTTAGAGTCCTGTTGATGTTATACATCTCCAAGCATTCTATGATCCATGTGTGTGGCATTGAGTCATAGGCTTTCTTGTAATCAATCCAGGCGGTGCACAGATTAGTGTGTCTGGCTTTGCAATCCTGAGCGACTGTTCTATCTACGAGCAGCTGGTGTTTAGCTCCTCTGGTGTTTTTACCAATGCCCTTCTGTGCTGTGCTCATGTATTGATCCATGTGCCCACTTATCTTAGCCGCTATGATGCCTGACATGAGCTTCCATGTGGTGGGGAGACAGGTTATTGGTCGATAGTTGGATGGGGCCGTTCCCTTCAGGGGATCCTTCTGGATCAGGATTGTCCGGCCTTCAGTTAGCCATTCAGGGTGGGTCCCATCCTTTAGCAGCTGGTTCATTTGTGCTGCCAGGCGCTCATGGAGTGAAGTTAGCTTTTTCAGCCAGTAGGTGTGGATCATGTCAGGCCCTGGTGCTGTCCAGTTTTTCATACCTGAGACTCTTTCTTGGATGTCTGCCACTGTGATGGTTACTGGTTCTTGTTCAGGGAGGTTGCTGTGGTCTGCTCTTAGATCCTCCAGCCACTGTGCACTGTTGTTGTGTGACGCCTCCTTCTCCCATATGCCTTTCCAGTATTGTTCAGTCTCCAGCCTTGGTGGGTCTGCTCTGTTATTACCTTGCCACTGAGAGTACACTTTAGCTGGTTGAGTTGAGAACAGCCGGTTTATTCGCCTTGCTTCGATTTCTCTCGTGTACCTCTTTAGTCGGGTGGCCAAGGCTTGGAGTCTTTGCTTGGCAGTTTCCAGTGCTTCAGGTATGGACATCTTGCTGTACCTCTTGGGTGCTTGTTGTTTCATTGCACCTTTCTGGAGCTCTGACAGTTGGCTCACTTCTCTCCGAGTTACCTTGATTTTAGCTTCTAACCTTCTTTTCCATGGTGGATATGGATCTTTATGGTTGCTCTTTGGTTGATAGCCAAGCTCCTCAAGGATCACTGCTGCTGAAGTGTATATCAGCTCATTGGTTTCAGTGATGGTCATCGTAGGTATTGTTCCCAAAGCTGCATTCACATCTTCCAGGAGACTTTCTGAAGGTACTTCACTCAGCCTGTGTAACTGGTGTCGGGGTTGCCTGGTCTTCATTTTAGCCATGATCTTATCTCTCAGGTCAGTTGCTGCCTCGCTCAGCTCAATGGTGCTTATTGGGGCTTCGTACCCAAACTCTGGATGGGGAGTTATTGTTAACTCCCCTCTGACCTTGCGTCCTGGCTCCCCCTTGCCGTAGCATATGTGTTGTATCTCGTCAATCTCAAGTTGTGAAAGCAGGTGCCGCTTGTGGATGTTGGAACACTGAGCTACTAGTTGTTTAGCAGTGAGTGTTGATTGTGGGTTTCGAAGTTGCCATATTTCCCACATTCTCTTCATGTAACCCCTCTGACTAGGGTTACTGGAGTAGTAGCATTCCAACAGAGCCTTGTTCTCGCATCTCGTCCACTTCCGTCTTGTTCCAGTAGTAGTAGTAGTTTGACCGGGCGACGTCTGAGCCGGTATGTCTCGTAATTCATTGTCTCTCATCATCATTATATATGAGGTAGGCAATAGCGCAAAGGGTCTTGCCTAAGGACCCACACTGGAAGTTGGTATTCGCCTTGGCCGGGATGTGAAGCCGGGATGTGAAGCCGGGATGTGAAGCCGGGATGTGAAGCCGGGATGTGAAGCCGGGATGTGAAGCCGGGATGTGAAGCCGGGATGGTGTGTGTGTGTGTGTGTGTGTGTGTGTGTGTCTCAATGGTTAGAAAATATAGCCCTGAACTAGAAGATCTTTGAGTTGGGCACTATATCTCTACTATTGCAAGACAGGACCAGTGCCTTCGCAGAGGTCTATGCTTTCTGTGTGCTTCTAGACTAAATATTTCTTCTTTTTTTGCAATTTGGTGTATTTTTGTACATGGATCCACCATTCTTTGTTCAACACTTGACTAAGACTTTTGCAGAGCACTGCATATAAATCAAGAGCCCAAGAATGTCCATTTGTTCTTTCTTTGAGAATGTTCCTAACCAAATTATATCCATCTGTTGGCACTTTATTTCCAGTGCCCCCCATGTTACTTATTATCTCTGTTCCTCACTTCACACCTCCTCAGTTCACCTGCTCTGATTTCTTTTATTTTTTGCCACAATTTCCAATTTTCTCCTTTCTTGCATTTCCCTCCTTCCAGTGATGGGCTTCCTTTGTTGAATCCAATATGTCAGATCTTTGATCAGCTGAGGCAACAGGAGGAAATCAACTCCTGCTGTTTCATTATTCATACCTCCATGTCTTCTCCAGCCATCTGCCCATCCAGCACATCTGACCCAGTAGCCATATTTCAACTGGCCTCTTTCATTATGTCTTTTGTTTTGGGTTATTTTTTTGTCTTTTTACATCATATCTAAAACTGGAATACTCTTGCACTAGGCTGTTTTTGTTTTTTTTCTTTGTTCCACATTGTTTCCACAGGCTCTAATAGATTGATACAGCACACATAATGGTGTTGTCAAAAATTACAGTTATTTTATTTTCGAGGAAAATTTGAGGACTTTAAAGGACATTTCTGACTAAATTATACAACAGGACCAGTTTTATTGTTGAATTTGTATGCACTGTTTGTGTGTTTGTGGAATGGTGCATGTGCCATGTGAGATGTGCCATGTGCATAGGTTTGGTGACTGCCAGCAAAGTGCAATAATTATTTCTCAGCAGTCAGTCCAGCCTGTAGTACCTTTTTCCTCTGAAAAAGTCCAGTCTGATAGGTGTGAAAAGCTGACCTGGCCAACCAGCCCTGCCTACTTTCTTTTCGAAAGCATGACCGTGTGGTTCCTCAGCCACAGCAAACCATTTCTCCTTGTCCGATTTGGAACTGGCCTATCATAGCCATTTACCTGCAGCTCGTCTTACAAATACAGAAGCTAATCTTCGATTAAAAATAACAGAGTAAATTTAACAGCGTTTAGTGTTTTTCATTCATCATCTGTTGATTTTGCTGAAGGCTGTGTGTTGTTTAGTGTGTGGGACTTTTTTCTTCCTCTTGTTTCCATTTTAACAACAGTTAAGTCCGGTTTGCATCCAAAGTAACAACTACATTCAAACAAACTTTCACTGCAAGTCTTTGTACAACTTTGTACAGTTATCTGATTCTGTAATTTGGATTTTTTTCATTTTGGATTGGATTTAAATTAAAAATAAAATATTTTTTTTTTTTTTAACTGATGAAATTTTGAGGAGTTTAATTGAAATTCCAAACTAAATTATATAACAAGACAAGTTTTATTGTTGTATTTTTGGGTTATTTGGTGTTTACACACGTTCTTGTGTGTGTTTCCCCTGCTCTTACGGCCGATATTAAAGATTTATTGCCATTAAATCAGAGAATCACCAGTTAAAGTGTCATACTTCATTCAGGGGGATATGCAACACAGGCTATGGCTCAAAGCCACATCAACCTAAGAGAATAAAATTTTCTAAATTTCCATTGGGTTTATGGACCACGAAGTTGAGTTACAAACATAATGTGCACCAATGTTTAGAGTGGAATCTTCAAAAACCTGAGAATTACTCTAGCTGTCGAGCCACCGTTTTTCCAAAAGGATGCTACAATAGCTCAAAGTAGTTTAATTTATTCCCAAAAAAATCAACAGTTTCTTTCTGTCCAAAGTGTCAACAGCCTCTAGTTTCTTTTAGCTTTGTTCACACCATCTCTTTGTGGCCCCTCCTTTAGCCGTCGGCCGAATCAATAGCTCCTCTTCACCTCTTTCCATTCTATTAGTGACAACAATAGCCCAACGCTGGACTAAGATTGCTTGCTATTGTGGCACTGGATGTCTATCAGCAACTTGGACACGGACGCCAATGTTACGGGTCGAATGGGTGCAACGTGCGTGTGTGAGGTGCTGAGGGACGGAGACGTGCGGGACAGTGAAGAGTGGGAGGAGATGACAGGGCAAGATAAAGTCGGGACAATAATGGTTGCGCACTGTTGTATGGGGGTCTGAAGGACAAGCCAATGATCTGTCAGTCCAGGCTGCGTGCGAGTTAATACACAGGAGACGACAGACGATAAGGTGGAGACAAAAGGACAGACAATTACAGTTGTGCAAAGCAAAAAGGTGAATATGTGTGTGCGTTTCTGGTCTGTAGATGACTGCAGCTAAATCCAGTGTGTGGTTGTAATTAAAACTCTGCAGGGAGGTAATGGGATGCATGTAAGAGCATTAAATATTTAGGAATGTGAACACAGCTGTAGTTTGGTTTAGACCTAAACAGAAAGCTGCATTCACACCTGCCCTGACTAACTAGTCTGTTTCTAGTTCAAGAGAGCGTTAATAGCAGAGGTGGAAGTAATGAATTACAATTACAAGTCAAGTTTTGGGATGCTTTGGGTCAATTTTGAGTACACTTTTAGGACTGTAATTTTACTTGTGAGTGTAATTTAAGCCATGTAATCTACAATCTACTACTTCCCATGCTTCCCAGTGCAAAGCAATTTGGCCAAGTCGGTCAAGAGACTGTTAACCTGGTTAAATAAAGGTCAAATGATGACATTTGGTTTGGCTCAGAGTTGGAAACAGTTGTTGCATATCATTACATCATTGTAAGCAGTAGTAATTAGTCATTTTTATGAGAAAAAAAGTATTTCTGAATATTTTTTTAACACTAGACCTATACCTTGTAACTGAGTATTTTTTTGGCCATGTAACAATACTTAGGTACTTCAAGGTCAAATATGCTTTTTTGAACTTTTCTGAAATAATTTTTAAATAATTTTGGACACCTTTGCATTAGTATTTCATATTTTAGAACTCAAAATAATGTATATGGAAAACGTCTTCTTTTGGGGAGCTGTTACTTTGACTTTGCAGACAACACTCAGATTAGTACACAGGATTACTCAAAGATGGATGAATGAAACAAAATACTACACCAGGTATGTTTTTGAGGTGCAAACAACATTAAAACATGATTAAAAGTAAAAAAAAACTTGATTTAGCATTAGGGATCTTTAAGTACAAATCTTCTGTACTTTTTCCACCACTGGTTAATCGACCAATCAAACTTTGGTGTGGGCCACATAAATAAACTATAGGACAGGACGTGAAAAAAGCAGTTTTCAACAAAAAAGTTGTTAATGAAATATTTTGAAAATAATATGCAACTGTTGTGCAGAATTTGCTTATGAGAACTGCAAAAAACAAACAAACAAAAAAAATGAATAAATAAATAAAAGTATGTGGAGAGTGGCCACAAATGTATTTGGCCAATAATACTGTTTGATCATAGAAGGTCTCTATAAAGTAAACACAAGCTCAAGTGAACAACAACAAATAACTTTTGGGAACTCAACATCCTTATGTTCCCCTTTGTGCTGTGTTAAAATACTAAAAGCTGTGCTGAAACATCTTGGAGGGAGACAGTTCCATTTTGATAAGTATTAGTCACAAGACAACAAAAAGCACTTCGCAAAGTTGAATAACAAATGGTCTACTGTGACATCTTACTTTTTCAGACAGAGCTATAAAATCAGTCTTGCTTGATGTCAGGGAAAGTAAATATCTCAGTGAAATTGGGTCGTCATCTTTCTTGCCAAAAAAAAAAAAAAAAAAAACACATCATAGAACTTTAGTTTTTCTTTTAGTTGCATCAAAATACAGTATGACTGACTGACATATTGTTTGAACACATGTCTTATATTTTAAAAGTAAAAATATTGCACTATTTAGCTATCAGCTAATAGCAAAGTAATATATAATATAATATGATGTAATCATTTGTCTTTAATACATCATTCAGTCTTTTTCACAGAGCTGCACTGATCTACACCATAAATGAGCAGTGAACTCAAGGCTGATGCAAACAGGGAAAACGCCCCTTCAAAACAGCACAAAAATAATAATATATAGTTAAAAAAAAAAGAAAAAAAGAAAAAAGAAAAGCAAATAAAAATACCATCAAAGCATTCACATTATGTTTAACAAGATGTATATACTGTAACTGCATGATGGCATGGTCTAACTCCAAACTAGAGTTACATATAGCTTGAAGTTTAAGTAAAGCTTTTTGGTATAACTTTAACAATACAATATGCAAACTTGCTTCAAATTACTTTAATTCTTACATCATATAATGTTTTCAATGTAGTTCATTGTTGTGAAAATACATCACTGTCACAGAATTTTAACAAGCCCATATGATTCAACCAAGACCTAGGAATTATTCTTCATAAATAAACCTGCCTGGCGTTTCTTCACATGACCCCTGCTGTGACCATTGCCAATTTACTCATGGCCAACAAGGTATTCACGCAAAACACCACAACAACCTTTCTGCTGTTCTGACTGCATAAATGTCTCCTTGCAATTTGCCGTAGTTTCTTACTCACCTCGTCTCATCCTCAGCAGCTGTTATAGTTTTCATCTGCACTGACCTGCATTTATGCCCGGCTTGTTAACATTATGCAGTTTAAATTGTTTGTCTGAGTAAAGTAAAGTGACACTGCGGGGGTCTAAAGTTCATCTGAATACATTCTGAGGTTGAAAATTTGGTTTTCCTCAATGGGAAAGTATAGCAAACTTTTAGACTGAATGCCAAATCAAAAAGAAAGAAAAAAAATCCTTTACTGACCACACTGGGTATAGTTAGTAACGCTCTATAACAACAATAACAATCAACGATAAACAATTTTGCCAAAAACAAATTATTTTTGCTTTTTCCATTATTGACCTTTCCTGAAAAGTAAAAATACAGCCATTATTTGTTTATTTATTTATTTTTTGAGTTGCCTAGCTAAAAGTAAAAAAAGTAAAAATAAAAAAATAGGGTAGGGGCAAGATGTTCTCTTCCTACACAAAAGGAAAATAATAATAATACATTTGATTTCATTAATTATTAAATAAAGAATATTTAATTTAATTATTGGAGTGGATTTATATAGGACTTTTCTAGACACTCAAAGCACTTTAGTCCATTATTTATTCACTCCACAGTCAAACACTGCCAGTGGTAACACACAACAATCACACTCACACTTTCATACATCAGTGCCCCAGACACTGGAGGCACAGTGAGTGAGGTGTCTTGCCCAAGGTCATATTAAATGGGGGAGCGGGATTCAAACCGCCACCCAGCCGGTTAGAGGTGGACTGGCTCTACCCCCTAAGCAACTGCCATTCCTTTTATAAATATACTACATACAACAACTGATACAACTCTTTTTAAATCCACAATCTATCATTTCAGTGTCTAAATTACTCTTAATTTGAGTAAGATCTAAGAGTGAAAATAAGGACAAAAAGCCTCATATGTTGGAACATGCTGTCAGACATCTCTCACAGATGGACCAGCTGGACCATCCCTCCTAAATAAACTGTGTGCCGAGAGTTGAGTTGGTGGCGGTGGAGTGAGTGACAGCAGAAGGTGATGCTAAGAAACCCTTGGGAAACCGGAAACAGGATAAAACGTCTGCTTTGGTCTGGCTACCTTCTGCTAGACATCGCTTCCCGGACCCCTTCGCTCCCACTCTGGGGAGACCCCATCACTAGCCGGCACCCTGGAAACAGATGGTTGCCTTGACAATGAGCAGGCACACTTGGATTGGCTCCGTAGTCTGTGCTCAGACAAGGAGGCACAAGGGAAGGCAGTTGTTTAGTTATTGTGTTGGCAACTGAACTACAGCAGATCATGTAGTCAAGTGCGAGCGGAGTGGATGTAGTGAGCAGGTTTTTTTGGTCTCCTTATCTTCTGTTCTCAGTTCAATGCCAAACTCAAAGTGGGTAACTAAAAGACTTATACTTTGTTGTTTGGACTTCAGTGGAGGTTTCATATCAAGGCAGCATAATCTACAATGTCACTTTTTTCCTACACTAGTTTGAATATTCAGGAATAGTCAGTAATGGGTCACGAAACAAGTTAGTTTTGGGTGTGGATCCAGATTACTGTCTGTATCCAGGGCAGAACTGTGCTTTCTTGTAGGATGTATATTATATTTTATGCAGATAGAAGTAAAAATTTGTTTTTGGTGTGGACTTGGAAGAGTCTCTATCCATGATTAGACTATACAGTCTTGGATGAGGTACAGTATGTGCTTTCCAAGTGCTTCTATAATATTCTGCTTTACAAAGAAAAACTAATTTCTACAAATTTCTACTGCTGCCTTCAGGTTACATTGGTTTAGCGGTGAGAAACAAGAACTGCAAGCATTATTACCTCAGTGAAGTTATGTTTTTGTTGGATTTGGTTTGTTTGTTTGTCTGTAAAATCCAAATTAGCAATCTTGGATCACAGCAATGCCAGAATCATCAGAAGCGAGGACAGAAAACGCCACCGTTAGAAATTCCTACGGTTATCCTCCCTCATTTATAATAATGAAGAATAGGATAATCAGATAATCTTTACATATACGAGAGAAACTGTTGCTAGTTACCGCTATTAGTATCAAAAACAGCCAACTTGGCAGGAAGAAGTTCAGCTGGATCTATGCCGCCGCTGGCAGCATGCTCCTCAGCTAAGCTAAACTGACTGACGACATAGTGTTGCAAAGTGCGTGGGGGATGGGCAAGTGGCAGTAAGAAGTGCTGCATTTTCAGCTTAGTAAATACCATTTGAAAGCAAATTCTATTAGTATTGATAGTGTATTTTTAAATACCATGGTATAATGTGAAACACGTTATCGTCCCATGCCTAATTGTGAATAAATCCTCCAATCATGCAGGGTATCCTTGAAGGTAACCCATTTGTAGCAGAGAAGTAAACCCTAGAGGCCATTTACACAACCTTTTGCACTAAAAAATGTGAAGATTCATTATGGATGTTTAGGATAAAAATAGCATACTTTTACACAAGGACGATGATCTCATCTAGCTTAAAGGCCACAGAGGTTCTTTGTCATGTTTATTTTTGAGAACGCCTCAGGGCACCCCCTGCTGTACAAGTACATCAGCAGTGAAAACAATGGCATTCTAGTCAAAACAAAACAGCATTAGCAAGTGACAAAACATAAAAAGATTTCACACGTCATTATTTTGTGATCAAATCATCCTACGTACTGTACATCCTATGGAGTCATCCCATATATATTACTTTGAGTTGCAGGATAAAAATAGGAACACTTCTAGTACTGGGGCAGCATCTTTTAGACAAAACAAGCCAAAAAAGACAAATAAAAAGAGAATCAAACTGACTTATTGTTTTTCAGTAAGAATAGTGAGGAGGGATGGACCCTCATAAATTCACCTGTGTGTGCTTATCACAGTGAACCAGAGGCACTTCACTACTGGCAATATAAAACCCTGGCCATAGCTTGTCTCATGCAAAAGAGTAAACAACAACATGGGAGCTATGAAAGGCTCTCAGCTGACAGTTATCGAGTGACACTGGCCAATGCTGACAAAATACGGAGATAGATGGTTTCATTTGAAGTACATTTGTAGTAAAGGACAATATTTATGCAGTATGTTGGTTTGGACAAGATCTGACGGAAAGAAGACAGTGTTTAATTATACAGCAACAGGAATATTTTGTGAAAAAAATAGTACCACAATAAATGTGTTTTTAATAGATTTCAAATAAAGGATGCTCTCTTTGGGTATTGGTCCATACCATCTGTCAACACTGAATTAATGGCTGCTGATAATACAGAATAGTGTCTATTCTACTGCTATTTCTAGGTTCAACATTAGTGAATTCTGTTGAAATATTTCTATTAAACCTATACAGTAATACAGGCTCCTGCCCTCCATCTGAGGTTTTGACATTATCATATTCTAGAAGGGGGACACAACCTAAACCTATTCATAGCTTTGTTTAAAATTACATCATTCCTGGAGGGCAACCCTCCCTTGGAGGGCAAGAACACTGGTTTAACGCTGCTCCAATGACCATCAGCTAAAGCGACTGTTTAGTCAAATTAGCAAGTTGTTGTGCCATCAGGTGCGCTAATCAATGTAAAGACAAGAAGAAGATTGTGGATTTGTGCCATTACAATCTCTCCCGGGGAGGAGCAAGGACAGCCATTTAAATACAATCGTAGCTTCAGGCTATTTGCAGCAAACATGTTCAAATGCAATTGCCTCGTTAAGCTAGCCAACAGCAGTTCTTGTCTGTGGTACTAACCTTTGCACTTCCCGTATGCCGAGTAGATGACCCACCCTCCTTGAAAATACAACTGTTGTAAACTTTTATCTTGATGCAGTTGTATGAAGACCATTATATGTAGACTATAGGTGGCCGAAGTCCAGTTCAGCAGTGGCCTGGCTGCTGTCAGTGGCTAAAACAGGACAGAGGAAGCCTCATATGGAAGTAGCTTTTGTCCATATCATAATTTTTCCTGAGTTGTCATGCTATATAAATATTTATTTTGACTGCGTCTTTGTTTTGCCCTCAGGTAGAACGCAAAATTTTAAAATACCTCTAGCCCTTTGGGCAGGCACTTTTCAGAGTTTAGTAGCCCAAAGTGGAATTAAGTAGCTCAAATAGGTTTTACTCTAACAAAAGATCATCAACTCCAGACACACCTTATGCTAATAATTCACAGGTGGGTAACGCCTTAGACTCCAGTGCAGGCCATTCAGCTGCTGATTGTTGTTTACTCACCTGAGTCTCATCAGGTGTAACCACTCCCTCTGGGAGAGAACTACTGTATATAAATATCCATTCTAACAGCAGTTTTCCTCGGAAAACTTCACTTCTTCACACAAATGACAATAACCTGCTCAAAGCAGCCCCTCTCGTCGCACCACAGAGCAGTTCCCACCTCTCCCTTGACTCTGCCCTAACTCTGCTCCTGTCTCCTCCCTGACTCTGCCACTGATCAGTGTGACTGGACCTTTTAAAAGCTATGGATCATCCTTCACAAGGCTGTTATACCAAGCTAAAAAACAGGGCTGCTAATGTTTAAGAGTTCCCTTACTGCTCTCCTTGGCGTACAAACTCACTGCGCAATCGCATTTTCTCACATTTCTAAGTCTCTTGCTCTCTCTATTGTCAGCTGCTTTTAGTTTCAAGCCCACCAAAATAGTTTTGTCGTTATATGAGAAAGGTATTGAAAGTTTAGCATCTGATCCACCGCTCCGTACGGGGGTTAAACCAATTTCTCAGCAACACAACGTATTCCGCCTCTGTTACAGATGTAATAAATAATTCTTTACAGTTTGTATGATAGCCCATCAGGCAGGGGATGTCAAATTTCGATAGCCCGAGTGTAAAAAGTAATTGCCCCAGGATGTGGGCCTAACAATTTTGCGAGCCCTGTAGCTACATTGTTATTGACAGGGATAGATAAAAAAATATATCATTACTGTTTTAAACTAAATGATTATAGATGTTCACTTTTAAATAGATCACCAAGGAGAGTATGCTAACACTAACTCTAAGCATTGCTATTCAGTCCACTTGCTTTACTTTCTCTTTCAGTACAAAGTCTAGGCCATGAAAACCAAAATAGAGAAGATGCACGTCAGACCTCCGCTTGTCAAGACCAGCGTTGAAAATATAATAAGTTCAGATCCTAGGGTTATATTAAATTCCTCAAAGTTGGGTCCTTTGCTGCGAAAATACTTTTAAGAGAGCCCCCGCTGTTTGAGCCATATCTGCGGCATTAGCATAAAAGGCAGGTTTTCATCTGCTGGCTCTAAAACTAAGGGGCCTCGGGGGTGTGCTAGCAGAATAATGGACTTTTTAAACTTTTTGACTTCATTTCCCTCACTGACACTAGCTGTGAATGGACGCCACATATGCTCTTGATTGAATAATATGAGCTGGGAGCGCTTGGGCCTGTCTGTACCTGCAATATTACTGAAAGAGATGACTGACGGCTTTATGGCTGATGTTAATAATGCATTATCATTTAGCTTGGGATTACCACAAAAAGCCTAAATCAACATCGTGGTATTTGGCAGTGATGACAGTTCAATTTAAATTCATTAAAACAGCAGATATGGAACCATTTTAATGAGTAAAATTAGTCCTGTTTGCCAGGGGCGCTGTCCATTTTACTGCAGTGTATGACTAATTGGCTTCTGGAGAAAAACGGGTAGCATTGGGTCAATTTAACAAGAGTGTTGTCTAAATTAACTTGATGTACTGATCAGGAAAGTTTTTACTAATTTGGGTTTTTAGCTGCAAAGCTTACTCTTAAAACAAAAATAGAATGTTGTGTTGAAAAGTGCTTTAATAATCAAGTACAATAGCAGTCTGTTTGAAATAGTATAAATGTAATCATTTCAAATGTAACATTGTTTTTGATTTTTAAAAGAGACTTTGGAATATGTTTGATGTGCACATTCGCATATATTAGCTCAACATGTCTCTCTTATTCACTATAGGTATTCAGGCCAAACCCCACCCTCTGAGGGCTATCCCAAGATCAGGCATAACATTATGACCACCTACCGAGTATTGTTATGTTACACTTGCCTGTTTTTCTGCTTCTAACATATCAACTTTGAGGACAAAATGTTCACTTGCTGCCTAGTACATCCAGCCCACTAACAGGTGGCATGACAAAGAGACAATCTGTGTTTGTGTTTTTCACTTCACCTGTCAGTGGTCATAATGTTATCCCTGCTGAAATGAAAATGAAATGTCTTCAAATCTACAAACCAGTCCAGATGACTTCTTGTTAACCTTGTTTGGGAATGTTAATTACTAAAGGCGAGTATGGCATGGTTTGGTACTTTTGCATTTCCATTGCAGAAAGGAGCAAATTAAGTCAAAAATGGAACAAGACCAAAAATCAAAATGGGCCTATGATCACTGACTGAACAGGACACATCAAACCTCTGACTCTTCTGTCATTAAAGGACATATATTGTGCAAAATCACCCTCACCAAATGTTCCCTAATCAAAAACATACCTGCATTTGTAGTTTGTTTCACTCCTTGCCTGTTTGAGTAATCCTGTAATCTGAGGACTAAGAACGCTCTATTCCAAAAACCTCGCACGGATCAATCAACAAGTCCTCTACATCCAGTCTGCTCTCATTCATAGGACGCCTTGTCTTTATCTGTTGTCTTATTGGGTGCTTCTGTGTGTCACATGGTGGAGCATATGCCATGTACCAGAGTGGCCTTTGCTCAATGTCATTCCATGTCTTCCTAAATTTCCTGTCAATTTACGTACTGTTTCTGTCACATAAAAGAAAACAATCTTCTTCTTGTCTTAGCGGGTAACTTTGGTCACCAGCAGCTCCTCTTGTAGCTGTTGTACATGTGATATTGCATGCATCCATAACATGTTTTGAGTCTTCTGATGAAATGGACTCTAAGTTAGAGTCTGTGTAACTGCCTTCAAATGGCAAGTGCAGATCAAAGCCTTTAAGAGGTCTCACATGTGGCACCTTTGGGACCAAGAAAATGAAGACAAAAAGAGAAACAGGATAAAAAAAGAAAACTTCCATTTGCAGGCCTGTGCTTGTGTGAAGTCACAGCTGCCCGTGGTCCTGCCTCAAATCGACTGATCTCGCAAACCTCCATTTGATCCTGGCTGCTCCCGTGCAAAAGGAGTGAAGCTGTCCATGGTGCTGTTTTTTTCCAATTAAACCAGAAGCTCATTAAAAGGAGCTGTTTTAGTGAATTGACAGCCAAAATAGCTCTTTGAATGTTTCAGCGAGAAACTAAAAACAGGAGTTAATGGCCAATTTACAGTATTAAAGATGGAAAACAAATGCAAAATTTTTCCACTGAACTGCAGGTAATTAAAAACTGGGACAATAACACAAGCTTGGATTTGTGAATAAACGGTACTGTTCTTTCTTTAATTTTACTTCACTCTGGGTGGCGTTTTGTTCATTAAATCTATGGCTGGTTAATCTATCGGGAATTGTCTTTAGTTACAAACAGAACCTTAATAGCTTCTTTTTGTTGTTGTCTTTTTGTGGAAAGAAATGTGTTACTAGTTACAATGTTATGCCCAGAACGCACAATGATATTTGTTAATGTTGGGGACTAATTATGCCCTATGAAATCCAACACAGTCCTCATGCTATTGAAGTTAAAACGCACATATGAAACTAACATAAAAAAGCAAGTAAAAAAATAAATAAACAAAAAAAAAAAAAAAAAAAAAAAAAAGTTATGGGACAAAGATAGCCTGGCCAGTCAGATTCATGCAGTACCCCTAACATGCAAAAAGACAAAACCAATCCAACCAACCAACAACAATATCTTATCTAAAATGTGGCAGGCTTTATGAGGTATTTCTGTCTGTATTTTCTTTTTAAAAATGTGGAAAAAGTGCAAGTTTAAAAAAGCTCTCCTCTTATATTCTTAAGTCTGATTATGTTCAATGTCAGATTTGTGATTTGCTTCTCTTTTTGCTCTCTGTTTTGTTTTGTTTTTTTCTGCAGTTTTGTGGTGTAAGCACTTGGAACCAGTACTGGAAATACTATCTTTCCAGTTGAACCTTCTGCCACCATTAATACAGTGTATAAAGTGTATTATGTTACAGGCAACGTGGGAAATCAGGCATTCTACAGAATGCCTAGGCATTGTACAGAAAGTATTTATTGTTTTTTTCTCTCAACTGCTAATGACAACATAATATTAAAATATGATTATTTTTTGCACACAGACAAAACAACCTTTTTTTTAAAAGAAAAGTTTGTCTGCTCTGTTTTTCCTCCTGATTTGAGCTGCTCTTGTCTGCACAACAGACTGTGGTATCCTACCAAAGCCAAAGTAACCACAGAAGTATGGCAGGGTTACATGAGACACTGAGTAAACCTCGTGACAAAAGAGACCCTTTGCCATGGAGATCCAGCCATATTCCAGTGCTCCTGTGGACAAGGGTCTGTAATGTTTAAGTATAACACACTGCCAACATTAATTTATTCATCTTCTTTGCAGGTGGCTTGAGCCTAACCTAACAGCTATGGACCTGAAGACAGGGTACACCCTGAACAATGGCCAGTTAGTCACAGAGCGGACACAAAGACATACACTGAACAACCAGACAACCACTCGCTCAAAAGGCACATTTATGTCTTTGGACAGTGTGAGATCAGAGAGTTCAGAGATGTTGTTGAGATATTTATTGTAAAAAAAATTCTGCTCATTTGGAATTTTACAGGCCAGCTCTAATTATCCACTTGTCAAACTTGTCAACACTACTTTGATATACACTAAGTACAGAGTAACCAGTATTGCAAAGTATATGGAAGTCAAAACCCACAGACCAAATATAATTTCATTTCTGAGACTCTTCTCGCAGGCCTGGACCCCTTCCTCAGTTAAGTGTAACAGTGGCCAGCGGATGTGAGCGGGTCAGAGCAGGGATCACCAACTAATTACACCGTGCCGGCACTCAGGCTGCGTCCGATTGTTTAGAAAGCATTAGGGGGGGAAACATAGGCTTCCCTGGTGGATTGCACATAATTAGTTTGTAGGCAAGGTCGCGCACAGACACCAGCGCAGGGACAAAATAGTGCGTGCACGTATGAAAGCAAACACAAGACACACAAGGTATTCTTCTCCACAGTCCCTCCCTCAGCTTCTCTCAGGGCCACTGGGCTCAGGGTCTATTCATTTCTTAAATTAATAGCCGTCTGTCTGAGTGTTATTTATGGTTATTCACACTTCATTTACAATGCACACTTATAGCTATTAATTACCTTTGCTACAGACAGACCATTATATATGCTCCAGTAAATTGAAAGACTTTGTGATATGCCGCATGTATTAAACAGGCAATAAACAACATGTGCACACTGAAACCATGTATTTAATGTAAGGTTATTGTCATTTTGGTAACACTTTAGAAAAAGCCACACTATTAAAGGAGTCATATTAATGCTGGTTTTTCAAGCTTTTTAAAATAAATTTGTATATCTTTGCATTAGCATTTAATTTTGCTGAGAACTCTTGTATTAGGTGCCTGGCCCTTTAAGGCTCGGCTGGCACTGTCTCAGTCACTTGGTCAGCTCGGACACCACAAGCAAAATACTGTAGTTTGTGACAGGGCTGACGCCTTCCTCCCAAAGCCCTCTACAGACAAAACATGATATAATGGCTAATTAGCACGGCTATTAGCATATGACGCTAACAGATAGATAAATGAGCTGACTGCTTTGTAGAGACAGCAATTTAAGTTCTGAAATGATCATAAGCATTGTTAATAATGTTTCTTAAAGTCTAGGTTTTATTCTTTGATTCATAGTCTTCCTCGCTGCTTAGGGCATGAGATGGGATGCACCCTTATTTCACAAATCAGTTTTTTTTCTGATGCTTTGTTAAAAATAAACAAAGGAAATAATAGTGAGAAGCCACAGTGTTAGGGGATAAAGTAAAAAACTGAATGCTCCATGGTAAACAGGGACATGCAACATTTTCAAAAGATAGGAAATTAAATTTGGGTTCTCTAGAAGACAAACAAAGAGACAAACACTTTGGGTAGAATTACACACAAAAGGGTCATTTACCTTAGACAACAATGCATTTTGGCGAAAACGCAGTGATTTGATTGCGGATTTGACCTCCATCTACACAAGAATGGGTTTTTTGTTTGATTATGCAATCCTTGGAAAAAGCTGAAAAAGTTGTTTTTATCTTGCAGTGGGGAGCCACGTAGGACACCCCACACTTGCATGTACTGGGAAAACGGCTAACCACACCACCACTACCTTGGTTTTAGATTAGAGTTTTGTGCTATTTATGAGTATAACACTAAATTAAAGCAGAACTCAGTAACTTTTTTACCTTAAATAAACCATTTAGTAAGTGAAGGTTAAATGAGTTGCTGTGGGGTAAATGAAGCGTGTGGCATCTCCCCCTGGTGTCTCTGGGCTGAAACTGACACTTGCAACAGTGAGTGTCGTTGACCCGGAGTCACAGAAGTCTTGGGTCTCGCAAGAAAGCGGCACATCCCGGTTAGCAAAACAACAAGCTAGCGGTGGCTTTATTTCTCGATTTTCGGTGTGCCAGAGCAGCCAAATGGAAGAAAAAACTTGGTACAGATAGGCAGAGGGGAAAGACGAGCGGAAGGTCACACAGGAATCAACTGGGCTTGTATTTACAATAGTGCTTTACTCCGAACTGTAGGGGGAGCTTCATAGAGGAAAATAAAGCAAAAAGAACAGGAGCAGAAACGAGCAGAGTTACTATGTTACGCTTTAAAAAGTCTATGCTTATAAATGACTTAAATATAGGCTGGTTTGATGCTATTTTTTGGCAATGGGAAGTTCTGGCTTGGAAAATATGAAGAGAAAAACCCTTAAATCCCCTTAAATGTCAGATAGGTTTCCATGGTAATTATCAATTACCCAAAAACTCTCTTCAATAACCCTACAACATTTTTCCTCTCCTGAACTCGTTTCCATAAAACAATAAGCATATTGCCAGCTCAGTATAGATTTAAACAGTAGTAGTCTACCTAAGTGGTACTTTAAATTAGGGTTATTGACCCAGGTGCAGACTTGGCACAGGCTCCGTTAATGGAGCCAGCAAACAGTAACCAGACATCAATGCTGAGCCAAACAGTTGCATTAAAAGCCTGAAGGTACTAAAAATGTCAAACTATTGATAAATTATTGCAAACAATTAAATATTCTCCTCCATTTTACAAGGTAATAGATTTGCTAAAACAACATATTTTAGCACAAAGTCATGGTTAAGGATGGCGAGAGCATTGTTGAGGGCGAATCTTGCAGCAGCCCTCGCAGGCAGCGCGTTTACAACTGACAGATGGCTCAACCATGACCGCTGAGAGCAAGGTCGATTAAGAGAACGGGTGGGCTCGGGCTTTAGGAGGAAATGATGAAACTAAATGAAGTTTGGTGCCGCGGCCTGTGTGCAATTATCAGGTCTCCAGACACTCCGCGGCTTCAGAATATGCAAGAGAATCACATTCCTCAAACCCACACAAAGAAGTACTTCTTCACATACAGTAATGCACAGCCCCGACACAATGTAATAAAGATTATGAATTCAACAGACAAAGCGGGAATACATGCATTCCATTCATGCATAAAAGTGGGTTGTAATGATAACTTCTAATACTATACCTCTTTAGGCAAATAAAAAACACTGTCCAGAAAAAAAAGGGTTGATAAATGACACACACTTCAGACTATGGTATTTTTCAATAGACATTCCCTGAACGCTGTTGGATGCCATAGAGACACTTTATTAAAATTGGGAATCTCAGTAATTCATTCACTTTTTACCATGTCGTGGTGGGCTGGGGTCTAACCAGGCTGCTTTGGCCCTGAGCTGGGGTACAGCAATGGCCAGTTAGTTGCAGAGCTCACATTGATAACATTTATGCACTAGGGGCAATTTAGATTTATCAATTAATCGAAACATGCATGTCTTAATTCATTGATACATGCATGTCTTTAGATTTTTTTGATGTAAAGAAAATGAGGGTAGTTGGCGTTTGGAGATGTAACACCTTTTTTATGTCCTGTAGTGTGACACAACTTTGAAGTTAAATACAAAGAAAATTAAATAATAATTTAAAATATAAATCAGTTTGATAAAAAATGTAAAGAAAGATTTCGTAAGCAATTATTAATTTTAAGTGTAACTCTTATTTCTACATTATTTGACATTGTCCACATTCACTACAATTTGGCCATTTGAATTCTTGTCACAAAACATATAACTTGTCTGTTGTGCTAACTCAATACATCCCTGTTCCATTCTATACAATGATTTTTAAAATTCAGAATTTTATTTTGTGAAACACGTTTTTGAGAAACTTTTATTATAATTTATGATAAAATAATAGTTCCTTTAGACAGTTACCTCACAGTCTTAACTCCAGAGGTCTGTCTGGTCTTTAAATGACAGATGGAGTCCTGTAGGTTTTGTTGCAGCTGCCCATTTAAAAAACAGATCTTTCCTGTCACATTTTTTGATTACAAGATGAAACCTATTTTAACTTTTATTGAAAGATTCAGGTGCAGTTAAAAGTGCTGTTTTAGTTAAGTACAAATATTTGACATTATGCCAAAGAACTGTCTCAGATGCTAGCGACTAATTTTGAAAATGTGTGTATTTTGAAAATGTTACAGTCACACCACAGGACATTTTACAGTTTAATGTTAAAATACAAAAATTCAATTCATTTCAAAATTTCAAAGGTTGCACTGCTAATAGCAAAACATAATTAAACACATCTTTTCGATTAATTAGGAAAAAATTGGGCGTTGCATTAACCACCTATGAATAATTAAGTGCATTCATATCAGCTTATATAAATGTGTGCTGATTTCATTTAGTATTGTGAGTATGTAAAAGTCCCTTAACATTTAAAAGAAGCATAAACCGATAATTGTGTTCCTGCTGCAACTGTACTGTCATGATTAAGTGTTATGAGTGCTTAAGACTTTTTTTTTCTTCTTTCTCTCTCCTATGTATCAATCTTCTTCGGGCTCTACCAATACAAATGAGAAATGCCACAATAACATATTAAAATATACAGTACATCCATAGCCTTAGAGAGTGTTACATAAACTGAAAGCAAGAAGTCACTTCTTTTCTAAGTTCACAGGTTCTGACCTACCATTCTTCATGTTAGAGTTGTTGTTAGTTTGCATATCCCAGATGTTTTGTGAATGCTTTGGTGGGCACCTCAGCACCTGTCTGTTGAAATCTCTTAAGTGCATGTCCTTGCCAGTTCAAATACCTTTAATATTGTATGCATGTAGAATAAGGCCGCTTTGAAGGAATATAACCGCATCTCGCTTGTGTGTTTCCAGACAAGTACACTACATCTTTTGGACACATATTTGGCGTTTACCTGGATGCCGTCCAGCAGCTTGCTCATGCACCAGAAGCTGTCCGCCTCGATGTTCCTCAGAGCCTCTTCCTCGAGACTGGACACGTCAAAGTTTTCCACCTCCTCCTCTGCACAAGACACGAGAACAGAGAAACAAGGTGAGAAATGAGCGGGTCGCGGGGAAGCAGACAGACAAAAGGGGAGAGACAGAGCGCGAGCCGAGTCAAAAAGGGTCGAAAGGAAAACAGAAGAGGAGTAAACACTGCAGGAAAAACACACACATACACACACAAGGCGAGTTTCAGGTCGAACAGGGCAGCACCTGGCCACTTCATATGAAAACTAAGCAGAATGTGCCAAAAATAATATGGCGGTGTGAATGCATAAAATACAAAAAATATATAATTACATCCAGAGCAGAGTGAAATTAGGAGTGTCAAAAATAGCAGGCTAACCTTTAAAAATAACACCTTTTATCTAGAGTCGCATAGTAAGCAGTTGTTTTGCTGCAGCTCATTGTAAACAAGTGAATCTTCAAACGTCAATGAAAGTCCAAAGTGTTGTTTTAACAGAGAAATTGCTCCTCTTTAAAGCACATCTAGGACAACCTTTACTGTTGAATAATTAGTCAAAGTTATTTTCTAAAACTGAACCAAGAGGGCAAACACAGCAAGCTTAAAATGTGCATTACATAAACATAACCACAATTAAAGTAGTTAGAGACATTCAGAGCTCAACAGAAGCCAGTAGAAAGGACTTCCTGTCTCTACAACTGCCCAGAGTGGACAAACTGAGCACTGATGGAGGAGGTGTAATAGACAAGTGTTTCCCAACAAGAGGTATGGGGACCGCAAGGAGTATGTGACGACTTTGCAGGCGGTACACAGAATTAATTCATAATTTATCCTTACATTTTTTCATACTGAAATATTGAAATTTGCGCCGACAGCCTCTCCGACCTTAACATAAAATCACAATAACACATTCATACAGTCAAAGTGGGTAAAGTGTCTTGCCAAAGGACACAACGGCAGGATGCAATGCTGGTAGCAGGGATTGAAGCGCCAACCTTTGGGTTAGTGAGCGTCTCTACCGACTGAGATACTGCCGCCTCTAGGTAACTATAAAATGTATGTTTTTTTTTGCCATTTAGGCTTCATTAGACAAGATAGTTGAGAAGTGACAGAAAATGATGAAGGGGGCTGTCGTCGCTTTGTATATACGTCACATGCTTTAACAGCTGAGCAATTTTTATCATCGCCAAATTGTGTCAAGATTTTCATTTTACCAACTATCAAATTATATATTTTGTTAAACCTTGCAAAGAATTTTAGCCTTAGAAATCAATATGTAGGGGTTAATAGTTACAGCATAAATGCATAGGCAGTGTTATTGGAAAACACTGCTAGGTTGCACAGCATATACAGTGTTACCAGGCAGGCAGCAGGCATGCCGAGTCCTCAGTCATCTCCAGTGGGTGACTTCCACAGTGGGTGTCATCAGATGTCATTAACGGCAGCAGTGTGTGACGGCTGCATGGGCTCTGACGGGCCCCTGACAAGCCTCTGACAGCCAGTGGGGAGGAGATGGGATAAGACTGATTAACAATGATCCGAAGAGGGGAAGCCAAAAGCGCACAGGAGACCGTAGAGGAGGCAGCAAACAGGACGTGTCTGTGTGTTCAGATTAGGCCAGCAACGTATTGGAAAAACATGCAATACCTGTTTTGTATGCTGCAATAATCATTCATTGACATTTGAATGTTCGTATTAATAAACTAAGAAGCTTTAATGGAAATTTAAAGCAAATACAAGGCTTTGCACTAGCTTCCACTAATCAAACCTACGGCTCAAGTTAATAAGCACTGGCCCGATCTTATAATGGTAAAGATATATTGCTCAGACCTGGACTCAAGCTGTGGATCTTCTAGTTCAGGGGTAAATGCTCTATTATTGAGCCAAAAAGTCTTTACATATCAAAATTATATGTGAAAAAACTAATCATTAGCCCCATTACCGGGCCTATATCTACCCTACCTGAACCCAGACTTTTCTCACCAAGTACCACCTCAGAAAATATCTTTCAGTGCTGCTGCAGCAACCTGTCCAGGATCCTGGGTAGGAGCTGGATGATTAGCAAGTTATGCAAGTTTTAGGTTAATGGGGAAAACCAGAGTACCCTAAGGAAACCCACTCAGACACAGGGAGAACATGCAAACTCCACATTCAAATGCTCTGCTCGCCTGGTACAGGGATTGAACCCAGAATCTTCTTGCTGTGAGCGTTAACCACCAACCGCCAAAGCCAGCATTAAACCGTGACTAAATCTAGGACGGGTCTAATCTGGAGCTAAACCAAAATTAAACCATGTCTATTGCAGGGCTAAGCCAAGTCTGAATCAGGACAAAATCAGGTCTAAATAAGGACTAGCCACAATTGCAGCAAGGCTTAAAAACAAATAAAACAGGTCTAAAATGAAACTAAATCAGGACTTGAATTGCAAAAGAACCCCACTCATCACTGATTGAGAACCACTGACAGGCAATATAGTAATGAAAAGTGGTAACAAAACTTGTTTAATGTTTGATGTGTGGAGTAATACTGTGTACATGTAAGCTCCTTCAGTACTCAGCCTCATCTTTGTCTTGTCTCAAGTCTGGTGCGGGAGGTGGAAGAGACGGCCAAGCCCTGAGACCTTTCATCCTATCACAGCAGGACAGATAAAGGTGTCCAGATTCACACACATCATATTTCTGTTGCATGGCTACCGCATCCGATAATGGCAGAAGATACAGAACGTAGCCAGGGCCTGCGGTGTGATTAGATGTCAGGGTAGTTCATTTTAACCACCACGCTAACACCACTGTGGAAAGCAAAAATGTAACACAGCCAGGGGATAGAAAATAATAGACATCAGCACTGCCAAAATGAAGAGATAAAAATCAATGGGGATGGGAGCTAAAACAGCCCGCACCAATCATCAAGAAGATATTACTGCAGACAGTTCATGGAATAAAACTAGACAAAACTGGCAGGGTGTTTCAAGCACAAAAACACTATTGAATTTCTTTTTTCTTTTTTTTTTTCTCCAAATAGTGTCCGCATTGAGATTCATTACAGTCCAAGCATTTGTTGTAAAATGCACACTGATTCTTAAATCTCTTTCTCTGGACGTCTCCATGATTTACAAAGCCAGCCTGAACCAAGAAATAAATATGTTTTTAAATTGAAAGGTACAGAGAGTAGTTGTTGACAAAACTGCCTTTCTAAATCTCTCTCTCTCCTCCTTTGTAGAGCCCGCGAGCAGCTACGGAAGCCCTGCAGGGTCATGCTGTTGTCTATGAAGAATAACAGCTGAAACAGACCAGATTGTAAGTTCAGAAAAATTAAGAAACTAAATAAATATTGGTTACTAAATACTTATACGTCTTAAATAAGCTTCAGTAAAATAAAATAAGCATTGTTTTTTTATCATTTTATATAAATGTCTCATTTACACTTTTGTCAACAATATGGTTTGCATAATTTTATTTACTACTTTCTACCGTTGGAGCCTAGCCCAGCTGTTTTGTGCACAAAGTGGGATGTATCCTGGATGATCACCATCAATCTCACACAGACAGAAAACTATTTACTTTCACTAGGCTATTTTTTAGGACAAGTACACAGCAAAACAATGGATGGGAGCATGTGCACCAGCTAGCCTTATTAGAGCTCCCCCTACACTTTTGTGAGTCCTTGCTTGGCTGTACTTTCGTTTTCCCCTCCGCATAAGCGTTGGTTTCTCTGCCACAATGAAAATCAAGAAATAAAGCCATTGCTTGCTTGTTGTTTTCCCAACCATGATGTGCTGCTTTTTCGTGAGAACCGAGACTTCAGTGACACCAGGTTGGCGACACTCTTTCAAGTTTCAGAGACAGCAGGGGGGGATGCCGGACGCTTCATTTATCCCACAACAACTCATTTAACCATCACACAGACTCCAAAATAGTTTATTTAAGGTAAAAAAAAAAAGGTACTGAGTTCTGCTTTAAAGACAAAATCTTGTATCTTGGCAAATAGCACACAGGGTTTCTGCCAAAAAAAAAAAGTATTGTAAAGACCAAAAGTCACAGAAATATATTCTTTCAACCCTGCGTAAGGACGCTATGTATATAATACTTTAATTTTACTCGGGTTTAATGCTGTCCGATGTCATCTGTGACCCCGTGTCCTCAGTTAAGACGTAATGTTTACAGCGATGTGAGCGAGAGGCTGCACAAGCATTTTTATTTTGAAATTTACCGGATCCTCTTCACTGGACTCGGGTCTGACTTCCTGTCTCGCTCCATCTGCTCTGTTCAACTTTACACCTGACGGATCCGGGATCCGGGAAAAATAGACTTGATCCATATTTCTGAGCACCGGACACGGAGACGTACTGCAACGCAGTCGCTGTGAACTCACGTCTTGATTTGCATTGCGTCTATTTGTTGCGGGAGTCGTACGGGACACGCAACGGACATGCAACGGATTCAGTGTGAATTGGGCTTGAATTGGGCTTTAACCAGTAACTGCACAGTATGAGGTACTAGCTGGGGTAAAATGTCCGTTTACCGGTCGACAAAAAGGGGGTCGAGGGAACCCCGGCACAACTCCTATAACTTCAGGAATCAGGACTGAACCAGGACTAAACCAAAACAAAACCAGCTCTAGTTCAGGTCTAAACCAAGCCTGACTTAGGAGTAAACCAGGACTAAATCATGACTAAACCAAATCTAATCTAGGATTTGCCCAAACTAATGTAAGATTAAAAGAGGGGGAAAAAAAGGCCTTTAAATTAAACTAAATCAGGACTTGAACTGCAAAAGACCCCTGAGTACCACTAATGGTACCTCCATCACAGTTTGATAACCACAGCCAGACGATATACTAATAAAAAATGGTAGCAAAACCTATCTGATGTTTGTGGAGATAAAGTCAAAGAGGCCAGACTGAGATGGTTTGGACATGTACAGAGGAGATATAGCGCATACATGGGTAGAAGGATGCTAAGGTTAGAGCTGCCAGGAGACAGGAGGTCGAGAGAAAGTTTCCATGTTGGTCCTGGTTCATTTATCCCAATATGAGTTGATGAATGGTTGTGCACAGCGTGAAATCCCAAAAATTTGACACCAATATGGCTAAGGCAAGTATATAAGGATTTCCAGACATAGCAAAAAACACAAAGGAAATGTATTTACAGTACTTCATTCGTTAATTATTTACTCGTTATTTAAATATTCAACAGCCAAGCTCCATCCCTAAAGACTAACATTTTTCCTCGCTGTTTAAATCAAAGCCATAACATTCAAACAATTGACAACAATGGGCACTGTGGAGGCAAAGGAGGGAACCATCAAGCCCATTTTGAATCTGTATTTAGTTTTAATAGCTCATCTGTAGTGAGCCACAAAACAATGAGACTGGATGAATACGGACTTTCTCTTTGGGACGCAACGGCCCCCGGCAACAGCCATGGCATTAAAATTATAATTGAAAAGATTAATTGCCAACAGGCTGACTGGCAATTCGCAGTATGTCGGCGCTGATTAACAAGGTGGTGGAGTGCCATAGCTCGGGCATGGCGGGACACACCTTCCCGAGTGTCCCGCCATCTCAAATCAGTCTTTGTGGTAGTGGCTGTGGCTGAAGCCTCGCTGTCGGGAGCACTTTCAAGAAGGGACCTTGACACTCCAACCGATTACAGGGGAAGCGCTTTCAGGAGTCTATCGCGGTTGTTACTGGAAATACGCATAGCTCATCACAACAACAAGGACACACAGGGGTAAGGGCTAAGAGCAGGGAGACTATATGGTGAGTCAGTGAAGTGATTATATATGATTAACAAAGCAACAGTGCCCTCTCTGGTCGTTAGAAACAAGAAAAAAGCACAGCACACAGTATTATATGTTTTTTTTTTAAACATTTATAAGAGACTATTATAATTATATATATTATAAATGTATTGACTGTTATGGGGCAGTTTCTTTCTGTCTCCTTTCAGTTGTTTCCATCAGGGGGCATCACAGCAAATCATCTGCCTCCATCCATCTAACCCTATCCTCTGGCTTTTTTCCCTCTACATCCATGAATCTCCTCTTTGGTCTTCCTCTATGCTTCCCACTTGGCAGCTCTTACCTCACTAGCTTTCTACTCTGCACTACCCCTCCTCTGTACATGTCCAAAACCGTCTTCATCTGGCTTCTCTGACTTTATCTCCAAAACATCTACCATGAGCTGTCCCTCTAATGCTGTGCTTCCCAACCAGGAGTACGAGGACCCCTAGGGGTGCAGGGGGGTAAGTGGAGTTATATGATCATTTATAGTGCATTTATATATTTGGCTTTGAAAGAATAAAATGAACCTAAATCAAGGGAATGCAACACTAAAGAAGGACTAAACCAGGTCTAAAGCAGAACTAAACTTGGAACAAAGCAGGACTAAAAGAGGACTAAGCCGGGTCCAAACCAGGACAAAACAAGGACTACACCAAAGGAATGCAACACTAAAGAAGGACTAAACCAGGTCTAAAACCAGGACTAAACCAGGTCTAAAACTAGAACTAAACCAATAATAAACCTGAACAAAACTAGGAAGAAACCAGGTATAAACCCAGTCTAAACCAGGACTAAACCAGTTCTAAGCCACGTCCAAACCAGAACTAAAGCACATCCTGGGGGTACACAAGACCAAAAAGGTTGGGAACCACTGCTCTAATGTACCTTGTTCACTTCCTACTGGGTTGTTCTGTTTATAGGTCACAATTAAATGATCAGAAATGAAAAAGAAACATTCCAAAAAAGTTGAAAACTTCCACACTCTTGTATACATCTGGACTCATTAAACCAAGTCTCACATCACCTCAGTTTAAATGGAAAAATTACTATTTATTTTCAAAAGGACCATCCATAAATATGGGGGCTCAAATGATTAAGCAGGTTGCAAACTAACAGGTGAGTTGGCCGTTTTGAATTCCACTCTGACCCAGCTTATACAGTTGTTGTGTCATTGGGCAAGACACCCAAGTCGCATAGGACTTATCGAGTCATCAATATAGTTCAATAATAGTTCAAATCATTAAAATAAACTCTGAGTCAAGTCTGAGTCACCAAAAGAAACATCCAAGTCGAGTCATTATCAAATCTACCCCCCTATATCACCTTTGGAATTGAGAAACATTATTATACATCATTTTATTTCGGACAACTTTATCCATTTGAACAGATGGTTATTGCTTTTGTTTGCTGTACTATTTGAACAACCCACAGTCCTAGAATACACAAAAAAACACAATAATAAATAAAAATGTTGACTGTTTTTTGACATGAGAAAATCAAACATGCTTAACAAAGGTTTCTGAGTGCTTCAAAAGTGAAAACATGTTCTTATAAACAACATATACATTTATAATAAAGCTAAATGCCTTTCGAAGCCATTTGAACACAGGCAATAATGGAAAAATAGCCCTCGACCTTGACCCAGTTCATTATATATTCACTGTATTAGCAATTGTGAACTAAAGGCTTTTGTCAGATGTTAAAAGGTTTCAAATAGGAGTAATTCTATCACATTTTTACAAAGTGAAAAGTGCCATGGGGAACTGCAGGGGAGTGATGTGTGAGAGTCTGCAACCTGCAGCTCCTCGCCTTTCCTCTCCCTCCTTGTACCTGCGACCATGAAAACAAAGTTCTGGCAAGTAAACATCCTTTTTTTTGACCGTTTTTTGAGTAAAACATCAGTGATATAATCTGAAATCACTGCGAGAACTTTCCGCAATAAAGCGTTAATTAGACTCGCTTCTATTTATTTATCATATTTAAAGTCTTAAACGGTTGTAAAATTTAACGGTCAAAATCTACATGATTACTGGGCCTATCAACGTGAAATAAAAACTGACATAAAGCTTAAAGCCTTCGCTGTCAGGGGTAATTGTAAGCATCTCTCTAAATGAAACTTTTTTTTAACTACAACTCTGCAAAGACGCAACATCGTTCAATTACGCTGGCGTGACCATGGACTCCTAAGGGTTAAACCTGCAGTATTTAGGCACTGACAAACAGCCTAAAACCTACCTTTGAAAAGACAATAAATTATACAGCGGTCCAGAGGTGCACAATCTTTACGTCTTAAGAGCGGCATCTATGATCAAGTCCGAGTCAAGGGTGAGTCCATGGTGTGCTAGTCTGATTCTAAGCCTGAGTCCTAGCCCAAGTCATCACCATTGCCTCAAATCCAGTTACGAGCCATTGCTCTTCAGAAATCACATCAGTCATATGTGTGAATCAAGTCAAGAGTCCCAAAAATAAGGCCAACAACTGGACTCGAGTCATGTCCTCCATTTCTGGTGACAGGAAGGGCATCTGGCATAAAAACTTGATTCAGTGTGGCAACCCTGTAAGCAGCAGCAAAATAAAAAAAGTCTCTTGGCGATTTCTTGCAGCTGTTTCAAACTAAGACAATATTGTATGTGAGGAAAATGCTCTGTGTCTCTCTGCACAAATAAGAACCAGGGGAATATTTAAGCTCAAGCTCGAGTGACCCTTGCATCAAAATAGAAATATCACTGGCTTTACTTCTGTGTGTCTTCAAAATAATGTTTGACAAAAAAAAAAAAGAAAAAGAAAAAACACATTTTCTTCAGACGCAGACCTTTACCTATGTGACATGAGCTCACCTTCAGATCCAATACAACTTCAGGAGACACAGACGTGCATGTATTTGCACAACGTTGGCATTAAACATGGAAATTGTGTAATTATAACAGAATGACAGCTGAAAAGGACAGACTAGGAGGAAATGGAACAAAATCTTCAGACATTACATCATTACTTACTTTTAGTCTTATTAAAATAATTTGAGAAAATAAGAAGTGGCCTATCACAGCTGTTATCTGCACTGCGTCTTACAAATACTGAAGCTAATCTCAATAACCAAGATGGTGCCAAAGCAAATTTAATAATTCTCTCACCCGATTTCCTTGGTCAACTGTTGATTCTGCTGAAGTTTGCGTTGTTGTTCACTCCTCTGTGGGCCATTTTAACAACAGTAAAGTCCTGCTAACTCAATGCAACAACTACATTCAAACAGACCAACTTTTTTCTGCAAGTATTTGTACAACTGGCTCCTGCTGTTGTCCCCTTTCAGAAAAAAGTACAGCGTTGCTAATAATACGACATATTCTGGTGTTCTATTGCAAAACCAGCAATCTGACATGTGTGTTTGGGTCAGGGGTACACTGCTTCCTTCGTTTCTCTTATTGGTTATTCTGCCTGTGATTGTTCCACCAATAGAAACAAAATTCAAACCATGAGATACCAGACTAACATCTTTATATATAGGAAAAGAGTTAGTCTAATCTTAATCTGTGAATTTTTTGAAAATGAAAACCATTAAATTACAGACTGGTTTAGCTCAAGTTTACTCCTGATTTAGACTAAATCCAGATATTGTACTGTTTTAGTCCTGTTTATTTCTGGTATAGTCAGGCTTAAGTTTAAATCACTTTTTTAATCTTGGCTTTAGCCCTGGGTTAGTCCTGATTTAGGTCTTGATTTTTGTCAGTTAATGGTACTCAGAGAAAAACATTTTCTGTGGTGGTACATGGAGTGAAAAGTTTGAGAGCCACTGTAGACGATAAATAAAGATATTGCACTGAAATATTTTATTTTTGATTAAGGGCAAAGAAACTGTAAATGCACAGCTCCTATCTTATTTTACACTTCCCTCTGATAGGCCCAGGATCTCTCCTTTGGGTGCATCAAAGTCTTTTACTCCCAGTTCTCCTTTGCTTCGTCTTCCTCCAGACATTTGACATCTCTTGTACTGCACTCATCACTCCTCTCTGAGCTCTTCCCCTCCCCCCCCGCTCTCTCCTCCTCCTCACCTCTCTTCCCACTGGAGCCAGCACACTTCCTGCCAGGCTCCAGGGCTTACTTCCTGTTTGTCCTGGCGCAGGGGGCAACTTGTCCGGAGAGACCGACTTGCTCGGTAGCTGCCAGCTGTGAGCACTTGGCACAGCTTGGCATGCAGCGAAAAGGGTTAGACCTCCGGAGACCTGGATACGCACTACTACACAAGCTACACAATCTCGTGCCAGCGTCGCCATCTGCCCTCAACAACTACGGGCCACAAGGTAATGTGATGTAAGATGATTAACGAGCTGCTTTAGACTGATGTAATGATCCACTATGTGTGCTGCACTGTAAAAAACTGACAAGCCAATTCAACTCAAACGAAATAAGGAAACTGACTGCTTCAAATCAAGTCTTTACACTACTACAGGTGTAATATTGTTGTTTGTTTTTTGTTTCGGTTTATTTTTGTAAATTGGCAAAAAATGTCCAATCTACACATTATGTTGTTTATTTCATTACATTTTGTAAACTTATGTCTATAGATTTCTAGTCAGGTAACTCCACCAGAGAAGAACAATATTATCCAATCTTATACTTCTACTTTTAAAGACTTTTACTGAGCTATTTGTTGATTATTTCTAGCCTGATTTATGTGGCAAAACAAAAAAAAAAAAAATAAAAAATTAGGCTACTGTCAGTATTTATTTATTTCAGACACATAATTCTGGCCCATATCATTATCATATACTAGTTTACAAAACACAAGATGTCCATAATTCCTTCTGTAAAAACAAATAAAACTAAAAACTTTCATGTAATGTCAACAAAATAAAAGTAAAGGTGAAGGAATTTTAAACCTGACTCTTCAGATTTTGTTTTTTGAAAAATGTTTTAAAAAGGTAATGCCTTATTTGAATATTACAACATTAAATTAATTAAATTAAATTAAACAATAATTTTTTTTTTTCTCTATAATATCTGTTAAAAATGTTACTCTATTTACCTGAAGTGCCTCACCTTAAGTTCATAGAATTATTTTAAGAGTCAGTGGAACAAAAATAAAGTTGGTTCACAAAATAAATATATGCTGTTTTATTTTTTATTTTTATTTGAAAATCTTCACTAAAATACAAGGTAACTATTATTCATTCACCTTCTTCTGCCTATTCTTGTTAGGGGTCATGGGTGACTGGAGCCTATCCTATCCATATTTATTACTTTACTTATTTAATAATTATTGACTTATATTAATCAAGTTGCTGCTTTGATGCTACTAATCCTATATTTTTTGGTCGCAAATAATAATAATAGACAAATCAGTGAGTACCACATAACTAAAATGTATTCATGATTTAGCATAAATTAGAATAACTAACTTAGTTTAGTGCACCATTGTGTTTTACAGTGTGTGTGTCTAAGCTAACAGCAATAAAAAATACAACAGCAATTGACAACATTCTGGTTCAGATTAATCACACACTAACCTAAGTTACAGACCGCCAGAGAGAACACGCAATTGGCTTAAACTAAATTTCGCCGTCTGCAGCTTATATCATCACATGAAGTGAAGCAGTCATTACTTACAATTTAGAGGTGACAGCAAAGGTACAATCTAATGATCCTAATGACCATTTCAGAAAGGATTACAAATGTGTTGCATTATGCTTTCAGGGTGATTTAAAAGAGAGCTTCTGACTGGTTTGTTTGAACTGCCACTGTGAAATAAAAAAAAGTTAGTGTTTCTCATTAATACAAGAAAGTTTCATGTTATAACGTGACCATTTTCTCATTAAAACATGATAAAACATAAAAACCAGATAACTTTCTCGTTTAAATGAGATAATTTCTTTGTTATAACATAACTTTCTCGTTATACCGTGATAACTTTCTTGTTTAAACGAGTTAATTTTCTCGTTATAACATAATAACTTTCTCTTAAAATGAGATCATGTTTTTCCATGATTGCCAGTTTAGTAGTAATACTGTTCATCTATATTACATCTTCTTAAGAATGTAAACAGTGCCTCCATTTGTTTTCCCATCTGCTCCAGCCTAGTCTGCGCTGCTCTGATTGAAGTATCATTTCCTGGGGCATATGGGCAAACATGATCTCGTTTTAACCAATTGTAAATAAGGAACTTTGTATATGCCAATGAGTATGTGAACTGCTTTTAACAAGAACATTACATTATAACGAGGAAATGATCTCGTTTCAATGAGAAAGTTATCAAGTTATAATGAATATGTCAATCAATCTATCAATCTCTCTCTCTATATATATATATATATATATATTTTTTTTTTTTTTTCTCAATGTGGCAGTTCAGGGCTTTCCGTATGTTTGCATATCACAAGACATAAATAAAAAGTTGGGTTTTCGATATATAAATATATATATATAAAAATACACTGAACAAAAATATAAACGCAACACTTTTGCTTTTGCTCCCATTTTTCATGAGATGAACTCAAAGATCTGAAACTTTTTCTACATACACAAAATAACCATATCTCTCAAATATTGTTCACAAATCTGTCAAATCTGTGATAGTGAGCACTTCTCCTTTGCTGAGATAATCCATCCCTCCTCACAGGTGTGCCATATCCAGATGCTGATGAGACAGCATGATTATTGCACAGGTGTGCCTCAGACTGGCCACAATAAAAGGCCACTCTGAAATGTGCAGTTTAATCACACAGCACAATGCCACAGATGTCGCAAGTTTTGAGGGAGCGTGCAGTTGGCTGCTGACGGCAGGAATGTCCACCAGAGCTGTTGCTCGTGAATTGAATGTTCATTTCTCTACCATAAGCCGTCTCCAAAGGCGTTTCAGAGAATTTGGCAGTACATCCAACCAGCCTCACAACCGCAGACGACGTGTAACCACACCAGCCCAGGAACTCCACATCCAGCATGTTCACCTCCAAGATCGTCTGAGACCAGCCACTCGGACAGCTGCTGAAACAATCGGTTTGCATAACCAAAGAATCTCTGCACAAACTGTCAGAAACCGTCTCAGGGAAGCTCATCTACATGCTCGTCGTCCTTATCGGGGTCTCGACCTGACTCCAGGTCGTCGTCGTAACCGACTTGAGAGGGCAAATGCTCACATGCGATGGCGCCTGGCACGTGGGAGAGGTGTTCTCTTCACGGATGAATCCCGGTTTACACTTTTCAGGGCAGATGGCAGACAGCGTGTGTGGCGTCGTGTGAGTGAGCGGTTTTCTGATGTCACTGTTGTGGATCGAGTGGCCCATGGTGGCGGCGGGGTTATGGTATGGGCAGGCGTATGTTATGGACGAAGAACACATGAGGCCAATGGTGGTCACACCAGATACTGACTGGAGTCCCCAGACCTCCCAGTAAACCCCCCCAGTAAAACAAAACTGTATGTTTCAGAGTGGCCTTTTATTGTGGCCAGTCTGAGGCACACCTGTGCAATAATCATGCTGTCTCATTAGCATCTGGATATGGCACACCTGTGAGGAGGGATGGATTATCTCGGCAAAGGAGAAGTGCTCACTATCACAGATTTGACAGATTTGTGAACAATATTTGAGAGATATGGTTATTTTGTGTATGTAGAAAAAGTTTCAGATCTTTGAGTTCATCTCATGAAAAATGGGAGCAAAAGCAAAAGTGTTGCGTTTATATTTTTGTTCAGTGTAAAAGGGGTAATTGCAAGTGCCTCAAAGTGTTACTATACAAAACTATGCATGTACAAGGCTAACATCAGTGAATAAGAATATTGTGTGGGACAAAGAAAAAAAGACTACTTGCATGATGTTAGTGTGCCACCATCCAATAATGTGTATGTTTTTGTTATTAATTAGGGAATTAATCGAAACTGCCATGTGAGTGTGAATGGTCAATGTTAGTGTTACTATGTCTCTTAGCATTACCCTGTGAGTAAAATGCAATCACACACTCACACCACATGTGCCCAGGAGGTAAGAAGACATCTTATAATATAATGTATGTTGAGGTTTGAAGACAATTATAATCAACAAATGAATAATGGACTTGGTTATTCAAATGTTTTGCCACTCCAGTGAAAGTATAAGGCTGGGCAATAAACTGATTAATCCATTTTAATTTTCATCAATGTCAAAAATAGCCCTGTAATAACATTTATTTTTGTGTAAATAGCATCTTCTAAGTGCTGCTTTGGTATTAATTGTAATTTAGCATGCAAATAAAGCTATATTGTATAAATATACAATATTCTGATTTGACCTACATTCAAATGTGTTTTAGACAACAAGTGAGACAAATAAATTAAAATTGTTTTTTTTTTTTTTTTAAAGCCCCCGCCCCAACTGAAAGTGTATTTTGACGAGAACAAATCCACTGCAGGCAGCAACAAAACTTGCCAAAACATTTTTTTTTTATGCTATTCTGGTACAGTTTCTACCTCACTGTGTACAACAGCTTCAGGCTGTGGGCAAAACTTGAAAAACTTCCACCAACTTATCCCCCTGCATCCTATTATTTTCCAGATGCGTATCAGTATGACTTTCATTTGACCCTAAATTGTAATAATAATTATACTTAAAAAAATAAACTTCATAAAACCACACAAGTACTATTTACTTCAGGAAACACTGACCAATCAAAAAGCCCTCTACATCCACTCTGCTCTCATTTATTTATCCAAAAAACAGTGTACAGCTCTGTTTCCACTGATTTCTCACAGACATTTTTTCATTTTGTTGTATTGCATCATACAAAATAAAGTAAGTAAAAAAAAAAATGTTTCCTCTTGTTTCTGTTTAAAAGAGCGTAATGTTTTAAAAGGTTGGAAAAGGTGCAATGCTGTTATAGAGGTGACCAAGAATAATTTAATAACATATAAAAGCATATAATAGCCCCTTTAATTTTTTTTACTTCTTTAGTTATTTCAAACTAGGGCTGCATGATATGGAGAAAACATGTGATACTCGATAATGATGTTGCAAATTGCAATAACAATATTATTGTGATATTTGAAAATAGAGCCTACTTTTAGAACATACTAAGTTAAATTCACTACATTTCACAAAAATGTAAGTTCCTGTATTTACATGTTAAAACAGTGACAAAATCAAAACTTAACACAGACTAAACCAGGAATAAAACAAGGCTAAGCTGTGACTAAATTAATTAAATTACCACTAAAACTGGACTTTTTAAACATTTTTATTTAGTCACAACACATGTTCTTTTAAGGCTCTGGTGGAAAATGATTCTTCAGTGTAAATCTCTGTCAGATGGAAGACCACAGCGTTATTGCGATATATATTTAGATTCTTGTGAAACAGATATTGTGTTTGCTGATATTGCGATAACTATAATTTTGCAATATATTGAGCAGCCCGATTTCAAACACCGCAATATAAAATTACCTACACAAGTTTTAAATCTAAAAAGAAACTGCTACAATAAGCCTGTAGCTACGCACCTCACATGGCTTCTGCAAAGGAAAATGTGAGTTTCCTCTGCAGCACAATTAGCGTGATAACACCGCTGTTAATGAGAGCCGAACATATCCAGAGAGGTGGCATTCAAACTGTCGGATAATTAAGAGCATTTGTGGTGTCAGCAGCAACACACCATGCACAAATACAGCCGTCATGAGATTAGAGTGAATAAGAATAGAATTATGATGGTGTGAAGGAAAAACGAGATGTGAAAGTATGAAAATAGATCGCTGGAGGTGCGAGGATCGAGCAAGGGGGAAGGGTTCGACTGACACAAAACAAGGGAAGTAATACGAGCGCGAGTGAGAAGAAGTCAGACTCTTCTTTGATTTGTCGAGCGAAAATCCGACATGCTCTCGAAAGCTTTGAGTTTAGCAGACTGCACGCAAATCCCGCGCAAAGCAAGTCAATGGGAAGTCATCCAGAGCTTTTATATGAGCGTCAGATTTTCCCTCAAAGAGCACCAGTAAGCTTACTCATTCAAAGCACTGAACTTCAACATGGCAATGATAAGGAGAGCTTAAGGTCATAAAATCTACACAATCACCACAGAGATGTTCTCATCTCCCGCTATCTGCAATACAGGCCCGTGTGTCCATACATCAAACAGGGGGCCCCACAGCTGTTGGCAAGATAATGTAGGTCCCTGACATCAAATGGAATGGGGCTATTAATACCGTATCTGCCTATGTCGCTACATAATGATTCGCTCATCCGGAGGGTACAGTGGTGGCTTGAATGAGGAAGTGTACAGCGTTGATTAAGGCTTCAGTAATGCATTAATTGATGCCACAGCTGTCAATATCTGTATTCACAAGAGCCCTCCCGACTCCACGCCTCATACTGGCCCCTGGCTCTGTGCTACAACACACAACATGTTGGAAGAAACACACTATTTATCATATGAACGGCTAAGAGCTAATAGAGGGACATGCGACAACTGTAAAATACACTAAAGTATAAATCAGTGCTTCTAAAACTGTGATTCAAACCTTGCTCAAAGCACAAGTTGCTGTTGTTGTGTCCCTGGGCACAATGTGTGGCTGGTTGCAAAAGGAAGGGCATCCACTATAAAAACCAGCCAACTTGTTCGCTGTGGTAACCCGTATGAAAAAAAAAGTGAGCAGCTGAAAGATATACATACACAAAAAAAAGATCATTACAGGGTTAAATTCTGATTCTGTCCTCTTTTTAGTCCTGGTATAGTCATGCTTAAAACTAAATATCTGTTTTGATCTTGGGTTTAGACCAGAGTTAGTCCAGATTTAGGAGGATTTTAGTCAGTTAAAGATGGTACCTGGAAACTATTTTCTGTGGTGATACTGAGAGTGAAAAGTTTGAGAACCACTACAACATCTTGTACAACAGTAGTTTAAATTTAGCCATCTAGAAATTGTTTTAAAGCAGAAAAATTAAGATATTTTAACTATTTTAGGATAACAATGCAAGTGAAAAGGAACAGCTATTAAATAATTAAATGCTGGGAAGAGTTGCAGACCAACTAGCCAATGGAAGCATTACACTAACTGCTACACAATCTCCTCTATTAAAATATTTGATAACACTGATGACATCTTAAAGTCTCGTTTCCTACAACTGAATCCCTATACAAAATTGTATAAGGTGATTAAACAATTTTCTTAGAGTATAAAAAAATATGGTGCTGCAATAAAATTTTTATACTAGGCTTTGTTTAATTTGTACAGTACAGGGCAGTAAGTAATTCTTCCACCCAATCTTCCCCCTATTTCCAAGTATTTGAATACCTGGTATTGAATGTGTATTTTTTAAATAGCTGGAAAGAAGAACACAATAAAACACTCCAAAGAAAAAAACATCCTTGAGCAAAAATAATAGCAACACTCCAAAAGAGTACTTGTCAAGTAAAAAACAAAAATACCCTAAAAATACCTTCTAAGCTTGCATACTGAATATTATAGATATTGGTAATAGGTAAGCTAAGAGTATTTGTATTTTCAGTGGTAAAGTTTTATTCTGCCCTTCAGTCTATAGTTTAGTTCAGTTTATTATTAAAAAAAAAAAAAAAAATCTTAGCCATAGTGTGTAGACATATGGCTTGCCTGACACTAAACGCAGCTGCCTAATGCGGTCGACACATTTGGGATTTGAAGGAAGGTTTCCTGAGATAAAAGTGACGGATCAGTCCATTAAGTCATTAGTGTGTGTAATCTGGAGCCTTATTTAGACAGAGTAAAAACACAAGTGGATCAGTAATAAGCACACATCATGAGCACAGGCAGATGCAGTGAAACACAGCCAGTGGACACAGAGGTCTACACAAAACTTAGCGCTCAAGATGTGTGAAAGAGAGGAGTATATTTACAGTTAGGCCCAAATTTATTCATAACCTGGCTCTGGACAATGACTCAAAACACACAGGTAAAGTGGTGAAGAAATGATCGTCAGGGAACAGGGCAAGTGGCCAAGACCAGAGTCCACACCTGCATCATCTGATCGTGAAATTGTGGAGAGAAAGATGACAAAGAAGCCTTCGAACATCAAGGATCTATACAAAGGTGCCTTTGTTGTACCATTTACAACCAGAGCAGATCCATTAATGAAGTCAAAATTCAGACAAATGGAAAACAATGAATAATTTTGAGTATAACTGTATGTTAAAATTAGTACAGACACAAACTGACACAACTGACGCATTTTAGGAAAGCTAATACCTATTAGACTATTATTGTAGCAAAAAAATATTTGTGTGTGTGCAATTAGATTTGTCTGTATCTGTAAGATGTGTGCGTGTGCAGGTTGTGGGTTTTAAGATTTGTGTGTGCGTAATAAGATCCGTGCATGTGTAATATGATTTCTGCGTGCATAATAAGATATGTGTGTCTGTATTGCAAGTTGTGCATGCAACTCACATTACAGACCCACAAATCTTATGATCATAAACAACTTTAAGTCTTGAAATTATGCTTTTTATTGTATACAATCAAAAGACTTTGTAAAGTTTGAAATTGTTCCTTTTGTTTCAGACAATCATGAAACAACTGTGTAGGGTCTTGAAAATGGGGGGAGGTGAATATTGAGAGCGTGTGTGTGTGTCTGTGTGTGCGTGTGTGTGTTTTGAACTGTTTTGTTGTGCTGTCTTGTGTTTTATGTTGTGGAAAATGCTCCGCTGTTATGATGTTATGAATTTAATTTGAGGACCCCCTTGAAAGCGAGATGGTTCATCTCAAGGGGCTATTCCTCTTAATAAAGATATGTATTTATAAATCTTAATACGCACACAAAACTTCATATGCACACATTTTAATGCATACAAATCTATTTACACATGCACATATCTTTTTGCTGCAATAATAGATCCATAATTACCTATTAGCATTTTGTAATATGAATCATTTATGAAATTGTGACATAATATAATGAGAAAATGAGACATAATATAAACTTAATTAGTAAGGAATTATTAAGGATTTTAACAAATGACAATGTTCAGTCTTTACTCGACAGTTTTGGCCAATCACACATTATTGGACGTGTACAGTATTTGGGTCTGCTTTGACATTTGAATAGGGAACACTGCCATCGGCTTTGGTCTACTTTTCTTTTAAAAGTCAAGTCAAGTGAAGTCAGTGGCAGCCAAAAACAAAAATACTACAAAAGTGTCTATTCCAGCTCTGGCTGCATTGCATTAAAGAATTGTTGAATTCCCAAGCTAGAAGTTTATTTTTGTTATGAAAATGAACAGTAGCAGTAATGGGTCAAAATGATTAATTTTGGTATGGATCCAGATCACTGTTTAGATCCAGGAGTGTTTTAAAGGACTCTGTACCATTTTGAGATCAAGTTGCATAAATTCAAATGACTTGTTGTCATTTAAGTAAGTTGTTTTGTTTTTCTTTTGTCTTTACCACTGAGTTATAAGGGTTTTGTGGTTCAATGGAATAAACATTTACCCCTGAACTAGAAGATCTGCAACTTGGAACCCAGTCCTGGGCACTACATCTTTACCACTGCAAGACAGGACTAGTGCCATGGCAAGGTCTATGTTTTCCAAATGCTTCTAGTTCAGATGTTTATGTGTATTTTTGTGTACTTTTATACACTGATATACACCTTTCTTTATTCATAGCCTTCTTAAAAACCTGCCTAAGACTTTTGCGCAGTACTGTAGTTTGCATTTAAGTGCGTGTTTTACCAAAGTACCCATATTTCCATGTCATTGTAAGTCTGTGTATTGGACTGTGTATGTTTGAGCACATGGGCGTGATGCAACTTGCAAACAGCACGCACCACCAGCGCGGCACACGGTAAGATGACTGTTTCAATTGCCTCCAATTGCATCAGGTCAAGCGGAACGCGTCTCACTGTGACAGAATGATAAAACTGATTTTTTATTTTTTTTTACCCCAATCACACGGCTGACAGAGAGAACGAGAAATAGTCTCGGCTTGGAGAGATCTGAGGCTTCGGGCTGAGGAGAACTTCAATTTATGGCTTTTTATAGTCAAGTAATTAACTTAATCTAAAAATATTCAATAACCCCTGCGATTATTCACAGACGATAAATCATTTTCTGACAGAACTATTTCTCTGGATCATTTTGGAGCCCTATTGCTTTTTATCAGGGTGACGAGCCAAATCTCTGGAAATAAGATCAAGCCGAATGCAGATGAGAAAACGGCTTTTAAACTGGAGATACCTATATGCTGTATACTTTAAGAGCTGACAATGACTGCCCATACAAACAGATTACATAATGAAAATAACCATACATCACTCAGAAAACTGAAACTCTTAAACTTGCTTTTTGCAGTATCATCAATTTCAAATCCGTATTCTAAAGAACTGATGGTTCTCCCCATCTGATAATGTGACTGTCAAAGCAACTGACCAATCAGAGCTTAAAATCATGTTGTGGTTAAAAATGTCAATATCGATATCAAAATCTCATGGTACCATATTATCACAATATTAACCTCACAGTGCGATATTTATTGTGATATTGTACGGTATTGTAGAAATGCTCACGATAAAACTTATTCTCTAAAAGTGCCCTGATGAGCCTTTAGTATCATATAATTATAGTCATATTTCAAACATTAAGAATAAATATGTGTTTAATAACAGTCATTCTCTCTAAGGTCCAAAAATGTATGTCAAGTCAGGAAAAGGTGCAACCACTGTTTCATGGAACACTGGGAACAAGCAGAGCTGGGAAATGTGACCAGGATATCATACAACAAACTCCACAAAGATATTTTAAGACACCCCCCCCCCCTCCCCCCCACCACCACCCCAATATTGGCACCCTTGATTAAATTTGAGGTGATGTATGTAACTTTGGGTTGTAGTTTTGGAGACTTTTTGAGCCCAAGACTCAACTAACCCCAGTTCTCTAATAGTGGTTTGTTGAGAATTTTGGCCAATTGAACAATTCTCCAAGATAGACACATGCACTGACCTTTTCACTTAAAATTCTTAATTATTGTCCTGATGTTGGTAAGTCATGGTTGGAATATTTCCTGTTTCTTGTCATCCAGGTTTACTAAAAAGAATAATACACTTATGTGAATTCATAGGGGTGCCAATAATTGTGGCACACATATATTTATTTATTTAAGGGCTACAACAAGCTATTATTTTGATAATAGCTTAATCTGTCGATTATTTTTATGATAAGCTGATTAATCGGAGAGTGAAGACCAAGTAAAGTGGTTAAAAACTTGGTGTATTTTTGTTCCTGTTAATTTTTTAAATAATTCTACCAAAATAACACTTAATTTTTACAAAATGTGAACCAGACGAAGCCATGAGTTTGCCACTTGAGGATGAATAGCGCTTATACATGCAAAGATAGTTTTAATCAAAAATACAAAACATACATTGTTTTTTAACTGTTTTTCTTGCTTTACTGCTCTGTCTTTGTTATAAACCCTCCTCTCTCAGCACATGGCATATTTCACAGTCTGTTAATAACCCAATTAAACAATTACTAAATAGTTGATTATTTCAAGAATCATTTATAATTGATTAATCCAATTAGTTGTGCAGCCCTAAGTTATTTATTAATATCATTACATAAAACTGTGAAGCATTTAGTTGTTGTTTTTTTTCTTTCAGTTTTTTAGATATTTTAGGTCATTTTTGGCTTAGTTGGATAGTTTAGTCGAGAGATGACAGGAAATCATGAGAGAGAGGGAAGAGACATTTGGCAAAGTGCCTGAATCCAGACTTGAAACCAACAACGCCAAGGCAGGCTGTAGTTGCTGTGTTTATGCGCAGCAGCTCTACCAACTGTGCTATACCAGTTACTACACCAGTGTTTTGTTTTGTTTTTCTGCAAAATAAACAAAATGTTAAAATGAGGACCATTTTTACAGCCTTCACAGTGTCACAACTTTTTGGAATCGGGTTTCTATAATCACATTTTAAGGCAGAACAATGTAAGTTTTGCTCTTACTCCTGCAGTTCCTCTCTGGTTGATAAGACTCCAGAAGCCTTATTCTGACAACAGCATACACAGAAAAGGTAGTGTTTGTCATAGATCGTAGTTATAGTTTTTAGAAAGGTACTAAAATAATGACAAAAATAATGAGAAAAAGGACAATGTTTTGTTAGGCATTTGCATTTTGGTCCCATTTCAGTAGCAACTTGTAAAGTTGGGGACATTTTTTAAGGCCCCAATACTACATAGTGTTGCTTCAATGTGGCAAAGTGCATACAAAATTCAAAATCTTAACATAATTAATGAACATGCATATCAAGTCATGTTTTTCTCATATTATGCAACATCAACTACAGTGAACTATAAGTAAACTCAGACATGTTAGCTAAAGCAAAAGAAGGGTATAGGACTACAAGGATACCTGACGAAAGGCAGTTCTTGTGAGAGATGGACAAAATGAATGTAAATGACAACCCTCAAAAGTATTAGAGCAGAGAACATCTTTCAGGGGAATAAAAGAGACACTTATAGAGAAAAAGGTGGACATAGACAGAGACTGGGGGTCAAAACCACAAGGCCGATTCAATTTCTCCACTCCAAAGGCTATTACTTAACCCCAGAAACACTGTGATTGCATTCTAAACTGAATATAGCAGTGCAGCCCAGAACAGAGCTCAGGGCTGGAGAAAAAGAGGGAGAGAGAGAGACAGACATGCAGACATACAAAGAAAACTAACCTGTCCAATGGAAAATAATGTTCTCAGACACATTAACTCAATGTCTCACCCTGCTGTTTGACTTTTGAACTTTTTACCATGTTATAATATTTGCAACTCAAAAACATACCTGGAGTAGTATTTTGTTTCATTCAGACTTGTTTGAGTAATCCTGTATGCTGAGGCCGTCCACTTCTCAAGAGCTGAAAACGGTTGGGTCTGACGACTCTGCGTAGACACATGGAACCAGGAACTGCTCTTGTGTGTTTCTAAAGCCCATACACCATTACTGGACACGTTCTGATAATGTCAGCGCTTAAACTGTCATCACTACAAAGCAGTCAGCTCATTAATCAATCTATTAGCATCATGTTGCTAATTGCTATCATATTTAGCCATTTTATGCTGTCCATTCCCACCTGTTGCCATCAGGAGTGACAGACGCCAAGTCAAAGCAACTGTTCCCCAAAAGAAGACGTTTTCTATGCATACCCATTATTTTATGTCGTAAAATGCAAAATACAAATGCAAATTATTTCAAAAAGCATAATAAAGTAACTTTAAGACTCCTTGTGGGGAAAAAAAAACAGAATTTGCCATACACAGCAAGAAATAAGAACCCTAACCATTGTTAAGATATAGCAGAAGCATTTATCATCTACCTCTTATAACAGAAAATGTGACTATCACCACTCACCAGTTCATAATCGTAAAGCCCTGATGCGCATGTGGGACTGAAATACAAAAGAGTACAGTACAGCACAGTCTGAACTCCTCAGGGTTTTTACTCACAGCCCACAGACAGCAAGTCTCCATCTTACCATTGCCAACAGTGGGTACTTCACCTCTCCAGACTACCTGCAATGCCGTTTCTCTATTCACTCCGTACAGTACAGACAGATGTCATCGTGTACATGTAATCACTGCTATTTTCTCACAGCTGAGAGTGGTCATGTACAGTATATAGTGTTATAGGTTCACTTCTTTAGTTTTGAGGCTTTAGCTTAGATTTCAATATAAGCCTGAAAGCAAGAAAAAAAAAAAACTTTGTGCACATATGTAGTTTAAGTATACAGGGCATGTATTTGAAAATATAAAGATAATGTTTCTTTTTTTAACCTTTTTGAAATAAATTGGGACATATTTGCATCACCATATCACATTTTATTGCATAAAATAATGTATAGATCTTCTTTTGGAGAGCTGCTGCTTTGACTTTGCAGAAAACACTTGGACTGGTGCCCGTCACTTTAAGGCCCGCTCTCTCCCCCCTCCCCTCAGTCAGCTCCAGCTCCATTGCAAACACCACGGTTTATAGCAGCAGACAGCAGTAAAGGACTGCAGGGCTGGAGCCTTTCTCTTAGAAAAGCCCTCTAAAGACACTACTGCCTATTGATCTTCACCTTTCTAGTTCACACGTGAATACAGTTGGGAGGATTTGAGTTCAGACATGAGAGGAAAATATTTAAGTTCTGAAAGGTGGGTGATAGACTAGGGCTGTCGCAGTGAGAGAATTTCCCCCATGGTAATTATATAATTTATACCGCTTATAACATATAAGCCGTAATGCATAAGCTAATAATAGCAAATGAAAAAAATGACATCGCCCTAACAAATTTTGATAAAAGTATAACAAAAATAAATTCAAATATATTTAGGCCTATGCTCTAACAAAAACCAGACAGTTAGGCATAAGTGACAATGTTGAAGAGCGTTAGAAAAACCCACATGTTCACCTTATATGGTTTTAAAGATGAGCTAAGGAGGCAAACAATAAGATAATGGAGAGACACTGGTGTACCTGGCTGTGGGCCAGTTGAGAGGGCAGAGAAAAACCTCTCGTAGCTGTCACGCTACCAGGTGAGTGGATCATCATTTGAGTCTACAGCTCCTCCTCTAACTCATAAGCCGTGTGTCTGCCCGGGTCTCTCTCTGGTTGGGTAGCGGTTTGCTTCAATGCATCTCCAAGTTGTAGCTGTGGGAGGAAGCGCAGCTCGTACAGAAGCCTTTACCTTTCACCTTTCTTACTACAAACCCTCAGTTCTCCAGTCCTAGCGTCTCTGAATACATATGCATGCATAAACATTAAATGCTTCATAATTTACAGTTAAATTACACTTGGTATCTTATTACTTCTTTACTAAAATGCAAAACTGTGGTTATTGTGGTCGCTTGTGCCCCCATGTGGTTGGATTGATTAACAGCGCAGTATGACAATAATGCGGTCATCACGACAGCCCTACAATAGACAGAGCATGATAAAATGGCTAATTAACATGGCTATTAGCAACATAATACTAACAGACAGATAAATGGGCAGAATGCCTTGTAGTGGCCGCACTGAAATTTTCAGAATGAGTCCAGTGATGCAGTCATGCGTTTAGAAACATACAGGAGAACTTCCCCGAGAAGGTGGAGTTTCATGTGTCTACATAGATTGGTGAAATTGAGCGTTTTCACCTCCTGAGAAGGGCAGCGCCTCAGCATACACAATTACTCAAACATACAGGAAAGAAATACTCCCGGCATGTTTTTGAGGTGGAAACATTATAAAATGGCAAAAGGCTCAGAAAAAGTAATAGGATACTTTTGTTCATAACAGCATATTATAAAAACAATATTCTTTGGGGGGAAAAAAAGAACAGAGAGAAGAAAGAGAAAACTAAAGAAATTAAAATGTCACCTAGGCTTTATTAAAAATAATTTTCATATGCGGGCACACTCCAATAAGGGGTGCTATTGAAAACAAAAAAGTGGCAGTAAGAGAAAGTAAAAATGTTTTTAGTGCTTGTGGATATGTTTTGTTACACAGAGAAACAAAACTAAAAAAATTTATTTTTTTTTTAAATGTGGAAAAATATTGCCAATGCAAGTTTAACAAGACAAACATAACAAGACAAAGTACTAAACTTAAATTTAATGTCAAAACAAAGGATTATTCATCAGCAATGAGAGAAGTATCATGATTTTGACAGTGTTAGTCCAACATCTTAACAAGAAAAAAAAAAAAAAAAAAAAAAAACTAAAAAGTGGGCTTCTTGTGCTATACAATAACACTGTTCTCTGTGCATTCTCCATTCCCAGACACCAGCAAAGCATAACATATAAAGAAAAAAATAAGAACATGAAGACTAATGTTAAGAGCAATGACAACATTTTCTTGACGGATAACTGCAGTCTGCCTATAAAGCCTGTTATATTTCTAAAACCTTACTAAAATGCCATGTATAAATTGTAGATGTACCCAAGGCGCACACCAGTTGCCTACATAAGCAGATGTTAAAGAGCATAATTTCTGCATTTTGAGAGCTTCTTGAGAAAATGCATGTGTCTGGGGATGTTAAGTCTGAAGATGTTTTAAAAGGCTAAATACACCCTACACTACACAGCACTCAGGTTGCTCTGTCATGGGAGATATCGCGCTGCTTGCTCCTTATCCCCTCCATCTTCCCTAATACCTACAAGGACAAGTCTCTGAAACCCTCCGACTTTGCAGATAGCCTCGCTCTGACAACTTTTCTTTTCACCTCTTTTGGCCCCCCCACTAAGTGAAGTGGGTTGACTTGTGTAAACGCTATTGCGCTTAAACATCTTTTTTTCATTTATCTATGAAGATAAAGGACTGCTGTAAAAATGCATACACACAACTCATAAATAAGCAACAACTTTCAGCTTTTTTTCAGCTCTTAGGGTCGCAAGCGGCGAAAGAGTTGCCTAGCCATTTTGGGCCTGAGGAAGGGGCATTTTGCAGATCCAAAAATTCACCAATACATGCATGTCTTTTGACTCTGAGGGAAAGCTGGAGAGGAGAAATCAGTGGGGTTTAACTTATGCATTCTCTAGAGCCAGACACCAGCACAGCACAAGAAAGAAATGAGAACAATATGAGGTTAATATTGTCTCACTACCAGAGTGCAAGTAATATACAGTATTAGATGAGAGGTTCAGAGACCATTTGGAGCTGGAGCTGTGGGGCTATAGTGTTTGCATTAAAATGTAAAGTAAAACATTATAATTAGAGTCATTTTGCTATCCAAAACAAATTTCTATCCATTCTACTAGACTCTGTTGTTACTGTTGAATACATTATGTGAAATATTTCAAGTTTTTCACCAGGTGACGAATGAATATGCCATTGGGGCCTTTTCCAGGCTTAGACTGACCCTAAGTCCAGGTACATTCTGATCCATCACTTCTGTGACTTGTAATAAAAAGCTCTCCTTCCAGCACAAAAGATTATCTTGAGATTCACAGGACTCTAGCAGAAGTGGAGGTGTTGCTAGCTGCTTTCTCAGTGCCATGACAAGTACGGCTTCAGAGCAGGGGGGTGGGGGGGTGGGGGGGCTGCGGTGGTGCACACAGGCCCATTCATCTGCTCATTGATAGGAGGAAGGCCGGTCGGGCTGGGATGCTTCCTGCCAGCATGGGGCCACTTTCTGTGTTTCATTTTCTCCTTTCTGAAAATCTTGTTTTGCTGCCTTGTTGTTTGTCCCTCTCTGTCAGGCCCCATGCCCTCGCTCTTTCTTACTCTTAAGCTTGCCAAAAGACACTCTCTGCCTCCTGTTATTTTCCACTACTTTGTCTCCATTTAGGTTTTCTCTCACACAGGTTTTGTTCTTTTTTGTATAGCTGTGGCCTCTCTAGATTTTTCAATTATTTCTTAAAAAGCATTCTTGTAAACCTTACCAAATTGTGCAACTATAATTTAAATCCTCTGTAACTGAATTCCTCCATAGATGATTGCACTAAGGGGTTGCTTTGTGGCAGAGTGGTTAGCGTCTCTGTGTCTCAAAAAGGAGGTCGTAGTTTGGACCCTTGGGCCACGAGACACCAGACTCCCCCTGTCCTTATTGTGGGTTTTCTCGGGCTTTCGCTCATTGCCAAAGACATGCATGTGTTGGGTGAATATTGGTGACTCTTAAATTGCCTTTACTAAATAAATCTGACGATAAATGGTTAGTTTCTGTGTCAGCCCTGTGACTGTACCCCTCCTCAGGCCCACAGTTGCTGGGAAAGGCTTCAGCAACTATACAAAACTTTAGCTTGGCCAGCCAGACCCATTCACTTTCTTAGCCAAGTTAAATGGATCTAAAATCCCTCCCATTTAGGCCTATCTCTACAAAAATCAAACCTGAACATATATTAACAAACTAGCGCCGTGCCATATAACTATTTGTCCAGCAAACCATAAAAAAAATCTGTTGCCTTTAGCTTTTATTGCCATTTGCTCTATTAAATAAAAAAAGGTTCAACAGTTGCTAATGTTCTCTACCCAGGCCTTGCCATTACAGACACGTGAGTCAATTGGTTGCCAGTCGCCAAACCCATTTTGTCAATTCACAATTGGCAATATTTGGTGGTTAATGCAAAATTAAGCCACTGAAAATATAGTCCCAGCCATCCAGCAGTGTATAATAACCTAAAACACTATAGATTGATGGTACTAGGTAATTAGTGTGGCAAAATGTCATACATCCAAGTGCTGTATATGTGGTATCTTTTAATGTTTCTTTAACTTTCTCTGCTGTCCTCCTCAGTGTGGATCCATAGACATGCAGATTACATTATGGATCCACTGCCAAATCAATGCTACCTCCACATTAAAGGAAGACCAGTCCTGCTTCTTAGCCTGTCTTGACCTATCCTGCCTTTAATTAGACGACTTGTATTGTCCGCTAATGGGAGAGGTGCTACATTGAGAAAGCTAGGAGGAAGACAAAGTGTTACTATCTCACAGCTAGACAAGACCAATGGCCTTTTAAAATCAAAATTTATTTTAGCGTGAGCAAGCTTGAAAATACAAACTTCATTCACAAAAAGAACAAGTTACTGTTTACCATTGTGAGATATAAGGGTTTTGCAGTGCATTGGCAGAGGTCTATGCGTTCTTGGTTCCTATACTTTCTTTTAAAAAATGTTAGGTTGTAAATATTGTTGTGGTAAGGCGAAAAGGTCCAGTCAACCCCAGCCGTTGCATCATGGGAATAAAGAAAGGAGCGTGGATGGCAGCTGAACAGTAACTGCAGTGTCAGGCCAAAGCTGTTATGTGGCAAAAGAAGACAGGCGCTAGCATGAGCAAGGAAACCAAGACAGCACCAGGGAGATCTAAATATTATGACAAGAAAAGCAACACGAGGATGAAAATATGAGGATCTAAGCTACTTTAAGAGCTATAGAAAGGGCACAAAATCAATTGTTTAACAGTATATAACAGAGAATAAAAAGTGTAGTAGTCAAAATCCTAGGTCAATCAAACAACACATTTAACCTTTTTTTTTAACCAGAAGAGTGCCACTGAGGTCACAAATCTCTTTTGAAGAGAGTCCTAGCCAAGACAATTTTCCTTAAAAATCTGATGATCCTTTTAAGTCAAGTCAGTTGCTCGTAATGTTATATCCTCCTTTTACTTCCAATATTGTTCCAGATGTTCATGGATAACTAAGACACTTAGAAGTAGACAACGTTTAATTCAACAGCAATTTTTTCAGGATTATCTTGTTTTTTTCATGTCAATGCTCTACACTCCATCAGCACTGCCTCAGAAAACCACAGGATATAAAAGTTGTTGTGAATGTTGCAGTGTGAACAGTGCAGTTTGCTGGCCTCGCCTCTTGTTATATTTTGTTTTACTCTTATGCGATCTGTACACAAAAATATTTCACCTATAGGTGTTTCTGCCTGTGATGTCACTTCCTTCACACTCAGGTGCTGTGCATTAACTCAAACAAACAGGGAAAGAGACAGACTGCTGGAATTAACACCTTTTGTTGGCCGCTAAACATTGGTGTAAGTACAACGTATGACGCCACAATATCTTCAAGTAAAGTCTGGGCACTATATCTTTACCTTTGCGGGATAGGACCAGTGTCTTGGCAGAGGTCTACACTCTCTAAATGCTGCTAGTTTCTACTTTTTAAAATAATTTTGTGTATTTTTGAAAGTTGATATGCATTTGTTTGTTCATAGCCATTCTGCACTGTGCTGTATATCTCATGCCCAAACCCTAAGCGTTTCTAATACAGCTTAGTCTAAAGCTGCCTTTCAGATTACTCTCCCTGATGTAAAACACTTTATTAATGAATGCATTTTGTGTTCTTTGCCTCGCTGACATGCTTCTGCTAATAAAAATGACATTAACATGAGCGTCACCACAACAGTGTGCAAGCCAAGATGTGTCACAGGCCACTACCAAAAACACCTCAATTTTTAAAACTGTGAAAATGAGACAATAGTGTTCCTACATCATTCAAACCTGAAATAACCTTTTTCCCTCAGATATAAACATCCCTCTACCTTCATTTCACTGATCCGACATGTGTTATTAAATTCATCGAACTGTGCTTCTCAAAAATAGGCTTACGTCTTCTCATCTTCTGCACCTCACTCTTTCACCTCATTCACGGATTAAGTAAACCTTTATATCTCAAGATGTGACCCACAAACCTGATCAAAAGCATCTATTTTAAACCACGTTTGACTGAGGTTACATGACGTTCAGAGATGCAATCGTTTTTCACTTGTAATGGGTCTTGAAAATATGAATTCTGACTCGTGGAGTACGCTGCTTTCAGATTACATTCAGCTCACTTACAAAAGCAGAGAGAGTCTGACTGGGAGAGGTGGTAGAAGTGTAAGGTAATAGAAGAAAGAAAACGGCATGGGGGCAAGACAGGCAGCTGGAGAGTCCAGGAGTGCAGTGAGCATACGACTTCATACCTCGCAATTGGCAGCCTAGTACAGAGAAGCAGAATTAGGTCCACATGAAAAGAGCCAGATATAGCCTTATGTCCACTAGAGATGCATTTGCTGGAACAGTGCAAAAATACAGAAAATATGTGATATTATTATAGTTATATTGTTAAATATTGCAATTTGACCAGCATTATTTGGATATCCTTTTTGACATATTCAAAATTTACTCTTTAAGACAAAAAAAAAAAAAAACAACAACCCAGGACTAAAGTAGGTCTAAAGCAGATATAAAAAAGCTCTAAACCATGACTAAACCAGCTCTAAAGTTCTGAGATATAGTAGAAATCAATCAGGACTTTTTCCCCCATCAAAGTTTGAGTTGAAGCTCTAACTGGAAAATTATTTTTGACAAACATTGAATCTCTGCTAATTTAAAGACAATAAAATCAGCTCTGAGTGTCTAGAGAGGTGCTACATAAATCCAATCCATTATTTTTATTATTATTATCTTTATTTGTTTCATGCAATATATTGCAAATGTTTATATTGAAATAATTGTAGCACGGGTAAGTTTCCATAACTAAAAGGGGTTCAAAGAGTCTCCAAAAAGCGTACCAAACCACCCTGACCCCAGAAAACTTTCTCACTTGGTTTCAAGTGTGTGGTTTGCTTTCCAAATGGTGGAGCTAAACACTGCAATCTGTTTACTGATTGTCAAACTACTGACAATAGCTTTTTGTTTTATGTAGCATGGCACATGTGGCTAAGGTGAGTGCTCCCAGTTGTGGCTCACAAGGTAAGCAACTTGGGGATGGCACAGTTGGAAAACCTGGTTAGCCATGCATACAGGAGAACAAGCATTAACAGTGGGTAAAATAAGTAGAGAATATATGGCTATCTCAAACATCTCATGATGCGTAAAAGCAAAAAAGCCCTCTCAAGACCGTTGCAACCCTATTGTCTCTAAACATGCTGGTGGCATTAGTTACAACAAGATTTCTAAACTTGTGAATGTTTCAGTGAGCTCTGTTGGGGCCATAATCTGGAAGTGAAAAGAACATCATTCCACCATAAACCAGCCATGTCAGAAATATATCTGATGAGAAAAATGGTGATGTGTTCAATAATAATTTTACCCACTGGTATATGCAGCAGTACTAGCCTCTGCCAAGTGTGTGGTCTGTTTTCCCAAAGAGAGCGCTAAACATAAGAAACATGCTCACAGTTTTCAAAAGCAAATCACTGTTTCTTACAACTGCTGTTTGTTAATATATTCTCTAAAATGTGAGAATATTTGAAAACTATGTGGATGGTATGTTCAAAAAAACAGCAACAGACTAATGTCTATCACAACGTAAAGCTATACCTCAGGCTTACTGCTCAACTACACATCAGGTACCACTGTTAATAAGATAAAATGAGCTGAAATCTGGACTAAACCAGGTCTAAACTGAAATTGACACCAAAATACACAGTAAAGAAGGACAAAACAAGGTCTAAATCATGCCTAAACCAAGACTAAAAGGAAAAATGTAGGACTAAATCAGGTCTAAACAGAGGTCTATATTTTAAACCCCAACTATAGCAGGTCTAAACAGGAATAAAACTTGCTCCATTAAACTAAATAATGAACTGTAAACCTGAGTACCACCATCCTGTATCACCCAGCATCCACTTGTATAGTGAGGAAAAAAATGCTGCTCTTTTCCTGCCTCCTTGCAACAAAAACAGTAGCACCTAACACAACAAAAACAACAACGTGCACCAAGCCTCCACGTGCCACAGCAGCCAGCCACGTTTGAAGACTCATTGGCTGGGTACGTTATTCAAATGCTCATCAGTGCACCGGAGAAAGTGGAGAAACAAAACACGGGGTGACGCTTTGAAGATCTGACAAGAGCCTGAGCCGCCCACAGAGGAAGACAAAGAAACCAGAGAAAACAAATGTGGTGAGGTATATACGGTTGAAGGGAGGGGAGGAGAAGTAAAGAGCGAACATGTTAATGAAGAAAAAGCCAAACGCATGAGGCTTAATGAAAAACAAACAAGTCAAGAGAGTCGCTCCTACATCTGCTTTGAGCTTAAGTGGGGTTGGATGAATGCAAAGACTCATTATCACATTGGTGCAGTTAAAATAAAACAAAAAAACTCCAATGAGGATTTCTGCAGAAGGGAGGTGGACACTTGTAAAGGAGAGATATGAAAATCTGTGTTTAGAGGTTTCCAGGTTGTAGCAGCAAACTAGAAAGTCTTGCAACTGTATATGACTGAAATGTTTTTAGTCTAGGAGTCATATTGCTTTATTGCTGACATCTATGTGGTGCTAGTTCTTTTCTTTTTTTTTCATCAAAGGGACAGAACTAACACACAAAATAAACTGTTACTCAATGCAATTAGTTATACAACCAATGAGAAAAACAAGGCATTCCCCATTTTCCAGTGATAGTGATTCCAGTGACACACAGTCCATGTTTAATTTTTCTTCACTCTGCCAGTCCTCTGACTGTGTATTTGCTATTGCAATAGGAAACTGAGCACCTGCCCCTTTTGCCTCTTTTGCCCCTTGCCTCCAATTGCCCTTTTGGTCCTTGGTCTTTTTTTTTTTTTTTGGTGGCTTTAAGCACTCATGTGGCTCTTCATAAGAACATTTATTCATTCATTAATTATGAATAATTTGAAATAAATGACATCACACGGCCGCAGCACCTCCTGACCTTTAACCTTTTGCCTCCGTGAGTTGCGCAGCTGCCTGTCACGTGCCCCTCGCGCAGCTGAAAACAGTGGAGAAAGAGCGGACTGCGGAGCCAATAAAGAGGGCTGTTATCATTTTTTTGGTCCCGATTCCAGAACTTAAAACACAGTATAGTCACTGGGAATGAAAGAACTGGTGAACAGTGAGCTGTTCGTGTCGCGTGATTTGTAAGACAAAGCCATGAAAGTATTATGTATGCATGTTAGATAATTTAATAAAAAATATGGAGCTTTTGACCGCTACTTGCTAACCACCTAGATATTTAGAAAATGCTTCCATAAAATCTTTGTGACTGTTGATAGCATAAAATCTTTTTATTTTTAGACCGGGTCGCTTATGAATAATGGATTGCAGTTAGCATTTAGGCATTTTGAATGCAATTAAATTGCGAGAATTTGCTATAATTGTGTAAAAATACAAACTAGTTGGTGATGGGAGCTGGCAAAATGTGATCTGATAAGAAAAAATGTGATGTCCCAAAATCTTGTTCTCACATAACTTATTTAATTTATTACTAGAAATGTCTAAGGACTTTCTCATAGTGCTGGGAATAATTCTCACCTTGTCAGAGCATGGATAAAATTACATTATTTAGTTTAGTGTCATGCAGTGTGTGTTTTCTTTACATTTTATATGTTCATTAGCTTTTTATTATTTTCCCAAAATTGTATTAAAAATGTATAGCTTCATCCTTACCGTATTGCAATATATCATAGTATACACAGAAATGTAATAGTTGTGTGAGAGTCTTGCTTGCCACAGTCCTAACACAACAGTGTTTTAAAATCTGGTTATACGTATGTGCCCCTTTTTCGCTTTGAGCACCTGCCCCTGTAGAAGTCTCTGCACGTGCCTGGTAGACCTACAAACCACCTCATCTGAAGCCACCAAATTTTAATTCAATTAGATGCTGTTATGGATGTGGATAAAGTATAGAATAACTCTGGAAGGGCCAGAGCACCAAAATGGTATAGATAGTATAGTGCCCAAAACTGGATTTGAACCTGGGATCTTTTGGTTCAGTAGCAAATGCTCTAAACCTATTGGCACAAAGACCTTATATCGCCCAATGATCCACATCAAAAAGTATTAATTCCTTTATTGACCCCTTGTGGCAAAAGACAGTGTCTCAAAATGGCATACATTTTTTGGGAAATTTAAACTATTAATTTATTCCTTAGTCTATTCCTGACCTTCCTGAAAATTAAAATCCACCACATTAACTTTTGAGTTAATAATAATAATGCATAGGGCTTATACAGCACTTTTCTGGACACTCAAAGTTGCTTTACAATTAAGCGCATTATTCATTCACTCCTCAGTCATGCACCAGTGCCACAGACACTCAAGGCAAGAGCAGAGCTGCTACCTCCCCATCCTATCCTGCCAACAGACACACAAACAAACAAACAAACCCAACCAATGCTAGCAAAAAAGACAACATTCTTGTGGTGGAGATAAAGAAATGTAAATAAATAAATGTTATTTGACTGGTGGTGCTTAGGTATCAATGTCTTGTCATCAAATCCTTTGTGTATGGTCCGTTCTGACATCTTCGTCAAGCCAAGATGCAATTAGCTCAGAATAAAGTCAAGTTTCCAAACACAATATCAAGTTATGCAATCTAAAAGTTTTCTGCCCACAGTGAGCATGGGAATCTTTAATTGCATCTTTGCGACCACATTGGTTACTCCTCTGAGCTTTGTGGATTACACTTATTAACAATGTTAAAGACAGTTTGAAAGGCCAAAACACAAACACACAGTACTGTGCAAAAGTTTTAGACAGGTCTTTGAGAACGCTCTGAACAAAGAAGGATGTATCCATGTACAAAATTACAAAAAAACACACAAAAAAAAAAACTAAACTAGAAGCACCAAGGTTCAAATTTAGTGTGCAGAAGTGGACTCAAACTCAAAGATCTTCTAGTTCAGTGATAAATGCTCCTTCCATTGAGCCCCCAAAAAATGATATCTCACAATAGGAAAGGATCTACTAAAACTAATCATTTGTTCTTGAAGTTAGTATCTAATCCTGAATCCCTTAAAACACTCCTGGATCAAAACAGCCATCTGGAAACCTCACTTAAATTAAACATCTTGTCCTTGGCTCATTTCCTGAAAATTTCATGACAAAACAATAAAAAAGGAAAATTATGAAAATGTATAAAAACTTTCTTAGATAACAGCATGTTTTCCACACCTCACTAAAACTTTTGCACAATATTAAAAAGTTATTACAAGAGCAAAGACTATTTGCGAAATGAAGCCTATGTTGTGTGTTGCCAAAGATATACACATTTAAACTGTCAAGAAGAAGTGAGACTGAAATATTTATCTGCCTGAAAGTGTCAAAACATAAATGCACGCAGCAGGAGTGTTTTGGAGAGATGGATGTGTTATGTGAACAGTGAAGACACAGTTTCACTTACATTTCAGTGAATATGTTCAGTGTGACAGGTGTGCCAAAATGCAGTGTACTCATCGTATTTATCCATAGCTGGAGCACCTTTTTTCATTTCAGAACGCCCTCGCGCTAACAATCTGTATTATGTCCAAGTATGTCTGTTTTTGCTAAAAATAACCAAATCAATTATTCATTCATCAGTTATTATTTTCAGTAGTGTATCGACTGTTTCTAAGGTCTATTTAGGTTTAGCTTAAGATGGACAAAAACTCAGTGTAAACTATAGTAAAAAGTAGATGTATAGAACAGAAATGTATGATTCCAGACAACACCACATGCCATACACAGATGTCAAGGCAATTTACAAAAAACAAAATATGTTTTGAGGAAAATCACACTGGACAGAGACAGATGGAGAAAACGGAGATGTACGAAGGGCACTGAGCTGTAGCTGAATGTTCACAAATACATAAAGAGAGAGATTATCTGAAGGCTGCCACCTCTGAATCCATGTGACCTCTTGTGATGTACATGTGCCAGCAGCTTTACAAAGACTCACCATTCATGAAAAGCATTTACTGCAAAAGGTAAAATAAAAAAAAAAAGACGTCACTTACCGATGTATTCAAAGACAAAGACTACGAAGAAAGGTGTAACCAGGTCGTTGATGCCCTGCACGTATCCACTTGCCGGGTGTCGGATGGCCCAGATAAATAAGATTCTCTCAAAAATCTTATAAAGAAACAGAGAAACAACAAGGTCAGACTAGTTAAATTACAAATGAAAGCATACAAGTATACAGCTCTGGAAAAAAAATATGATAAAAAGAGACCACTGCAATTTATTCTAAAAATCAGCCTCACTCTGAGTCTGACAACACTCCCAGGCCAGTGTCTGTTAAATTGCTTCACACACGTCACTCACGGGATGGGCATCGTTAGGAGTATAACAATACTGCTTATCCCTCCAGTGATTTAACAGTGCTCTTATCGATACTTTTTTCAGTACTAATCCTATGCTCTATTTTGTAACATTTCATTTTTGATGTCTATTGATAAAATATATTTGTAATCATTTGAAATAAGGATAATTGAAGAAAAAGCTGTACTTTTTTATATAGATAATTAGTAGGCTGTGTGTGGTCACAGCTACGTTTCAGGGTAAATTTATGAGCGCACTCATAGATAGTCACTTTTGTTGATTACTTATGGTTAGGGCTGCAGAATGTATCACAAATTTATCGTTCCAGTAATATCAAACACAACTTCCATATCACAAGAAACTAAATGTATGGCAATAATGTTATGGTCCTCCATCTGACAAAACATTTCACTATCAGAGCCATGTGTTGTGACCAAATAAAAAAAACAAAAAACAGATAAAGTTCAAATTTATTTTCTATTTTTGACTAACTAGAAGGACTTGTACTGTATTTCTGCTTTAATTTCACTAAACTTGCTATGTCAAAATAACATGTCAACATGTCTTGGCTTGTGGTGATTTTCTCATCATTTTGCCATCGTTGTGACAGTGAACGTGTCGTCATCTACTGTCGAAGTTGAGCCAAGACCAAAGGTATGCTCAAGAACAATGGTTTTATTTGGAAAATGTGAGATTGTATATTGTCAGCAGGTCACAAAAATAAGGCAAAACGCTCAGCTCACCATATTGCGCCAATGAAATATAAAACCTTAGAAACAGATTGTTTAGCAGTGGCCTCTTATTTTTCCCCAAAGCTGTATGTTTAAATGAAAATTGTTACTGCCTAAACTAATTTTAAGATTACACGCAGACATTTCTCAACGCCTTAATAAAGATTTTCAGATGTCATTTATGCTCACTAATTGCTAGGTCAAATGACAGCTTTCAGTGTAGATGTGTAAATGTGAGAGAGTGCATGAGGAGTAGAAATCACAGTAAATTGAGGCATGCCAAGCTGGTACAGGGAAAGCAGGCAAAACATATGCAGCCATGTTTGGTGTGGGTCAGGCTCATTAAGAAGGCATTCATTTGCTTTGAACAAACTAACTTCACCTAATTAAAATGATCAAAGACAGAGCTTTCTTCTTTAGGTGTGGTCACAAAAGTGCATTTCCTAATTACTGACGTTTGATGAGAAGGTAGTTAGAAGTGTATAATTACAATATTATACCAGAAAGTTGACTGATGTAAAAAGGATAAGCAAACAAGATGTTTTTCCCTTTCAGAAAGAATCTAATTTGTGTGCTGAACTCGCATTGCCACCTACTCCTTCTTTTGGCTAAAGGGGCTCTAAGAAAATTAAAGTAGTGCAGTATATAGACATATGTCTACAACTTAAAATATTGTGAAAATGTACAATTATTTCAGTAGTTTATTTAAAAAATAATAATAATAAACACATGAATATCAATTTGGTAAACAGAGTGAAATATTTCAAGCATTTATTTATTTAAATTATTATTGTGATGATTATTTACTTAAAGGTGCTATGAGCAGTATATATTTTTATATTATATATAAATTACCCACATGTGTACCAAGATATGAGGTAAATATGTTTAAATCAAATATTAGTTTGATAACAATGCTGCGGCTGATTTATTCACAATTAAAACATTTTTTACATAATGGCCAAGTTGTTCATGTTTACATTTTTTTTGTTTTGGTTCTACACCCTGCATTGCTGATCATTCAGTCAGAAAAGTGGCAACCCACAGACCATTGTTTTGATTTAGACTGCAGTACCATTTTCAAACCACTACACACACTCCTTAATATTCTAATTTAGTGACACCAGCGTGTATATAAACATGTTATATATTGGTGAAAACTACAAAGTGTGTAGGTATTCATTAAAATTCTCCATATTAGAAAATCTCTCTCTGGTATGGCTAAGTCGTATAGAAGTCAGTGAAAGTTAAATGTTTCAACTCTTCCTGTTTCTGCAAATGCCCAGAGTGGAGAAAACTGAGCACTGCTGGTTAAGAAGCACACCCACTGGTCCTTTTGAGCACAGATTCTTGCAGAAAGATTTAGCATCTACATAAATGTTATGTTATGCTCTTATTATAGCCATTGTATTTGTATAATTTCCACTGGGATTCCTCATAGACAACTTATTCTTTCAGAGCTACCATAAAGTTGCAAACTATATTTCTGCCACCAGATGCCAAAAAATACACATCAAATTTGTCCATACATTATGTAAATATAATGTCTCAGTATAAACTGTCTCAGACTTTTAAGTTATCCAAAATAAACAATCAGTTTTCCAATTTAGTAATGATAATAACATTTGCTTTTAGACAGTTGAAATGTTCATGACACCTCATGACTATTGCTTTATACCATCTTTGGAATAAACAACTATCTTAAAGTATGCACTGTCTCATTGTTGTTTTAAACATTTCTGCAGTATACATATTTCATTATTCACATCTTTTTTCTCACCTGTCACAAACATTTTTCTAACACAGATGCATTTAAATCACCTGTTGTTTTTTCAGTTATATTCATACTGACTATTCACACTGACGGAATCTGCACTTAACATTAAGGAATAAAGCTGTTTTTTCCTCCTCCTAATGCCTCTACCTCAGCACCTAGTGCCTCACCTCAGCTTCTATGCTGCGTTTTATCTGCACAAAAAAGCTCTCTTTGAACTTTGTTTTCTGCTTTGGTGCTGGTCTCCTGCATCTCCTCGTCTATTTTTTCCACTCAGTTTGTCTCTGTGTCTTGCTCTTCCTTCCGAGTCCCATCCTTTCTCTCTCTCCCTTCCCTCCTTCTTGATATTTTTGCAAGCCAAACACTTCCATCTTTGTTATCGGTGCCTGTTTAATGCTGTGTAAATTAGTTCCAGCTTGATGTTTGACTATTTTCTTCTAGCAAAATACTTAGATCAGGCGTAACATTATGACCACCTGCCTATTATTGGTGATCATAATAATACCTGCTTTATATACAGCCTCATAGCCAACAAACTATGATGCACCTGTTTACTGACACTTTTCTATCAGAACCTACAATAACTTCTTCAGCAGTAAAAGCTGCAGTAGCTCAGCTGTTCCTTCCTTGGACCACTTCTGATAGATACGGACCACTGCTGACTGGTTTTGTAGATGCTCTGACCCAGTCATCTAGCCATCACAATTTGGCCCTTTCTCAAATCCTTACACTTGGCTATTTTTCCTGCTTCTAGCAACTTTGAGGACAAAGTGGTCTCTTGCTGCCTAATATAGACCACCCATTAACAAGTGCCACAATAAAGAGACTGGCGTATATATAATCTTGCACCTTTCTGCAGAACACCACACCTATTAACCTTATCTATCATATTGTCATTTTTCTGTCACTTTGCAAACAACCTCATATTTCATTGTTTTATGTGAAAAATCTCTATAGAGATATTGGAAGCTGGGCATGCGGTCCTACTCATTTTTATTTAAACTAATTCAATCAATGTTAGCAGAAGGCGCGAGATGACTAAAAGGTAATTCATTCTGGCTCTCCCCTACACTTTGTGCTTTACCTGCCTCCACATCTCGCACCTCTTCTTTTCTTATCAAAGCCCTATCCATCAAACACACAGAGGTGCCGGTGCTAGCAGGGAGAGTGGGTAATGGGACTTTCTTTCTATCCGAGCCTCAAAAGCCGACATGAATATTTCACACTGGCGCCTACACAGAAACCACACGGAGCGAAATCGTACCCAAAACCTACTTTCGCTTTGGGCAAAGAACAGAGGCGGAAAGTAATTAGATACTTTAACTCAAGTAATTCCCTTAAGTAATTTTTTATCATTTTTTTTAGTGAGTACATTTACAACTAATTGTTACTTTTACTCAGTGTAAGTAAATCTTTTCCAAAAAACATTCAAATGTACTTTGTACTTAATTTGAACACATTTACACAGTTTTACTTTTACTCAAGTAAAGATCTTGTTAAATACTTTTACTTCTACAGGAGTATTATTATTTTTGAAGTAATAGTACTTTTATCTAAGTACAGATTTTGAGTACTTCATCCACCTCTGCTTTTACTAGAAGTGGCAACTTGAGTGGGGAAAAGGTTAGGATCATTCCAAGGCCCAGGAAAATCTTACATTAATATTATAAGGTTAGCTTTGTTTGCAATGATGGGGCCTAATGTTATATCTTTTCACAGGGCTCAGAAAACCTGGCAGCACCCCTGTTTACTTCAGTGTATATAAAAAAAAAATTAAAAAAACTTGTACTTTTATTTTTTAAATGTCTAAATGAGTCAGTATTAAGTAGTTTCTGACCTCAGTAGCAGTGATAGTAGTAGCAGTAGCAGTAATAATAGCAGTAGTACTAAAAGTTTTAACGATATTAATCATAGTAGTACTAGTAATAGGTAATAATGGTAAAAATAATGGCAACAGTAGTAGCACTTGCATTGCTAGAAGCAGTAAGTACTTTCTACTAAAGTAAACTTTACTTTTACTTAAGGAGCGATTTTGTTATTTTTACTTCTAGTATTTTTTTTTTTTTTCTTTACCTTGATTGCAAAGTAGTACCAGTAGAAGTAGTATTAGTAGTAGGTAGTAGTACACATATCACTATTAATAATATGAGTAGTAGTAATAGGTAGTGGTAGTAATAAAATTAGCAGTAGTAGTATTAAAAGTTGTAGCACTATGAATAATAGCAGCAGTGGTACTAGTACTAGGTAATAGTGGTAGTAATAATATTAGCAGTAGTAGTAGTACCTTAATTATTGGTAGCAGTAAGTACTATTTAAGTAAAATGTTGACTCTTTTTTGTTACTCTTACTTAAGTAAACAAGTTTGTTGAGTACTTTAACTTCTACTTGAGCAATATTTTTTTTACAACAGTACTTTTACTTGAGTACAGAGGACTACTTCTTCAATCTCTGGGCTACTATGTTGCAATGTTTGTGTGTAAGCAAAAGACAACTTCAATACTAATTGCGTGTAACTGTATACTTTAGCCACAGCTCGCAGAGTCTTTGCTACTTGTGTAAATTGGGTTAATCCTGCACTAATTTCATGTTCTTCTCATAATGTGCCTCGTCTCCCAGGCAGGAAATCAGCTTTCCCCCACGTCTCTGTAGTCATAATGCTATGGTTCAGTTCCATTAGCGCCGGGCCCTCAGGATCTCAATAAAGTCTGCATCACAGCTTTGAAAGAAATTCAATACAACAAAATGGTTTTCATGTCATCTTAAGACAAAGTGTGACTTATTCCATTAGTTTCTGCTCTCAGAGGAATTGCATTGATTTAAGAACAAGTTTTTCTTTAATTAATAAATAACCTATTTCATAATATTTGCAAGTAACTGATTCAAGGCTTTGTCAGTGAGAGATGTGTTCAAAAAGGTCTGTTTAGGGCAGCCTGCTATACTGCTTTATAACCACTAGATGGAGTGAAGAGCTATAACATTCATACTCTGTCCGAATGTCATCCTTAGTCTCTAAGCCGTCAATCACCACGCACTATGTGGCAGACTAATTTGTGAACGATTCAGACACTCAATATGTTTAACTCTCCATTGATCATGTGACTCTGGTGTATGTGTAAAAAAAGTTCACGGAACGGAGATAATGGGTTTCTATTATAAAGCCTGACTGAAACTGAGTGATATTTCAATATTTATAGATAAATAATAATCATACATGTTATATGTAATGTGTGTTATTTTATTAATTAACAAAAAAGACAGCTATTTTTGCCTTACGTGGAGAAGCTATTGCTTGTTCATCTTTAGATTATGAGCTAAGTTAAGCAAATGTTAACAATTTTCCATTGCAAAATCTTATTTAGGAGTAATTTATTCATGATAACAACACAACAGAAAGCAAAAACAGCATATCAAACGTATTGTGTACAGTTCAAAGAGCTGGCGGTTCTGCTGTTCTCCTATGCAACTCGCAAAGCATTAGGGTCTATAATGACCATCTAATGACCATGGATGTGTGCCCACTATATAGTGCACGGTACAGAGATTAGGAATGACACCTGGACACAGCCTCAGTTGTAATTGTAGAGCATCTTGCCATTGGTGTGAAAAGTGCTTACTATCAATCAACACAACTGCAATTTGTAATTCAGCATACTTCGAGTATTAACAATACTTCCATCTACTGTTGAAGACTCAAATCATTATAAAGAACTCAGTTGGTAATCATGACACCCTCTTTATAGTTTTATAACTGTTGATATGTCAAGGATGAAATAGGCTGGAATTAGGGCTAAGTGGTGTTTTGGGGGGCTTTCATAAAAAAGACGAAAAAAACTAAACTTTTTAGTTGTCTTAACCAGTATGCAAAAAAAAGGTCTGCAATTAGAAATGAAGCATGAGAAACAAGAGTGTGCTTCTCCTTTTAGCAGTGCTCAGTTTGTCCATTGTATATAGAGAAGAAATACGCTTATTTTGATCACAACATCCTAACATCACACAGCACAGAAAACAACTACTAATAGTGTAAGATCCCTGTTTACACTGTTTAAAGAAATCCTAGTTTGGATGTCATTTTTCAGTATTTTTTCATGAGTTAACATTGATCACATTAAAGAATTAGACAGACTTTACTGATCCACAAGGGAAATTTCTTGAAGTATTATTAAGGAGTATTATATGGCACTATTATTGGGATAGCCAAGTCCAAGTAATTAGTGTGACTTTTAACACTGCACTTTTAATTTGTTTCTAAATGTGAAAATAAGTCTGGTTTGACGTTGGCTAATTACTTCTGCTTTTCAGGCATGTAATTACTACTACAGGTGGTTTGGTTTTTTGGGTCTCACACTTGTAAATGGGAGATTATCAAAACCTCCAAAACAGAATTGTTCAAGAAAAATTCACATACCACTTAGGAAATAACTGCAAAATTGCTTTGGTGTTTCTCTTGTCAGAGAATGGAGCAGACTGTTGACTGGCTTCCATCTCCACTAAATCTTTTCTAGCCCCCAGAGTGCGGCGCCGAGACAAACAATTGAATGTAATGAAGCAGAGGTGATTTTCAGGTGGTGGCGCAGCAAGCATAACCGTATAAAAAAAAAGACAGAGTGTGCCTTTGGAGTCTGTTGCATACCAAATATATATGAGAAGCACGCAGCCTGAATATTTCAATGGCGGCTGGTGCCTCTGCTAGTGCACGCGAAGAGGGCAGAGTCGGTGAAAGGGAAGAAAACATGACTTTTGGGAGTATGAAAGAGGGGACAAGAGGTAAGGGAGTGTCTCACAATGAATATATACAGTATAAGACAAACAGAAGGGGTGTGAAAGCAGCATCGTTCTCTTATGATTACATTAAATTTGATGCATGTCTATTTTTCAATCCTTTTGCTGCCAGTGGCTATAAGCTGAATGTGAACATAGGCCTGCAGGGACATGCTGCTGTCTATAAACAAAAACAGTGGAATTCAGTGGTATGTTGAAATAGTTTAGTTCAGCGATGTCTTAAACCCTAATGCTAATTTGCCTGTGCTCAGAAAAAAAAGAAGGTGAAAAACCTGGGATATAACAATGATTGTCCTTCACCTACAGCAGGGCTCAGTTTTATTTAGCTTTTTTATTCATTCCATTGGTTTATTACTTTGTCATACACATAGGTTTGTCTTTAACTAATAAGTTACACTTGGTTTGTTGCTATTGCAAAAATGTATCTTCTTTATGCACTATTAGCACATTTTTGTGGCAAATATTAATTGGTCCAATTAATCGGTTAATTGTGGTTTAATTAACGTATGGCACCAAAATGCTGACATGTTCCATACAAGATCATTTTACAGAAAGCGCCTTTCTCACCAAAACTATAAAGAATTACAAATGAAGTATCCTACCGTTTTTTTCTAAATTGACTATTTTGCCCTTTAACCAATTTAAAATGTTGTTTGCACCTCAAAAAAATCTGAACAAAACGGAAGTAGTATTTTTTTTTTATTCACACGAGTAATTCTCTATGCTAAGGGTTGACAGACATCTCAGTCAAAGTGCCAGCTCCCCAAAAGACAATGTTTTCCATTCATCTATGTTATTTTAAGTTATAAAATGTGAAATACTATTGCAAAGGTGTTCAAAAAGCCTGAAAAAAGTATAATATGGGACCTTTAATAAATGATGTGAATGTTTGTGTAGAACCTATAAACAAAATATATACTAGGCTGTTTACATCAGCAATATTTAATGTGTGTTATATTATTAAATAAATCAAATAAAGGACTGCACCTGTTTTCATTAAAATACAAAAATAAGTGCATTTTTCACATTTTACTGGTACAGCAGTATTCATTTTGTAACCTTTAACCTTTCATGTAACTTTAATTGCACTGAATATGCAATGACTGCAGACTTCACTCATCGCACCTTATAAGTATCTAGCTAAGTAAGTAATCTAGTAATCTATCTGCAATAAGCTATCACCAAGAATGTAGTAACTCTCCTGGTTTATGTTCATTCCCTTATGCTTTAGCTTATGGCCATGAGCTGTATTCTGTACAAGACATGGGCCAACGTGAGGTGGCATGGCCTGGGGCACTTTGTGACTGAGGCCATCAGCGTTTTCTACACAACAATGTCCGCGTTGTGAGCCTTAATAAATGTTACAGAGCTTTTCCGCCGCATGCTTCCAGTGGATAAAATGTCTGGCCCAATACCGCAGTGTAGGTGTATAACCACGGCGCACCACACTGTCCACCTCGTTAGTCCTGCACCTCATTATGGGATTTTTCTATCTGTTACTTTCAGTTCACAGCTTCTCAGGCCACGGACTCTGTATATGGCACAACCTCTCTGAAGTGTTGTAATAACAAAAAAAAATGTTCAGCTTAACCCCTACAGATCTGCATGGCATCAAGTTAATTTGTGTGTTAAGGCGTAATGAGAAGCAGTATAGGTAGTCCCTTAAGCCTGCCTTATACAAAAGATACAGCATCCTCACACCGCAGCAGAATCTTAAGTCACCCGAAGCAAATTTGGATGTAAAGGATTTAAGTAACATGGATGCACAGATCAGGGAGTTAATAGTCTAAGTGCCCTGTAATAAGCACTGTGAAGCTTTAAATGCTGTGACCTAAGTACTACCAATGGGTATTGAAAGTGTACATCCTAATATATAACCACTCGAGTCTAATCTATGGAAATTGCAACACTCATCATATAAATGTCCACATGAGTTGCCGTTGTTTTAGATTTTAATGATAGTATACCATCCAACTCAAAAGCCACATCAGAGCTATGTTTTAAGTTTAACTTGTAAACCAGTGTTTACCAAAATGCGGTACTGGGACCCCTAGGGGTATGTGAGCATTTTGCAGGGGGTACATGGAATTATTTTAATATTGTCCCTCTGAAACATACTAACATATTTTTAGGTTGTGTAAATAGGGAGTTATATAATGATTAATAATGATTTGGATGATTTTAATTTCAAAGGCAGGCAGATTATCTTTTATTTAGTTTTTATCTTTGCATTAAAACATAATAATAAATGTGAGAGAATTTGTATTTACTAAGGGTGCTCCGATCGATCGGCCGCCGATCATGATCGGCCGATCATGGCTAAAAATAGAGTGATCGGTGATCGGTAAAATGGGCCGATCAGAAGGGCCGATCAAATAACAATAAACACGTGAGGCTCTCACATTTACTGTCCTGCAACTCCGGTTTGATTAAACAGCAGTAGCGTTATTTTAGCAGTGTTTTTAAGTTAAGCCCTGGTTATAACTAACACAAACATGCCCTGGAGGCGCTGCTTTGTGTCCCCGCTGTGTCCCCGCCTGCTTTAGGAGCACACGGGACAGAACCGAGGCGCAGCAGTGCGTGTATTTGCAAACACCAACGTAAATAGAGCTACAGCTAACCCGCTAACAGTTACGTTAAAAGGATTAAGAAAGTTCAGAGTTTGCCTGTGTCTTGTTGCGCGGAGAAAACTGTGCGTTTTGTGGCTTAAACTGCACCAAATGGCTGCTAATGGAAAGAGAAAGTAAAAAGGCAGCCCATGTGTCCGTGTGTCTGAGAGGAGCACCTTTCATCGTTGTCTTCTCTGCTCTCTTTGCACGTTTTCTTCATTCAGACGTTGTCAAAACTGGCAGCAGGAGCTGTCTGCTCTTTAGTCCACTGTGTTTCAACCTGGTTTGGCTGCGCGTTACGCGGACACAGGCGCGGCACCCGCGGACTCGCATTAAAGGAACCAATTAAGAACAGCTGATTTTTACATCAGCGGAGCATTCAAACAAAGCCACAGACACTGGGCACACATTAAAGGCCAATAATGCAACAAAACCTCTTCTAAAACAAAAATAAGTAGAATTTTGTTGTTCTTTTATATTTACAAAGGCTACAGTATTTTTCAAATGGAACTAATAATAGCCTGCATACAATACATTACTACATTGAAGACCACGTGATCGGTATCGGCCATGATCGGTATCAGGCGATCACAGCAGAGGCTGATCGGTGATCGGCCTCAAAAACCCTGATCGGAGCACCCTTAGTATTTACAATAAAATAAGTACAAATGTCTTTGTACAAATGAACAGGTGTTTTATATGACAACTTTTTGTAGAATAATATTAGTTTTAGTTAGGAGTGATGACCCTTCCACAAATGTCTTTTTTAAATGGGCCACAGAACAGAAAAGAGAAATATACACTTTGTGTGACTCTTTGTGTGCTTAAAAAATGCCCTTAAAACTGCATCACAATGGACTGAACAGAGCGGGCTGAAAAGTGCTAACCACTAGGTTTTTATCCTACCACACATTTTATTAGATATAGTGTGTGTTGTGTTTGTCTATGTGTTTGGTGTTCACCCATGCAATCCATGCAGTGTACAGCAGCCAAGATTTTCCCCTTTTGAAGAAGTTGGGCCAACAGCATTTAACCTTTTTAGAAATTGGATGAAATAGAAACTAGTTAACAGCTATAATTTAAGAATTCATAAAAAAGCTGATATGTTTTAGTGAACATTATATTAAATTAGGTTATATAAGGAAGTGCATTATTATTGCTGTATATGAAAAAAATTAGATATACTGTATATTGTTTATCACTAAACTTACTAAATAAGGATTATTGAAAGTAAAGTATACATTTATTTTAAATGTGATGATTTTGTATGATTCTAATTGTATGTGGTTCTAACATTTGGCTTTTGCTAACTCTAAGCAATATTAATCATAATAAAAATAAATAAATGCTTGAAATATTTCACTATAGCCAACCAAAATGATATATATTTATTTTAATTTTTAATTGACCAACTGAAATAAATTCACTTTCCCACTATATTTTAATACATGTAGACAAAACATTAACACTGGATTGCAAAAAAAAAAAAAAAAAATTACAATTGTTTTGAAAAGTCTTATATTTTTCAAAGTTTTTACTTTTTTACTTAAAATGCATTAAGGCACTATCCTATGAAGCTACTTTTTTGATGTGCCCATCTCTGTGTGCCCAAAAGATGTAGGGGAAAACCCCGCTGAGGTGAGTGAGTGGTGTGTGTGTGTTTGTGCGGCAGGGGGCCTGCAATGGTCTGAATCTGGGTCTCACCTCTTGGACAGAAGCTTGTTGAAAGAGAGGAATAAGAGGATTAGTTCTCGGTATGTCAATGTGAATCTGCAGAGAGAGAAAGAGAGAAAAAAAAGACAACACTGAAGCAAACAGGCAAGTTAGCACAGACCTTTTACAGCCATTACACAGAGAGACAAAGGAAGCTACAGTTAGTGCATTGGTTCCTGATTGGACGGCAGGCAAGTAGAGCCGGGATTTGCTCCGTCTGAAATAGATGGTAGCAGTGGTCTTCCTCGTGTTTCCCCCATGACAGGACATGATGGAGAGTGTGCGAGTTAGACCACCTTGACACCATTTCAGACTTCGGGCCCCATACATAAACGATTTGACAGGAGACAGATTTGTCAAAAAGATTCAGACTGATGCAGGACAGCGGCTGGGAGCCAAGCCAAATGGAAATAGTCCTGGGTTGTTTGTGTGCCATAGTTCTGCTGGTACCACTATGGCCACCTTACCTCCGTCACCTTTGGCTGCAGCACCAAATGTTCAGGGGTCATCCTAGGAACGTCTATGTGAATCTGACATGGGAGAGAAACAGGTTAAATTCACATATAAAAGGATACAGTCTGGAGCGCCATCAGCCAAGTCTTCTCATTTCCTTCTTAACATGAACATAAAAACTCTATTAAATGCAATAGCAGTTTTGTTAGGAATTTTGTATATTTTTGTACATTGATACACCATTCTTTGTGCATAGCCTTTTCTTAAAAGACTATTGCACAGTACTGCAGAACAGATCAAACCTCTTATCTATAGTGATCTGAACCAGTTGCCAATGCATGGTTATAATGATGTTTAAAAGGGCTTCATTGCAATCTTATTTCTCCTAATATGGCTCATAGTTCTATTTCCTTGGTCCTCCTTTCTTCTCCTTTACACCATCAGAGCTAAAAAAGAAGCAGCTCACCTGGCTCTCAAGCTCAACGAACAAAGAAACCATAGCTGGCTTCATCTCCTACAGTTCAGAGTGTGCAAGGAAATGTAACTTGCCCTAAATTGCCAATTCATATTGCCATGTCAATAGTTTCAAAGTGAGTAGTATCTTTATGGTACACAGTATATATTAAGCTGTGTATATATGGTATAAATTTCCTTTTAGGGTGTTAGGGTGTTCTTTTAGGGTTGCCGTGTTTAGTCTGCCTCAGCCGAACTCCGGTTTGTTTCCTGCTTAGTCGGGCCAACTATTTCCAAAGAAAAATAGCATGACTCTTTTTAAAAGGTAGCTAAGTGTTGCTAAGTCATGATTAATTTGCATAATACCACAAGATTATTATAAAATTCCTTACTGTTTTCTTTCATAATCACTCCCTACAGACTCTAAAACAGAAATAGTAAAGCTAACTTGCATACACAGAAGTTACTACCACAGCACTTTCTGCATTTCCACTGGACAGTTTATCCATTCCCTTCCCAATTCCACACAACAAGCTGTCACAAACCTGACCAAAGCTCAAGACATTCTGTAGAAAACGTATTTTTATGTGAATAAAAAACTCTCTTTACTGATTAAGCCTAAGTGCGTTTGCCATTCAAATCGAGCAGACAGTGCATCCTGCTCACTGCTGTGCCCCAGGACACTTCTGACAAGCTTTTAAAAGTTGTTAACGGTTGCTAGATTTGTCGCTAGTCGCTTTTTTAGAAAATAGTCACTAAGGGGGTCTGAAAAGTTGCTAAATCTAGCAACAAAATTGCTAAGTAGGCAACAATATTCCTGCGAAAGTGCAGTTTGTTTGTAGAGGTGAATGCGCAATCAAACTCTGCTGTGGACCAAACATGTGAATTATGGTACAGCCTGAAATCAGAAGTTTGAGTGCAGTGCATTTCGGGTGTGGCTCTGGTGAAGTGCGAACACAAAGAGAACAAACTAAAGGCAGGAAGTGGACTAAAGTACGGTTTACCAAGGGCAAAAAAAAAAAAAAATAACACAAAACAAACACGCATCAAATGTGAATGAGGGAAAGTGTCAAAAGAGTTGTTATACTGTAAATAAAATGTATTTGAAAATGTTGTACATATAGCTGACAAATGTAAAAATTCTGCCCAAACATCACAGATTCATATGAATCAGTGCGCTATATGTGATATATGGAGTTGAAAAGGCAGATTTTTGACCAATAAAAAAGCAGGATTTCTTTTCTTTTTTAAGTTTCTGTTAAGGAAATGTGGACACACTGCCCCCTACAGGCAGTGCATGTTCATTTATTTAGTTTAGTTCATTTGACAGAGCTCAATGTGAATTCAAATCAGACCAATAAGATCATCAACACAGAGGACTTTCGTCTTCCATCCTGCAGAGCAGTAAGTGTGAACACAAAGTTAATGGTAAAAAAAATCATGTAATAATTTATCCAGTCTAATTCACATCTCTGGCAAAGATTTAACTCATATTTAGAGCAAGGTACACTGCAGATTAGAAAATGTTGAGATTTATTTATTTATAAACACACTTCCTGTTGGTCATATATCACAATTTTATCATTTAGTTTATCTAGGAAATATGTAACAGTTTTTATATAGGCATAGGCTTATGGAGCTATATTTGTTTCAATAAAATTATTTGATGCAAAACTAAAATGTACTGATGCAACTAGAATGATTTATTTAAAATGCCTAATTTGTGACTGTCTCTGGTGGTTGGTCTGTACCAGAGACATCAGTGAAAACACCAACACTGCCCCCAGTGGTTGTCAGTGGAACAGGATTTCCTTTGAATCAATCCAAAGCTGTTTCAAAACGCGGAACGAATGTCTCAAAATGATCCGCAAGTGCAGAAGTGATGAATTTACACATTGGAAGGGCTGAATGCGCACATAGGGCAATCCACAAATGCATAATCAACTATTTACATGCAAAATGCAGATTTATGAATGAAAAACACAAATCATTTTGAAATAATTACTACAGATATATTTGCAAATTACAATATAGCTGCATACCGCCTGTGGTTGTCATTGGAACAAGATTTCTTTTGTAAATAAATCTTGCCGTCTCAAAATGGGGACAAATGTCTCAAAAAGATGCAAATGTGCAGAGGTGATGAATGCACAAATGAAGCGATCCACAAATACAGATTGGACTATTCACATGCAAAACTGCAGATTTATAAATGACAAACATGGTTTGTGATTGATTTGTGAAATTGCAAATAATATATTTGCAAATTAGAATTTATAGACAAAAATCACTGTATGCAAGTCACAAATTAGGCATTTTGAATAAATCATTCTAGTTGCATCAATACATTTATTGTTGCATCAATTCATTTTAGTTTTGCATCAATTCATTTTATTGAAACAAATATAGCTCCATATAGGGCCAGGTATCAAATATTCACCTCCAAATATCTAACATCTAACTCATGCATTTACTAATAACTGACAAGTAACAATGACTGAGAGGGTAGAACTGAAAGAAAATCGTCTACAAAAATAGAAAATAGAAAATAGTCGGATATACTTATGTAAGGCAACAGGTTTACTGGATCATAAGCTCCAAAAATTTCTGAGATGCCTTTTAAATCCAAACTCTGACAAAGATGAAACTGTTCTCAAATCCCTTAAGCATCAGTTGCTGTGCCTTAACTTTGACTAAGTACATATGCCCCCACCCAAAAAAAAAAAAAAAGAAGAAGCCACATGTTTCTTTACTATAAATACTAAATATTTCTCTTGGGATAGAGCTGAAATTCTAATTCAGTCAGTCCCTATTGCATGCTGGGATTTCTACTGTGGCTGCTCCATATATTTAAACAATCAAGCTGTTTGGGCATATTCCCAAAAAAACATTAATATGTAAAAAGAGAGACATATGGACAAACACAAGCTACAAAGACAGAAGGAGAGACTGTCAGCAGCTGAAAAAAAGGTTCCATATAAACACAAGAAAACAGAGTATTCCAGTGGTTCTCAAACTGTGGTCCGGGCACCACTGGTGGTACACAGGCTTTTCCTGGTGGTACTCAGGAGTATTTTTCAGTTCAAGTGCTGCTTTCGGTTCATTTAGAGTTTAACCCAGTAGTGAAGTGCAGACCACTGCTTAGTCCTGATTTAGACTTGGTTTAGTCCTGGTTTGGTCTTGGTTTAGTCCTAGCTTAGACCCTGTATGGTCCTGGTTTAGACCTGGTTTACGCCAAACTTAGACCTTGTTTAGTCCCGGTTAGGTCCCAACTTAGTCCTTGTTTAGTCCTGGATTGGTCCTGGTTTAGTCCTAACTTAGTCTTTTGGTATAGCTTTAGTCCTGGTTTAGTCCTGGTTTAGACACGGTTTAATCCTACCTTAGTCCTGGTTGTGTCTTGGTTTAGTCCTGGTTTAGTCCTTGCTTAGACCTGATTTAGTCCTAACTTAGTCCTAATTTAGCCCTGGTTTAGTCCTGATTGAGTCTTAGTTTTGTCCTAGTTCAGTCCTGAAATATTCCTGTCTTAGACCTGGTTTAGTCCACATATAGTCCTGGTATAGTCCCTGTTTTGTCCTTATTTAATGCATATCGTTTGGTTTAGACGAGGGTCAAATTTTACCATCACTTTCGCCAAATATTTTCTGTGTACTCACAGTAAAACGTTTGAGAACCTCTGTATGTAGTGCATATAAAACACTGAATACACTGTCTGCAAAACATTTCTTAAACTCTAAATCATTTGCAAAAAAAACAAAACAACAAAAAACAGGTCCAAACACATTAACACACAGTGAGAGAAGAAAAAAATGTCAACAAAAATACAATTTGGCAGAAAAGGGAAGCTTTAAGACAGCATCCAAACCAACATCAAATAAAGTATGCTACCTTCTCTCGCACAGCCCAAAGGAAATCAATGGGAAATTGGACTTGATGTCAAGAAATGTGTATTTTCTATTGATGGTCTATTTGATGTTCTTTATCAACTGAAAAGAAAATAGTTGAATAAAATGTATAGGTAGGAACACAGTTATTCCAGGACAAAAAAAAAGCTTGACATGGTAATCTTGTCTGGAGAGTCCTGTCAAAATATCCTTTTTTTCTTATCTGCACATAAATAACTCAGTGTCCGAGATGTGAGCTGCAAGAATACATTATAGTGACACCATGTTGTTGCATATGGAAAAGAGTGGATGTACCTGTCTGTATGTGTCCTGGTGGTGTTCCTCATTGCGGGAGTCATAATATTGCTGGATGAAGCCAAAATATTCTTGTCTCTTCCGCTGTAGGACGCTCTCTCGTCTCTCGGCGTTGGCTGGCAGGTAACCCTATAAACAGGCAAGCAGATATTATGAAAATTGACTTACATTGAGTGGAGATAATTTGCTAGCATTGGCATTTTGCATCGCTACATTCATTCAATTGCATCAGCCCCTAATCTGTTTTACAGTTATTACTTTACATGCCAAGTTTTACATTATTAAATACGACGGGATGACAGCATTTGTCTGTACGGAGCGGCGTGTAACGAAATCAATGCTGGGATCTGATCAAATGCATCAAGGCATAAAGTGATTGAGCAAGTTTTGACATAGATTGAATCTGCTAATTATGTGCTCATATTTAACAAATGGCATGTTATCAAACAGAGAGAAAAAAAATTAATCAGATGTTGACTGAAAAGCTGGTGTGGAAATGTGGGTTGGCAGCAGTTCCCAGAATTATGACTTCAATCTCCAGTACAGCTCTATTCCTGATACTAACATTTGACAAATGCACCACATGTTACGCTCCGTGGGGGCTCACTGACCACTGTCACTGACAAATATATTGCCTCCTGCTGGCTTCAAACGCATACTCAAAGCTCATTTTTTTAAAGCACAGGAATAGTTTCATGATGTCTTACTGATAACCAACTCAAATTCATAAACCCAACAGCACTTTCAATGGTGTTCATGGCTAACTTAATTTATTGACTTTGTTCAGTCTTTAAGTGCCAATGCATTTGATTATGTAATAATAATAATAATAATAATAATAATAATAATAATAATAATAATAATAATTCATTTTATTTATAACACACTTTACATTTGGGGAGAAATCTTAAAGTGCAACAAAGCAGTTTAAAAACACACCCAAAATAAGAAAGGAATACAGGAGGAAAGATGGCAGTTTCCCTAGAAAGCTTTTTTAAATAGAAAAGTCTTCAGGTGAGTGTTAGTGGAGCGGAGGGATATTGTGGTGGACTGAGGGGTAAGGAGTTCTTTTAAATATTGTGGGGCATTGCCGTGGATGTATTGGTGGGTAAGTAGACAGAGTTTATATTCAATACACAGGTGGATGGGAAGCCAGTGTAACAGTAACAGCCTCTTGGGGCCTGGCAAAAATATTGGTAGACATATTGAAAACTGAAAAAAAAAAAGATTATGCTCAACAAGTGGAAACTGTTTTATTGAAGATAGGTAGGGCTAAAGGTGTGCGATATATATATATATATATATATATATATAGTGTAGAGTGTGTTAATATACAAATTGTTGTCTATATGAAAAATCCTATTATCGGGTATTAACAGAGCAGTGTCATATTCAGCCTTATGTTTTGAGCAGAACTTCAAGTCAAGCACTGGATACATCTAGCTCAGGTGTACTGTAGATATTTCCCCACTGTATTTCCCTTCAGAGAGCATGGGACAGACTTGTACATCCTCAGGAGTTAGATTATTTATAAAGAAGCTTGAGCTTTTGCTAGCTCGCCGCTATACTTCAAAACAAAAATAAAAACATCCAGGTAACACTTTTGTGTTCGTTTAAAACTAAGACCAAACATTACTCTCCTATTCTACTCTTTGCTCATGTTGTGCTGTGCACATGCTCAGATACAGACCTCTACAGTCTGCAGCACAAGTTTAGTCATTAAGATCAGCAGTACATACAAATGGCCCTATCTGGACACATATAACTGTGGGGAGTGGACCAGTGTTATTACAACAGGTTCTGTTAGTACCAACACATACTGTAGCCTATTTTTCTATATAATATACAGTATAGCTACATTCCACTGTCATCAATCATTAAAGTCAAAAATTGTAAAATAATTAAAATATGGGTCTAAAAATAATGATAAGAGAAAGCTGTGGGACCCTAGACACCAGTTGAGAGTCACTGCCATAGATGATAGGAGCATTCAGTCATGCAGTGTTTACAATGTAAAACATGCTTAGGTATATGAATTGCCAGTGTAGATGCACCTTTGAGAGTATTGTGAATTTTCACTTTGAGGATCAAGCGTTTTCCTCTATTTATAACATATCATTATAAACCATTTTAATGTCTATTATTAGCTCACTATCCCTGTGAAACATGCGTAAAAGTCCTTCTTATAATAACTAATCCTTTTCAATCTGCTCCTTCTCTCTATAAGCCGTAGCAGACTTGAGTCCAACACACCTGTCTGCTAACACGTCGACATGTGTATGCTATTCACACGGGACTCATTAATGCAGCTCTGTTGATATTAACTAAGACAGCCTTTCAGATGCTCGAAGCTCAGGGCGTTTAACAGCATGTACCACTATGCTCTTACTTATTTATCTGTCAATGCGCTCCACCTAATGAGCCTTTTATACTAACGACTTCTACTCAAATCTCACTTTCAAGTTTCTGATCACAACCAAAGGTTCCCAGTGAGGGACTGGCACATTTCACTTAGTAGAGAAAACTTTTGCTGCTTAACCTAAGGAGAAGCTACAACCCCACACAGTAACCCCAGGGGATACTGTACATAAACATTTGCAAAATTCATAAAACTATATTTTTTGGCGAAAATAAGATGCTGATATACTGTAATGAAAACTTATGAGCTCTATTTTATTGATGTGTGGAAAAAATAAATTATGAGTGTTTTTGCATCTGTGTCTGTGCATATTTTAGCTTTTAGAAACTTTTTTTTAAGGAAACCTATGATGAAAGTATAGCTATCATGCTATTTGGTAATATTTCAGTAAGTTGACTGGGTCTAAAATAGGGCTGCAAAATATATCGCAAAATTATTGTTATCGCAATATCAGAAAACGCAATATCTGTATCGCAAGAATCTAAATATATCACAATAACGCTGTGGCCTTCCATCTGACAGAGATTTACACTGAAGAATCATTTTCCACCAGAGCCTTAAAAGAACATGTGTGTCACAGCTTAGCCTTGTTTTATTCCTGGCTTAGTCTGTGTTAAGTTTGAATTTTTTTGCTCTTTTGACCTGTAAATACAGGAACTTACATTTTTGTGAAATGTAGTGAATTTAACTTACTGGTAGGAAACAGTGTACATCTCCCCAGACCATAGTGTTTTTGCAAAAAATATTTTGATTCTTGAAATACGGATCTTGCATTTGCTGATATTGCGATAATAATTTTGCAACATATTGTGCACCCATAAATTTTACAAGAAATTATTCGTACTATGCTCTGAAACTCAAGGGTTTTATTTTAAAAGTCTAATACAAATGAAAGAACTCCAGAGCTGCATTAAAAAAATCATGGATAAATGCATTTGATGATAACAATTTAACAAATTTTAAGACCTAAGTGAACAAAATTTAATACCCACTCAAAATATTTAATACTTTTAAGGCCTTGATTTTGACAAGATCAAATTTAATACCTATTGACTGCTTTTAAGACCTTGGGGCTACTCTTTATTGAATGCATTGAAGGCTTGTGATCTTCAGGTCCTCAAGCAGCACTGCATTAAAAAAGGGAATTATTCTGTCACTGCATGGGTTTGGACACTTCTATAGGGGATGTGCCAAAATGAAAGAAATAAATACATAATTGAATAATTAATTATAAAATACTGTATACCACAATAAAAAAAAAGGTTGGGTACCATTCAGATTTTTTTTTATATCAGTACTTAAACAATACCTGGTTTTCGATACCAGTACCTGAGCAATACTTTTCTGATACCCATGATGTGCTAATTCATCTTCTACAATCATAAAACACAATAATATTAAATAAAAGACACATTTTTGGAGCAAAATTCTTTGCTGTAAGTTAAAACCAGTATTTTGTATGATTTATTCTGTGTTATTTATTTGATTCATGCATGCAAAGAAACATTAAAGGTCCCACTAGGTATTGAAACTTGGTATTGAATAAAAATATTTTTTTTTTTTTATCCCAGTGGTACAGTAACTTTTCTTTCAATACCACAAAAGTATTGTTTAAGGTACCCAGCTCTACATACATAATTCATTGAGCCAATCACAACCCAAGTCTCGCAGCAAGGGACTGACACACTTCATTTTGTAAAGAAAACCTTTGCTGCTTGACCAAATGTTGTGACTCTGAGGATCAACTACCTTTTTTCCATGTTTGTGTAGAAGTAATGGTAATTTGCATCGGTGCACTTTAGAGACTGTTTGTCAGGGCCGGTTTTATGTGAGTACAAGTTGGTTGAAAATGTGCATCCGCCTTGTTCGGTCAGGCTTATGCAATGAGGAGAAAGTAAACTCGGTGATGCCAGTGAACAAATGTAAAGCCTATTAAAAGCAGACGCTGCGACCACAGGCTCTGAAATATTCACCGAGTCTGAGTCTTCAAAAAATGACTCAGACACCATCGCTAAAACTGGGATAAAAACTTAAAGACTTGTTTTCGACGTTACTTTCAGAGCAATGTGAGGGTTACTGCATATAGCTTTTAGAATCTGAATGAAGAAACAGTGAATATTTCTTTCTCTTTGTATAGTTTAATTATTAGGTAACAAAACTAGTATACCTTTCCACATATTTATCAGTAGCCTGTCATCCTAACAGTCCTTTTCACTCTAATACAATTTTTGCTGTTTACAATTAGGGCTGCACAACATGAGGAAATACAAGTGATATTTTGACTTAGTTCAATCAAATTAAAACTGAAATATTAGTCCCTGTATTTACTTGTCAAAACTGTGTCAAAATAAATACAATGAGTAAACCAGGACTAAATTAAAGAAATCACCACTAAATCTAGATTTTTTCTTTATTATTGATTTTATATTTAGTAACAACACATTTAAGGCTATATGCATATATATTTGCTACACACTGTACAGCCCTCATTACAATGCACTACCACTAATTGCAATTCAATAGATGAACCAAATAACAACATGGAGAATTACAGAAACTGCCTTTGACTTAAAGCAATTTGGAAAACTACTTGCACGTGGTCGGCAATGCTTAGGTGAGCTCTGCACCATTGGACAATGGTTGTAGGGCTGAACAATTAATCTAAATTATTGCTGCGATTATTTAGGCTTTATAAAATCCTCACCTTGGCTGTAGGTTCATGTCCCTGTGCTTGTGTAACAGACAGTAATATTCTCCAAATAGAAACAAAGTAAAAGGTTTCTTGAGATTCATAACAGTCACGGTAAATTTGGGTTCAGCACAAACACATTAAAACAGGAATCTATGAGTAAAAGAGTGCATTTGTGTTAGCAAATGCTAATGAGCCATGTGTGCCCGAGTTTGGTTTCGCTTTGAAAACAGCTGCGAGCTTCGACACAAGACAACGGGAGGAGGAGGAAATAAATACTTTTTTTTTACGGAGGAAATAAAGTAAGCATAAGTGAAGAGATGAAGACTGTGATATTTGGGAGTTTGTTGAGGCCACGCAGACGCCTCTAAACAGTGGACTGTATTGGTGGCTAAAGCAAGTGAGCTAAACAGGTGAAATGACCCCAAACGTGTTAAATATGGACTATATTTTGATAAAACGTGCTTTGCCTTTACATCGTACATGTGACTGCAAGATGTACAGGACCACCTTTTTTCCACATTACCTTTTTTTTCTCTGCTTCAGTGTCTCCAAGTTACTACACTTTTCAGGCACACTAAACATACAAATAGGGGTTTACTCACCTCAGAGAACAAAAAAATTATGTCTTCACTGAATCTTACATTAATATTATACCTGCTCCACCTGTAGTTTAGACCTGACATGTTCTAAAAGACATGTGAATCCTTTTATTATTATTCTTGTGTTCTCTCAAGTGCTGATCCTCAATCACATGCTTAAAATGTAAACTGTGTACTGAATCTTGATTTTTTATTTTTTTATTTTTTCCAAATCAAATTGGAATCACAATATCTGTCATAAAAATCTCATTTAGATATTTTTCTAAAATCGTTCAGCCCTAGTTGGTTGGACCTAATTCTGGCTGTTTTAACACGATGAATCTGTGTCAAGCGCCGGCATCGAAGGAGCGCTCTGTTTGGGTTAAACTGGGTTGGGTTAGACTAAAAAGACTGACTTAGCACTGATTGAATATTTATTGTGAAAAGTTTAGAAACATCATCACTTCAAACTTGTAGTGTGCATCAGCTAATAATTTAATGTGCATTAACCCTTGGGAGAAAATATCTCAAAATGGGAATTTACAAATCTGACAGTCAGGAATCACTCTGGTGCCAATAGTACAGTTAAAAATAGAGCCAGAATAAACAGAGAGCGCTGCATCAGGAAGGGTATCTGGCTTAAAACCTTTGCCAAATCCTTATGCAACTCACTAAGAGGCAAATGATTTGCTGTGGCAGTCCCTGAAGGAATTTTTTCAACCGTTTATTGCTATCTATATACATTATTTCACAATAAAGAAAACAAATAGGACTTTTTTATTTCTTAGAAACCTGTAGTACATCACCACTTGTTTTACTGTAACCTTCATTCTATTTTTCAATAGCTTGTCTCCTAAAAGCCGGCCTGTCTGTATCTAACCTTGCGCAGTATTCCCAGAGGTCACCTAGGAGCAGAACAGAGAGAGGCTTTTAGTAAACACAGATACTATAGCACTCTTCATTAATCCGCCGCTCTCGACATTTATTTGTCACTACTTTGAAGTTAGAGCGAGCATTTGTCTGGGGACGCGTCTGACCACTGTTCAGTCACATGTGAAAGCAGCTCAATCTTGGACAAACTTTAGTGAAATGGCCATCAAACCAGCTCTACCTGCATTAAGAGAAGAGAACTGACAAAAGCACTGTAATTGTTATTTAAAGCTGTACTACCTGATTTTACTAATGCTGTCCCGGGTGCTGTTACAACAAAATCTTACCTAAAGTTACCTAAAGTGTTTCCACCGCCACTCCTGGCAGCCCTTAATAATACAGACATATACAGTAAGGCACCTTAAAGTGTAATTTTTCACAGGTGAGTTCTGTTACAATATGCTATTAGACAATTACACAGGTTTCCTTCAAGCCTAGGGAAATACAATTCTGTAGTTCCTATTTAAAGACTGATTTTGCCCACTGTGGTTATGACTCTGGTGTTGGCTTTTTAGTGGACACACATGTTCCCACTCACAAACTACCAATTTCAAGCAATGCTCCAGAGAGAAATCGATAAAGACATCAAAAGTTTGTCTTTCTGTTTGTTTGTTTGTTTGTTTTTTGTGTGTGTGTTTGTTTGTTTGTTTTTACCTGAGCCTGTCCTCGAGGGGAGTCTGGGAAGTCAAGAGGCTTATTTGGAGCAAACACAAAACTAAAGGCTCTTTACCTCAGCTCACCTTCACCAAACAGGACAAGTCTCTGGGAACTACATTTTATTCAATACATTGAATAAATTCAATTCAGTGTACATTTCACTTTTCATGTTTTACAGTCAGAGCTGGAATTTGTAATCACTAACAACCAGTTTCCCATTTCCCTATTATAATTATTCACTTTTTTCCAGAATCTCTAGGCTTAAATTGGATAATGTAAAAAACATTTGTACCACTGCAAATAAAAAAAAATAAAAAAAATAATAATAATTTGCGGTGAAACAAAAGGACATACTTGCATATAAAGACAATTAACTGCAACTAAAAGGCATAAAATGTTTTCTAAAACCTAGCTAAAAGTTTTAAATTGTCAGTTAATTTATTTCTTTACAATGGTTCTAATACAGTGTTCAAATTAAAATATTTAAGTCTATAATGTAAACACATTTCTATATTAGGGGTGGCAGTAGCTCAAGAGGAAGAGCCGTTTGCCCACTAACTGGAAGGCCGCTGGTTTGATCCCCACTCCCACCACTGCATATTGTGTTTTGTCCTTAAGCAATACCCTTCCGTGGGCATACACTGGTGTTTCAAATGTGTGAGTGCTTGTGTAATATAAATGCTGTTGAGCTAAACAGAGGATTAATGTGTGTTCTTCTAACTACATGTATGCTGGCTCTTCTTTCCCATTTAGAGACCATTCATGTCTTACATCCAATGGAAGACATATGGGACAGCTGTTCTCCTAACCTATAAAGGCGCTCTACTACTGTATCCCAGGAAATTTGTTGTTACAGCACAACACTGTGCGGCCACTCCTCCATACACGCACGGCATACAGTTAAACTGGTTTTAGTTATAGTTTGACTTTACTGAACCAGATCACAAGAAATGAAAAAAGTATGAAGTAGTATGTAGTAATTGCTTCTTTTGCTATTCAAACTTTAAACTTACAGTACAGACAACAGCCACAAAATATGTTAAAAATCCACGATAATAAGGTGCCCTATGCTAATAAAACAAAACAGCGATAAAAAAGACAAATACAACATTGAAAACCCCACTCTACTAAAAGCCTACCTGTATTTTAAAACTTTCAAACAAATTCAGCATGCGCAGACAAGGGCAGAGGGGCTTGTTGAGTTTGAGGACATGTACTTGGGAGGAATTATACTTAGAATAAACAAAAAATATGTTGGTTGTAGAGTAGTCTGTACTTTCTAGGACTCGCTCAGCTACAATCTGCCAAAAATATAACGCATTACACTTGGAAAATGCCCTCTATGCAAACCCGCACAAGACAAGGAGAGACGAAACAGCAGGCCTGGGTGTGACGTGTGCCAGATGAAGGAGAGGAAGACTTGTGAGTGGTGAAGGTTAATGGACGTTTTAGTGGAGGTCAGTCCTGCTGCAGCTGCACTCGCTCCACAGGATCCACCAAGGCTCACGCAAGGGTACTCTGAAAGGGCTATTAACTGGCTCCTAAATTAGACTGAGATTAATTTATTAAGCACTATTAATTAGCTCGCATAATGTTTAGATGATATTTGAGCATGTCTACAATAATGACTAGGCAAGTTGATTTTATACGTGTTAATTTAGAGACCAAGATGAAATAAAGCTATAGGTATATAAAGATGTTTACCATAGGGCTGCTCGTGTGTCAATAAATATGATCAAATAATTTATTCCGTGACAGAAGTTTTCGATATATTGGGTCTCAGATACAAGCAGCCGAAATGTGTTTCCTCCACAGGGTGGATTGGCACTATACTATACTGTATATTATTTACTGGAACTCTTTTTGAGATCAGAGTAGAGCCGCTGCTCCTCCACATCAAGAGGAGCCAGCTGAGGTGGCTCAGGCATGTGTTTGCCCACTGGACGCCACCCTGAGGAGGTGTCCCAAACTTGTCCCGGAACCGGGGAAGACCTAGGTCACACTAGAGGGGCTACGTCTTCCGGTTGGATGGGAACAACATGGGATTTCCCTGGAGGTGCTGGAGGAGGTGTCAAGGGAGAGTGAGTCTTAGTGTCTCCGCTTAGACTGCTGTCCTCTTGACCCAGTCCCAGATAAAGTGGAAGAAAATGGATGGATGCATGTAATAAAGAACAAAAAAACCAAACAAAAAAACCCCAAAAAAAAACAATGACAACATTTTAGTGGAAAGCATTTTTTTTTTTTTTTTTTATAAATTATGTTGTGTTTGGAATTTTTTGTTATAATGTATGGGGGTGGAAGTAATAAATATTATTTGATAAAAGTGGATGTGATAAAAGTACATTTGAATTAAATACTGACCAATGTAAAATTAGTCAAATTGATAAAGATGAGTGTGATTTAAATATATAAGTGATAAAACTTCAAGTGATTTAATAAAAGTGTAAGTTTGTTTTTAATTAAACCACATGCACATTTATCAAATCACTACCATTTTTATCAGATCGCGTCAACTTAATAATGTCACAGCCGTTTTTATCAAATTGAATTGTCGCTGAATTTTTGTTACTTCCAGTTAGATCCAGGCAGTGTAGAGGCGACTTCCGCTCACAGCTTGTAAGCTAGCAGCAGGACAAGGATAGCAGCAAATAACAAATTTAAATATTCTACACTGCAACAAATTAACCAAATATTTGCAATAAAAAAACTCACATTTGCCATTTTTAAGCTTTATTGATAGGACAGAGTATAGTCAGAAATCAGGGAGAGAGCAGGGGGAAACATTTGGCAAACTGTTGGAGGCCAACTCGAACCCACAACACCGAGGCAGGCTGCAGGTGCCCTGGATATGCTCCACAGCAGTGCAATAGATCAATTATAAACTGTCATTACATTGTGCAGCCCTGTATACTAGCACCGATGAAGAGACTTCAGCAGCTAGTATAATATGAGATTGTGATAGTGTGTGCAATTAGCAATGGCAATCTGTGCATATTAAACTCCATTTTCCATTTCCAAGTGGGTTGAAAAACATCTTCCTACTGTAGTGTAATATACCTCTTAAGTGATGTTCAATATTCCTATCAAAATAAAATTAGAGGCTTGAAATAAACTAAAGCATAAACGACAGTGGCCTTTACAATATTTAATGGAGTTTAATACTTGAACTATCCATGTGTAATGCAATCATCAGTCAATCGCAACCCTGTGTACTTTATAATGTTTGAAGTTAGGAGACTAATTCCACTTTACTTTTGGTGTAGGACTTAGAAGTCTGAGCAGAGGTCCCAGTACAACAGAGACAGAGGGATGTCAGTGAAGCATATGCATGACAGCTCTGCATGACCCAACGGCAAAAAATGGGCCCATAACACTCAGCCTGCCTCTGCTAATCAGTCCACATAACGCTCCTCTCTTCATCCTCCCAATCCTTCACCACTCTAATGGATCCTCCACTCCACTAAAGCTGCTGCAAAAACAGGCAAAATATGCTCAGGGAATCCATTTGGGGACTTTAAATGAAATAGTTTCTTTTAGCAAGCCGCCTTACAATCCTAAATAGATTTGTACTTAGCAGCAGCACCACATTATCCTTGAAGCAGACTGGAAACAAAGTGTCCAGAGACATGAGTAGACAAAGTTCAACTAAACTTTCTTGTCAGTTCATGTTACACTTTGCATTACAGCAGTTGTTGATTCACTCAAATGTAGACTAATAAATTGAAAACAATAATGATTAAACAACTAAAAATATGAGTAAGCAATTTTTCCATTTCAGGTCCAATTGTATTGAGATTAGTTTTTGGCATAATGTGAAATATTTGCACTGTGCTAAAACAACACTTTTAACTGCACCTGAATCCTACAATGAAAATAAAAAAAGTTTAATCTTGTATTAAAAATGGCATCCTGTGGCGCGACATGAAAGATATTTTTTGTTACAGGCAGCTGCAACAAAACCTACTGGAGTCCATTTGTCATTTACAGACCAAAAATATTTCTGGAGTTAAGACTGAGCTTTATTTATTTGAGTAAATTCCTCATATTCTCAAAAACTGTTTTCCTGTTTGTTGTCCTACGGTACAAAATCAAATCTTTTTTTTTTTTTTTTTTTGAAACAATGGGACAGGATGGGATTTATTGATCACATTAGCCCAACAAACATGTTAAATAATATTTTATGACAGGAATTCAAATGGCCAAACCATAGCCTGATTTATGAATGTGTTTGCATGATTGTGTTTGGTAGTGGTCGGAGAGGCTGTAGGTGCAGAATGGTAGCCAGTCTCAGTCAGTCTACCCCGGGCAGTTGTGGCTATAGAAGAAGCTGATTACCAAAAAATGTAACTGAGGAGGGAATGAATAATGCACCTAATTGTAAAGCGGCTTTAAATGTCTAGAAAAGCACTATATAGGGCTGATGCATTATTAATATTATTAACTGAAAAACAAAACATCAGAAAGTAAAACCTGCAGTGTACAGATTATGTACAACATAAATGGCTTATATCTGAACCAAATGATTGTGGACTCTCGTGGATTTAAGGTTGTCAAATATATGCTCCAAGTATTAAAAATAGATAAAATACAGAAAAGCTTACTTTACTAATCTATGGCACGTTGGAGAAGAGGACAGTGAGCGATGGGTATGTCTATGACTCATGCCAGATTTTGAGGACAATCCATCCCAAGGAAAAGTGACTCAAATCTAAAAACCGTATATCCCCAAAGATTTACAAACCAAATACATGCACGCTGCATCTTTCAACACCGAGTCCCAAATGCTGTTTACAAGAAGTAATTTGCTCAGGCCTCTGGTGTCTGAAGTCGACTCAAGTCCACGGACTACGGTTGCATCGACACAAGCACAAACAGCACAGAGATCCTTCATGTTTGTAATGTATCCAGCGCAAGCCTCATCAAATGACATGTACTTTTTCCCTGCGGCTAGATCATTATATGCGTTGGTTGTAGGCTAACCGTAAAAACATAATCTCTAAATCAGTCACCGCACGTCTCGTTTTACCCTTTAGCCTATCAATATCTCCACACCCAGTTAGTTTTCCCCTTCACATTTAACAGCCACACTTCATTAGCGTATGTACATATTGCCACAGGACAACATACTCCCACAAAGCAGAAAAGTCATTTAATTTCTTCCTCTCTCCTCAAGGCTAGGATAGCAAGTGCTCTTTAGACAAATGGTATTATTTCTGAATAAATAGGAAGTTCAAAACTGATGCCTTTCTGAGGCTAGAGGCAAAGACATCGAGCCATACGAAAATCCTTTTCTCCTTTCCCTTTTCTCATATACAGTACTCTGCAAAAGTATTTTTAATAGAGGCAATGGACAAAGAAAGCAATGTTCTAAATTTAGGGCGGTACGATATCAGAAAAACATGCCACATGCAATATATATATGTTGAATATTGCAATAACAATATAAGTGATGACGTTTCTTTGACATTGTAAGTTTATTTAAATTAAAGCACAAAACATAGACCCTGTATTTACTACTCGAAACTGTGTTACTAAAGCATGGCTAAAAACTAAATTAAAGGGGCTATATTATGCTTTTGATTTAATACATTTAATAATTACATTTTTTGATTGTGTGTTATGTCACACATAAACACATACGTAAACACACATACATCAACAAACAACAGTAAATTGGACATTTTAAATAGAGTGCTACAATGCAAACAAATGGAACTGGAGACATTTAAATACACGGAATCCAACACACTAGGTTTGTCAGAAATTGATCTGGACAATAATTTTCTTGCATCTTTTGATAGTGACTCTAATTATATTACTCAGGATCAATTCAACAGTAACTTAACTTTTGAAGGAGGGTTGTCAATTATTCACTTTAACAGTAGGAGCATGTATTCAAATTTCAATTCAATCAAAGAATATCTTCATCAATTTATTCACCCTTTCAGTGTCATTGCAATTACGGAGACATGGATTAAACAAGATAGAGATATTCAGTTTTACCTAGAAGACTACGAATTAAGATATATGAACAGAGTAAACAAAACGGGAGGTGGTGTTCCACAATTTATTCACAAATCATTAAAATGTACGGTTTTATCCAATATGTCGTTAGTTGTAGATGCACGGGGTGCACGGTGGCAGAGCGGTTACCGTTCTCGCCTCCCAGCAAGGAGGTCGTGGGTTCGAGCCCCGGGCCGACCAATACACACCATCACACAATCTCTCTGGGTGGAGTCTGCATGTCCTCCCCGTGTTACCGTGGGTTCTCTCCGGGTTCTCCGGCTTCCTCCCACCGTCCAAAGACATGCATGTGTTAGGTAAATTGGTGACTCTAAATTGACCCTAGTGAGAGTGAATGGTTGTCTGTCTGTGTTCGTGAATGTGAATGTGAGTGAGTGAGAGGGGACTACGGATGGAAATTAGCTCTGAGCTATAATCCGGTGTATTTACGGCACTAGTTGCTGTTCATTAATACACGCTGTCCCATATAAATAAATAAATAAATAAAATAAAAATATAATGGAGTGTTTAACTATTGAAATTAACAATGAAATGAAAAAAAAAACAATCGTAAGTTGTGTGTATCGATCACCTAGTTCACAGATTGAAGTACTTACTGAATGGATGGAAAAACTATTTTCAAATGTAAACCAAAAACTATTATTTATCTGTGGCGACCTAAATATTGATCTACTGAACTCAACTCAACTTAAAGTCATTGATGATTTTTCTGATACAATGTATAGCATGTCTTTAGAGCCAACAATAACAAAACCAAGTAGAATAACAACACACAGTGCAACCTTGAGTGATAATATATTCACTAATATTATGGACATTCCTACAAGTGGCTTGGTAATGTGTGACATTACTGATCATCTACCCATTTTTTCTCTCTATAACTGTCAAATTAAGAAAAATAAAGAAGGCAAAAATCTCTGTTTTAAAAGAAAAAGCACAGAAGAAACTATTAATGCTTTTAAAGCTTTAATGAACACAAACGTGGACAAAGCATATGATGACTTTTTACACATTTTTGTCTCTCTTTATAATAAGTACTGTCCATTCATAAAACATAAAAATAGTAAAAGATCAACAACAAAACCATGGATGACCAAAGGAATTTTAAATGCGTGCAAAAAAAAAAAAATCTCTATAGATTGTTTATCAAACAAAAATTTGAAGAAGCTGAACAAAAATATAAGTTATACAAAAACAAATTAACAGATATAATAAGAACTAGTAAAAAGTTATATTATAATAGAATACTATATGAAAACAGAAATGACATGAAAAGAACCTGGGATGCAATTAAAAGTCTAATAAAACCCAAAAATGCTATATATCCCTCTTTTTTTGAAAATCTAAAAGGGGATAGTTATGACTTGAATAATATTGTAAATGGTTTCAATCAATTTTTTGTGAATATTGGTCCACAGTTGTCAGCTGAAATTCCAGATCAAGGTAAAATTGAATGTAACAATAAAATACCTCACAATCCTCACTCAATGTTTCTCTTAGCAACTAATGAACAGGAAGTCAAACAGGTTGTCTTCAAATTTAAAAACAAATTTTCTACAGACTGTCATGACATCAATATGGCACTAGTTAAAAAAGTAATCAGTAACATTGTTAAACCTTTAACCCACATTTGTAATTTGTCCTTTCAATCTGTCCGCTTTTCCAAATAAAATAAAAATTGCAAAAGTGATACCACTTTATAAAAATGGAACTAAACATAGCTTCACAAATTACAGGCCCATATCGTTACTGCCTCAATTCTCTTTTATTAAGATTGATGTTTCTCAACAAATATTTCCAAATATTAAATGAAAGCCAATATGGCTTCAGAGCAAAGAGAACCACATCTATGGCAATAATAGAAGCAATAGAAGAAATCACAAAGGCCTTAGACCACAAAAAATATGCAGGTGGCATCTTTATCGATCTCAAAAAAGCATTCGGCACAATTAATTATTCAATCTTACTTAATAAACTAGAAAAATACTGTATTAGAAGAGTAGCTGGAAACTGGATTGGAAATTACTTAACAGAAAGAGCTCAATACGTCAAAATGGGAGACTATACATCTGAGTATCTTGGCATTGCCTGTGGTGTCCCCCAGGGGTCAGTATTGGGCTCAATGCTGTTCAACTTGTATATAAACGACTTATTCTGTGTTTCTCAATCATTAAAATTAATCCTTTTTGCTGAAGACACCAATATTTTCTACAGCAGTTTGGACATTAATGATCTCATCAATACTGTCAATAATGAACTACAAAAAATAAAAAAATGGATGGATTCGAACAAATTATCATTAAATGTTAGCAAAACAAAAGCAATGATTTTTGGAAATTGCTAAATAAATTTAAAATCACAAATTGTTATCGATAATGTACAAATTGAAAAGAGGTACCAGACTAACTTCTTTGTATAGAATGGGAAAAGAGTTTGTCTGCTAGGCCAGGCTACTTATATCTCACACCAAAGTTTATCATTTTGTCAAACCTCACTAAAATGTTTGCACAGTACTGTCTATTCTTCATGCTTTCTTATTTCCACAACAGCTAATAACTTCAGAGACAGTTACATATGACTTTTACTTGTAAACACGGGTCATTGGGGAGAGCATTACTGAGCTCTGACCGCAAAGGGAAAAGTTTTCTTGTGGTCCTTGTCAGGTAAAAAAGACGAGAGATGGCTCAAGCATGCCTGCTGGAGGGGAGAAAGAAATCAAATAAGTTGGTGCAGGCGGGCGAGCAGCAGAAGGGCACAAGGGACATCACTGGAGTGAAGTTTTATTAGGTGCCTCTGCCAAGTTTATGGAATACAGTCAGAGAGGCAGAATGTGTGTGTGGTAGATCCCTACTGTTTCTCCAATGGATCAAATACCAAAGACAGGAAACAAAAGGCAGTCAAGTGTTAGGGTTCTTCTAAAGATAATTCTGACAAGGACTAGCACACCTTAATCCGACAATAGGGTTTTACCTTGAACATGGCCCGAACAAAACTGTACAAACACCTGACTATCAATGTCTGATCATTTATCAAGCCTTTTCTCTGGGATGAATAAAGTATATCTAAATAATGTACAAATTGCATAGAAGTCAAACAGCAACAGATCAACTGCATTAGTTCAGAGTCAATGGCAGTAGGAGCTAAGGAGGAGGAGGAGAGTGCTGTTGTGTGAGAATAATTGTGTGTAACCGTGTCAGAGACTGAAGACCTGTTAGATCCACTGCAGTTTGCATACAGGTCTGGCAGGGATGTGGAGGACACTGTGACAACTATACTGCACTGTTTTTTTAGCCACCTTGATAGAGCTAAGACTTTAATTTGTTGATTTTTTTTCTGCTTTTAACACATTTTAGCCCTTCCTCCTCACTGAGAGACTTATTGCTGATTTTAACCTTGATTTTAATTTGGTGGGCTGGTTATTGGACTTTTTAACAGACATATCCTAGAGTGTAAGGGCCAATAGCACGCAAAAACAGACTTGGTAGTCTGTTAAAAGTGGCCAGCAAGATTTCTGGTAGAAGTCAGCCTCAGCCAGGAGAATTATAAACAAAACAGGCGGAAGGCTGGTGTCATAGTTCAGTCACAGGATCATTCCCCAATGTTTCTTCTTTCATCCTAACCTAATTCCTTTCATTTGTTGTGACTTTATTTTCCTGGTGTCTGAGATTGCTTGGTAAATCTCACATAATATAGTTTTTTTTTTAACCAAGTAAAAACATGACAAATTTGTGAATGAAACCCACGATCTGTAATACTTAGTGCTTTTAGAGCTGTGTTTCTCCAGCTGTGGTAAGGGTGCCACTGGTGGTGCGAAGGGTTCTTCTGGTGGTACTCAGGAGGAGGTTTTTGCACCTCAGTTCCTTATTTAGTTTATTTAAAGCCACTTTTATTCCTGCTTTGGTTGGGGCTAATCCTGGTTTAATCCTGCTTTAGCCCTGGCATCTTCCTGGTTTATTCCCGGTTAAGTCATGGTTAAGTTATGGTTAAGTCATGGTTTAGTTCTGATATAGTTATGATTAAGTCCTGGTTTAGTTAATTATTTTAGCAATTTATACTTGACAAGCCAAATATTTTTCGAGATGGTACTTGGTGTGAAAAGTTTGAGAATCACTGCCATAGGACAAAAAATTGCCTACTATATATTTATGCAAAATACACATACACATATTTATACCATATTATCATGCGTACCACATGTCCTATTGGGGATAAAAACAGTTAAAGGTAACCTATGATAAATCTTTTTTGTTGTTGTTTTTTTTTTTACTTTTTATTTTGTAACAATGTTGTTACAAGATGTTGTCCTCAAAAACATCCATGGAGTTGCTTTTTGTTTCATTTGTGCATGTTTGAGTAATACTATATGGTGAGGTTCTACTCTTCTCAAGAGCTGAAAGCGCTCACTCTCACCACCCTGCGCAGACATGTGAGACCCCGCCTTCTCCAGGAAGCACTCCTGCATTTTTCTGAAGCACAAACACTGTTGCTGAACTAGTACTGATTGCTTCGTAGTGGCCAGGGTTTAAGCACTGAAGTTGACAGCTCATTTATCTATTTTTTTAGCTTCTTGTTGCTAATAGCTGTGCTAATTAGTCATTATCTCATGCTCAGTCTATCTCCCACTATTCAGTACAAGCATTCGGAGATTCTCCTCCCATGTCTGAACTTAGATCCTTCCAATTTTATTCACATGTGAACTAAAAGAAGATGAATTAGTATTTTATGTTAATGTGAAATATTGATGCCAAGGTGTCCACATTTTTTTCAAAATGCTTGAAAAAAAACATAATATGTCCCATTTAAATTGAAATGAACTTAAGAATATGGTTCAGTCTACAGTGCAATGGTATAGGCTGTAGGGGGCAGTGTGTGGTGGAATCTTTTTAATAGGGAAAATTATGTCCAACAAGTGGCATGTTAGGTCACCTGCAGATCTCAGTTTTCTAACTCACATTGTTCACTACGTTATCATTTTAAGCATAAATGGTCTGGGCTGGCTTTTCTTGTCACAACATTTGTCTTTTGACAATCTCTAATTACTAATAATACCAATACTAACAGTACTCT